>OX104062.1:21186728-21365508 GCA_944474145.2 Dicrocoelium dendriticum | reverse complement strand
TGTCCATGTTGCAGAACATTTGTTACTACCGCTTGTTACATACTCCTCACACGTCCCGTGGTTCTTTGAGATCGATAAATTCAAATTAGCCCTCAGCCGTGATTGGAACTGGACTTAGAGTGTTTTCATACCCATGCCGTCCCGTGTAGTGTTCCGCAAATATACCTCCTGTCCGGTGCGTTGTCTTTTTGACTCGTGGGGCGCAATCTAAGAAGTCGAACGCCTGGGGACACAACACAAACAACAAACGACGGTATAGGCATGTCAACAATCTTCGGAAGGTGAAGCATGACATCCCCCACTTTTCACAACGGGCGGTAGAGTACAAAGCACCGAGGAAGCAGCAGCCAATGACTTGCGACTACAGCTTCGAACTCGCAGCCTCCACCTCTCACATAACTTCAAGCACATTATCGACTCCAGCCTTCACACATGTAATTTTCAGCCTAGAAATTGTGTTAAGAAGGTTACTCACATTGCGCGGTCACAGCTCTCCGAGAGCAGCAACATCCGTCAAAATCACTGAAGGCTACGTCTACCAACCTAGCTGAACTACCGTCACAGTTCTTCCAAAGGTGTTTTGACGAACAGCATGGCCCCGCTATGCGGAAGCTTGGCATTACAAGCCCAATTTTTAAAGGCGGTGACCGTTCAAATCCTGCAAACTATCGCCGAGCGACACTGCTTCCTGTAATGGAAAAGGTGATGCAAACGGTCGCGGCTGCGGCTATAATGGACTACATGGAAAATGCATCATCTTTGCAAAGGAGCAGCATAGTTTCCGTCAACACCGGTCATGCACCACCAACCTGCTGATTGCACGAGGTAGTTGGACGGAAGTGGTTGATGATGGTGTCGGCGTCGACGGTATCTATCTCGACTTTTCCAAAGCTTTCGATCACCTGGATCACTGCACCCACAGGCTACAGAGCTACAGCAAAGGAGATCCTGTTCTTAGTTTGATCGGCAACTTTCTTTAACAACGGAGACGCCAAGTGCGTTATGGAAGCACTCTCTTACCAGATGGAGGTGGAATGTGGTGTCTCACAGGGCTCGGTGCTGGGACCGCGTTTATTCCTGGTGTTTGCCAACAACCTGGCAAGAGTTATTTCCTCAAATTTCCTGCTTTTCGCCATTGATGCAAAGATATGACCTGCGACTAAGAAAAAGGAAGATCAAGATCTACTCTGATACGATCTGGTTGCATTTATGAACTGTCCACTAGGAACCTACTTCAGTTGAACACAGATAATTGCAGGGCGATCAACCTGCGTCACCAGCCGGTGAGCGCTTACAAGCTTGGAGACCACACTTTGCAGAAGGGCTTTTAGGGGTGTGACTTGGGTTTACTGGTACAGGAAGATTTCGGATGCTGAAAACAAACAGAGAATGCATCGAGAACCATTTAGCTCTCTAGACTCCGCAAAAGTGGGCAACTAAGAACGTCAGGCGCCTCTTTTATCTGCCCTATCAGCTTAGACTGAAGTCTAAGAATGTACAGCATTCGATATCGAGGTTTGCAGTGCATCTTCTAATGGTTTACCAGATTCTGAAAAACCCAAAGCACATTTGCCGCCCACTGCTGGAATTGAACCACAACACTAACTTAAGAGGTCATCCTCTGAAAATGACAATACAGTATAGCCTGCTAGAATGCGGTCGAAATTACTTTTCCCTCTGAGTGTGTAAGCCATGAAACACTTCAGCTAATTATGTCACTTCTGCCCTTAATCTAACGATAATTAACGAAACGAGTTGACGATGCATTGTCTCATTTGCAATTCACTTTAACGCGTTAGCCAGGGGATAAAAAACTTAAGCAAACGATGTGTTTCCAAACGGTGGCTTTATGGATTTATACTTTTAATACGCGAAGATCTTCCCTATTCTACATAAGCCTATGGTGAGACCACTAAAACACTTTTAACTTTATCATGCATTGTTATTTTCGAAATAACCCATCCAACGGGACTTGTCAAACGCTGCTTTTTCACCCGTAATGCACTCTTGTTCCATTGTTACGCCGCACTCCTTATCCAAGCGCGGCACACTATGGTGGATCCCCACTATTCCAAATAACTCTCCAGTCAGGTGATGATGCAGTAGGAGTTCACTGCCCAGCAACTCACCTCCGAACAACTCGATGGACTGTTCGCATTTTCCCATATGTTCCAAGAGGCTAACGCCGTAAACCCAAACAAATTCGAACGAGTACTGCAAACAAAAGACGTTAAACCGCCTCTTCTTCACGGTGCCCCGAGCTTCAGACTTTAGTCGAGCTACAGGCGCATGACTGGAATGAATGGCGTTTCATCAGCGAAGTGCACGCACTCAAAATGGTGATCGCTAATTTTATCTCAAAGTTGTCATCATTTCCTAACTACAGAGGGAGCGGTTCACGAGTGAGAAAATTGACACTGCAAACCAAACCCATAGAGGAAAAAGTTATGAATACGTGGTTCAAAATGCGGAAGTAGGTGCCATCCGTAATAAGTATACAATTAATGGACACCAGACCACCAAGTACTATACCATTTTCCATTGAAGCTGCACCTTCGGGCAAAACATTTACGCCTGGGGGTCAACGGGGTTGCTCCTCCGGGGCAATCAAGTTGAGTCTTCGCTATGCGGAATAGAACCACTCACTGGCATGGTAGGGGCTGTTTCATTGGCCAAGCGTCTGAGGTCCTATTTGCTGAAGGCGCTTGGCCAATGAAACAGCCCCTACCATGCCAGTGAGTGGTTCTATTCCGCATAGCGAAGACTCAACTTGATTGCCCCGGAGGAGCGACCCCGTTGACCCCCAGGCGTAAATGATTTGCCCGAATGTCCAACTTCAATGGACAATGGTATTGATGACGCTGAAGATTCAACCCTTACGCGCGCCCCTGTCAGCATGCCCCTCAGAACTTGGATCTTGTCAAAACACCATCCCACCTGAAGAATGTGTAGGTCTGGAGCCACATACTGACGCCGAGCACTCTACATGCCAAGCCGGGACTGCTCCTGGGCCTGCTATTACGATTCGACGTACAAACGACCGACAGCTGATCTGAAAAGGATCGGACCCCTCCCCACTCAAAAACCGCACCTATAAATACACTGCTAAATTCTGATGCTCTCATCTGCCTGTATACCAACGCTCAAGTTCTTCGCAATAAGTTAAGCCAACTTCGTATTCGTCACGGTTACATTCCGTGAGATAACTTCAAGCTAAATGAAACTTAACTGAATGCAGGGATCATCGATGCCGATATAAGTTCGCACGGTACGACTCTCCAGCGAAAAGATCGATCCAGCAGTGGAGGCGGAGTTCTCTTCTATTACCGATCTGATTTGCTCATCGATATCATCGGCAATCCAGCAAAGCAACTTATCGATTAGCGCTAGTGCCGCCTTCATCGGAAACGTGGTGTTGTACACTTACAATTATATACCGCCCCTCAAGGTCCACTCTGGAAATAGATCACCGTCTGGCATTTGCAATGAAACGAATCCTAGCATGGTCATACTGCCAGTTCCTTATGGTGGAGGACTTCAACTTATACGCAATCGACATCCCAGCTTCAGTCAACTAACAATTCAAAGCGCACGTGTAAGAAGTAATCACAAGAAGTAATCTATACACACACGTCGCCTCTATCAGGAATTCCAGTACTGACGACAAACCATCGGTCTTTGTTCTTGTGTTCACCAAGGAGGAACCATTGATTGCTGCAGTAAGCATAAGTGCAGCTCTTGGTGGTAGCGATCACGCGACCTTGCTCTTCCGCTGCACCTGCTACGTGGAATACATGTGAAAATAGTGAGAAAGCGCACGTCATCATCCGTTACCGTTCACTGTCTGAACTCGTTCAAGAAACGAACCGGTCTTTCCCAGCCGAGAAGTCTCCTGACTTTGCCTGAAAGAAATTTGTCACCCTGCTCGCTGGGCTAGTGGCAAATGCGTCGGAAACCAAAGTCACTGACCCGAAGTAAATGAGACCCTTCCTGAGGAGCCGGATACGAGAATGCATGACTCTAAGGGATTCCGCCTCACGAGCTTTTAAAAGCGTACTCCTGCAATGCTTACTTAAGTTAGCATAATCATTGTGTCAACTTGCTCCACCATGACAAACGCAAATATTGATAGTACTTAGCGACAAAATTAATTACCAATCCTAAGATGCTCTACAGACAAGTGAACAAGCTCTGGAGAATGTAGCGCGGAGTCTTAATTCTAAATGCAATAGATGGTGTGGCGCTCACTACACAAGATGCGGCTAATGCGCTTCGGCAGCAGTTTACCCATGCTTTCTGAAGTGGATCGTCATCTCACCCGTTCATGAGGCTGCTCATTTCGCCCCAGTATTGAGCCACCTATTCTTCATTGCTGCAGCGATGATGAAAAGGCTGCTGTGCTTGCGCGTACACACCTCTCCTGGTCTAGACACTATCAAATCGAAGGCATTAGAAACAGTAGCCATGAAAAACCTACGGAACCGTTAACTCGGTTCTTCCAACGAAAACTTGAGGAAACGCAGATTTCAATCATATGGAAACCGGGAATAGTCATATTTTCTAACGTGCTAATGGTGAGAATCCTTCTAACTACCGTCCAGTTACCCTCCAGTCAGGGATAGTGAAAGTCATGGGAGGTGCAATGGCAAGGGCGATCATGGGATACCTTGTGAGCAACAACATCATAGTGTCCCAACAGCATGGATTCCGTCATAAACTTGTTTCTAACCCAAGCAGGCTGGACATTCAGTCGGTGCAAGATAAGGAGTCTAGGTCATATACCTGGACTTCACTAAATTAATCGATTGCCTGCATCACCGCCTTCTTCTTCTTCACAAATTTCGAAACTATGGAATCGGTGACCCTGTGGTAGGTTGGATAAGCGGTTTATTTATTCAACAACAGCTGAAGGTGAGAATGCTTATATCTATCTCCGACCCAGTTGAAGTCCCGTATGGTGTGACTTGGGAATCGGTACTAGGACCAAGTTTGTTCCCAGTATTTAGCAATGACCTATATAGGGCGCTTCAGTCCGACTTCTTACTATTTGAAGAGGATGATAACAGAATGAAGATCACATCATCCCCGCACATATCGTTAACATGGCTAACGTGTATGACCTTGTAAGTCGAACCACTTGTGACCGGTCCATGCACTATTGAAGTGACCCTTGGATCTGTAATGCGATTGACCTACTGGCTACACTCTATTCGTCGCGATTCTCTTTCCAGTTCGTTATAAGTGTTATACCAATCCTCGTTAGAGTACTGTTTCACCTTCCCTATCAACGCAGACTGCAAGTCCTAAACCTGTACAGCGGTGAATATCGGTGCATGCGAGGGAGCTTATTATGATGTACAAAGCACCAAATGACCCCAATCACACCTGTCGCGATGTGTTAGAAGTCCGCTATAATACCAACCTGAGAGGTCACCAGCTCCAACTGACCACACAACACAATCGACTGGATAGCAGACAAAATTTCCTGCTTTCAGGTATCCAGAACCTGGAACATTCTTCCATCTCACCTTATTTTCGCCATCAAAGTAACGCTTTAAAAACGTTTGGAATTTACTCTCTTCCATTTAAATTCGTTGGCATAATCCGTTTCCATCGGAAGACGAATTAACTCAAACAGTGTGCTCACCAGCCCTCTCCGTTACGGATCGATGAGCAGTGAGCGTGGAGCAGTGGACGGGGAACGGTGATTCCATCAAACAAAACCCCATTTAACTTGTCACTTTAAACAGCCATCCTCACTCGGATCATCCTACGGGACTTGTCAAACAACCGCCTTTTGCACGTTATAAATCATTGCCTATTTTCGTACACTCGCAGTCGTATGCCGTGGTCATCCTCACACACGCGTGACGTGCGTGCTCCTGGTTCATTTGGATGATTCCCCTCTACCCTCTCTCCATCTTCTCGCAGCGTTGTCACTGTACGCTCATTCGAACCGGATTTACCAACCCTACACAGTGATCCATCATACGTGGAAATATGTTCTACGATTAGAGGCTGTGCCATCACTAACCGTTTTCACTGTCATCTGTGATTAAGCGCAAGCGTTTAATTCAATCATAATGATCCGATTGCTTTTCTGTGTGACACCATTTTATACAGAATTCTCGAGGTAGACCAAAAAGCCTAAGCTTATTCCGATCCAGTGTTTCTCAACAAAGCTGTGAAAGAATCTGTGATCTGTCAATCTGTGTTCAGCGCTCTGTTCTGGCTCCAGTCACTCGCCATTCCTTGTGACCATGTCAGCCAGTGCGGCTGCATAGCCCGTCACACGGACCGCGCGACCTCGCCGACCGCTCCTTTGACCTTGCAACCAACACCGATGTGCGCCGCTCTCAAAGCTCTAAAACTACAGAATGCTAACCAACCCACTGGGTCAGGAAACGACACCAAATTGAATGGCAGAAAGGCGAAACCGAAGTGACTCCCAGCGAAAGGCATTTGCGGATTAGGAGAATGTCATCGAGTAGTAAAAATCCGTCTGGCTTGTTCGCAATGTTTGGACTGGTACCATACTAAATGTGTAAATGTTACCCAACAACAGTTACGGGAGCGAAATAGCTCCCAAGATGTATTTTGGTTCTGTACTACGTGTTCCACCATCCCCCTCGTTAAGTGCTTGCTTATCCTAGCTGGGAAATGCGACCGTTCAACCACAGAAGCAGAGCAGAGGATAAACAATAAGATGACTTCCATAGAAGCGAGTATGCACCAAAGAAGCGCAGCGTCTTCTAAGCAACGGAAGGCTGAACACTCCACTTCCCCTGAACCGCACTCAGCCACCTCTCCACCGTTGTCTTCTCCAACTCTGGTAGAACGCCGGGCGAAAACAGACTGTACCTACGATAATCAAACAGTACTCACGACAATGAAAAGCAGGCACCATTCAAAACGTCTGGTTAAACAAATTCCACTAGACCTGACATCTAGCAGTAACAAGGATGAAGCAGCCAAACACCAACCCTTGGTATCTGTAGCTCAAATATCTCTTGTCGAGACTAAGCCTCTCAGAACATCGGTTACATATGCAGAGATTGCTGCAAGGGTCCACCGAGAGGCCGCCGTTGCGTCCTCTTCCATTGTAAACACCGTTAGCACGAACAGAGAGAAACAGCAAACCATTACTTGTCAACAAGTCAAGTCAAGTGAGTACCATACCTTGTAGATCGACGAAAAAGTGATCCAACAACAGTGCCCGGACTGTTGTATGCTCAAATGTCCCTGAATCTACCGCCATCACATTCCGGGATAAGTTATCAGACGACCACGACCAATGAAACTCATTGTGTACGTAGATGAGTACCAAAGCCGAGCCCATAAATTTGTTACGAATTACTCGTCATCCGAACTCGCCATACTATGGCGAACCCAGACTTATTCGAGTAACTCTAGAATTACCCACCGAAGTAGAAAAACTTTTGCTCTCCGCAAGCGCGCTAAAACACGGATCCTGTGGGATACGTATCTATCCTGATGTCCCTTGGAGCGCGCGACAACCAAAAGGAAACACCGAAGAGGGGCACAGCAAGCAAGACCGCCTAAACACAATCTTCAATCTAACGATGTTCAAGAGACCGGAACGCACGATTTATAACAGTGGCGGCTCATTCGCGAAACACTTTCTTTGGATAATGTTGTGGCACTATCGCTCACCAGGATACCTCTCTCACCAAATTATAGAGGATGAGGCCCTAAAATTCTAAAACTTGTGGTTCACGCAGAGCAACAAGCAAAGGATGTTTTGGATCAATGGCTGAAACATCGGAAACATCTTCCCACCGAAATTCGGTTATAGGTCGCAAACACTTTGCACAGCTCAAATATTAAAGCAACTGAAGCAGCAAGCATACTGACGAATGTACAAAAGCATAACTTGACTGCTGCTTTAACTGAATCTGACGTAGGTCTAAACAAAGGTTACGACGCACCTTGGCTGAATCAACTTGCAAACGATGTATCATTGACCCATCAAAAAAAGAGTAACTGCCGACCTCCCATCAGTCGGCATTCTCCCACACGTGACCGCTTCACCCCTCTGTGGGCTTCTAGAGACCGAGAAACTGGCCTGCTTGTATACGAATGCTCAGGGTCTTTCTAACAAACTGGCAGAAATGAAAGATCGCCAAGCTTCCGGCTCGTATGATGTCATTGGTATCACCGAGACATGGTTGCACACGGGAATGATGGACGCTGAAGTTTCGCTACCCGGCATGTCGCTGATCCGGAACGACAGGCTCACAAAAGGAGGAGCGGTAATCCTGTAGTACCGAAACGACTTACAGTGCGAAGCCGTGGAGGATTCAGACTCGCAGTTCCCCGATTCTCTTTGGTGTCGGTTGCAGTTAAAAGGCAGGGACGCTTGCCTTATTGTCTTGGTATACCGCGCCCCTAACTCAACACCCGAAACCGATTACCACCTAGCGGCCGCTTTAAGGTGCAGTTTACAACAAAAGTACACTCACATTCTTATCATGGGTGATTTCAACGTACCTTGTTTAGAAGCCCTTGCCACGATCGGAGAACAATTCAAAACCGATCTACAAGATCTGGTAACTACTGTTCCTCTTTACAATCACATCACTTTGCCCACTCGGTTCAGAACCGGTAACAGGCCATCTTTGCTGGGTCTTGTGCTAACCAACGAGGAGCATATGATTGATGCGTTGGTTTTAGACTGCCCGTTGGGTCGCAATGATCACGCAGTCATCAGTTTCAACTTCGTCTGCTATGCAGAGTATCTAAATGATAACGATGAGACTGTGTGAACCATCACAAGGTACGACCGACTCGCCCAGCTAGTCAGCACCACAACTTGGTCTTTCCTCGAAGAAGAACCCCCGGAAGTCGCCTGGCTCGAGTTCGACAACACATTCAGTCAGCTGACTTCGTAGGCTTCAGAGATAAAAGCTTGCAATAAGTGCAAATCAGTTTCTTTCATTAGGAGCAGAACCAGAAAATGGATGACAGTACGCAACGCAGCATGGCGAGTGTACAGAGAAGCTCCAGCACCAGAAACTGGGGACAACTACCTATCCCAACGTAACCACTGCACTCAACTGTTAAGAGGAGACAAATCCGCTTATCAGCAGAACATCGCAAAAACCTTCAGTGCTAACCACAAACTGCTGTACAAGCAAGTTAATAGTCTAGGAAAGTTGAGGCAAGGATTTCTTCCACTCAAGCCGGCTGAGGGCCCAACAAGAACGGCTATGGAAGCTGCAAACGGGCTGCAGATGCAAGACGCCCCCACGTTTCAAAGAGTCCTGCCACCAAGCAACCTACCAAGCTTTGTATTCTGCTTGCCAGGACTAACCCACATCCCTTTTACCACAGAGGCGTTATTGCTAAAGCTGAATTCGCTACGCAAACACAGCTCGCCGGGTTTTCACACAATTCGTCCAGAGGCATTGGGAACAGCAGCAAGCCAAATGGCAGGACATTTAGCTCAGTTTTTCCAGCACTTCTTAGACCAGAACCAAGTTCCCGCAATGTGGAAGCTTGGAATAATAACTCCGATTCACAAAGGTGGAAGCGGAGCTGATCCCTTCAACTACCGCCTAGTATCCCTTCTTCCTGAACTCTCCAAGGTCATGGAATCCATAGTTGCCGATGCACTGGTGTACTATCTGGAAAACTACAACCTCATCACTCCTGAACACGGTTTCGGTCGACAGCGGTCATGTACAACGAATTTACTAATTGCACGCAGTAGTTGAACCGAGACAGCTGACGCTGGAGTAGGTGTTGATGTGATCTACCTGGATTTTTCCAAGGCTTTCGACTGTCTAGACCATCGGATACTACTATCCAATCTGCAGCATTACGGGATCGGAGACCCTCTCTTAACCTGGATCGCCAACTTTCTACTTCAACGACAATTAGTGGTCAGAGTTCGGAGCTTAGTATTGGACCCCATACAAGTCGAGTTTGGTGTACAGCAAGGCTCTGTTCTAGGTCCACGTTTGTTTTTGGTGTTTATTAATAACCTTAGACGGGGAATCGCTTCAAACTGCCTAATGTTTGCTGACGATATCAAGATCTGGCGCAGGATCCAGGCGAACGCCACCGAAATGTGCTTCAGAGTGATTTAGATACAGTATATCAATGGTCGACCCAAAACTTTTTGCATTTAAACTTCAGTAAATGCAAGATGCTTTCCATCCGACACCAGAGCAGCTGCTCATACCGACTCGGGACGGATATACTGCAACAATCAACTCTCGAACGTGACTTGGGTGTCCTGGTTCAAGATGACTTGGGTTGCTCCAGGCAATCCGAAAAGGCTTCGAAGACCGGAAACCAATACGTCGGGCTGTTGAAGCGGGCGTTTGGACAAATAAACAGCTCCATATTTCGACAAATGCTAAGTGCGTATGTTCGCCCCCATGTCGAATACGCAATTCAAGCCTAGCATCCATGGCTGAAACAGGACCTTAATTCACTGGAGCAGCCACAACGTCGGTCATCTAAGAACGTAATTGGAATGCGCAATCTTTCCTACCAGGAGAGGTTGCAACGATTGGTGGAAGTTATCCTAGACTACGAAGCGACCTGATTATGACATACTTGATTCTGCGAGACCCACATCATGTGTGCCGTCTTTTACTGCAACTCAGCAGCAATACAAATCGGAAGGGCCACTCATTAAAACTCGCAGAAAAATACGGTCGTCTGGAGTGCCGCAGAAATTTCTTTTCCAATCTTGCCTGTCACTCGTGGAATGCTCTCCCATAATCGGTCGTCTCTGCACCGACACTAACAGTATTTAAAAGACGGTTGGACGATGCACTTATCCACTTACACTTTGTCAATTAACACTACGTCTCCATCCTACACCTGGAGTATACCATGGAATTATTTGTTGTTAACTGTGGATGCTGTGAATCTAAGAGCATCGCAGGACTACAGCGGAGCGAACGATAAGTCCTTATTTTCATATCCAAATTATTAACTATTTTACTTTATTGTTTTGTTGTTATCCCCACCAACTACCCAACGGGGCTTGTAAAGTAACACTTCTTAACCAGTATAAATTCATTGTTCGTTGTTCAGAGAGCGGTTGGAATGGAACGGATTTAAACGGTGGAAATCGAAATATGAATTTCTTATTTCTTCCGTCTTACTGTTAAGAATGCTGCCTCAAAAAGAATTCTTTCCCTATGTTGACACTTATGTTTGTTGCTTACGACTATAGTTTCCTCATTTTTAGCTCCTCGCCAAGCCTGTCCTGAACTGTGACGCACTTTCCTTTTCACCCTACAACGCTCTATCTCTCCCGACTTACCCATACGGAGTTATAGCTTCCATCAATGGTTGCTTGTCTTCTCAGTATCTGTGTGTGGACATTGTGATCGATTGAAAGACATCAGGAATATCAGAGTTACCTTGGCTTCCGGCTTGATAAATACCGGTTACATGTTTTAAATGACAAGGTAAAACCCATTTTTTCTTAAGAACATTGGAACTGGGTTTGCTCTAGGTATGCTGTTCCATTATCGCCGATACTTGCCTAATTTTCTACGTGTTTTCTCCACTAATCGAGTTGTTGCACAAAAATATACCTCGGCGTTGGGTTTCTAGTCAGTGAGATGCCATCAAGACGACTAAGCAGGCTCTTACTTCCTCACAAACGTTAGTACATTATGATTCCAATAGGCCACGCGAGCTTCAGTGTGACGCAGCCGTCTGGGGGATCGACATTGAGATATGCCACCGCACAAACGATAGTGCTTTATGTGGTATAGCGTCTGCATCACATACCCTAGAAACAGCAGAGAGGAACAATTCACAAGGGGATACGGAAGCATTGGCGGTAATCTTTGGTGTAAAGATGTCTTACATTGATCAAAAACCCTTGCTTTCCTGAGTAGGATAAACTAAGGGCAACCAGAAGATGGCATCACCCAGAATGCAAAAATGGGCTGTAATGTTGAGGCTTACAGTTACAAAATGATTTAGGTAACGAGCTACAGCAATTGCAAGGTCGGTGTGCTGAGCCACCTGCCAAGAACTGAAACTATACATCCGTAGAAGCTTCTGTTTGAAGTAGCTAATTTAATGTGACATCTAGACAAAACATCGATACGAACTACAGCAATCCGTTAATGGGCGGACCGAGACCAAGTACGGTAAAGTGCGAAACACCTTTTGACAGTGAGTTGACTCTCTGAAGGAACAAATGCTTCACGGCCATTCATTATTACTGGGAACGAACTGGGTCTATCCGACGACTGTTTTCTAGCGATCTCGGCTGGTCTGTGCTGTGAAGGCGCGTTCACAGATCCTCAGGAAACCACGTGATGCCCATCCAGATGTAGCACGAAAGCAAGCTTCAGCAACTGGGTACTGCTGGTGACCCAAGATCGACACCGACATAGAAAAACTATCGCGGAATTGCAAACATTGTTAGGCTCATCAACTTCACAAACCAGCTGGTCCAGTTCAAGCTTGGTGTTAGCCAGATAAGCCGTGGCAGCGGATTCACGCTGACTGTTTTGGACCGATTAGAGTGACGATGTTCCATTTACTTACTAATGCATATTCTACGTGGGTCGATGAGCATCCATTTGTCCAAGCGACATCTGAAGCCACCTTAATAAAAATGCGCTCCTCATTTGCCAAGATTGGCATTCCGGAGACTTTATGTACGGTTAAAGCTTCACCTTTTATCAGTGCTAAGTCCAATAAATTTTCACCAATAAGTGAATTTAGTCCATTGAATCGGTCCCGCATTACCCATCATTAAACCGGTTAGCAAAACTAGCAGTACAAACTCTAACACAAGGTTTACAAAAGTAGCCAGATGGAACCCTACACATTAACCTGCATCGACTTCTATTCGCCTACTGTTCCACGCCCACTGAAGCGACTATTAAATCCACGGGGAGTTGATGTTCCGCAGGAATCTTAGAAGGAGGAGACTTGTTGTTTCACAATCCATGTGCTGGAGTAGAGAGGCGATAAAAGAAATCTGTGCCCCTAGACGAGTCAAAGACGGAAGTCACATACTATGGACATCATATAGTTACCGCATGAATAATGTTGGCAGCCTGCGACCATAGTCGTTTCGGCAGAGTACTCAAAATTACTTGCAGCTTCCGGAAGAGTGAGTCGTTCGCCGACAGTCATATCACATATACACAAGAGGCACTAAAGCACCAGCCAAAACGTGATCGTCCCTCCATTCTGGCACAGAATAAGTAGCGGTGGGCAAAGAATCTATAGTTACAAGTGAAACCGTGGTTCAGTGCTCGAGCCGCTTGCACAAACCGATCAAACCTTTTCAACCAGGATTGTGACGCTAGCCACGAATGTGTAGAATAGCGCGTGCCCGTTATGTCGCGCAATTTGCTGGCTATGTCGCTGTTCTTGAGCGATAAAAATGGAAGGGGTGGTGTTTAAATTATTTATTATAATACTAACCTCCGATGAGAAGTTGGGGATTACCCAGAAATCCGCGCACAAGATTTGGTTGGGGAACAATGGCACATGTTTACTAGCCTCGATTTACAGCCCACCAAACTGCATGTCGGAGATGGACTCCAAAATGAACCACGTTTGCCACGTTGCTTTGCAGAAGTCCTACAGCCACATTCTTATCACAGGTGACATTAATGTGTACGGCGAGGAGACGCCGGCAACCGGCGGCATACAGTTTAAAGCCCGTTTGCAAGAGATAATTTTTAACCACCCTCAGTACAACTGCGTAACCACTTGCACCAGGTTTTGAACTGCTAACAAGCCTTCGATACTTGATCTTATACTCATCAACGAAGAACTCATTGTGGACGGAATAATTTCATGCACACCACTTGGTCACAGTAAACATGTTACTCTACTGTTTGACTATGCATGCTATAGGGAATGTCCAGAAGATGACGACGAGGAACTATCTATTTTCACACACTACAATGCGTTATCCATGCTTGAAATCAAATGCCCTCCAGACGTCGCCCAGGAGACGTTCACAAAGGCATTTAGCACACTACTGGCGCTCGCATCAGAGCAGAACTCCTTCCATCGTCACATCAAGAGCAAAACATTTCTGAAGAGCATGACACATGAATGTAGGTGCTTGATAGATTTGGCATTTCTCACTCGCTAACACTTCCCGAATCACGACAACTGGACTGCATACGTGGTGCAGCATAACTTCCGTGTGAAATTGATCCGCAAGGACAAGATCATGCCTCAGCAAGAGTTCATGAAGGGATTCCGCACGAACCGCAAACTTCATCTTGTTAATGGCTTTTGTAAGATGAAGCGCGGAATACCAGCACTGGTCACGGCTGCTGAGCGCACGCGATCAGCGATGGAAGCAGCCAAGCGCTTACGGATTTATTGCTCCCGTACTTTCCAGCTCGCAACGAGCCCAATTATTCTTCTCGCATTTATTGATCCTAAATCAAGGTTATCGAACTCCACTTCACAGCAGAAGCTGTATTAAAGAAGTTGTTGTCCCTGTGCATCCACCGTTCTCCTGGAGTCTATAACATTGGATGGAATGCTCTGCATGCAGCAGCCAGTGATCTAGAATATCCACTGACCGTTTGTTACCAGCGATGTCCAGAGAAAACACATATTCTGTCTGTACACAAGCGAGTGGTTATTGCTCCTATTCATAGAGGAGACAATTGTGCTGACTATATCAATTACTAGCCAATGAGGCTGCTACTTGTGCTTGTCAGATATATGGAATGAACCATCGCAGATGCGAACATGCAGTATTTGGAAAGCCACGGCTTAATAGCCCCAGAAAAACATGGCTTCGGTCAACAGCACTCTTGTACGACTAACCTATTAATTGCACACAATATTTGGACTGAAATAATTGCTGGCGGAGCCGGAGTCAATGGCATTTGCCTGTAGTTTTCGAAAGCCTTTGATCGTTTAGACTATCGTTTTATCCTCTATAAGCTTCCGAATTACGGGATTGGCGATCCAAAACTGGGATGAACAAACAATTCCCTATACGAACTTCGCTTGGAAGTGAGTGTGCTGGAATCTCTGTCCGATGAAGTTGATGTGGAATGCCGTATAACCCAAGCTTCGGTGCTGGGGTCTGGTCTATTCCTGGTATACATAAGCGATCTAACGCGATCTACTGCTTCCGATTTCTTATTCTTCGCTGATGATACCAAGGTATGGCGAGCGATCAAAGGACCGGACGACCACGGACGCTCCAGTGCGACGTTAACACGATTCCGTATTGACTACTTCAAAGTGCCCTACCATACAATGTAAACATATGTCGCTTCGTGCAACTACACCACAGACATAACTACACATATAAGCTTCGAGCGCACGGACAGCAGAACAGCTCCCAGGAAAGTGACCTTAGTTTGCTCCTACTGATTGATCTCCAGTGTGCCAAACACTCTGAAGCATTTTCGGAAAGAAGCAACCAGCAGGTCGGCCTGCAGTGGAGGGCATTCAGGAGATTTGACCCAATATTCGTCCAAATGATGCAGAAATAGCTTTTGTGCCCTCACATTTGGTAAGTCGTTCAAACTTGGCAATCTTGGTTGAAGCGCGACCTAGAGGTGCTCCAGGCACCACAGCCAAGGGTAATAATAACCTCAATACCCTACGCAATCACTCCGACCAACGAAAGCTGAAGTTGCTTGGAGTATTCAGCCGATGCTACCGAAGGCTGCGCGGCGATATCACATTGGTATACCAAATATTGAGTGGACACAACCATGTATTCCGCCACTTGAATTAACAGCCATAGCACCAAACTTGGTGGTGACTGAAACTGAGTGCAGAATACAGCCGTGCAAGTGTTGACGGAATTACTTTTTCTTTCGAGTTTGCCAACCGTGGAACGCTCTCCCATACTCCTTTGTATCTTCCCAAACTTTGGACATTTTCGAAATAAACGATCGTTTGTTGCGCTTAGATCCCAGCACTTCGCCATTGTGGATTACCTTAATCATGCCATTCTACCGGACTTATTTGTCACTTGGACCCAAAGATGCGGTGCATGAGTGAGCGAACATATGTTATTTTTTGTACGCTGTATGTCAACGATTACCATAACTCCTGCTCTCCTGTATGCGTGCATTCGATTTTTACACTTCCCAAACTTTATGTAGCAACGCACTTAACTCGGTAGACGCTCGATAGTTGACTCACCCTAATAATCTTACGGGGTTTGTCAAGCACCTAGCCCAATCACTTGCCGCTTCTTTCATCGTTGTGTAAAGAAAAAGACGTTGCATCATGGTGGAAACGGGTTTTCATAGCCCTAATTGACAAGGGAGGAAGTCGATCAGATCCTCCAATTACCACCCGGTAAAGCTACTCTCTGTGCCCCCCCCCCAAAGTCATGGAAGCGATGGTCTCAGAGGTACTGATAGCCTACCTGGAAAGCTACGACACCACTGCACGGGAGCAGCACGTGTTCGTCTACATCGATCATGTATCACGAACCTGTTGAAAGCACTTGAAAGCGGGACCGAAACCGTCGGAAGGAGAACAGGAACCGAAAGCTTCTGAAAACAAATCGCTGTACAAAAGTCAGGAATAAGGCATCAAAAATCCAGTGTTAGGATGGGTCGATAACTTTCACCGTGGACGACAACTGGAAGCTAAGGTCCGAACGTCTCTCCGTGACCCGATTCGTGTGGAGTGCGGCGTACATTAAAGTTTGTGACTTGGGTCTTGCTTGTTCCTAGTTTTCATTGACGACCTAGCCAAATTTATCATCTCAAAACTTTTACTTTTCCTGGACGACGTTACAGTTTGACAGGCGATCACAGAAACGGATAACCATGAGATCTTCCAGCGCGTTCTCCATGAGGCCTGACATTGGTCGGTGAGGAACGCACTGTTATTCAATGCGAACAAATGCCGCGTTGTCCACATCCGCGAGCGACAGATCCAAATCTGCAAAACTATGAAGCACGAGCTGTAGGCCAGCACGCAGGAACGTGGCTTGGGTGTACTGTTCCAAGACGACCTCGGTTGTTTCAGACAGTCCGAATCCGCTTCAAATAGAGCTAAGCAGTATGTTGCTCTCTTGCAGAGGGCATACAGGAGTTTGGATTCAACCATCTCTCTGCTGCTGAATGCCTACCTGCGTCTCCATTTCGAGTACACAGTATAGGCTTGGTAAGGCGAGATTTTGAAAAGTTCGAAACCCACCAACTTTGAGCAACAAAATTCGTCAAGGGTCGCGCATTCTTCCTTATCCGTAGCGAATGAAGACATTCAGAGTGTCCGGTGAACGCGACCGGCGGCCCCGTGGAGATCCCACGTTATTTTATCAAATACTCTGCGACCCAACCAAGTATGGCGCAGCCTTTTGAAACTGAGCCGGAACACCAACTTCACAGACCATCGCTTGAAACTGAGTCAACAACACAGTCGTCTAGATGGCAGTTGAACTGTTCGCTGAGCTTGGCAATTTGGTTGCAAACGTTTCGTCACCAATCGAAGTGACATCATCAGTGCGTAGTTGAGTAGCGTGCAGTAGCGTAGAATAGCGTAGGGGAGCCTCGGTGAGAGTGCACTCTCACCGAGGCTCCCCTACGCTATTCTACGCTACTGCACGCTACTCAACTACGCACTGATGATGTCACTTCGATTGGTGACGAAACGTTTGCAACCAAATTGCCAAGCTCAGCGAACAGTTCAACTGCCATCTGAACAACCTGAGCTACCAGTCTTCAATTCTATAGCCAACAGTCGTCTAGATTGTCGACAGACTTTTTTCTCCATCGGCGTTCGCCAACCCTGGAATACCCTTCCAAACACAGTTGTCTGTGCCCTCCATCTTAGCAGTTTTCAAAAAACGCTTGCATATCGACTTGCACGCTATACATTTTGTCACGTGAACGGATATTCTGGATATTATCCGCTTTACTAGTCTGTTTGAGATTATGAGCCACAGTGACCCAGGGAAATCTGTGCAGAGGGCTGAGCGATCTGCTTGTTATTTGCAATGAATATCAACCATTACAGCTTGTTATTTTGCTTTATCTGATATGCCCACTACTCTACTTCTATACGCCACTGCGCTATCACTTCACATATGCGTATTTTATTTGGTCCACTTATGAAATATTTTAATTTCACGTTTTCCATTATTGGCCTACGGGACATGTTAAGTCTGGGCTTCTTTACCCGTTAGAAAACAATATTCAATTGTTCCATTTTCTTTAACCTGTGATAATTCATCGATCATTGTTCATTGATCGCTGACTACCCTCTCGTACTCTGATTGGTACTTTCTTCACATACACATGCATACCCACACAAATAACTTCAGCCTGGTCACTGTATTATGTCAAATGTCTAGTAGACTGTTCCTGTTGGCAAGCTGCCTGTTTCCTTCTTACTAACGGCTGATTTTTGTACTACTGGTGGTGAGAGGTGACACCTGCCATGTCTGTCGCATCACTAATCCCTCTCTGTGACAGGGTTCTTACCCTTCTCTGCGTTCTGGATAACAGCCAGCACGTTTTCTCCCCTCGTTATGTAGCTATGGTGTGCACACGAATTTTGCCTTGCGGTCTCACCGCCACAAAATGAGAAGGTGTAGTCAACTAAGCAGACAACGATCCGGCTCCACCGCATGTTCCATCGTTATCGAGGTACTAATACAGCCAATGAACTTGATACTACTTCGTTCGATCGATTACAAGCAGTTAGTTTCTGTTTCTGATGCACAGTCTTGATCATACAGTCCTGCTGTTATTTACCCATTTACTTCCTGTAGTATTCCTCCAACTATTCTATGCAGGATGTTATGGATATATTCATGAGCTAAGCAGGCTTCAACGACCCTATCTAGATGGGCAAACAAACAGTACCACTATTAGTAATCAGTATGCTAACTTAGTAGCTGATAAACAATCACTGCGATATTTTATGCTCGTGCACTTCGAGAATAAATTATTTACTTCTTTAGTGAGATAACCAACTGCATCTGTGAATGCGGAAAATATCCGACTCGACATTCGAGAACCTTCACTTGCGCACACTCCTTCGCCAAACTAAACGACTATCAACCACGATCCGTGTAGAAAACAGGCATTTAATTCACTTGGCCTATTCGGAGGTTAGCATTCTCGTTCTAGACCACACATGTCCAGAAGTTTTTGGTATGTTATACGCTGTTCGACATTGATGATGTCTACTTGAGGCAGCTAGAAACTGGGTGTTTCCGGCCCGAAAACACCGCAGTCATATGACGCGTTCCGATGCTATCTTATCGCATCCGATAGTGATAGCAAGCATCGAGCCGTTGTGCCTAGCGTCGACCGTCATGACATAGGGGTAGCGGCCACAACTAAGGTCCCAATGATCCCGGATTCGATGCCTGCTATCGCTGATGAGATGAGATGACATCAAAACGCTTTTGGGCGGGCAACATCCAGTTTTTATCTACTTCAGTTACGGGCCTCGTGATCGAAGACCGAGGTGCACTTCAATGAGAAGCACGGTAAACATTGAGATTACGTTTCGCGATCTATCCACTCTCATAACGATCTGATGCAATTAAAACCATCCATTATCTTACTATTTTTGTTTGTGGGGTTCTTCTCAAGCACCAATGAGCCCTGCTTGGTTATTGCCAACACGATGAGTATTGCACGTCAAGGCATGATCAGGAACTTCATGCATGAACACTAGTTTCACAGACTGTGCACACGTGTACATTGGACAAAACGCAACAGAGTGGCATGCATGGATATTAAAACAGAAGTGGCGCATCCCACAGTCGCCTGGGAACGCGTATAAAGACTGGGTTTTAATAAGGGATTCGGCAGTAACGAGGCTCGTGTTAGCTACAGGCCAGTGGATCGACTTGGACAACTTCGAACTTGTTAGGGTAGAGTTGTTAAAAACCGGCAAAAGGCCGACTTCCGCAGTGGCGTGTAACTCAACTACCATCCATATGACTACGTCCCGATTAAGCAATTGTCAGCCAAATTCGTTATAAATTCAACACCACATCCGCTGGTCCACTAGGTCTGATGAAGCTTTGTATAGAAAGCGGAACGTCGTCCACTACATTTACCTACCGTTTATTTTCAAATCCTTCTAAAATCATAAGTTGTCAAACGATCATAAACTATTTCAGTATGTTGAACACCCATTGCTCTAATATCTTTTTTGATGGTGTACTTATCAAGGACAATTAAGTCTTGTCAGTTGATTAACATTACTGCATAAACGATGAAAATTAATAGTTATGTAGTACGGATTTCAATCTTTGACCGGAAATGCAGAGAGGCCTTCTAAAGCATATCAATGGTATAATAAAATGGATCACAGCAGGAACACTTGATGGGTAGTTGTTTTAGCTCCGTTATCCGCAACGGTACAAAAGTTGTCGGCATTTATCTGTTTGATCGATTGTGAACTACAATTGCAGAGTGGTTTCAGCACACCAGATTTTTATCATTTGTTCGAAGCGCACTTTCAGCAAAATTACCGCCGTGACAGTTTATCACAACGAAGTCATTATTTTTCATCTAGATGAAATGCCATTTCTGGGTGCATTTTGATTCATTTGTCCGGTCCAGGGAGTGTTTGTGTGTACTATAAAGAAAACGGCTGATCCTTATTGACTGATACTGTCAATCTCAAACGCGTGAGGTGAAAGGAAACTACAATCAAAACAAAATTGGACTCAGCTGGTTGTTGCTAAAACAAGTTGTCTGGAGTTGACCAAATTTACTGTTCATCCTAGTATGGTATGTGGACCCGCGGGATACCTGTGGAGGTTTCCGAAGATTCACGAAATGTTATGATTCCGTTTAAGTATTTGGGATGTGCTCATTTCGTTTAATAGTTCGATGAAAACCAGCGGTTAAGATTTATCAATTCATGGCTGACGGTCTACACTAGCTTTGTTGGTGACCCAAGAAAACAAACTCCTTCCATGTAGGAATCTGGGCTTGGCATATATTTAAAATGTCAACGAGAGACGCTGCCAAATCTCAGAAAGGTAGTGAGATCATCTCACCGTGATGCGTTGCGTTGGAAGAGTGATGCTGCTTCCACGCAAGCTCACATAGTACGGCTGCGCTCAGTTGAATGACCATGATCCGAGCACCGAAATGCGGTGGATCCTGTTGCCATGACGCGCACCGTAAAAAATAACAACAACTAACAACGGTAGGCTAGGAGGTTGCTTTCATGTAGAATGTAGAGAAAAGAAAAGCAAGAAGAAAATGCGTTAGATCAATCAAAATGGAACGAAAAATAAACGACCGGTTGAAAGAAACCAAGTGCAGGAATGCCACTGTCTTCGGGACTGTGCCATGTTTGATTTGGTCTCCAGACATTGCATGGATTATCCCGAGGCCCGCATCCAAGCAGACAACCCACACCAGCCTGACCAGTTCTCGCAAGCAATTTCTTCATGCCTCTATGTCACGTCATTGATGGTCACCTCGCTGTTTTACCCAACTTGGTGCAGCCACGGCGGATAATGCACGCCGAGGCAGCCAGTCAACGGACACACGGAAAAAACAACCTATCCAACGTAGGCGATAACGTTCAGCGAACACACGATTGCGTCACCAGAAAGCTTCCTGCCGAAAATCAACTGGTGGACCTCAGCATGGCTCACCCGGAGTTCCCACCAAACGTGAGGTTACTACGCAACCACCGGTAGTCAAATACGGCCAAGCGTTCAATGCCTTCGCCGCGAACTGGCCATGTCTCTGATTCATACAATATGACCGGTGTTACCAGAGCGTTATACCTCCTACCTTTCACTGTCAAGCTGATATCTCACCAACACCATGGATGATTGAGCCTCTGGAAAGCCACACGGGCTTTGCTGATACACGAAGTAAACTCCTCTGTGATTTGACCACCAGAGGTGTCACAACTAGCATGATAAGTACATCGATCCATCAATTCCAGTGGCTGTCCAGAAATAGCTAAAACCGGTGGTGTATCGGCTTTGTCTTGCAACAGTACTTTGGTGTTGAAGGTGTAAAGTCGGTCGGCTAGCAGAACTACAACTCCAATAGAACCTGAAAATATCGAGTTATTCTTTAGCATTGCGATCACAAGATTGCAGAGTAAAGGAGATATAGGACAACCCTCACGAACCCCACTTGTAGTGGGGGACTCAGCAGACAATCTCTCACAGCCCCTCACACGGCTTCGGGACTCAAGTTCGAGAGATTTCAAAAAGGAAAGAAGTTAATTTGACACTCCCTTCATGGATAGGCAGTGTTACAAGCTGCCTCGATGAACAGAGTCAAAAGCGGTTTTGAAGTCAGACAAAACCACCATACTCGGTCGTCTGTATGTGTGTCTGTGCTAAATTTGGCGATGGGTAAATTTGTATTTCATACAACCATGATCAGGGTGGAAGCCAGTCTGGCTTTCAGTGATTCGGCTCTCACGGGGATCAGTAAGTCGTAAAACTATGATGCTCATAGGAAGTTTTGCGGCACCGGAAATAAGAATAATGCCTCGATTAGTTTTGCAGAAAATACACTGACCCACTTGGTAATCGCCAGTCTGTAATGCTTTCTTCAGTGTCCCAACTTGTGTTAAAAAGGGAAGCAAGTCCAGTCAACAGAGTCACTGTCATCTTTCAGCAAAGATGAGGCAACGACTTCGAGTCCAGGAGCCTTTTTTCCATTAAACCCGGAAGCTCATATCGAATCTCTTCCAATGTGAGACATGTTACATCTACTTCCCACGTAGGCTCAGATGATTTGTCGAGTGGATTTGTTGCGGCACTCCTGCTGAACTGCTCCTCAAAATGTTCCGCCCGAAGCGCTAGTCGACGACCGTGTGATTGGATCAAACTCCATCTTTCGCAGCTGTGGTCTCGCTGATTGCTCGCTTTCTCAGATCCATGGGCTGGAATAGCACACGGCTGTTTCCAATAGTACTGGCTTTCTCCCTCTCATAGGCCTTTGCAACATACCAACGTTCCCGGTCGATTCGAAGGCTGCTGGTCAGATGTCGTTTCAGGGTTACAGATATGCTGAAACTCAGCCGCTCATTGGAACCCATTTAGGCGCTTCGATCAAAATGATCGACACTTCGAAGACCCAGCCACAGTTACGTCTTAATTTGGGTGCACACCATGCGTCAAAGACATTCTTTGTGGCACACTGGAGATGATCCAAGTCAGCATTCGGCTCCCCAACCCCATTCATCCCTGACAATTAGTGGGCCAATTCGTTATTGCATCGTTGAATTACCGTATGCGGTTTCAAGTTGCAGGTATGGAAGTAATGAACAATGTGCTTGACAAGTCCCGTAGGCTGGTTGGAGTTAAAATTAACATTGTAATGCTTACCCTATAAGCGAATCGTCAGCTTAAGAGTCTACCGATTCAACCGCACTGCTGACTAGTGATGGTTTGAAATGGGGATGGAATGTGTAAACTCAAAATAATACGGAGAGCAGTAACAGTTTACGTACACTGTAAGAAATTAAAACACATAACTAACATTGCTCACTCGTGTGCCGCTTAGGTTGACCGATGTGATAGGTTAATCCAATTTAGCTACATCCAGGCTAAACACATGGACACTTCTGCATGTATCCTCACCGCCATGTTGCGGAGAGGGCCGTTATGCACATGGTTAGGTTTGCGTTATTTGCTCCTCGAAGTGGAACGGACTATATCAAGTAATGCAAGTTTGAAAGCTTTTCATTAAGGTGTTTTTTGAAAAGCGTTAAGTTAGGGACAATGATGACGTGAGTCGGAAAGGCGTTTGAGGCACCAGACACACGGAGGAAGAAATTATTTTGTCGGCAATCGAGTCGACTGTAGTGAGTGGCCAGTTTGAGCTGATAGCCTCTGAGATTGACATTTTGGCTCAGCTGCAACAGATTGCGAAATGGGTGATTTGGATTCGTCAGTATTAACTCAACCATGATGAGATCTCCTTGCTGTCGTCGTTTCACCATTGTACAATCTGAGGGACTGCAGTCTGTGCTTCTGGAAGAGATGAAACAATCCTCTTTGGTTGCGCTGCATTATGGAGCTTTAAATTCATCGACGTAGCACTTGCGCTAGTGACGCCAGATCAGGATTGCATATTCCACGTGGGTCCTCACGTAAGCGTTCAGCATTTGAGGGGAGATTGATGGCTCTAAATTTCCGAAAGCCCTCCTTAAGCGTCCAAGGTTTTGACTGGCTTTTCTCGATGCCTTTTCAGCCTGTCACAAGTACCCAAGATGGTCCTACATGATCACCCAGTGGTCACTTTTCAAGAAGTACGCTGCAACTGCTGCAGCCCAAATCGAAATGCATGGATAAGCTGATGGCGTATGCTCACGACTTTGCATTTCGCGACGTTGAACTACAGCTTGTCATCGAATTACCACGTATAAGCCCTGTCGAGATAGCTGTACAATGCTGTGTGATCATCCACTGTCTTGATGTTATGCCAACTTTTGACAAATAGTAAGAAATTCAACTGCACTACACTGGAAAATGGTTAAATAACACTAGGAATAAACGTGGCCTCAGTACCGATCCTTAGGACACGCCACACTGGACGTCAATTAGGTAGAAACTGGTGCTGCAGACTCTCACATTCACCTGAACTTGAAGGAGGAATTCGCTTATCCAACTGAGCGCAAGGTCAGCTATCGCATAGCTTCCAAGCTTATGAAGGAAAATGCGGTGGTCCAAACGATTGGATGCTTTGGAGAAGTCCAGGTAGACAAGGTCGACTCCCAGTCTGGCATCGGCTGACGCTGTCCAGCTTGCTGGGGCTGGAAGCACGTTTGTATTGCAAGACCGGTTTTGGCGAAATCTCATCTGCCGTGACATTAAGATCTTGTTGTTCTCAAGATATCCTACGTGGTTCTTTACGATTATACCTTCCATAACTCTGTAGAACACTGGGAGGATAGTGATTGGACGGTAGTTCTAAGTCTCCGCACCTTTAATAATTTTCTAAGTAGGAGTGACTAGTGCATGTTTTCACACTGTGGGAACCTGCATTTCGTCGAAACAACGTTGAAATAACCGATTTAATGGTTCGGCGAGGTTCAGGGCCGCTGTCTTCAATGCTTTCGGTTTGATCTCCATGTCAGAGTAATGTTCACGCGCTATGCTCAGTGAGTATGTTCGCCCCCATGTCGAATACGCAATTCAAGCCCGGCATCCATGGCTGAAACAGGACCTTAATGCATTGGAGCAGCCACAACGTCTGGCATCTAAGAATGTAATTGGAATGCGCAATCTTTCCCATCAGGAGAGGTTGCAACGACTGGAATTGTTCAGTGGAAACTATCGCAAACTACGAAGCGAGCTGATTATTACATACTTGATTGTTCGAGACCCACATCATGTGTGCTGCTTTTTACTGCAACTCAGCAGCAATACAAACCTGAGTGGCCATTAATTAAGACTCGCAACACAATACAGTCGTCTGCAGTGCCGCAGAAATTTCTTTTCCATTCGTGTCTGTCACCCGTGGAATGCTCTCCATGATTCGGTCGTCTCTGCACCGACACTAACAGTAGTTAAAAGACGGTTGGACGATGCACTCATCCACTTACACTTTGTTACTTAACACTACGTCTCCATCCTACACCTGGAGTATACCATGGAATTATTTGTTGTTAACTGTGGATGCTGTGAATCTAAGAGCATCGCAGGACTACAGCGGAGCGAACGATAAGTCCTTAATTTCATATCCAAATTATTCACTATTTTACTGTCCTTGTCACTGTTTTGTTGATATCCCACCAACTATTCAACGGGAGTTGTAAAGAAACGCTTCTTAACCAGTATAAATTCATTGTTCATTGTTCAATGACATTGACCTTTCCACCACATTGGCTACCATGAATGATACCTGGTTTAATCCTGGTGGCGATTGAAGCCATGTCGAAAGCGGATTACATGATGATTCACTCCGGAAAGTGTGGACGAAGTGTTGGTGAAGCACCTTGGCCGCATCTTGCGTAGTTTTCGCCAGACCAAGTGTTGCATGTAATACTGGGATCCCGCGCCGCACTCCTCGGCGCTTTTTGATGTGTCTACCCAACAACTTGGGATTTTTACTGCATGTCGCCGCGACGTTCTGTTGGTGCTGGAATTAGTCTTCGCGGATCAACTTGACGCAGTATTTTCTTTATGTAAACAACACAGGTCGGGTTACTTGGACATCCTTGGTAAGTACGCTAGGCGAAATCTCTTAAGGCCATGCATTTCTAGTACGGCTCCTCAGGAACGAATTCAGTTGCTTCAGACGGAGGACCTTGTTTCTGACGCATTTGCCACTAGCTCAGTGAATTGGGTGACAAACACCATTCATGCAACATCGGGCTGCTGCTAGGCCAGGAAGGACCAGTCGGTTTCTTGAACGAGGTTGTATAGGATATCGTTATGTGTAGCGACACGGGTTTCTATGTCGTATGAACTGAGGTACTCCGAGTAACATTCTCAACTAAAGAGCGAAATTGCTTGATGGTTACGGCCAAATGCTGCATCTATGGTCCCAGTGTCGAGCATTAGTTCCTCGGTAGTGAGCAGAAGGTCAAAAACAGAGGGTGCGTCACCCGTTAAATTCGCGTGGATGAGGTGACATGGTTGAACAGAGGTACATCGGCAAGCACCGCTTGCAAGTCAGCCCTGAATTGTGCGATGCTGGGACTTCGATTGTCTAAAGGTGAAAGTACACTACAAGAAGCATGTGACTGTGTGGTCTTGCCAGGACTCGCTACATCGCAGAAGCTAAGCACTGCTCCCTTTCTAAGGTGTACATTGATGGGCGGTCAACTGTTACTTGTAAGTCCACATCATCAACATTTAGGTGCATACGACACCAAACAGAATAGACGACTTGTGTTTCTGGGTCGTCAATGATATCAACCAGAGATTCTGATCGATACGACACTGTGGCCGAGATTTGTCTACCGATTGTCATGTACGCATTGTAAATTGCCGCACATGGCGCGTCCTGAGCAAACTCCGAGTAATTCTAACGGCAGTCCAGAGATCCAATCGTTCTCACACGATGTAATACGCACCAAATGCGGCGTCTGCGTACCGCAACTTGCACAGCACTTCAGGCAATGAGGCGCAGACTAGGGATATTTGAGCGATCGATACATGCTATGGCTACTACCTAGGCTAAATGCCTGTCGGTACATAGCCCACAGGCATCCAGTTTTCCGCGAAACATTGTGTTCTCAAGCACTGACCAAAATTTATCGATCTTTCATGTATCCCTAGTCTGCACCTCATCGCGTGTAGCACTTTGCAAGTTTCGGTACGCAGACGCCGCACTTGGTGCGCAGTGCATCGTGTGAGATCGACTGGATCTCTGGACTGCCGTTAGGAGTACTCGGGGTTTTCTCAGGAAGCGCCATGTGCAGCAATTTACGATGCGTCCATGACAATCGGTAGACACATCCCGGCCACACCGTACAGGAGCACTCCGCCTCCTCTGCTAGGTCGATCGTTTCGTATGGAAGTCATGCCGGCTAGAGCAATCTCAGCATCAGTGATCTCCGTGTTCAGCAATGGTTTGGTAAACAAAACTAGGTCCAAATGCGTGCAGACCTGAGGAATACAAAACGGTTAGGTAGCTAAAGAGATCTTTGCGTTGTTATATTAATCGGGAGAAGGAATCGGTGGTTATAAAGGTGATTGTGAATGTTGCTTCCCAGTGAGTCTATCCTGACGATTGTGGGGTTGGCTGCCCGATGTTTTATAAGGGACGAGGGCCTTAGGATTAATTCAGGTTGTTGTATAGAGCTCTCAGTGCCAGCAAGAGAGCAATCTTCCTGTCCACCTTCAGCTGCCTGTGTGTTTTGACATGGTCTCTGTCTCTGTCTGAGCTAGATGGTGGGGAATGGCATTTGTAAGTTGCCTGCTCACTTTTACCTATCTGGTTTTATCTGTTTTATTTTGCTGTGGCGCGGCTCCTATCACCTTTATATCTATTACGGATAGCAGCATTTTGCGCCCTTTTGTGCCCCGTTTCGATCACATTTTCTGCCATCAGTTCTGAGTACAATGATACTTTCCTCGCTCGGAGACCACATCGGTTTTATTTACTTGATAACGATAACCTTTCGAGTGAGAGTACTTCACGATTAAAACGCCATTCATCCCAGTCATGTGCTTTGGCCTATAATATGCTTTACGTTTGGAGTTCGGGGACACTGGGAACAAGAATAGACTTTGCGTCTTCTTGTTTACGGAAGTCATCCGGCTGCTGCTCGCCCTAGAATGGCCGTCAATCTCTCGTGTTGCGGTGTCAAGACAGTTATACTTCTGACCAGTGGAATGGCTGTACACTCAGTGCAGAAGCAGAAGGAAGCAATCGTACTATTAAGCTTTTTATCTAGCCGAGGCTAAGTTGAACACATCCAGGACGAACATCTTTTTGGCAGTTTGTGCATTCTAGTCCAAATCGCACATGTTTTACACAGCTGTCTACACCAGAACTGACGTTCAATTCAAAAGCTTTAGGCCTAGCTTTCCGTGGGAAAGCGGGACTTGCCAATTTGAGTGTCAGTTCCGTAATTAGCGTTCATTGCAAAATCTACACGAGTAAGCTAGATTCAAATGTTGTCGTTCCAGCTAGTGGTCCGGCTGACATAAGTTAGAGTAATGTTCCACACACGTTAGGTTACCGTAGTACAAATCCAAGATAGCGGACATAGACGGCAGTTGGGCCAGTCAATGAGATCTCGGCAATTAGCCAGATAATATCCACCAACTTGACACAAGCTATAAGATACACCAAAAATATTATTAGTGCACCATTTGCACATTCACAACAAGTATAACACAGTAATCTAGATGCAAAAGTAGAATCTAGCACGATGGGAAGAGTGAGCACAACACGTCTGCGCGCTAGAGCTTGGGCCAAATCCAGACAGTCTTGGTCGGATGTGCGCCACCTGTAGCTGATGACAATATTGTCATTCTGTGTCCAGGTCATTGTGGAATTTGGTGGGCACCAGGTGACACGGTGTGAACGTTTGTGTTGGAAAGGAATGCTGTTAATGTAAAGCTTGTGGTCGTCGCACAGTTGCGGGCATCGAACACCATTGTCTGCTCGACATACATCGACACCGAAAAGACCTCCCAAGTGCCTTTCAGAATACGTAAGACGACCCAATTTGGCACGCAAGTCACCAGCAGCAGTCACGATGTCAGTATACTTCGCCAAGCGATGAGCTGAAAGCTCTCAGTAGAACTTATCTTCAGTACCCTCTGAATTGCATTCAGTAGGGGCAGAAACGGGTGCAATGAAGAAGCAAGTTGTCTTTACATGATGCTTATTAACCTCAGTAAAGATTCCTTGTTGCACCGCACACACGCACTATTCACCGGTATACAGCCGAGTAGATTATCTTCAGCATTTTTGCTGAGGGCCACGCGTAGACCGTTATTATAACTTGAGCCATTGACTCAGCATCGCCATAGAAGCAAAGAGTGAGTTATTGTTATCAGAATCTGACCCAGGGAGTCGAAGGTTTATCCCAACACTGTTAGCTTGTATGCAGGTTTCGGGGACACAGCACACACCAATACCAGGAGAGTAATGAGGGATAGTTAGTGCTGGCTGCGGACGCTAAAAGAAGCAAAGTGAAATGAGGCTTGTGGTTTGATGGACGTGTTATAAGTATCGATGGCAGCAGCTGCTAGGTCAGCGGCAGTCTTTTGTTTAATATGCGGGGAAAAGCGGGGGAGAGGAGAGAAAAATGGGTATGTCGTATTGTCGACTTGTTCGAGGGGGCTGATGATGCTCTCCGGCTGCTCATTCGGAGACAGCCTTTGGTTAGTGGTGCCCTCTCTCTAGCCTGACTTACATGGCAGTGGGGGCTTTTGAGGTTTAGCTGAGGGGCTCCACCAGAACGTTTGGTTCAATGGCCGACTCACAACCCAGTGAGGAGCAATTTCAGCTAAGGAATGTGATCCCAGAAACCCATTGGGATGTACTTGTGTCCCCTCACCCACAGCCTTTAAAACTTTGGAACAAATCATGTGGTTCTCGTGACCGTAGTATGTTACTCACTTGCGACCTCGATCAACAGGAAGTAGAAGTTGGCGGGTTCGCACCAAGTTGACCAGCAGCTGCCTGGCTTGAGACAGGACGTAGCAAACTACTGAGAATCGGAAGATGTCTTGCCACCGACATAGAATATGTGTGACGCTCGTGCTCTACGTCAATCGAACTGCGAGCTTATAACCTGTGGACCTGCTGTCTTCCATGACTAGGTTTTAGAGGAAGAAAGCCATCGACCTTCATTTGACTTCCAAGAGGATTAAACTGTGAGATTGAGTGCGTCGGATCCTTAACCACTGAGCTGTCCGCTATGAGTGGTTCTGACTTGTTAGCCAGGGGCTACAAAAGGCAATCAATCGGTGGCTTGCCATACGCCTACCCAATATATTTATGGATTTATACGTTTGATACGCGAACAACGCCATTCCACATAAGTCAATGGTCAGTCCACCACAACGCTTTTCACATTATTATGCAATTGATTTTCGCAATAATTTTCATCCCACTGGACTTGTTAAGCGATGTTTTTTTACCCGTAATAAACCATTGTTCCATTGTTCCATTGGTAGCACATGAAAACTTCCACATAGCATAGCTTAATGGGTCACGGGGGTACGCATAACATCGCCCCGTGTAAAGATCCAGTCCCGTTACGGTGGAAATGCACAAGTAGATCAGACAAACTCTCCGTGTAAGGCGAAAGGTATGTCACGAGCTACCACCTCTTTTCTTGGTCATTTCGATAGCCGCTATTTTCAAAATTTGGATAATCGGTAATAGAAGCTTATTGGAGCGATGCCATCTAGAGGAGTCCAAACGAAATGCTTGGCTATTTTAGTACCAATCGTGCTGGGTCTGATGGGCTCCACACTGCTTCTAAATTCTCTATCGGCCATCAGCCCGCCTGCTATGACTAACCTGTTCAAAATTTCGCTGTCCAAAGTTCGGTACTGGTTGACGGAATTACTCGATACTCAGACCGATTCCGAAAATTGGAAAACACAGCAAAGGAGACAATTAAACGCCAATTCGTTTGACATCAACTTTGCCCAAGATTGAGAAGAAGATTTAGATTGGAAGAAACCCGGATGTTATGCCCCTAAGGAGGGGGATTATTCAAGTATGAGGTGCGTGGGGAGTCTGGAAAGGTTGCACAGTGTGTTGGTAAAAGGTTTCCCAGAGAGAGGTGAAGTCAATCCATCTCAGCATCGATATGAGATCACATGCGGGCAAATTGGTAAGCCGAGGTTCATCAGAAGGGGCATGCGTCTAATTGGGTCACCCAATATGAGATCCTGACATGGGTTTTGTGAATAACAAAATAGTATATGTAGAAATTCGTCAGATCTAGACTCAGTCAGACATCCGGCACACGCCCGGAAATGCACGGTAGGCGCGTTCCATCCTTTCGGGAATCGGTAGCAGTGCGCGTTCAATCGGACCCTGGTAGGGCTCGAACCCGCAACTCGACTGTTGCCAGTCCGTGTTTGAGACCACTGAGCTAAAGAGGATGCCAACGACCATCATAAATAAGCTAGTAGATGTGATATAGCGCCGCTCACTATCCACTGGCTTGCACGTTACTGCCGTGCAGAGGACTGGGTAGCTCTCTCACCAAGCGACGAGCTTACCAATCTTAAGCCGCCAATTAACATGGCATTATAAGCAGTTTGGTCTGGGTACTGATTACGGAAGTGTAGTAGGGAGAGTTGAATGTTATAGGTACAGATTCGTCACAGCTACTCACTCAGACAGCCGTCACGGACCCTGGAAAGCACTGTACAACGCTATTCCGGGCGTGTGACGGCCGTCTGAGTAAGTCTAGATGTGACGAATGTCTACCTATGCCTTTCAACTCTCCCTAATAGTCTTCTGTAATTTCATCGTTGTTGATTGGGTTGCCATGGCATCAGATGCGTACAGTTTTTGAAGGAATGGGCGGTAGTAGTCCAGAGTTCCATCACGTTGTTAGTTTTGCGAGTTACTTGCCAATTATGCAGGTTGACCGGAACCACGTGACGTAGTGTGGGTGAATATATATCTTTTAGGAGTCCAGATTTATATCATATTTACTATCTTGCGAATTGCATGGTAAATTTACCACACCAGTGGGTTCGTGATTTTTACGTTGGACGAAAGTATAGGGTGGAATTCGATGGCTTTCTGACGGACTGGTTTCCTTCCAACTGTGGCCGACCTCAGGATGTGTTGCTGTGACCTACATTGTTCTTGCTTTATATCAAATATCTACCTCATGTCTTCCAATTGCTGTTTGCCTTTTATCCAGATGACATGAAGATATGATGAGCACTAAATCTTTAGACGACCGAGCCTAGTTTGTGAAACCTCAGCCGTCTTACCATCTGGTCTGCAGAATTCTGCCTCTCAGTCAGCACATCCAACTGAGTATTCATGAGGCTTGGGAAGGTTGTGAAGACCGAACATACACTCTTGACGGCCAACTGCTACATTCTACACCTTCCGTGAAGGACGTTACGCTTTGAAGTCCATGGACAACACGAACAAGCTACAGCGAAAGGGACTGCACATGCTATCAGCGCTCGAACGCAACTTCTGCATCAGTTCAGAAGAGATCGCCACGCGCCTATTCTACACAATCACCAGACCAATATGACAGTACGGCTCGCCCGCCTATTGCGCGATCACTCGAAGTGTGGCGCAGAGATTCGAACGGGTCTAACACGTCACTACCAGGCTCGTCCGCAGTTTGTGTGGCTTTGCGCATAAAGACAGACGCAAGAGGCTGGGGCTGTACACCCTGTCCTATCATCGGGTGCGAATCGACTTCATCATGACCTACCGAATTCCCCACGCTGATACCACCCTCCACTTGCAAATAATTTGTGGCACGCGCGGACACCAGTACAAGCTTGTGCTTCCAGATCCGGTCAGTTCTCTATCCTCTGTGCTGTGAATACCGAGTAGCAAATGTTTGAAACAGCTCGCTGGTGCACATCATGGAAGCAAACTCCGTGCAGCAGTACAAAAGATTGTTGGATGTGTATCCCTCCAGTGCCAGATTCTGAGAACCATTACCCAATGACGATGATATCTCAGATTTGGAAGTTCTGATTCACTGAGTTCTACCTTGTTGTTGCCGACGCCATGTGAAAAGTTGCGAAACAGCCAGTGAGTTGACAGGTTATAGAAATGCTTTTAGTGTAACTGATCATATTTAGCTGAAGTGGTACAGATTCACATTGCTGCTTGTTCCCAAATGCAATACTCAGTATTTAGTTTGACGGGTGTGCTCATTCGACTTTGCAAATAGAAACGACACTATCCCTAGGAAGTTACAAGGTGGCTGTTCTGTTTACTTTATTCTACACCCTTCAAATTTCGACTCATCAAAGTACTCTAATTTGTGGTGCCTTCTGGATTTTTGTGTTCACTCATTTATTTACATGTTAGCATTGGTGTCTTTAACTTACATATCAATATTTGTCTGAAGATTGGAACATTGCTACATTGGTCACAGAAAGATTTGCCATCGAATTCAGATGAAGTAACAGTTGAGCCATCTAATATGCCTTCTGCGAATGCCGAAAATAAGACGTTCCATGTACCTGTTCCACCTGATGTGATGCAACGTAAATTTGTGCCAACCGGAGTCTCCGTGTTATTAGATCAGAGGCGTAAATACAACACCTACTTCCATTTGGATTTATGTAGTACAACAAAGTGAGTTCAAAAAGATGTATGTGGCCTGGTTTCAAAGAGATTTGGGGACAATCTGTTGGTTTGTTTACTTGGCAACGTTTCGCTTTCGACACAAAACTTCGTCAAGCCAAATGAATCAACACTTAGTTGCTGTGACAATGTATAACATTCGAGGGAGATAATCATACCAAACCGGAGTAGCATGTTACTTTAACCTGAGGATAAGGGGCAGAATGCCTATCCTTGTTTTGCTTTTCACATGTAATACATCAATTATAACTGTCCCCATGTGGCCTCCTCGTTCGCATGGAATTCCCAGTTGCACTAATATTATTCAGCAGCGGATCGGCTAGATAAACACTCAAACAAACAACTCACCCATGGTTTGATAATTGTAGTTTTACCCGCACCATTCTGCGGGACTTGTCAAGCAACTGCTTTTTACCTGACATTATATTATTGTTCATTGTTCATTGAATCAAGAGTCTCTTACAGACCTAGGTGGAAAGGTCATTTCAAGTAGTCAGGCAGAGTGCGGCTATTGTCGAATTTTCACTGTCCGTCATGTTGTCAATTAACTCCTCAGCGAAGATGATGGTGTCGGCAAGTTTGTCATCCAATTTGACCGGCGTATCGATGCTCGTCAGACTAGCCGCGTTATGAATGATCTCCACGCCGTCGTGAGTTTTACCTCTCCATTCTAATCACACAGCCATCAGCTTTAGTGATTTCGGTTGCCTCGACAATGAACCTCTGGGGCTTTGCCCATAAACCTTTCTTAACGATCTCAACATTATGCAAATCGATCCGATAGGACGACTAAACGTGTGTACAAAATCAACTGCAAAACCGTCTACATATATACATTGGTCAAATATCGGGAGAGCTATGGACACGGATCTTAGAACCAAATAAAGCGTATTTTGCGACTGCCAAGGAATTAGCTTGAATACACAGCTCTGTTAAGAGATTATTCTTATAGCTGGACATGCGCTGTACACAGGGCATCAGTTTGATTTACATCATATCGATGTCGTTAGGGTATGTTTACGGGAGAAGCCCCAGAGGTTAATTGCCGACCATCTGATTGGGACGCATTCATCCGTTCTAGCAATGTGTGCACTGCCGTGAACTATTTCTACCATCGGGTGCATCAACCCACTGCTCTCCTTACTCACCAAGGGGATTACGCGTATCCAGAAAGACACAATCATGCTTTCTGTCAGTCGGAAACACAGAAGACTAATTGCTGGATACAGAAATACGGGAAGTTCACATTATACTCTTACAGTTGCACAACATCACTGACAGGGTCAAGCACATACCGTTGATCAAAAGGATACAAGAACAGATGGCTCTACGTAGGAAATGTAAAACGAAAGCTGTTAAAATTCTGCGTCGCAGGACTAACCATCACTTCCCCTTGATCGATGGACTGGTTAATGCAGACGAATGGTCCCTTCTTTATGCATCTGATAGCTGTGAAGCGTTTAGCTAATTGTTCGCTACCTTCATGAGCCTAGAGACGATCCCTTTAAATCCATGCGCTGGGGTGCAAACAATCAATGCCTTGTGTAAAATCGTTCTCTCAGTACTACACAACATGTAATGAATTCCATAAAACAGTCCGCTCATCTGGATTCCGATGGTATCACACTTGCCGTCATAAAACTGGGAGGACCTAACATACCGTTAGCTTTTGCTGAAAACTTTTAACATTACTTTGGAATCAAGCTACTTTCTAGACCATGGGGAAACATCTTTCAGCAACCCCCGACACAAGGGTGGCTCCAAACAAGCAATTAACAACTCTCGGCCAATCCATCAAGTCACTGTTTTAACCTGATTATTAGAGAAACTGGTTAAGCATGGTGTGATGAAATGCATCAATTCGCTGGAGCTAATCGACAGAATTCAGCATGGTTTCTTGAACAAACGATCGTGCATAAGTTTCCGATGACCTAATCAAAACCATGTTTCGGATTGTATTGACTCAGGTTACGCAATCTCACTACGGATCCTGAAGATGAGAAGGGCATTTGATCGAGGGTTGCACAAACGGGTGCTGAAAAAGATTGCTTCCTTTGGAATCCAAGATCCACGCCTTGACTGGGCATTGTCATGTCTGAGCGGCCGTTCTCAGGTAGTTAGCATAGCTGACTACCACTGTGCACCACATCCAATCACTAGTGGTCCCTTCCTGTTTCTGCCCTACGTCACTGATATCAGTGACATAATAAGACATGGCATGCGTTTCCTATTTGCAGCTGACATAAAGATAGTCTACAAATTCCGACCAGCTGAACTTCGATACATTGCTCATACTGGAATACATCCACTCCCTTGAGAAACGGTGTGACATATAGTTGATGCCGTTCTCGGCGAAAAATCTAGCATCATGTATAACGGCTTTTCGATACCCGAGGGAGCAGTTACACACAACGACGAACATCTTGTGTACAGCTGTCCACCCGCGAAATCGGAATCAGGAATTTTTGCATTTTCAACTTTTGCGAACAAGTTAAATACCATCTGACTAGGAACAGAAAATCAGTGGCCAATATACTATATAAGATCTACATAATCCCAGCCAGAGTAGAACCCTTCAAAGTCCTCACTCGCCTCACAATGGAATATTGCATTATCATTTATAGCAGCGAGAGAAAATCTCAAGAATATCTCTGAAAAATCGACGAGGTAATTTAAAAAACGTCTACTAGTCAAAACATCCACTAAAAACTATCGGGAACATCGATCCGGCTTTGCTTTGAAGATTAAGGCATTACCTGATGCTTCCGCACAACATGATTCATCCAAACGCCCACTGCTATTTGTCTTCCGTAGAACTACAGCATAGTTCGACAAGCGAGCTGCGCACTAAGGAGCTTAGCCTGAGTGCATCCAGGTGCAGGATAAATCTGCTGCCCAACTTTCTTCTTATCAGATATGCTGTCCTGTGGAATAAGCTCCTAGTCACAATCCGATCGTGTGAGAGCACAACGGATTTTCGCGTTAAGCTCAGCAAGTATCTAGATTTGAACACGATTATGACCCTGTTCTCTTGGGAGAGCTCACTTGATGATTTGTTCCCGGGAAGGGTCAGACAACATTTGATGGCTGAAACAAAAAATTGCAAGTAGTGTGATACACCCCTAGTGCTATTACCATGCACTATTCCAACCAGTGCAAATTGCGTTGAAACACCCCAGTGAGTTAATACAAACCGTTGAAACAACAAAAGTATTAAAAATCACACAACTCTTTGCTATTTATGCATGAAGATGGCATATTCCTTAAAATATGGTCTGTGCCAAATATGGACACAGTTTCTCACTCGATGTGAAATATACTTATTATTATATTATTATTATTATCAGTATTATTAACGTATCCTTGTAGTAGTCAGAATGTTCGAAGCAGTGGGATTCAAGCGATATGCTTCTTGCTGGTGCTACGCAGACTAAATGAACTCCTGCATACAACGTTTTGGCCCACAGCTCCTTTCATTTCGTTCATCTTCTCAGCCCTAACATCTGCAGTGTGCATGCGATTAGCTCTTGTTCATCGACAGGTAGCAAACCATCAAACAGTTCTGATTGCTTGTGTTACGTAAAGGTAAGTTATGTGCTCATATTTTTGATCTATTTGTGCAATCATATGAAATGGCTGTAAGACTTCTTGATCTGTCTCTTCTATGAAACAGCTTCATCCAACGTCCAGGAATCTATTATTTAGTTAATATCGCAGCTACCTGGTAGTCACAGCTAGGATGTTTTGCTTAAAGGGTGCCCAAACCTCACACATATAAAAGCTGCGAAGTTGTGACCCGCTTCAAACTCTTAATTTTCTTTCATCACTCACTACAATAATTACAAGTTGCACAAATTGCTGATATTCATAGTGGGTCCGTACGTGTTTCCACTAATCTAGCCGGTCGGTGGAGAAGTTCCAAGGCACCAAGAGAATACTCAAGTGTAATAGGGTAACTTAAATGTCGAAACGATTAGTAGGATATTCCATCCGTTATGGTTTTAATGTTGTGTTAAATGCACTGTGCTCCGAACTAGCTTGTAACTTACACCCAAACACATGGTATGTAAACGGAGGATGAAATTTTCTTTCACTAAGTTATATCTGCTTTAGGTCCTCAAATCCTGTGCGCTTGAGGCTTTCACGTGACTGCAAATGCGTTGTATGCCAGAAGCATGAGAATCTCTTTCTGAATACCAGCCGATATGCAGCTGAATCAACGGCAATAATCCACTGGTCGACAACTAGAAATGAACCGTGTGTGCACTACTTGCGCATCATCGATAGAAAGGTTGCTGTCTGCGGCGAATGAGACTGATGAAATCGAAACGAGTCGGAATAAACACAGTGTCAGTGCTTGAAGACTCCCGACATTAAGGAAACTATCGACGAACTTAAGGACCACCCGATGAAAGAAGGAACGTTAAGTGTAGAAAAATAGGAAACCCGAAAGATTCCAGTGAAATGTGCGCAGATAGTGTGTTTGCGTAGCACAGGACAGACTTGTAGCTCTGTGTGCACGCACACGAATCAATGCCATTTGAGATTTCCAAACTTCCTATTTGGTAGATGTCGGGAAACCAACCATACGTCATACATTATTTGTGGAGTTATCTAAAGCACCTTACTGTGAATGGATTGTAGAATAATGAATAATGGTTTTTGATGGGTAAAAAAGCGACTGTTTGACAAGAGTGAGGATTACAAAATCAAAGGAAAATGACAGGAAAAGGGGGAAATAGCATTTTGGATAACACACCAAGCTTCTCACATAGATGCTTATGCAGCATTCCTTCTGCTACATTACACATACAGCTTGTGAACATATTGTTCGTTTGGCGTTGATTCGTATTCCGGTTGAAACGGATCTACACCACATCGTGCAAATGGGATCTCGCGTAGTCAGAGCGTCAGCTGAGAAGCGTTAAATTAGGAGCAAAATTTGACACGCGGTCTCAAACTGGACTGCAAAATGTTTTGAAAAGAATATTGGTTACTTCGGTCTCTAGACAGCAGCAAAAACAGATAGATGTTAACAAATTCAAATTAAAAGCTGTTATATAAATACGTGAACAGACTTTTCAAGTCAAAACAGGGGTTTCCTCACGTCATAATAGCCAATGTACTAACACCAAGGAAGCGACGAATGCCTTGCAGCCGAATCATACGCTACCATATCTTTCTTTCCAGGTTGTAATTTTCTGCGCCCGGAATTCACATGAAGCATTTGGAGTGCGGATCGCGGCGCTCTATGGGCAATTCTCAACAAGTGATAGAGAAGCTCGAAGACATAAAAGTAGACAGCGACGAAATAATGGTATCCTTCAGTCTTTGGGTTTGTTAGTTTGCAAGAAGCAAAGGGATCATCACAATACGTCTTAACTACAGCGACAAGTCAACATTGAGGATGACGGCCGAAGGCACATGAAGTCTTCTTGGTTTGTGTCTTGCAATCTATTCCAACTACAGTGAAGACATTTATGAGTAACTGAAGGAGGTAGCAATGGGATACCCTATACTTCCTTATCGCAGAACTCGTCATGCAAACAATGGAGGCAAAGCTGCTACCGGCTACAAGCCCAAAATTAAGGATTCGATACGTCGACGACGATGCTCCGACGCGTTCAAATGGTGGCCGCACATTGGTTGTTCAATAATGTCAATGAGGACATATAGTTCACTATGGAGTCGGAGATGGATAACAAGGTTTTGTTCCTGAGTATGTTAACAGAAAATGAACGGAGATTAGCGAACATCACCACACATGAGATCCAAATCATGTACTGCAACAACAACAAAATTCAACTGCTTATGAATTCTCTTTCATGGAAAAGGAACGACGAAGCATCGAGAAAGCAAACAGAAAGGGGAGAAATACCCATTTGAATCTTTTCTATTGTGTAGCTATATACACCGTTTTGTCCGGAGCTGCCTAAACCACATAGCGGTGACTGAGCAACCCACAGAAACGGCAACTAAGCGCGTAGTTTTGCTCTATAGGAAAAACGTGAGTTGACAGCCTAGCCATTCAACCAAAACAGACTTAAAAGCAAACCACCATTCCGAAGAAGATTGTCAAAACCAAAATTAAACTGGAATCTAAGACAGATCGTAATGTTGTGCATAAGATGAAATGTCACAATTGCGATAAGAACTATGTGTTATAAAAAAACAGGTGACCACAAGTGCGTGTCAGTTGCGTTATACCCATCTTTATCAGCGAAACATTGAATGAGTAGGACAGCATTACTTGAATTAAAGAGAGCATTTAGAGGCAAGACGCACCAAGAGGCATTCCACAGATATGCGTATCGAGCTCGATCTAGTGTATGGAACGATCAAACTGAAAGAAACCAAATGATCGAACAATCTTCACGTCCCGCCAAGCATCCCAAAAACCCTGGAATGTCCATGCCACGGACAATGAAACCATTCCTCTAATGTGATTACCACATTTAACCTAATTCGTAACAATGTAACTATGACCAATTGTAGCCACTCATGTCCACCAAAGAAATCATATAGACAGGGCTGGACACCATCCTAAAGAGAAATAGTCTTTCGCTTAACGAGTAACCAAACAGAATGGCTTGCGTTGATCAGTAGCAAAATTGTATCTAAAGTCCAGTATTCATGAGCACCTATGTCAACGCAGCCGATGATGAAAGGTTTGACGCTTGAGTGTCATATGCGTTTAACACAAAAATACCTAAACAGTTAATCCAACCTAGCAACGTTTCGTGCAATTTCAGAAACTTATCAACTGTCAAAGTTTAGTCAAAACAACAACCTAACAAGTAAAAGTTGCAAAACGAACAGAACAATACGTCACATCGGAAGACCATCCGAATCGCTTCTCGCCACTTGTTTGTCACCACTGTAATCCTAATACATAAGTTTCTACCCCCACACCTAAATTTGTCTTGTTCAAAATCTGTATCAACTGTACTCTATCTGCATTGCACCCGTATCATATTACACATCTGACGCATACGAACATAAACAAACTAAAACATGTCAACCCACATCAGCAATGTTGTGAGAACCGAAGGTGACAGAAGTGCTAATTGCGTCAACTGATTGCATATAAGATTCAGAAGGACAGAACTTTGATCGAAAAGTTTAATGCTAGTAGCCATTGCTGTTTCACCTTTTTCTTTTGGAAACTAGTCGACCAGGCAGCATGACATGATGTATGTCGAGTTCTCACCCGCAACATATCAGTAATCGTTATGCTACACTAGGAATTTCTCGTTCGATAAATCACATGAGACCTCAACAATTATTGAATAATGAGGTGATTTCAAGGGGGAGTTTTACAAGATACGTGAGTAGGTTAACTGCCGACAACAATGCATCCCACAAGCAGTTCCTACTTACTGGCACCGGTTCTGGATGGATGATGGAATCACACGTTAATTGTACATCGACAAATGCGACAGTGTTGGTAACGTCTCAGTAGCGTCGTGATGATGGTATCAGTTGGCGTTCTCTAGACGATGGGCACAAATAGTAGCTAGCTCCGCTATCTCAAACTGATGGGTGCAAAAACGCACATGAGTATTCGTGAAGTACAGCGCCACGGCTACAAGCGCAAACTTACATCGCGCAGTTGTGTAATTCCATAGCTCAGAACTGACGAAAGTCACGCGTTGGTCATATTGCTTTGCATACAGGAAACACAAAAGGGTGAACATTAACCTTGGTTTTCCACACAGTTCACATAGTGACGCAAAATGACATCGACAAACTAGTTGCATTGAACCACCCATCAGGTCGTTGGCCAGCACATGCGTACACGCGATGTGTGGTAGTACCCCAATATAGAAAGCAAGTGTCTCTGGTGAGTTTGGGTCTTCCTCTTATTTAGCTTACGAACACAATCTCTTAATACAGGAAGCACCATTGTAGATACAGTCAAATTAAACATTCATTACGTTAAGCCAGTGGGCATTCACTGCGGCCAAGTTTTCCAACATAAAACGCACTCAAATATATATACTGCCATGCGCTGATATTAAAAGACTAGTTAAATGTTAACTACAATACACGCGGTGATGCTCTCATATATTACGTTCAAATTAATACAAACGTTCTAAACGGCACGACGACAACATCTGGACACTCTATAAATGAATCGTACCAGATAGGTACCTGTATGCATGCACGCCTTGTCATGTTGTGAATGCAGTTGCACAATTTGGGTTTCATTAGAATGTAACTCCAGTAGACGGTGAATCGAGATTTTCCGATCAAATTTCTTAGTTACGTCACCTGTCGATAGGCAAACAGCAACAATCTTCATCTCACTGCAGATTAAGCACCAGTTTGACCCCTTAAGGTTCATGGAGCTTAGGTACCGTTGCTGAGTCACGAAGTAACGTCCAACGCTTTTCCGGAGATGTGCTCATCCAGAATTTGTTACTAGTTTACTGACCTACATGAAGACGAGTCAGGTCCAATATAATAGACATTAGCAGTTTGACCCCATTTTCGGTGAGCTTTGATTTGTTCAACAATTCTGTTGCAGTAATCTTGTTGTAGAGACGAAGGATCGTGACAATTTCTTGCGGCGCCAATAAAATATCTCGCTCGTTAGAACAATGGAAAACCAGGCAGAAAGTATACCAAGGAATGACAAACCCTTGAAATGTTTTACGTGAATTTCATATATTCAAAAATTGAAACACGCATCTGTTGTCTCAACATAATATCCACATTAACACACATGTATTTCCGTCTACCTCAATTTCATAGGGGTTAGTGAGCAAAACCTTTGCCTACATCTTGTCGTCATTTAATTAACAGAAATCAAATCAAGTAAGTCAATTAGTGTGATGCATCGTCGAATCGTTTTTTAAAAACGGGTGGCGTGTGCGCGGTAATGGCAAAGGTCAAAAGAGCTTTCCGCGGCTGACAAACTCGAAGAGAAAAGGGATCCCATCGGCATTCCAGCCGACTTTATTGGGTAGCTAGTTTCAGCTGGTGACCCTTCATTTTTGTATGGTAGCTAAGTTCCAGGAGGTGGCGGCAAGCGTGACCGGGGTTTTGCAAGAAATGGTACACCAGAATGAGGTCGCCTTGTAGATGGCGCGAACTTCCGCTGTACACTCCTATGGCCTTCAGTCGCGGTTTGTATGGCAGATGAAACAAACCCTGCTCATTTTTCGTTGCCCTCACGCTGGAGTCTCCAGTGCAGATAGCTGGCGTTTTAGGAACTTCTGCTAAGCCAGATGCCCTACCTTGCATGCGGCCTTACATAATTTTCTAACGTTTGCGAGCTAATGGATCGGTTGAACCACCCGGACTTCCTCCGAAAGAAACCAACATGTGGTTTCTCGATTTCGGACACCTTCAGCGACTGTTCCGAACAGCGGAACTCGTCTTATATCACTACTCCAAGGACGCGCTCTTGAGAGGTCGTCTACACGATGTGGTCTCCATGCTTTGGTGTGCATTGTGCTTGTGTGCGTGCATGTCGAGGTTTACAATTGTTTGCGTTCCATAGCAGGGTTTAAGTGCCGTTGCAGCTGATTGTAATCTACTGGATTGTCAGTAGCCCGCGATGCAGTTGGTATCATCGACAAAACCTAAGAAATTTGACTCGTTGACACGCTCCATCTCCGTGCTGAACACCAAGAATAAACCTAAACTTAACACTGATCCTTGTGGAATACCGCAGTCAACCTTAATAGGATCGGACAACGAGTCCTGAAACAGAACTGACAGCCGATGTTAAAAAACAGTGCTTGTGCATCTAGGGCCAGGGTTCCTAATTTTGTATGTCCACAGCTTCTGGAGAAAGATTCCGTAATCCGGTCCTACCATAAAAGATTTCAATCCAAATGCGACGCGCGATCAGTATTTTGGGAATAAATAACCGACGTTGACGGGATCCTTGTTGCTCCAATGCTGTGATGTTAGATGACATCAACTAACCCTTTGGTGCGTCAGTCAGGATGGACTCCATCAATTCAAGCAACTCTGGAGAGCAAATCATTGAGCGATAGTTGTAGGGTTTCGAAAGGCTACGATGGTTAAAAATCAATGTATTGATATTTCGCTTCCACATAATCGGGACCTGTTCTTCAACCAAGCATCCTTGAAAGAATCGTGTTAACGTCTGTAGTATCCTCAAAGCTGCCACCTGTAATACCTGCAGCTGAATGTTGTCAACTCCAGCAAAACTATGGGTGCGCAACGACAGCGGCTTCCTCAGAACCGTCGTTGGGCTAACAGGGACATTTTGGATACCGGTGTCTGTGCGATTTGGACAGGCATGTCACGCATGTTGGTGATGCTTCGGAATATTAAATTCTATCACAGTCGTGTTATTCCGGCATCATTCTCAGCAGTTCGAGAGCATCCTTGTGTTGAGATGAGTTGGGAACCAACGTGCCACACTTTAAGGAAGCTGTTTACGTGTAGGTACCTAATCTTGTTATTTGCACAAATTCTATCCTCTAAGCTCAATTATTTTGCATTACACAGTTGCTCCACTTAGCAGGAATAGTTTTGCTCTGTACACACGCCGAGCTGAGTCTCTTACCACCATGCATTTTTGGAATATTCCCCGAATATTCGTAGAAAGTATAAGTCACGATTAAACTTCACATAATAATCTGTCTCGACGGGGAATCGAACCGCGGTCCCACGAATTTCCGGCCCGCTGCTCTACCACTGAGCTACCGAGGGCTGACGATTAGGTGCGCAATTTAATACATGACTTCTGCTCGGTGCGCGACGTATTGCCAATGAGCTCACCGTATCTGTCCTGATGTTGCACATTGGCTCACTCACTCTTCACTTCCCAATAGACCGAAGTATTTGTCCTTCTGATGTCCAAAGTGCGTTGGTAGATTACTTGTGGGTTTGTGTGAGCAGGGTAATCTTCGTAGGAAGTAGAAGTCACGATTAAACTTCACACAATAAGCTGCCTCGACGGGGAATCGAATCCCGGTCCCACGAATTTCCGAATAAATGATGCAGCTGTTGCGGGACACTTAGGCTTGTTTCCGTTGCTGATATGATCAGAATACTGAATCTGCCAGCAAACTTCATTCACACAACTTTAATGTAGTAGTTGTCGGAAAACACCTAGTTTGCTTCTCCTACGTGTGCTGTTAACATGTTGTAATGTATAACTGTAAGAAATACGCCAGTGTGTTCCTTTGGATAGTCCACATAACACATGTGGTCATAGAGTATTTTGCTGCGATCCACCAAGCCTATAACTTTCCATCTTTGACTTTTTGATCAGAAGCTCTTCGTTCTTGAAGATTAAATATCGTATGGATGGTTTACTTCCCACTCTGATTCCGGTGAGCGAACTGGCGTGGCTAAAGACTGGAATGCTAGCATTGAACTCTTTCATTACTGCTTTGAATTGCTCACTTGGAGATGCCGAAACTTCCATACGGTGAACACTGAAGTCATCTGCGGTAGAGACGTGGCTGTATGGTGGTCGCTGGACCGTTCTCAATGCCAATGTCCCGTGGGAGTCTATAACTAATGTAGCCATCGAGGGACAATAAACGACAGCAAGCAGATAAGTTTCGTTGCGCTGCAGTAGCGGAAGGCTTTAGATAGGGTCTACGAGCAGTATTTCCGGATGGTCCACCGGTTCGTACTGGAGAGCACTGTGTTAGTATGGAAGTACTCCACCTTCCTTGCTGTGGCGTAGTTTCAAACAAGGTAGCTGCCATGCATCGTGAGTTCGGCGTCGGCAGTTGCTGAGTAGAACTGAGTTTCCGTTATGAAGATGGGATCCAAGTTACATGATGCCTGAAGTAGCCGCAGTTTATCATGCTTGTATAGAAACCTTGTGCTTTGGTGTTGCTACAAGAAAGTTTCTCTGATTTCAGTAGTGAGTCAGGGCACGTGTGTTTTGGGTATGACGCTGTGCCGACTGGTGAGAGGTTTTTTGGGTGGAACGGGATCCCACCCTTATTTTGTTGCTCCTCCGTTTGTTTTAATGTAGGGGGTTGCTATTTTCACTCGAGGTAGTTATCCAAACTATTCTCGGGATTTTCCCGACTAAATGGCTTCCGTCGAGTGTTTGTTCAGGAGACGCTGCTTTGACCCGAACTTTGGTAGAAAGGCAGTTACAGCTCACATGCTAGCACTCAAATTCTCCTGCTGACATCTCTATGGATCCAAAAGCACCACCTTCAGAATTCTCAGGCCACACTCTTTATCATGATTAGCTAGGTAGCTTCATAATCGATTACGGTATGATATTCTCCAAAGAGAATGTAGCACCACTCTTACTGGTCCTAAATAATGGTTTTTCGCTCATTATGTCCTCCACACTCGGAAACAACTTGAACAAAAATGCTTCTGGCTACGGCATTTTTCCGGTGTCTTTCTGTATCGTGTCTCGCCTGTTTACGCACGCTTCACTTCTTATTCGATACGCTGCGGAGACGGAATGTTAATAAGGACACTGCTTCTACCTCATCGGCGAAAGCCTGTACAACGCGGAGCAGTCTCGGTTTACCGAGTGCTTTGAAGTTGTGTCCGGTGAAGCGTGCCACATTAACAGGCTTAACCATAACACCTGTAATATCATCTTTGAAATTCCACTGGTTCACATCATCAAGCTGCTAAACTGTTGAGAAATTTGGCCTCGATTCTGGAAACTTGGTGGAGTCTAGCGATGGTAAACTGCGTGGTCTCTAAATAACCATTTGTTTATCCGAAGTTTAGGGAATGTGTAACTGCATGTTCGTCTTCTTTATTTATTTTGGATTCAGTGGGATTGACTGAAGGCGTTAGCTGATTGTTGCTTTTGGCTGCAACCAGGTTCCAACCAGCATTCATTGCAACGCCCTGCTGAGATTTCCGAACATTGTGAAGGTTGGAGGAAGCGCCGGTCTCAATTATTCCAATCCAATTGAGGGTGGTTGGTTCAGGCGCTTTTGGGCCGCCGATGGTATTGATACACACACTGACTTGCAGAACTACTGTTGACGTATTTTTAACTCGCTGTCTAGCCAACTGCCTCAAGTTTGTAGTGGAGTCTAAGGTGTATTACTAAGGCCCACCTGATGTCCCATTTCTTCATAATGAAGTGAATTCGGTTTTTTCCTCATTGGTTCGATCGTTTCCACCAGTTTGCCGTATTTCTGAGATTGTTGCTCCTTCAGTGCCTCAATGCAATGGCAGACTGCTTGACTGTAACTGTTGGTCAGCGTTGGAGGCTAACTGTTTACTGCACCCTGAGTTGGCAGTATCCGATATCAGCTGGTCCGCGGCGCTTACGATACGTCGTAGGAATTTGCAGGGAAGGCTTAAGAGACTGGATCGCACATTCCGAATTCGCTCTCGGACGTAACTTATGGCCACTGAACACTACGAAACACAAAATATCCGATAACTTCTCACTTAGCAATCGAGAGCTGTGGTTATTGACTGGTCGTATCGATTTCTGATGTGGCATTCGTTTTAGACTACACATGTTGCTGTGCGGCTCAGGATTAGGAAAATTGTACGCGTGTTTTTCTTCAGGCCGGGCACTGAAACTGCGATCTGGAGGTAAAAAGTGGTCCGCAGAAATTAGATCCGAACAATGAAATACACTTGATAGTGTTGTTTAAGTTGGATAGAATCAATGATGGCAAACGTCTGTAAGATGAGATTTGTGAGGGCAAATCCGATCTGAGTGTGAGATCAGAGAGAATGCAAATGAACGGAATGTCGCACAATTTGAGCAAATAAAAGGTGGCTGTTTACTCACATTTTGCTACATCAGCTTTTCCCCTTCTATTTAATGTTATGTCGGTTACTCAACTGTGTGAACATACGAGTGAAGCAGGCAAAAATCCGCCATTCGATTTTGTATAGCTAGGATGCCCACGTGTTGCCTCAACCGATATCTCAGGGAAAATTTCACAGAATTCCCCTTTACTCTTTTCGGGTCGAGGAACTAAGGCCCTAAGTCGCACACACTCAACTGTGCCATGGCAAGATTTAGGTAATACGTTATGCTTTTACCTTCTATACTCAGCAGCTCATATCGCTTTAATACAGTCGGCTATTTCGCTTAAAAGTTTGAAATTTCGTAAAAAGGTACACAATGATTTCAACCCGTAGCTAAGTATTGCTGCTACTCTTATTGAAGCTCAGCTTTACCTACAGTCCGAATTGTTTTAATGTAAGTATCTTTCTTCTCCTTACTACAGTCTTCGTCATTGTCCAAGTTTTTTTCGTTTTTCTTGGCTAACTTCCAATATCCCTTCCTTTTCACAAACACGTAAGCTAGTTGGTTTCTCCTGCAGTAGTAAGAGATACCACAGTGCATACATGCAGCCCTGGTAGGAAACGGCAAGAAACCACAGAATAGCTATACTACGTCCCTGTAACAAATCCAATATTGGACTTCCAGTAAGTTCAAGTTCAAGTGGGACTGGAACGGTAGGATGAATCCCGTATGTGTTCCTTCTTGAGCGAGTCTTCGATCCAAAACTTAATAGGGGTGCTCAGACTTACTGATGGGTCTAATTGGCAAACACCCGTAAAAACACCCTGGTCCACCATTTTAATGTCTACGTTCCTTACATTAGCTGTCCCTGCTATGGCAGTTACGTGAAGTAAGTAAGAGAGGAAGAAAAATTGAAGGTAAGAGAGTAGGGGAAATCAGTTAAAAGGAGAGAATACTACCAATGGTAGGGGAAAGTAAAGAAAATAGAATCGAAGTAGGAAGATGAGAATTAGCCAGGAAAAAGGAAAGGTTTCGTGTTGCCACCCAAGAGCAGGTACTTGACGCTTAATCCCCTTAACCGGAGCTTCCTTGACAACCTTTTCTGGAAGTAACTTCCAGCGCTCGATGACTTGACGCGATAATCATGTCTCCGCTGTAACTCGATCGGACCGCGGTTTGTCCAGCTTCATACAATGCCCACAGAGACCAGATAATCTACCAGGACTAAATAGCCAGGACAAATCAGGGTCAACCTTCCCAGTCAAAATACGGTAGGTTAGGATTAGGTCCCCTCTAATCCTTCGGTAGTACATTGACTGCATCCTCAAGCTAAGTAGGCGTTCGGGGTACGTTTGCCCTCGTAAACCCTTGACCAACCTAGTACCGACACGCAACACCCTTTCTGGTGCCATTTTGTCCTGGACAAGGCATGGTGGACAGGCCTGGACGCAATATTCTAGGGGGGTCGCACAAACGCTGAGAAGAGCTTCAAAAACACATTGGCGGTTAGGGTCCCAAAACAACGACAGATAAACCACAACATCCGGAAGCCTTTACTAGCCGCCTTCTCCCAGTTGTCTCCAGAATGTAGTGTGGAACAGTGAAGGACACCTAGATCGCCCTGATGAGGCATGTGAGGAAGTTCACTCCCATCCAACACATAACTTGTGGAGGAAGCTGACGCTCCGATATGCAGCAATGAACACTTTTCTCGGTTTACGGGCAGCAACCACAAAACAGACCACTCCCTGAGTCTATCTTTAGCCTGCTGAAGAACCACAGGACCTCCAGGGGTATCAACATGATTCCAGAGCTTTAGGTCATCAGCAAATAAGAGTCATGGTACCTCAAGCTCCCTCGGCAAGTCATTCACATAGATTGAGAACAGCAGCGGACCTAGGACAGAGCCATGCGGAACGCCCCTAAGGACAGCTTGTCGAAACGAAAGACTGCTTCCCACACGAATACACTGTTCCCATCCACCCAGAAAGGCTGACACTCACTGGAGAGCGCGACCAGATATTCCATACGACTTCAACTTCAGTGAGAGTCGCGAATGGAGGACAGTGTCAAAGACCTTGGCGAAGTCAATGAACACCACATCCACAGCATGTTCACTGTCTACGGCTTCAGCCCAGCTCTCAAGAGCTACCGACAAGTTCGTTTGACACGAAAATCCTTTGCGAAAGCCATGTTGTTCGAAGCTAAGCAGGTTAAACCTATTTAAGTGGTTCTCCACTATATCTCATACTAATTTTCAAGTAACTTAGCGACCACGCTAGCCAAGCTGACAGGCCTGTACTTAGCCGGTAGGTCTTTGTCACCGCACTTGAAAATCGGGTAGACAACAGCCTCCTTCTATTCGGTAGATAAGACACAGCTGTTGAGTGACGTCTGAGACACACAAGTCAGAGGTCCACTGAGTTCCACTGCCAATTCGTGCAACAATTTTGGATGAACAGAATGTGGCCAGGAAGCCTTAGTTGGGTTTACCTCTCTTAGCAACCAAAGAACTTGGAACTCCGTTATAAGAATTTCATCCAGACAACAGTCCTTAGAGATTCTTGAAGCTAATCCTTTGCATGGCGTATTTGTTTCGCGGACAAAGACGCTTGAGTACTGCTCATCAAGTACGCATGTCAGGTCATAGTCGCTATAGGCATGGGTCCCATCTCCTCGAAGCAATGGTGGTATGGGCGAGTTTGCACCACAGCGTCGTTTAAAGTAAGCGAAGAATTTCTTGGGATTTTTCGAGGCAGTATTAGCTAAGCCCTTTTCACCTTGGAGCCGGGCCAACCTAAGATGTAGCTTGCACTCATTTCGAACCAACCGATACTTGTCAAACGTGCTGTTCGACGGAGCTGTTTGGTACGCTCGCAAGCATCTGGACCGCTCCTATAGCAGGCTCTTTCTCGCGGAATCTATCCAAGGAGGCTGCGCTCTCGATTCCCTTCATTTTACCAGTAAGATATGAGGTGCAGAAACGTCGACGAGGTGAGCCTTAAGTCTTTCCCAGGCTATGTGAACAGTGTCAGTCTTAGATATCACACAAGGCGATGACCTAGCTTTATCCCGCATCGCTTGGAAGTCCGCGGCCCAAATGTTCGGATACCAACTGGTAGTAGCTTGGCAAGGGCTGATAAGTGTACAATGGAAAGACGAGCAAACATGATCGCTGGCGCAAAGCGGCGAGTTGTAAGCAGTGTCGTTTACGAAGTCAAGTGACTTAGCAAAAACAATATCTAAATTGGACGGCCGCTGATTTCTCATGTACCTAGTGGGGAGGTCCACGAGCTGCTGTAGTGGTACATGCAGCGTTAAGTCCAGCAGTTCTGTACCGAACGATCCCAGCGTCGATGTGCACAATAGATCATCCCAACAAACCTCTGGGAGGTTGAAGTCCTCCAGCACCAAACAATTGTTCGTATAAACTCAATGATTGCATTGGAGGTGCTCATAGGCTTCTATACACTAACACGACTGTAATCTGAACCGAGGAATGGAAAATCGCTCTCCAATTGAGTAGTCTTCTTACACGTTCGTTTAGACATGGTTTTCCTACCAAGCTAGACAAAATGCAGGTATTCTCCGCCAATGTTAGAAAAATCTCATCATCTTGTTTCTTCCCTCTTTGCATATTGTAGTAAAATATTTCCTTGCCCCGTTGTCCACCCACGCAATCGATTATCCCGCAAAACTCATGCCGGCCCACTTATTTCGGTCTTATTGTAAGAAGAACGGTGCGGCAATGAAGAACAAATTTTGTTGGTGCCAGCACAAACTATATCAACACCCACGCAGACTTACCTTAATAAGTCACGTTTCCTTCCCATGCCACACCATCTCTCCGGGTTTCCGCTCGCGACACCTCCAAGCACTTTGGGGGCCTCGTGATGGGGTATTTCCCGCCCATTACACCCCTGTATCTCCGCTTCCACACGTCCCATTCTGACCGGCCCGAGTGTCGTTCGATAGCTGTCAATTTCCGTGAACGTGGATGCAACACACAGTGCTTGGAGTTGGTCCGGGATGTTACAATAACGGACGTCACTCATGCCATGTTCACGTCTCGTTCCATTAAGCCAGTGTTGCTCCGTCTGCTCTCCCTCATTCCGCCAGTTCTCGTTTCCGTCCGCCCCATTTTAGTGGTCTTTTTCTTCCGGGCAATCACTGCCTTCTGCCTCCCTACATTATGGTGTACCGCACCGCCACTGTTTGGTTCTGGTTTTTCTCACCTACATTCTACATGCTCAAAGCGGGACATTCTGAGGTGTACGACCTCAAATCGGTACATTAGTGCATACCACCCAGCATTTCTAAAAAAGCGGGACAGCAGCTTTAAATGCGGGACTGTTTCGCCTAAATCGAGACGTACGGCCACCTCGAATGCACGTGCTTTACCCGGATATTGTAGTGGAAAGTGGGCGGAAGTTACGGTCGACCCTTGAAGTTTTGATCGCTGATCCAGTGTGCACCGCGAAAGCCAATGGTTATATGAACAGACTGGATGAGGTGTAGCTATCGAAGGTCAGGCGGGTTGATCTAACAGGACGGCAGGTCATGCATGCAAGCCTTGTACTCCACACTCACAGACCGGACGTAAGTGCGGGGTCAGCAATGGTGGACTGCACTGTCACGGTGGCGACAGACACCTGATCCACCGCTCGACTGAAGCAGGGGCTAAGTAGCGGCCACATGTGCAACTGAATGGACACGCTACAAGCGCTGAGAGCCTGTCCTTACGTAGCATAGCGTACCGTGGCCACAGGTGAACACATGCGAGCGTTGTAATTGGGGCATCACGTGTTGCTGAATTTGGCCTCACAGTATAACTCAGGTGTGAACGGATGCACGCCATCGGTTCACATACTTCGCCAAAGTTCGACTTGCGTCAGTGGGACACTACACTTGCATGTGTGACCGGTCTCAAGAAATTCATGTCAGCATTGATTTGTCCCTATGCCATCACCGTCTCTCGCACCGCCGAGAAATAAACTATTTGTTTTTATTTGACAGTTAGTTCCCTTCTATAGTCTGCATAACAATGAGAAGACGATTACTGGTAAATGTGCGCATTTCGTATTGTCTCATCAGTACCAATACAGTAACCAGTAATTATCTTATGCAGTCCCAAGGGTGTTCCCAATCAGTCAAATGCCTTGAGATGAAAGGCTGCAATCGTCCTAGGACCGGGGTATCCGCAGATCAAAACTGACTGTCTCTGCACTCACAGGGCAGGTCTCAGCTAGCTTGTCGTCACGGCTTAGGCGAACCGTAATAAGCGTGGATTGGGATTACGTAATAGTAGGCGAAATGCGGAGCCGGTGTCAGGCCGATAACGGGTCAATAAAACATGTTTGCGTGCACACGGAATATTGGGCGAGAGATGGCTGACCTCACCTTGAACCCATTTGGTCCAGTGTTCATTCACTCTGGAATTCAAAACCCCTCATTCTTGCTTATATAACTAACGCAGCAGGGATAATCGGATTATTGAATATTGTGTGATTTGGCGATGATGGGTTCAACTTCCTATACTGAAAGTAGCGAAAAGTTCCGGATTCTGTTGATCACCATAGCATCTGCAGCGCATTAGATCATCTGAGTGGCGGAGATGAAGCGCTTGGTTGCCCTCGTTGAACCGCTGTTATCCTTAAATGGGAGCTCGAGGAATACATTTTCCTTAAGTCTCGTCAACCCCGTTTTTTTCGGCAGTCTGATTTAGCTATGTTTCGTAATAAGGCCCTTAGGGTAAAAGACTTCCATGTGTGTTCCGGTTACCGTTTCTCTCTCCTCAGTCAGACAATGGCTCGAGCAGATACGCCTGGCAAGAGTTAACAAGGTTTTCATCAGTGAACGCTTGTGGCCCATCAGTATGAAACTGGTACAGTATATATATTGACCGAATCATTTTGGTTTCCTCAGACTGACCGCAACATGAGCCCGGTATACCTTCGGCTGCAACCACCCACTTGTGTGAAGCAAAGTAGTTACGACGCAGCCGAGATTGTTTCAGAAGTGAACAGCCCCTGAGAGGACATGTTTCACGCAACCGTGAGCGAAATTCTAGCTATGTTATGAATAGTCGCTCCCATAAACCAGACGCCAGCGCACTCGAAAACAAACGGCTTACGCCTTAACTGGATCACGGTTGACGTCGATGCGCACGATGATGCTGACGGCAAACACTTTGCTGAATGTGTAACTTTTAATGCAATGTCAATAAACAATGCCAACTTAAAACCAATTTTCGTTAAGACTGACCACACGCCCCGGAAAGTTGGCTTGTTACGTTCGTATAAACGATATTGAAGCAAGGCTTTAGTAAATCGCTCGCTTAACCTTCACCAGAACCATCCGGTAACCATGCGTCTAACGCTTACACATGATGCCAAACGCTTCGTCCTTCTCTTTGATTACTCCCCGGATAGAGGTTTCGTGTCAATCACGATATCGTGTCAACCACACTGTTTTCATGCTCTATAGTAATCCAATTGACCCTCGTTGTAAACTAACCGTAGGTGTTTGACTGTTCAGTTTATCGTTGCTCATCAGTTGCCAGCGATCGTTTTCGCAATGAAACGGTTCCACAAGATGCTGTATGGCAGACAGTTCCCACTCCTGACTGACCACAAACCATTTCTGTCGATAGTCGGGTCAAAGAAAGGAATTCCAGTTTTTACGGCAAACCGATTGAAACGATGGGCAAACATACTACTGGCGTACGACTACATTATACAGTATAAAACTACGCAAATAATCGGTGAAGCGGATGCCTGTCTCGTCTTATCAATTCACACCCAAAGGAGAATGCTGATTGGGTGTTTGCAGCCATCAGTTTCGAATCAGAAGTTCAACGAATCCTGGCTGATAATGTGAAAATACTCCCAGTAACAACGAACAATATTCGTATGGAGACATCATGGGACAGTATCTTAGAGAAAGCGATGCAGTATGTACCAATAGGTTGGCCAAATGGAGGCAGACTTATGGAGTTGCCACTGTTATACCATCGACGTGGATCCCTGTCAGTCGTGAAGATCGAGTGGTAGAGCCAAAAAATTACAGAGACAAATATTGCAGCAGTTCCGCAAAGGGCACCCTGGTACAAGCCGCATGAAAGCCTTGACATATAGTTTCGTTTACAGAACGAAATGGGTTCGGAAATTGTAAAAATTTCGCCAAAAGTGTGAGTATTGTCAACTTGCAATGAAGGCCCCTAGCAAGAGTCAATGGCAACCTTGGCCTTAGGCAGGGAGAGCTGTGGTACTTCTTTATACACAACATGTGTCATTTTACACGCTACTGTACTATTGAGGAACAAAATATTTCAGCGCTGGAAGTGTCGTCTGCAATGCCCGAACTCCTGCAGAATTGCAGGGACAAGAGTAGAAACAGCTTTGTTCCAAACGAGGTAAAGATTCCAATTGGCCAACTCGAACAAGCGGGTCTCGTCAACAAAACAGTTTGATGAATATTATCACAAGTTTCTACGACAATTGCGTCGATTATCTACAGGAAAGAATGAACCGATTTCAGGAACTGAGTGGCTTTCATTGGATTGCCTTGGACCAACCACCGTGCTGGGAGAAAGTTGAAGCAAGCGTCAGTCTTTTTGGATTTACACTCCCAGACCTGGAAATCAAGGACAACGAGCTGGTTGACGAAGATAAAAACGTGTGTAGGCTTACAGCAGCGGACAAAATTTTCGATTAGAACTGTAAACAAACATAGGTTGATGTACTGTGGGTAGAAGTGTTTTCCCATTTCCAGACCAACTCCGTCCCATAGGAAGAAGTACGAAAAGTATTTAATTTATTTTCCGTCTCCCTGGGACTAATGCACATACTGGATGAATCATCTCCCAAATGATCCCTGTATGGCCAATGGAACAATGGTTCTATACGGGTAAAAAAGCTAATGTTTAACAGGTCCCGTAGGATGGTTATGGTGAAAATTCAAAATATAAAAAATTGTTAGCAAAACAGGGTTTACGGCAAATTATACAGACCCTTGACGTTTTTGGTTGCCCGGCGTTGGGGTATCTCCAAGACGGTGAGATCTCTCCTCAGCCATGGCTGCCAAACCTGTACTGCGTATTCCACATGTGGCCGTATGTATGAGCCGAGAAGTTGTGGAAAAATCGAAGGGTCGAATCGTCCGACTGCATGCTTCAGGAGGCCCACGTGTTGGATGCCCCTCCTTGACGCCGTTTCAGTCTGATTCGAACATCCAAGGTCAACCTGGACAAAACTCCCAGATCCTTCTCGCCAGAAGACGTTTGAAGCTCCTGGTTGCCGAGTTTGTAGGAATGAACGAACTTGTGCCGCAGATGCAGCACTCTACATTTGTCCAAATTGAATCGAAGTAGATTCTGGACAATGCAGCTTAGCGTTTAAACACTGAAAGCGATGCTTATGGTGAAATGCAGTTCTGAAGACAAGAGTGCCGTGTATCCTTGCGAACGACTTCACGACATGCTGATGCAGCGCCCAGATCTACTACGAAAAATGCATTCATCTAGCTAGGCGAACAATCTCTTCGTGGTGTCAGCTGGTTGGTTCGGGTTTACCCACTTCCAGCAAATAGTTCAGCGGCAGTGTTTCAGGACATGGTGGGTTTTCGCCTGGCAAGCGTTTTTCTATAAAACGCCACAAATATCCGTTTAACAACACTGTGACGTGCCGGATGTGACTCGCCGCTCACTAAACTCACTGCTTCTTACATATCTGGATGATCTAACCCAATCCACGGACGTGGGTCATCCAATACGAAGAGTTCATTTCTCTTCTTCCTACGCCTGACCGAAAACAATCACAAATACGGCGTCACATTCACAAATTCAAGCAACACAACAACGCTCGTTCTTACCTACATGCATTAATGCACACTTAACACATGGATCCATATGTTACTTATAAACTTGTGTCGTTTTTACATTAACCAGTCCTTGTTGTGTCGCCATGATCATGCAAATGCAGGCATGTCTCGCACTGTCGAGAATAAAACATTTCTTTCTTTCTTTATTTCAGTATTGCTCGATAACTGTGGTTCCAGATAATATCATGTCAAGCAGCACATCAACTTTTAATCGGAAACACATGTACTGACATTTTACTTTGGCTCATGTACTCATGAAACCATGGATTACAACATGGCGCAATCACGCCGAACGTTGGCTATTGCCACCATAGTAATAACCTTGATTTTTTCGCAAACCAGCGCCATAATGTTCCTGGATTCCACTATTATCTGACGAACTTCTCAAGTGTATAAACTACGAAAATCTTGGTTTTACTTTATTTTAACAACACATTTTACTGTTCCAAAGCAGCTATGCTTGTAGGTATATTTGATCATGCCTTCACTTGTGTGCCTCCTTCTATCGAGAATATACTATTTATTTATTTATATATAACTTCAGTAGCGCAGCCATTGTACTGACTAATAACGTAAGTCCTTTTTGTTAGTGCATTGAAGCAATAAATATAGATATTTATTTTTTAAACTTGTTGTACGGTCAGCATATGCGGAAACAAACGGTGGTAGGTTAAGTGTCCCGGTTTGGCGCGCAAGAAATCTGGAAGCGCCTAGCTTTGGCTCACCAATAATCTGGCCACCTTACATGCATTGTACCTAACACGTGCGTCGCCACCGCTGAATCTCACAGTAGAGCATTGTACTTAGACGTCGGCATGACTTGCGCCTCAGGTGTTCTAGCAGCGTTGTGTGCAGTTTGCTCGCGGTATCTCCTATACACACATATTCACAGTTATTGTGCATACATTTGTGAACGCAGTTAGTCATCTTACCTACGAAAAGTGTGTCTTTCAGATACACCATTGTTGAACAGATACCGAATCTTATTCCTTGGTTAGTGCCGTCGGAAAGGAAAAGGAACTTCCCTCTACCTATAATATTCTTATCGTCCCAATCCATTGCGCCGTATATTTTCAATGTGGTTTTAGCATATTGTGAAACGTGTGTTTCACTACCGGTTTCGGGTGTCCACTATTCAACAGTTACATTGCTGTCTACTTGCAAGCGGCGTTCCCAACTTCCTTCTCTGTGCACATGGCCTTATCTGTGAAACACAGAGATCGGAATTGTAGTGCTGTGTCCCATCTGTATCCGCCGGTTGACGAAATATCGGTTTGGAAGCTAATCATTCTTGCAAACAGAGCAGTCAAGGAATGGCGATGTGCAACTCCATGGTGAGCGATTTCAGATTCTTCAAAAACTAGCTTTTCTTATCCACTTTTATGTTCAAAATGTGCCATCAACTTGATACCAACAACTTTTGACCATTTACTGGAGTTTGCCAGTATTATGTACAAAATAGTGGACATTGACGATCTAATGATAACACCATGTTCTTGAGTGCCTACTTCCGACTGAAACCCGAGCTAAAACAATATACGGCGCAATGTCGGTTGTTTCAACCACCTTAAGCTTCGGCCACTCCCTAGGTTATTCTCTTCGGTCAAACAGCGTTTCACCATACCCAGTGCGTCGCATTTTGGCACCTTGGTGAGGAGTACGCTAACGTTACCATAGATCATCGTTTCATCTTCGTTTCATACGAACTCATGACACTTCTTTACAAACGTATTCGTTCACCATGTCAACGGCTACATTATACTAACGATTGCATATAGACCAGTAAATGCAAGCTGTTGCCAACCCGGTAACGTTATCACAATTTACGCGGTACACTTCCGCAAAGCTCACTGCAGTACATCATGCATTGCTGTGCAGATGCTGATGCTAACTTCATCATTAAGGCCGATCAACTGCAGTTAATAGGTAATTCGGCCACACCCACCGATTACTAACGCATTGTTCCATGATAGCGCGTAGTGAAGCACCGCACGCATTATTTCACCTAGGCAATATTATCCACAATCGATCACACGTAGACACCGCTAAGCATAGGTCAAACCAGGTGAGGTTGACGGACCTGTCTGCTAGATTGCATGCAGCTACCTTCAGTGAAGGCAATCGATACTGTCTCATTGTGGAGCACATTTCATGTCCGGTCGTCTATGCGCAACAGTGAGCACTATGAACGCGGATGGAATATCTCCGGCCCCCCAGTTCTTTGTTGTGTCTTGATGCCGCATAAGTGAGTGGGTGGGAGTTACAGTACTTCCTCAACCGTCCATAGATGCCGCGTGCTAGTCCGCACCTCATCCTACAGTGAATGAGCTCATGTGTGTTTTTACGTCCGCGTGTGCATCACGTGGTTTGTTGGCTGAGCGCAGTCTAACCGCTGCACCAACCGATGCAGATGTTCTGAGTACTCTTGCACTGATTTGCAATTGGTCAAGACGATGGGCACGCATTTGTGCGTGTGCGCCACTTTAGATTCAACTTGATGTGCTTGTGGATTGAGTTGAATATTCTTAAGGAGGAGCTTGATTCCGTTATGGATTGACTTGAGTAGTACAAGGTTCAGTTGATTCGGACCGAAACTATTGTTTGTAAATATTCTGAGTTTGGAAGCATAACGCTTGAGATAATTATTCTGAATGGTCATTCATTCATCTGTAAATAGTACCGTTAATCCGCGCCGGACTTGCTATAGATTTTATTCTGCGAAAATTACTTCACTCAAATCTTCCCAACGAATATTTTCTCTTGTAACTGGAATGTAGTGCGACGCATCCTATCCTAACACGCAGCTACAGCGGTTGCATTGTGGCTGACAGCCAGGGTCAACGGCTTTCAGTCACTGCATCTTTGTACGGCTAGTGATAACTTGCGTGCTAGTGGGGAATGCGTCCAGTTGAGTTCAGTTATTGACGATCTGCCATTGTTCGCACGTTGCAGCAGCACAAGCTGCTGGCGTGTTGGCGTAAGCTGCTAACGGCCACGGTATTCTTCCTGGTAGAACTAGATGATGCGCACTATTAACGAGCTCCAACCCGAGCATAGGTTTCGTCCGGTATATTTCCGAATTGCTAGTTTGGATCTCAGGATTTTGAGCGGCGTTGATGAACGGATAAAATTCCATCATTCATCCACCTACTGTTAGTAACCACTAAGAGTGAATAACTTCCAAATAATGCCGTAAAAAGACGAACACTGGCAGATGTCAACATTTCGAATTGTCTCTTCAGTGCCAACGGCATTATTCAAATTGCTAAAGGGATCTAATTGTTTCGAATTCCGAATAGTTCAGTTCATAGTACTTTCAGCTCACAGTGTACCGGGAGGGATAGCTCGATTGTAGTGCATTTCAGTAGCACCTACCTGCGAATTACTCCTACATTTAGTTGGTTAGCTCAAACAACCAAAATAATTATTGTCGCAAAGTTTGCGCCGGCGTCCCCCTTTATATTGGTATGTGTTAAGTTCGTAAAGCAGTTTCCGTTCGGTAGGTTCCGGTACCTTACTGCACCTGTACAACCAGTGAGTTAGACTGCAGAAGATAGGTGGCTAGCAACTATATTAGTTCCCATTGTTAATCCACTGATGTGTTTATTGCTGAATATTTAGACAAATGGTCGCAATCGCTACACGCATCCACTATGTAGCATGCAAAGCACGTTTTGGAAGTGCATACTGCGATAAGTAGCTGTGCTTTAACTCTGTGCTATGTTGTGCGGTAATCAGCCTATGGCACATTTCGGACCTACTACGACAAGAGATAGACAGCCGAAAAGAGGCAAAATGATCGGAGTACGACCGTCTACACCAAGCATTTGGAAACTGTACATGGTGCTTACGGACATCACTTTACAGCTTATCACAAGTAACCTTTTAAAAACCCGTACAAATAAAATTACCTCCTTACCTTTATCAAATCTGTTCACTCGTTGTCTAGACATTGGCTCTATTCCCGTCATTTGGAGACCCGTCAGAATAATGCCAGTCCCAAAGAAAGAGGTTCAGAAGTTCCGCCACATTGCTTGTAAATCTGTCATGCTGCAACTCTTAGAACTGCTGCTTATTCCTTTGATTTCTACAAGCACCCAAGCTAGTGATGCCTTTCAGTTTGGTTATAAACCCAATCGCTCCGCATTGGATGCAGTGGCCTATCTTCTTCATGTACTAGGATTTGCATTAAATACTAAATGTAAGGCAGTACGTCTGCGATTCCTAGATTATTCAAACACTTTTGTGAGTGTTAATAGGTCACTTCTCAACTTATTATCCAGAAACGAAGTTCAACCTGCGGTGTGAAATCTAATGTAAATTAGTTTACGAATCGTTCGCCGTTCACCGAACTGTAAGGCAGAAGTCCTTCACTCTTGATAACGACTGGGGTATTTTACAGCGGGCAATATTTTCGCCCCTTTTGTTTTCTTTGTACCTCAAGAGATTTCCTATTGCGTCAGGTTTTATTGGATGTAAATAAGCCGACGATGAATTTTAGGCAGCGTCTTTCACACCATTGAGCCATTCTTGGCGTTTCAGAAAAACCTTGGATGGGTTTGAACGGTAGTCATCTTCCTCATCCCTTGTACGCAACCCTTCAAAACGCCGAAATTTAAACTTTTCTATTCTCCATGCTGACATACGTCAAACAGCCCAGTGCATCGGGCCACGTTGTTGTGAACGAATGCGCTATATCTAGTGGACTCACTGTTAGGTATATTGGTGTATTTTCATCCCAAAACTTAACATAGTCTACACATCAACGAAACTTTTCTCAGAGTAAAGAGACTATCATTTTGTGCCCTGCAGTTCAAGATGCTTTCAGTAATACGCTATTTAAGCTATTAATTCTTATATACCTGCAATCCATTTCATTGGCTGCATTGCTTCACGGTTCTTTTCTCTAGGCTTCTTCAAAAAGACTACAATTATTGTCTGTTTGATTATGCCCCTCTAAATACAGTGGATTATCACGAGAGGCACTTGTAGAGATTATGAATACTAAGCATTTTGTTGCATAGCACAGATCTTCTTCACATATTTTTAAATGATCCGTAGCACCCTCTGCAGGATGAGTTAGCGAAAACTAGTTCCTTCTCATCTACACGCTCAAAATTCACGCTTCTGTATCCAAGCACTTCTTATCACAACTCTGTTTTGCCTTATTTATCAAGCCTTTTAGCAAACTCTACGAAGGTTGTTGATGCCTCGCATGAACGTTTTTGAACCATTGAACCTAAGCATCATTGAATTGCAGAAAGCAAAAGAGGGAACCTTTGTCAGCGAACATCTCCGCTATTCCACATAAGTCTATGGTGAGTCCACCACAACGCTTTTCACTTTATCATGCAATTGATTTCAGCAATAATTTCCATCCCAAAGGACTTGTTAAGCGTTGCTGTTTTTGCCCGTAATAAACCATTGTTCCATTGTTCAGCGCATCCTGATCACAGCATGGACGATGCGTGACATTGAGAAACGGCATTCACAGTGGACCGTTGCAGCTGCAATGAAAGCTAGACGATCCCGGCATGCGCAGCAAATGGAGGTACAACAGCCTCTTAAAACTTTATTCACTGTGCGCGTTGACAACAAGCCCCGGCTCCGACATGAACCTTTGCTTGAATGAAGGTATGTATATTTTGCTTTGTTTATTTTTCACCATTAGCATGTCTTTTTAAGTAGATCATTGTACCTAATGTTTTATCCGCAATTCAAGCGTAAAAAAGCGCTGCAAATGTACTCAGTCGGGTTCATAAGGCTTATTTGGTCTTGACTTTCTATGCTTTCTATGGCGTTCTATGGCGTTCTTCTTAAAATTAACATGTCTGTTAGCCTGTCATTTCTTCAAGTAGCTGATCGCACTCTACTCACAGAATGAAGAAAGTGGGCATGATGAATACTCTCAAACTTGGCGTTCTGCATAACACCGCTATAAATAATTAGGGTAAACTTTTACTAACCATTGCCATTCAGATCTGTCCCTGCAGTGAGTACATCGGGCACGTCAGATCACACTATATTCCATCAATCTTTTCGATCAAATTTATCAACGTATGAGGAATGGATGATTCCGCAACGTTTTCGCCATTCAACTCAACAGCCTAGTTCATTTCATCCGAGTACTGTATATGATCGAATATAAGCCGAGGAAGTTTGGACAATCTCTTGTTTCTATAAAGGTTATACGCTATTTGAAAACGTTGCATGAAAAATCCACCGAGGAATTCACTGCATACCTCTACTTTTCTCCCATTAGCACCCCCCGCTAGTGACGGACGGTGTTCCAGTGGGGGTTTGAAGTTCGTATACTAACTGGAAACGTTACTTTTGTGTCGCAAGTTTGGTGTAGTGCACATTTAACGTTCGCGACGGATGACAGCAGCGAAGTAAAAGCCCTTAAGTATTATGTTGTGCCAGGTGATTTGTGCCTGAAATCTACCACATCCTCCCATACTCCTGACCATGAATTTCGCTCTCACCCACTGCTCTATTGGGGTTCATTTGCATAAGCCTCTGTGCGTCGCTTGTCTGACACACCCTCTCACCTTACCATGTATTCTCGGCTTTCTTACCTGCATCATGTGACTTGACGTCTGGTCAATACACTATCCGGTTTGATGAAAATCTGTTCTGATGACTCTACGCCGCAATAAGCGCGATCATAAAGGTCATCACAGCTGACCAATAATGGATCAGGTTTCACTTTAACTCAATCAAGTGTGAGCAAGTAGTGATGACGTCGAAATCGTAAAGAAACAATTTCGTTTCTGATTACAGAAGAGTAGTGGGGGGAGTTGAATGGTATATGTGGAAATTCGTCACATCTAGACTCACTCAGACAGCCGTCACACGCCCGGAACAGCATTGTACGCGCGTTTCATCCTTTCAGGAATCGTCAGCAGTGCACGTTTCATCCTTTCAGGAATCGTCAGCAGTGCGCGTTCCATCGACTGGCAACAGTCGAGTTGTGTGTTCGAACCCTAACAGGGTCCGATGGAATGCGGATTGCCGACGATTCTCGAAAGGATGTAACGCGCGTACAGTGCTTCCACGGGTGTGTGACGGTTGTCTAAGTGAATTCCGTTTATTTCGCTGAGTTTTATTGGTCGGCATATACATGGACTTACGAGTTTGGACAAATCTACTGTTGCAAAGTCATTCTGTCGTCCTATCAATGCACGGTAATATACGGCAGTTGTATTGTGGCATACACGCTAGAAGAACTCCAAGAGCGAAACAGGAATATGTATTAGGCAACACGTAGCCACCGTATAGGAAAAACAAATATAAGTATAAAGAAAATGTAAAGAAGCATACGGTTAACAGTCTTCTTTCTTGGTCCTCTTCAGTCACAACACATGCGCACGGCCCTGAAAGGCAAACGAAAAACGCCGTTATAGAAACTGTTCAAATTTATTTCGAGCGCGATTATTTCGATCATTGTCTACAGTATGAAGCTGACAAAAGTACCTCGCATCAAAAACTTGCGTGTGTGGCTGACGATTTTAGTACACCGTTCTATTCGGTTATTTAGCTACGATCCGCACAACAAAGTGCAGTGAGTCTCAGACCAAGGTAGCTGCAACCTTATCAAGCAAAAAATGGGCCAAAACAAGAGCTATCCATTCGGGGCGAAACAGTCGGGTTAGAAAGATCCCCGAGTGGTATTTCTTTTAGCAGATAACGCTATTAAGAGGCCGAAACAAATAGGAGCATTAATGCGTAAGGTGGCTAGAAAACACCGAATGTAATGTAAGTAGCAATCGCTCATGCTGCGTATCTTAAGCTCGTCATCTGCGAATGCGACACACATGAAATGATTCATTTTACCTATCAGTCTCTTTACGCTGTTTAGCTGTACTATGGACTGGCCACCTTAAGGTAGAAGGTATCCGGATTCCCCCTTATCTGAGATCATTAGCTCGAATACGGATCATTTCATTGTTTATGCTGTTGAAACAACTTAATCATTCTGTGCTTCTGACCTTATCCCTGATTCCTTGTTCCAGGCAACACAATCACTTTGTGTTCCATCATGAGGTCTAATTATAATCTGGGAATTGGTCTCACTATAAGACCGTTTTCAATCACACATCCCTTACCGTGTTTAAACACTGATATTAAGATAGCTAATGCCTGTAACCTATTCGTCCGTACACCTAAGATTATCGACCGCCCACCGTTACTTCATTTGTCATATAAACGCCGTGTATGAACGTGTAATTATTCCTTGTATGTGCTACGTGGAAGCCCTATTTATTGGAAGCTTAGGACGAATTGCGGCTTGTTTATACGAACTTGTGATGGAAGCGCGCATTGTTGAAGCTCTTTTTGGTTAACTTATAAGTTGCAATGTGAGTAGTACCGTCTGCTGCTCCGGCTTGTCGCAGTATTGTTATCTAGAGAGAGCACTATTTGAGGCTGTCCAGGCGATTCCCTCTCTTACAGCAAGAGTTTGCTTAGTCAACTGCAGTCTTAAGGAAAGTCGCCTGTGTGGGTGAATACATGTTAAATGTTTTGTTCAGTGCATCATCGGCAGTTCAACTGGCAAACCTGAAGTGACAAACGTTATTATTGTTGGTGCGGCAATCTTGCTAAATATTCGTGGCACTCCTAGTGTAGGAAGGTGGAGGGCAGGAATTGCACGGAGGACAGGAAGGCTACGAAAACGGTATCAGGCGAAAACGGGAACAGACACAAGGAGAGAGGGCAGACTCATCCACGCCGGTCTTACTGAAGGATCCGCGAACGGGACACCAGCGTCGCCCGGTAATGTGTCTGAACCAGGCAGAACTGAGAGGCCATTGATGGAGAACTCAATAAATCAACCAAAAGCGCCGTTATTGCGGCCTTCCGGACAGATTCCAATCACAAGGATGCATCCACAGTGAAGCAAATTGCAAGCTATCGTTCGACTCAGGGCCGATCAGAATGGGATGCGTAGGAGCGGAGTTACGGGAGTGAAATGGGCAAAGAATATTCGACCACCAAGTCCCCAAAGTGTATGGGCCTGTAACAAGCTGAAGCCAGGAGAGGTATTACATCTTGGGGAGAAATATGACTCACCAAGGTGCGACCGCGTGAGTGGTGGGATAGCTTGCGATCGCACCAATAAAGCTTGTGCCCTAATGTCGCTTCGTTGCTACAATAGGATAACCTTGGTCAGATACCACCATCTGTGCAGCAATTATTCAAACTATTTACACAAGCTATCCATAAACAGTTGAGTAGTATTTTAACGTGCTTGCAATAAGCAATGACTTCAAAGTTCCAGATTGATCCTGTTTGTGCACATCGTAGTCTGCTGCGATGGTCACCGGTGTAGAAGCAGCCGACTCACTGAACGCACCGATAATCCCGCTCCAGATTTTGTTGTGGTTCTGGTTGATACATTGCACTTGGGTGTGTCAACCGTAGCCTGTGTCTAATTCACCAGGTCGAAGCGTGTTATAACTCGTCCTAGTAGTTTCAACTCTTAGTCGAATTGGACGAAAGTTGTTCACAGCCAGTACCCCCCGGGTGCAGAGTAGTCAACTGAATTCGTAACTATAAGGTCTAACGAGGCCTAGCCGCGGGACCTAGATGCGAGCTGCGACTGGGGACGAATCCCGCATAACCTAGTACGACTGTACTGAGCAGGAACAAGAAAAGAGGCTGGCCGTTGGCAGGATTGCTTTTGCTGACTCAACCAAAGAGCAGCGTAAATTCTAGACCTTTATGTTTATAGTTCAATAGAATAAGTTAAATTATGGAAAAAGGTGGATGTTGACAAAGCACAAGGGTGATGGTGTCCTGAGGAACCCTCACTTAATGTCATTATGAGTTCGTGCGGCAACTGCTGCTGGAATACGAAGCTCAGGTGGTTCACAGTGGCACGACACGATAGAGACGGTGACGTCTTGAGTAGAACTCAATTGTTCTATTTCGCTTGTCATCCATGTGTTCGGGATGTCTCGGTCGTTACAAACGAGGCCTGAGTCGACGCATGGTGACTGTATGTCTCAAGTGAACCCGGCACCGCAAAACATGAGCAGTTCGGTGGTGTAGTGAACATGCAACCTACACTCGTGCAACATTTTATAATACGGCATTTTAGTGGCTCTTTTATCTCGTAACTCTCCATCTATACAATTGCTCGGCCAAGTTGTCCCCTTGGGCAACAGAATGAATCTGAATGGCAAAGGAGTTGCGCTGAGGGGCATACAAGTTGAGCCTTTACTCAACGACGTTAAGCCTTGCTTGCGCCGCTCACGCGTACAGCCGTGTAGGTATGTTTGTATAGCTCAGCGCCTTCAGCCAATAGGACCTCAGACGCACTATGTCATAGGGGTGCAAGTGCGACGCTTCAATTCCTAGCAGGTACAGTGTCGGTGGCCGAGGCACCATGTGGGCCTGTATTTCTGTCCAAGGAAGCGATTCCCACCAATTAGAACGAGAGGATGAATTTGAACGACGATTGCTTTGGTATAACGAGCCGCAGCCAAATACGTTTGTCATGTGGTTTTGAACGTGCAGTTAACCTAAATGCAATGGTTAGCTTATGTGTTCGGCACACAATGGTGATAAGAACGTCAAACTAAAATGTACGAGGAAGGGGACGATTGAAAGCAGGTCGCTTACACATTGAAGGTGAACGTGAAAATTTGCCGCAACTGGATATGTGCGTATGCATCGACGGAAACGCTGGGACAACAAGGGGAGTCCGTCGCAGAGCGCTGGGAGAAAGTCACGTTGAATCTCTAGTGAAGTGGGTTTCTACGGAGTCTACCGTTACCCTTGAACTCCTTTGTTTGCGCTTAAATGTTAAGTAAGTAGCAGCACCGTCACACGATAGTTAGAAGGGAGACTGATAACAATAAACAAACTGCACACCATTCCGGAGTCCATGAACACGCTGGAGAACAAAAAGCGGCTCAGGTTCTTGGTTTCGCAGCTCATGGATTACGAGGTGGAAGGAAGGCAACCGGTGTGGATTTACATGATCAAGTTCAACTTAGTTTGCTCCCCCATTCGTGGCCGCTCACGAACTGGTAATCGAGCGCAGTGTACATTGACGAACAGCCGGGGGCCGAATGTTCATCTTGTCGGCGTCATGAACAACGACGGCTTGATAGTATGTGCGCTTTTGAGAGAAAGTTACAACATGCAAACGTGCGCTCAGTGGCTACAACAAGTGCTTGATACGAACGGAGCAGGTTTTGTGGAAAGGTGCTTTTAAATTTTTACAATGCGCTTTGTCACACACACACCCACCTGAAGCACGTTTTCTTGTAGGAACCGTACCGCTCTGGGCGACTTCTAAGCCTTGTGTCATACTCTCCAGCTCTCAGTCTCATAGATGACATTTGGAGGATAATATAGGCTCATGTAAAACAGGCAATGAAGGAACGGTACTCCGAGATTTACGATGAACAATGAACAATGAATTTATACGGGTTAAGAAGCGTTACTTTACAAGTCCCATGGGATAGTTGGTGGGGATATCAACATAACAATAAGGATAATAAGGATAGTAACGTAGTTAATACTTTAAATTTGAAAATAAGGACTTATCGTTTGCTTCGCTGTAGTCATGCGATCCTCTTAGATTCACAGCACCCACAGTTAACAACAAATAATTCCAAGGTAAACTCCAGGTGTCGGAAGGAGACGTAGTGGGGATCCTGAAGGCGTTCTGAATAAAAGCGAGTGACGAATGCGCATTTTGGAGCACGCGATGTCTGAAGCACGGCCCATAGTGATGCAGCCGCACTGCAAACAAATGGCTCAGCATGTCAGTAAGACGTGTTGTTCAATTGGCCTATCTGTAACAGATTCAATTGGCAGTAACCTACCTGTTTTAAACGAGTATTGTCCATACTTTATTCTGATGACAGGTCAAAGTGCACTTTATAGGCTGCTAGAAAATGCCAGTTCTCTATTCAGGGGAACATTGTAGATTTCCGGTAAGCTGGTGCGTGTGGTCACGTCGCATATCCGTTTTAGTTGGCTTGTTGTAGAACATTCATGTGAGTGCTCGACAATTAGATGCCAGTAGCTCGGTGTGTGGAGGAGAGGATTGTCCTGTTCTCCGACCCGGGCATTTCTGGTGCAGACATTTCTTTACCAAACTGGGCAACATCTTCAGTGCGGCTATTCACTCCTGATTCACAGTCTCGTAAATTAAAGCCAGATCCGAGTGACTATTGATTGTTGCCTGCTTCGAATGTCGAACCAGTCGATCGACCGACACACGTAAAGCCATCGAAGGCTGGCATCCGAAGTAGGCAACAATCAATATTCACTCGGATCTGGCATTGGTTTGCCAGTCTCCGCGAATCAGGTCTGAATAGCCACACTGAAGACGTTGCCTAGTTTGGTAAGGTAACGTCTGTAACAGAAATGCCCGGCTCGGAGAACAGGATACCCCTCTCAAATAGATGCCACTCTACCACGGTTGTGTGGCAAGCAGTTATGTTCTATGGTCTGTCGTTGTTTATGTTTGGAGAGCCAGTGAATAGGGGTTTTGATAAGAGCATAATAAATAAGAACGTCGAACTATGCAGAGTTGACGGACATGGGTAGTGTGTGGCCGTTTGCTGGGTTGCTTGATCCGTTACACTAACGCAGTCGGCTGGCTGCTGCTTGCTTCTCGTGCAAGAATGATCAATGCGGAAACGCAGAGCATGTATGGAAAGCACAGCTAATGTTTATCATGTTCCCTATGGAAATACTGCCGGATGGATATTTGACAGTTGTAGACTGTATTAGAAGACACCACAGGATTGTGGTGAGAAGGTGCTTCAAAGCCGAGGGTAAAATATACTCCCTTCGGCGCATCACATTTACTCCTCAGGCTGTAGCGTCTGCACAGGGATAAGTGTCGCCGAATGACACAAACCGGTCCGCACGTTCATACGGCATTCGCCATTTGCAGGTGGAAGTTACCATTTCGCTCTATCCTCATTGTACGTGAGGAAGTGATACGGTTATGGTCAGATATTTGTTGCAATAATTTCCCATGCGTGTTATTGTCATCAATCCACACACCTCACGCTCCGTCCTCCATTGCCAGCTGTGACTACACCGTGCAGCTAACCACGAGATATAAATTAAGCGCACTCTCCATCCACCTCCGACTCGTAGTAGGTGGTTGTTATGAAACTGTCCAGCCTCCTCCCAGGTATCTGTTTCGCCTTACTGCCCCTGTGTCTTTGACGACCCAATGTACGCCAGGATACAGAAGCCCTGGGTACTCTTGACATGACGCATATTACATTAAGCGAGCTATTCGCCAAAACTTAGTTCCAGTGCCATTCGCGGGAAAACGAGCGGTTACTTTACGTCACTAATTTCTATCGGCTAAAATTTTGCGTGCTTTACTGGCACATTCAACTAGACGCTTTTCATCAGGAGGCTACTGTACATGGTTGTTAACCTGGTGATGCAGCTCCGATGTAAGCGGCTTGGTTTGCAGCGCACTGGGTTTGAGTTTGAATGAGCAAATATCGATGATTGAGCAATGGTGTCGTTCCTGGACGCACAGCATGTGATCGTGCTAAATGACGGAAATTTGCGTACTGTAGACGAAGAGATGAATAATCCACTTTGAATACATTTTGTTGTTTTGTTTGCAGAGGCGCAGAGGCGGGGGGTCAGCCCCGGGCGGCAATGACACGGGGCCGTATTTGTTCTGTCTACCTGATTACTCTTCTATTAACTGGCCACGTTGCTTACATTAATTGCGCTTATCTTCGGTAACTTTGTTGCGTTTTGTAGCATTTTTAACTAAAGTGTGGACATTTTTCCTTATCGCGGGTTCATTGCTAACCAACTTACTTCATATGCTAATTTAGCGAAGAGTTATGCCACGCATCTGTATGCATTATTCGATTTATTTTACTTCATCTTGTCGTTTCAAGTGATTGGCTGTTGCTTGATATCCCCGGTGTGGCTGCGCTTGATGTGTATGTTGACAAGGTGCCTACCTGTCTATTACCCACTACATCGTTCATACTGGCTCCAGGAGACAGTTGGTCGTTACTGGAGGGGACGAGGTGCACGGTCCTTGTGGCCGTGCTAGACTCAAAGAGCGGTTCCATGCACTCAGTGTGGAGCGGACTACGGTCCAGCCACCGCCTTGTGTGCGCTTGATTCCCCAAATACAGCGTGCTTGTGTTTGCCTGTGAAGGAGTGTGGGCCGGCTCCGTTGATGAAACGTGGCTCCCACCCAAATACCTCCCGGTCTTATTCCCTCGGGTTTACACTGGATATGGGATGTATGGTTGGAGCTGTGGGTGGTGCAGCGCAAGCCGCCCATGGTCCCTCTGTAGACGCAAGCGTCCTGTGCCTGGCCACAGTGACAAGCAAATCCGAAACCGGATGTCGCCATCCATGTTGGATACCAAATATAAGGCACAAATTATCCGGATAAGCTCTGGGTTGAATATCTTAATGTTACTCTGTATGATCAACAACACATTTGCGCCATGTGCCACACTTGTGCAAACATTCTTCCCAGTGATCATTTTGTTTGTTCCATAGTGGTCATTTTCAACACATTCACCTCAAGGTTCCAAGCGCATATTAGTTTTCATCGACAACTAGTGTGCTCTTTACCGATCGTTTCACCTTCACGCGCCAATGCTGCCCTCAGTAAGTGTGATAATTTTACCGTTCCTTCGGGCGGCAAAAGCAATTGCCACGCCACTGATCACATGGACTGTTGGATTTAAACACATGGACAGATATGCTTCTGAGACCCATTGTGGATTAGTGTCAAGCTACAGCGAATCCCTGTTAGATTGCAAGACTTCATTTGGGTGCACATCCCAGATATTAATGGATCTGTGTCTGGGACATTGAAGATGATCGGACTTTTGCGATCTGAATGTACTTCGGTGCATTTAAGCGACTGTACCATCACTTTAACAGTATGCTGTATTTACGGCGGGTATCGATCAGTAAACGCCTTCATCGTGTATTGTGTCAGTCACTGGAGAAGAGACATGTTGTTTTAAGCATGATCAGCTCAGTCTGTAACTCCGCTAGTTTACCAATCATCTCGGAAAACATATAGGCTGATTCGATGCTAAATTGCTTCGCACAGCTGGAATAATTCGTCTTCTGGGATACTACTTGCTTCGACATGACGCGTTTGAATGACAAATGCCCAGTAGTATGGGGATTCTTGCGAGCCGTCAGTGCCGAATTCATTTCAGTTGGGATAAAGTTGCTGAAGTAAGCTAAGGTAATTGACACCCGCAACGTTTTCGGTCAGTAAAAGATGGCGGCGACCATAGTAGGGTGATTGAACTTGTTCCTGGAATTTGCTCTATAGAACTTTGGATACAGTGAACCTCATGTACGATGAAGGTTGCTACGGTAACCCGTTGTGGTGTAGTTGACTGATTGCAAATTCGACCGCTTCCGCTTTCCGGATCATTCGTGCGCTACGCAGTGCTCTCCTTTCTCTTATCTGCTATCCACTCACTGTAGCATTCGCAAAAATCATTGGGCCCAACCGTTTTGTTGTTCCGTATTCTCCTACTTGACATGTTTCGTTATCGCTTATGACCGATATTTGAGCAGCATCCCATAGCGACTTCATCTAGACAACTAGTAAGCACCCGATATACTGCACTGTCCATCTTCTTTACTAGGGTCCGCCCCCTCATGCAAACAGAACACGTACGACCACACTTTTCAACCCGCAGTTGCAAAAGATATTACATAGTAAAAGAAACACAGCACGATGAGCATACAATACAGCGATTTAGCCGAGACACCATATGTGTTCGCGAACAGTTCAACATCACTGACGACAAGTAGTGGTTCTTTGTTCACAGACTTTAACCAATGCGCCCTTCTTTAAATGCTTTACAATTTTATTAGCACACTGTGTCAGGATAACCGTCCACTAAAAATTAGGTAAGAACTGCGGACGCAAGACGCTTAAAATCTAATCTTGATGAGCCATACTGTCTACAAGCGCCCGAACATTAAAGCGATATTGCTTCTTCTGCATAAACTAGAAAGCAAATCTTCAAGTCCTCTAAGCAACCTACACTATGCGAACAATCTATTCGTTAGATGCCCGATCGACTTTAATTTCAGACAGTATAGTTTACCTTATGGCTTTACCCCTCCGGTACCCAAGTAACATACATACATCCCAAATTCATGAGTGTAGACCCCCGAACTGAATAGTCGAATGGGGAGGAAACATCGATATAGCAATCTCACGAGTGTACCTGGTGGTTCCACATACATGGGAATTCTCGCTTACCTCTCGGACAAGAGACGATCGGACCGGCTCTGGCGTACCTTATGACACGAATAGCCTGCAGTTAATATAAAAGACGGTACTTACAGCACACACCACCGTGAAGTCATTATTGTTCCACTGTGCTTCTACTTCTTCGTCAAAGTGAGCATAGCTATAATTCCCGCTCTTTCACCGCGCACTTTAACTTTGCATAGCTTATAAGAATCAATGAAGTTAATCGTACCATTTCCCTGTTAAGTCGTAAAGTTTCTTACTCCATCCCCGTCATTTTCTTTGTGTCACCTTCATGCCATTGCTCAGGTAAGTCGCGCTTGGGTACAGTTTCACTCTAGGATGAGTAACTACGGACTTGGTACAATGTAGTACCTTTATTGCACCTGCCTAGAACGGATGAGTCACATCTAACCTTACTTACCTCGGTTGTATTTCGCGATGAGTTCACAGAGTTGCCCACGACACTGCTCTACTCATTGTGACCTATGATATTCTTGCTATCTTTTCAAGTGGACTCTAGTACGGTGAGATACCGAGACGGTGAGCAACGGCATCTTCCTCTTCGCATTATTATTCGGCCGCAATTCGCAACACTATGTAAGCTTTATGGTATTAATCACCAGTCAGCGCATAGCGACAATCGTATTAGGAACACCGAATGACTGCACCCGAAAAGTACGATGCAGATCATTAGCAAATAGCTTATGGTCACAGCAGAGGACACAGCTGTATGTACAAATGGTTTAGTACTTGGATGGCAGCCATGCCAAGTCTTGGATGTCTGCAAAACGATGCGAACACCGTTTGGATATCCGCATGTTTGACAGTGGGCAGAGGGTCTTAGTTGATGTAGTACTGTGGTAGTTGTCGTGCCAGCGAGGCCGTAAGCGGCGAATATGTGGTATTGCCACCTGTCAATGCTTAAGGTTGCACAAAATACGTTCTTTGAGAATGTGCACGTGCCATAGGCAGCAGATGACCGGACCGGACGGCAACACGGAGAGACTGAAGTGAACACCCCATCGCATTTGCATGCGGTGTGATCTCCCCTCCAGGTACGCAAATCAAACTACACATATAGACGGCAACACCTAAGTACACACTATTTTACTGTAACACTTATTTATCTAGCATTCTATTTAGTAACCGTACTGATGGCCGTTGCTTCACTCTTCCTATATCGGTTTCGTTCAAATATGGATGCGCAAGATTTAAGTCTGTCATTTCTGTCCACATCGAAATTTTAAGGAAAACATCAACAGTTCCTAGTGCGTACTTATTCTGATGTGTGCGAAAATAGCTGTTAGGCTGATCTCTAAACGAAACCCATCCACGTTTGTAGTACTAGTGTTCATGAGGTTTAATGTGTCTCTATTCAATTTGCAACAATTCATAGTTAAGTTTGGACAAACGCATTTTCATCTGTTATATTCGAACTGCCATTGGACACGGATGAAGTTAATCCATGTATATATGTATACCGAATGAATTCGACGAGGATACTCATGACGTTTTGTACGGCAAACGTAGTGCAAGCAAGCGGCACTGGTCCAAACCGAAAATAACTAGAAGGACATGAAGAAGGTGATTTTATGATGAACTAATGTTGGTTTCAGGTGTTTGGAACCCAAGGCAAATTTGATCGGTGCCATTTCCATGGATTGATCAAGGAAGTGGTTGCCCAGGAGCAGGAGATGACACTATTACACGTGGAGGAGAAGCGCGATGCGTCCGCTCTCATTTCGGTTTACTAATCCAGGCCAATAAGGTGGCGTATATTGTACATTTGCCTGCTTGATGAGCATCCTTGCATTTCAGAAGTAGACGTTGATGGAGCTTCCCGATGGGCTGCTTCTGATGTGATGTTTGACAAGGTACCTAGCTGTCTAATACCCTCCCACATCCATTGCTGGCTCCAGGAGACAGCTGGCCGTAGCTGGTGGGGACGGAGTGCACCGTCATAGTGACGGTGCTAGGCTCAAAGATTGGTTCCATCTTGGGTGAAACGGGCTACGACCGAGGCACCGCCTAGTGTACGTCTGGTGTGCTTGCTTTCCAAGTTATGCTGGAATGCTTCTGTTCTTCTTGTTGAAAGAGTGTGGGCCGACTTCGTTAATGAAACGTAGCTGCTATCCACATGCCACCCTATCTTATTCCTTTGGGTTTACACCAGATATTTGGTGTGTGGGTGGTGCAGCACAAGCCACCCATGTTTCCTCTGTAGGCGCAGGCGCCCTGTGGCTGCCCCCGTGGATGTCACAGTGACAAGAAAATCCGGACACAAATCCTGTCAATCTATGTATCGCCTTAATAGGTGCCTGCGAATGTCTCCGGAGCAAGTAGTTTCTTGAAAATCTCAAACATCACTGACGTGCATGCTATTGGACGATACTTTTTGGAGTTCTTCTTGGGCAGGTGTTATTCTAACAGGTCTCCAAATGTTAGGAATGGTGCACTCCATACGACATCGGTTGAAAGTGGTGGTTAGAGGTTCCGCAATATAATCTACGCAGCGCTTTAGGACAACTGATAATGCATCAGGACCAGTAGACTTATTTACCTCAATTTATTGAGTTCTCGGCAAACATTAAACCTGTCATGGATGAGTACCGGAGCTGAGTTGGTGAAGTGGGGAAAGAATAGATATCCTGTTGAGAAGAAAGGAACGCAGCGTTGTTTTTCACATCTACATTATCAATGTGTTTATGAGAATTTCGACACTTGGATGTTTCAGAAGTTTCCAGGGATCACGACAGTCATGAGAGCCAAGCACAGTCTTAATGTACAAACGGTTCAACCGTTTTTATCTCGAGTTGGATTGCACGAAATAGTCTTTTAACTTAAGCATTCATCTTGCATTTATAGGCGTGTTTTCACTTGCACCTGACGTGCTTCAGTAACAGCGAAGAAAACCTTATCCATCTGCAGATAGACCGTCTCAACAGGGCAGTACAAATAGAAGCAGAATGTAATGTATTCAGTTAAGTGGTCGTGTTCGATAGATAGATTTTTGCTCTTGAAAACTAAAAAGTCAGTTAAAGTCAAGATGGCTTTGAGATGTTCGATATTTTCTGTCAAGCGGTCCTGCCGTCTGACGGTTTGAATGGCTTCTTTTTCAAAACAACTTTAGTTTTGCAATACATGACCGGGCATACCTACAGAATGCAGTGATGTGATTTGCTGAGAGCATCCCACATTAGTGTAGAAAACAACTGTTTTAGTTGTGAAGATAAAATCTAACTGTGCGTTCAGCCTGGTTTCGAAGTTCATCATATTTGTTACATCGGAAGATTTGATGAATGCTGGCTCACTCATTGAAATCACTAATAACGATGCAGAGGCAGCTCCTAAGTTTAGACAGTAACGCTGCGGGGAAATAATTGGCAGACTTCTTCAACTCAGACGCTGGTGTGTCAGGAAGTTTATAGACATTTCCAATGAGTACAGAAAGAAATCCGCCCAAAAACTGGTTTACATTTAAGTAAATGACAGCTAACATTCGATGTTGAGTAGGTAAACAACAAAGCTACCGACTTACATCAGATTTCGTTGATATAATTGATAACGCCTCCTCCACAATTGTGGGGCTTGTTAGGATTCTCTGTCCTTATGACACCGTAGTCACTGAGTTGGATAACCTCTTCCTCAACGTCAGTTGCAGCCAACTTTCTCGAAGCACCACAATACCCGTATTCGCAAATTCTTTACGCCTCATAGTGACAGTAAAATCAGCGAATGTACCGAGGAAAAACGCACATTGCCGGCGAAAATCAGCGAGATTTGTGCACTGTGTACAGGACAGTGGCTAAGGCCTACTTGTCAACCAGCGTGGTTTGCTCATTTTAGCAAAATGTTTCTTGAAAACTCGTCTGAGGGTATTTCTATCATTTTACCGCAATTGTCATAAGGTGTGCTTCGTGCGACACTTAGGAGCGATTTCATAAATTCAGCAGAGTGAGATACCATTAATGATCTTATAATGGTTCAGATAAACCAACTTCCGAGAACAGCACAATTAAATGAATATGTCGGCAGTGTATAGCTGAACAAACAGTACTCCAAGGAGAAAAACAGCAACGGCCAATTTGAAGGCCCCGCCATGCTTTCCGTACGCCTTATAAGTAGCAAAATGTGTTTGAGCCTATTCCTATTGACTGTGTGTATTACACATATATGGCCTATACACCAATTAATAGTATTTCTGTTTTTCCCTCTCCTCCAACACCATAATGGTTGCACTGGAAAGGGAACTTGGCCCTTCCACGGACTTACTGGTACCGGTCAGCAGAGCCACTGATACCACAGAAACGTCTGAGTACAACTGACAGTCGAAACTCGGACCCTTTGCACCAGGGGCGAGCGCTTAAAATCAAAGTTATCGAGCTTGTTTTGCTATCACTTGATTGATTGGCTGTTTAATGTACATATATACTACTATTCTTGTTAAAAAGTCTAATAAACCCCGACGTTGAAATTGAGGAAAACTCTGCTTAACGCAGTTTGAAACTGACTTGGTATAATAGAATGAGCATAACGAAACTATACAACTGAATAAGGATAAACAATAAAACTGAATAAGGGTACCGATTAGAATTACCAAATTTGTCTGCTTTTTCTAAGGCTTACAGCGGATAAAAATGTATTGGACAGCCTTGGTGTTTTAATCGGTGATAATGAGCATGATAGCCGGCACAAGTTTGATGTACCAGAATTGTCAGATAAAGAGGAAGAATAGCTGTCGTTACCATCGGAAGACATCAACACTGCTTTGTCTAGCTCTAAATATGTCGTGGAGGTCTGCCTAACGTGCACATAATTGGCGCCTGCAAAGCTTAATGATATGCGATTATCTAACAACAACCCGGACGAGGTAGCTGAGGAAGACAGTGGCCCTGTTGATGTTAGAGCAAAGAACAGAGCAGAAATATCATCAGAAGGGATGATATTTGGCAAAGATAAAGAGACTGTATGCTAGTCTAAACGATGACACAAAGGACGTACTCCTAAGAAGAACTTGCTCAAACTGTTCTTATGATTGTTTTGTCAGAATTCGCAAATTCCAACATTTCCCCACACTTTCTTATTTTCCATTGTTTAAGTCTTATATTACATCTTGGAAACTAACCAATGTATTTGACCAATAACCCGAAGAAAAATTTGGATTGAATTTAAACAGGTTTAGATTTAAGCAACCTGAAAATTCCCATTTAGAGTAAAAAGAACACGAGACCATAGCTGAACAATTGTTTTCGATGATTCTCTTCAGACAATTGCAATCATATTTAAGGGTAAAATAATGAACTGAAATGGACTCATTGGGTCAAGTTACATAGTTAATTAACGGATCACTGAGGGAGGCTAAAAGTTGATCTAGATTTAGATTTATTTATGCTCAACTTTTCATTTGAATCTATGTTTGTTGTTGTCTTTCCTTCCTTTTATTTTACAAAAAGTGCATGGGGGCTTTACACCCAGTTAGTGGGAACTGTAAGAAAAAACTTTCAACCTTAGTAAATGTCACCTTTTCGCACTGCCAACAACTTTTGACCAATGAGCAAGTTCACCATATTGGCTTGAGAAATAGCTGATGTATGCCTGAAATCTTGTAGAGCATGCTCAAGTTATCTTCAAACAAAATAGTCTCCGTGCGTACTACACACAATTGGTGGGGATGGTGACAGTGCCAGTTGCTCGCTTTGTTGTGAGACAAGTCGAACTAACCCCATAGTGTACGTAGTGGTCTTCAATTTGTGTGATGACAGAGACACAAGGCTTTCTAATTTCCAAAATAATCTCATAATGTATGTGAGCGTTCGCTGACCATTGAATGTACTCATTCCCATCGATCGAAAAAGCAGTACCACGTCCCTGGAGCTGTACCTGTGACAAGTGTAGAGATTTCAACGGGTTTCAATGAAACCTAACAAGAACTAGCCAACAAAATCAAGTTCCTTTTTCATTAGATTTAAGCGATATACCTGTTCAACTCTTACTTGTGGTTTAAACAATCCTCTGTCATAAGTTTTCATTTTAATCTATCTATTTTGTGAACTATCACCTTTCATGGTGCATTACGGACTTGATTCAGTGTGAACTGATTTAATCTCCTTCGTATATCAATAGAACCTTGCTAGTACGTGCATAAAAATATTGCCTAGTCGATAGTCCCGACACTAAGCCAGAGCTATCGTATGACTATATATATATATATATATATATATATATATATATATATATATATATATATATATATATATATATAAAGTAATGCTATAGCTCTGATAGTTCTGATTTTCAAGAGTCTCATGTATTAATTATATATATATATATAATTAATACATGATACTCTTGAAAATCAGAACTCGGCTTATTGTTTCTACGCTAGGACCTGAAGAAAAACTATGCCAGTTTTCTTTACTAAGTTGAGCGTTTCCGGGGTTCCAGGAAATTTTTGTAAGTTAAATTAATAATGGTAGCTGACACAAAAGCACGCTTGATGAAATCGTAACCGCTGTCTTACTGCTGACATAACAAACGCGCCTATATTCTGTAAAGTCTGAAGGAAGCCCAACTAACTAGGCACATTGTAAGTATACTGCCATCGAGCGGTTCGAATTCATTGATAATATGGATTGATGAGAGTTGCTTCTGCAAGTTTGCTCTGAGATGTGTACTACCTCAAACATAGTATAAATAACTGTACTGAGTTGTCGGTTTAGACAGTAAGAAATACAAGTACCAGCTTGAAATATACTTCCAAGTGCTCTCACTTTAAACCCCATATTTCTTTCGGGACCGCCACAGACACACAACCGTGCAGACTTCATCGTTTATATGATCTTCAGTGACAACAAATGACGCCATTCTGACTGGAGGACCAATAGAACAACCGGTAGAACTAGAATTGAAGACTTCTGTATCAACTCACCAGGTTGGCATTTTTAACTAGCCAAATATATGTGTTAGCATAAATTCGCTTGCGAATGTCACAATGTTAACATAGACACTTATACGTATACATGCGGCTCAAACTACATCGGGACGCCTCAGGTACAGTATGCATCGAATTACAACGAAAGACGCTACTACTTCTAAACTTTGTCCGCGTATCGAGCGCCAAGTTACTTATGCAAATATTGACCATTAGCGTCTCCTCTACGCTCATCGTTTGTCAAGCCACACCTTGTCAAAATTGGGGTATGAGTTATTTGGATGTCTGGGAAGATATCGAGTGTCATTTGGTTCAGTGACTCTTCCGTGTGAACAGCATCTCTATTTCCCATGATAGGAACGCTAAAAGTTATGGGATGGTAACATTTCCCACAATTGCGTTCCGTTTACCAAATCGTTAGTGCTCTGTTTCGGTGTGTGTTGGCATGGTATGTGAATGGACATACATCGAACCGTGGTATGTTGGGTTCTAAAAGTGGTGTGTAGTGTCACCATCATCTTTTAGCTCGCGTTTGAGCAAATAAACTGGGTGGATTTTTGTATAAGTCCAGATACTGGGACCAATAGTCTGGTCCACACGATTCCGATGGCATCCAACATCTTGCATCCAGTCAGCCTCACTCAAGACAAGTGTTGTATTCCAACTCACTTGCACTCTGCTATTCTGCGTCTATGAGCACAATAACACGGGTGAATATCCTTCACCGCTAGACGCTATCTATCAAAATAAGGCTCGCTAAGTCTCCATTCTCTCTTCTCTTATACGCTCAAGGCAAAAAGCAGACGGAAGTTCATATCACATTGCGTGCTGTTAACCGCGTCCGTAGCAAATGCAGCTGCGTAATCCATCACATTATTCTTTCTGAGTGACTTATTTTCGCTGGTATTCCATCGTATTGGAATGAAATGTGACAAGTCCTAGTCCCATATACTGGCTGATCTACAGCCGCATGGCTTTTCTGATTCCGTAATTCCGAATATCAGATCGGGATGACCGTTGTTGTGTTTGATGAGTCCATTCCGATCTACTCAACAAGAAAACGGACATATTGTGTCACCGTTGATGATTTACTTAGTGTGAAGCCAACTCCGAAGCGTATCAGTCGGGATCCATTTAAATCTCAGTGACACATGATTTCGTTGTAAGATGGCTTGGTAACTTTCAGTTTGGCGCCTATTGGATCTGTGGCATTTTATGACGGATTAAGTATATTTTGACCAAACGATTTTTTTCGTCTACATAGTACCTCTATGAACTGTCACAGAAATCGATGTGAGCCACATACGCCAGTTCAGCAACTCGGTTAATTGTTCAAAGCAAAAAATGTTGATAACGGCACACGTGTGTATGGTAGAAAGGAAAGGTATAGAGCTATGATGTTGGTCCATAATACTTTCGACATAATTCAAACTACAATTCCCTGCGTTGCCCGCTTGTCAGCTAAGACGAAATCCCACAGGTAAACTATTATTGTTGGGGTACGTAAAACGCAAGGTTTGCGCACGAAGTTCCACGCAACTCATAGTGGGACTCGCAGTGAAGCGACAGTCATGTAACCACTGAGACTTGTTTACTGTAGTTCTGACAGGGAGCTTCCTACAATAACGAGTTAAGGCAGAGGGAAGAGATGCTTTGGACCAACCATGGGCAGCATGATGACGGCAGATTTAGCAGCAGTCAGGCCAAAGTAACCGACCAATAACGTACAGATAGAGCGTTTCCTATGCAGCAACGCTGCATTCGCGAAACACTTTCTTTGGATAATGTCGTGGAACTATCGTTCACCAGGATACCTCTCTCATCGAATTATAGAGGATGCGGCCCTAGAATCCTAAAACTTGTGGTTCAGTCAGAGCAACAAGCAAAGGATGTTTTGGATCGATGGCGGAGAAATCGGAAACATCTTCCTTCCGGAATTCGGTTAAAGGTCGCAAACACTTTGTACTGCTCAAATAGTAAAGCAACTGGAGCAGCACGCATGCTGACGAAAGTACAGAAGTGTAACTTGAATGCTGCTTTAATTGACTCTGACGTGGGTCTACACGAAGGCTGGGATGCACCTTGGCCGAATCAAGTAGCAAACGAGGAATCATTGACCCAACAAAAAGTCGAGTAACTGCCGACCTCCCATCGGTCGGAATTCTCCCACACTTGATAGCTCCACCTCTCTGTTGGCTCCTAGAGACCGAGAAACTGGCCTGCTTGTATACGAATGCTCAGGGACTTTCTAACAAACTGGCAGAAATGAAAGATCGCCAAGCTTTCGGCTCGTGTGATGTCCTTGGTATCACCGAGACATGGTTGCACACAGGAATAACGGACGCTGAAGTGTTGCTACCGGGCATATCGCTGATCCGGAACGACAGGCTCACAAAAGGAGGAGCGGTAATCCTGTACTACCGAAACGACTTACAATGCGAAGCCGTGGAGGATTCAGACTCGCAGTTCCCCGATTCTCTTTGGTGCCGGTTGCAGCTAAATGGCAGGGACACTTCCCTATCGTCTTGGTGTACCGCGCCCCTAACTCAACAACCGTAACCGACTACCACCTAATGGCTGCTTTAAGGTGCGGTTTACAACAAAAGCACACTCACATTCTTATCATGGGTGATTTCAACGTACATTGTTTAGAAGCCCCTGCCACGATCGGAGAACAATTCAAAACCGATCTACAAGATCTGGTAACTACTGTTCCTCTTTACAATCACATCACTTTGCCCACTCGGTTCAGAACCGGTAACAGGCCATCTTTGCTGGGTCTTGTGCTAACCAACGAGGGGCATATGATTGATGCGTTGGTTTTAGACTGCCCGTTGGGTCGCAGTGATCACGCAGTCATCAGTTTCAACTTCGTCTGCTATGCAGAGTATCTAAATGATAACGATGAGACTGTGTGAACCATCACAAGGTACGACCGACTCGCCCAGCTAGTCAGCGCCACAACATGGTCTTTCCTCGAAGAAGAACCCCCTGAAGTTGCCTGGCTCGAGTTCGTCAACACATTCAGTCAGCTGATTGCACAGGCTTGAGAGATAAAAGCATGCAATAAGTGCAAATCAGTTCCTTTCGTTAGGAGCAGAACCAGAAAATGGATGACAGTACGCAACGCAGCATGGCGAGTGTAGAGAGAAGCTCCAGCACCAGAAACTTGGGACAACTACGCAGCCCAACGTAACCATTGCACTCAACTGTTAAAAGAAGACAAAGCCGCCTATCAGCAGAACATCGCAAAAACCTTCAGTGCTAACCACAAACTGTTGTACAAGCACGTCAATAGCCTACGAAATATGAGGCAAGGATTTCCTCCACTCAATACGGCTGATGGCCCAACCAGAACATCTCTGGAAGCTGCAAACGAGCTGCAGATGCAATACGCCCCCACGTTTCAAAGAGTCTTGCCACCAAGCGATCTACCAAGCTTTGTTTTCTGCTCACCAGGACTAACCCACATCAATTTTAACACAGAGGCTGTATTGCAAAAGCTGACTTCTCTAAGCAAACACAGATCGCCGGGTGTCGACATCATTCGTCCAGAGGCATTGGGAACAGCAGCAAACCAACTGGCAGGAAATTTAGCTCAATTTTTCCAGCACTGCTTAGATCAGAACCAAGTTCCCGCAATGTGGAAGCTTGGAATAATAAGCCCCATTTCACAAAGGTGGAAGCAGCACTGATCCCTCCAACTACCGGCCAGTAACCATTCTTCCTGAACTCCCCAAGGTCATGGAATCCATAGTTGCCGATGCACTGGTGTGCTATCTGGAAAACTGCAACGTCATCACCCCTGAACAGCACGGTTTCCGTCGACAGCGGTCATGTACAACTAATTTACTAATAGCACGCAGTAGTTGGACCAAGGCAGCCGACGTTGGCGAAGGTGTTGATGTGATCTATCTGGATTTTTCCAAAGCTTTCGATCGTCTAGACCATCGGATACTACTATCCAAGCTGCAGCATTACGGGATCGGAGACCCTCTTTTAAGCTTGATACCCAACTTTCTATTTCAATGGCAATTAGTGGTCAGAGTTCGGAGCTCTTTATCGGACCCCATACAAGTTGAGTGTGGTGTGCCGCAAGGCTCGGTTCTAGGTCCACGTTTGTTTTTGGTGTTTATTAGTGACCTTGCACAGGGAATTGCTACAAACTTCCTAATGTTTGCCGACGATATCAAGATCTGGCGCAGGATCCAGGCGAACACCGACCAACATTTGCTTCAGAGTGTTTTAGATACGGTGTATCAATGGTCGACCCAATACACATTGCATTTTAACGTCACTAAATGCAAGGTGCTTTCCATCCGACATCAAAGCAGCTACTCATACCGACTCGGAACGAATATACCGCAACATTCAACTCTCGAACGTGACTTGGATGTCCTGGTTCAAGATGACTTGGGTTGCTCCAGACAATCCGAAAAGGCCTCGAAGACCGGGAATCAACATGCTGGGCTGTTGAGGCGGGCGTTTGGACAAATAAACAGCTCCATATTTCGACAAATGCTCAGTGCGTATGTTCGCCCCCATGTCGAATATGCAATTCAAGCCTGGCATCCATGGCTGAAACACGACCATAATGCACTGGAGCAGCCACAACGCCGGGCATCTAAGAACGTAACTGGAATGCGCCCTCTTTCCTACCAGAAGAGGCTGCGACGATTGGGATTGTTCAGTGGAAGCTATCGCAGACTACGAGGCGACCTGATTTTGACATACTTGATTCTGCGAGACCCACATCAGGTGTGCCGCCCTTTACTGCGACTCAGCATCAATACATCCCTGAGGGGCCATCAATAAAACTCGCAGAACAATACAGTCGTCTGGAGTGCCGCAGAAATTTCCTTTCCATTCGTGTCTGTCACCTGTGGAATGCTCTGCCAGAATCGGTCGTCTCTGCACCGACACTAACAGTATTTAAAAGACGGTTGGACGATGCACTCATCCACTTACAATATGTTACTTAACACTACGTCTCCATCATACACCTGGAGTTCACCATGGAATTATTGGTTGCTAACTGTGTATTTTGTGAATCTAAGAGGATTGCAGGACTGCAGCGAAGCAAACGATAAGTCCTTATTTTCATATTTAAAGTATTAACTATTTTACTATGCTTATCATCATTATTGTTATGTTGATATCCCCTGCAACTATCCAACGGGACTTGTAAAGCAACGCTTCTTAACCCGTATAAATTCATTGTTCATTGTTGTTCATTGTACATAGTCAAGCAGACTAGCGTCCTTCGCCAATTTAATTCTCTTGCAAATACACAAATTAAGCAAGAGCATACCATAAAACAGGCCGCTTTTGTAACAGTTACTAGCTCCTTTGGTTTTGGTATGAAACTTAGCTTTCCGCTTGCATAGTGAGCAGTTTTGTGATTCATCCGAAACAATGCTGAGCAATTAAGCGCCTCGATGTCAAACGGTATGAATGAGTCTCATCAAGTAGATACACACCAGCAACGAATAGGAGGAAATGTGACACGTGTACTTAAGTCACTTACAAAATCCACCGCAAAACCTTTCCTTGTTTTCATTTCATAAACTGTATTATGAATATAGCTGATACGGCCGTGCCCGAAAGTGATTCACTTACTACAGAATCACTTCGGTTTCACACTGTGTCTTATGTTTCCGCTGTCTGCGTAGCTAACAGCCTCGCACGTTTCAGTCCCGTAACTTTAGGTATGATTGTCTACGAAGGTTTGAACTCTACCGTGCATCCCAATTTGTTCCGTTACACCCTGCTAGAAAGTATCCAGTGGACGTGGGCAACGACCGCAAGCGCCAGCCACCAACACTCAAGTGTACCGGTGAATGAAGGCCTGTGTCAAAGCGAGGTAGATCTTCGTTACCCTGTTATGTTAGCTTCCACAGGTTACGTTCCCAGTGAGCACGTACCTTGAGATTCTCTTACTCATTCGCACACCCTTGATAGACGGACTATTGTCCAGTTTCTGGATCTTTTGCAATCGATTGCAGTAAGCGCAAGAGTGCAGTAAGCGCAAGAGTGAACGCTGTAAATATCTGAGGATTAGTTCTAAAAAGCAGATTTCGGGTTGGAACAATAGTATAGTACAGCTGAAACCAAATAATGCATACCAATTACAGTGAACCGAGGAATTAGTCGAATAATATAAATTTCATAACAGAAAGAAGTGTCGTGGTGGACTCACTATAGTGTTCCTATCAATACACTCGAAAGAGAGCCGAGATATTGAAGTGACAGCAATACAAATCCACTAGTTGGAATTTTGCAAACACGCCGTTTGGTTGCTTTATGTGACCCTCTAGCTTCCGCAAGTTAGAAAACGAAACTTGAACGGTACAATGCTTTGTCAAACCGTTTTTTATATAGTTAACTTGAGGGTAGAGACGACGTAATCTGGGAGGGCGCTCCACGGCTGACACATTCAGAGGGATGGGAAATTTGTACGGCATTCCAGCCGGCTATACTATATTGGCAGCACTAAAGGACCACCATTTAGGTTGATGTTGTGGTTCAATTACAGCGGCGGACGGCGAATGTATTTCGGATTCCTCAGGTTCTGGTAAACTATCATGAGTTCCCTTGCAAACACCAATATCAACTGCTGTACATTCTTAGATACTTTAGTCTAAGCAGATATGCCAGATGAAAGAGGCCTCTGACGTTCTTGGTTGTCCTTCGCTGAGGAGTCTCGATAGCAGCGACACTCTGCTTCTGCAACGGATACCACACTTGGATGGCGTACTCAAAGTGTGGTCGCACGTATGCATAAAACATTCGTGGGTAGGAAAATATCAGCCTGAAGCCAATGTCTGCGGCATAATAAATCTGACATCGCCCCTCATATTCATTCCTTTCCGGTCAGCGATAATTTACAGTAACTTAGCGAGAAATAATCGTAGTCATGAGGCTGGGTTTAACCTCATTTCTGTTTGGATTTAAAGCAATGATTCACCGTGCGATAAATCGCGTTCACTATAAACACCACCAATGAAATCACCTAGAGCAGAGTCAACAGAGTATTAGTAAATTGGTGTTATTAAGTGAAGTTTAAATGGCACGGTGCCCATTTTTGAGGCACAATGTTAAATGCATCACGACCTGTCGTGAACGCAACAGTTTAACAAAGAAACAGAGAAGCTGAAAATGCAGCGTGTTCTATTTTATACGCTTGAGCATTTCGTATAACCTAGGAGTTCGAGGACAAATGGAACAGTTGGTCCTTCGTTCCTAAGAATATCCGTTAATTGCAATCCAGCTAGACCTGCCGGTGTACCAGCAGGTGTGTGTGGCCACTTTGTGATTGCGTCCAATTAAATACATCACTCGCACCCAGTGCTAACTGTGTGCTTGTGATCGTCTGTGATAGCAGCTGGTCACCTTTCCCGTTGGCTGTGCCGAAAGCATGAGGACCGATGACGTCCATCCAGACTGTTGCATCGTGCCCAACGCGCCCGTTGAAGTCACCCAGTAAGAATAGCCGATCGCCCCTCCGCACAGACCGTATCACAGAGGATAACTTATTGTAAAACTGATCCTTTGCGTCAACAGCATAGTACATGGGGAGACCATACGTGCATTTTCAAGTCGCAGAAGGGTCATCAGTTGTGGGCTGTTCCCAGTCGGCCAATAATATCATGCAGTCCATATATATATATATATATATATATATATATATATATATATATATATATATATATATACAGTGGATTCCGGTTAATCGGACCACATCGGGACCAGACCATTTTGGTCCGATTAACCGAAGTTACCCGATGTAACAAGATGGGACGTGCTATACCTAACATAGGAAACTACTATTATGACCTGTATTGGCGGCATATATTTATAGCAAACACACAAAAAAGAACTGCTTTGATAACGAACTTTGTTCACTGAAAAAGAAATTTACAAACAAATTCCTCGTAACGACCTACAAGATATTCGGCATGCGAAGTACAGTTTTATACAAAGGGATTACCGAATTCCACTCAGCGTTTGAAGACCGTATCCAGTGTGGTTTGACGCATTCTTTTAACAGACTGCATTCGCACAAAATCACCACAAGCATGTAACGCAGTAATAGGACTACCTTCATTTCCTTCCTGCATGAAATAGCGGTGCAATGTTTCAATGCATTTCCTTGCATCCCGTTTTGTGACTGGCATCAACACGTTAGGGTTCTCTTCATCACTTCTATGGTCTTCTGTTGCTGTCGTGTGTTTCGCTACTATTCGAGCAACAATGGCAGCATCGCATTCTTCATTTCCATCACAGAGTTTAAGTTCGTTGTCGATTGACAAAAATTCTTCGTAATTTTCAACTTGTTTCAGCTCCACATTCTCGCCGTCATTTTCATTTACGATCACCATATCCACATCCATCTCCGAGACAATATGCTTAAAGCCACAGTGAGAAAAACAGTTCCGAATTGTCGTACTGCTCATTTTTCGCCAACTTTCGGCCACGAATGTAACGGCTTGCAAAATGTTGACCTTTGCACTGATTTCTCCGGCCGTCGAGGATGAGATCAGCAAGCCTTCCTCAATTGATTCAAGGATGTAATTCACCAACCTTGAACGATAAAAGGTCTTCAAATTTTTTATGATGCCCATGTCCATTGCCTGTATCAAAGATGTGGTCTTGGGAGGCAGAAATTCCATCTGGATATTCTTCAAGAACTCCAAATTTGAATGTGCTGCACAATTGTCGAGAAGTAATAACACTTTTCTCGACTGCCGTTGTAGCTCTGGGTCCCGACCTTTCACCCATTCTTTAAAAAGTGTAGAGCTCATCCATGAATTTTTGTTCGCAGGATACACAACTGGTAAACTGTCCATTCTGAGTCCTTTAAAGCAGCGAGGCTTGGCACATTTTCCTATAACTAGCAACATCCTCTTGTCTGTTCCGGACATGTTTGAGCAGCACAAGACAGATACGCGATCCACTGCTTTTTTGCAGCCAGAGAGAGTAACATGTTTGTAACTTAAGGAGCCGTCCGGTGTAGCCCTATAGTACAACCCGGTTTCATCAACATTATAGATGTCATCTGCTGGAAATTTTTAATGAAGCTCTGGTAGTTTTGTTTATTTCCATTCTTCAGCTCGAGCGCTATTGGCACTTTCTTTCTCACCACGTGCTTTCTTAAATTTTACATCATGTCTAGATTTCCATCGAGACAACCAGCCGTCCGTAGCTAGAAAATCTTCGTGGCCCAGCATTTTAGCGAGTTCTTCTGCTTTGTACTTTAACTTTGGGCCACTTACTCGCACGGCTCGTCCAATAACAATCATTAAGGGCCTCATCGACGTCTGGATCCTTGCCTTCATGCTTCTGTTTTTGGGAAGTACCTCGTCGTCCTTCACATTGTGCCCATTCTTCTCGCAGATCTTTCTCTTGTTTTATCAGGCGCGATATTGTAGATTTTGCCAAGCAGGTAATTTCCACCAACCGACGCTGACTAGTGGTTGGTCCCTGTTCCTTGATCTGATCTAGGAAACGTGTGAGGGGGCTACCCTGTCCTATGCACGGTAGTAACGTGTAAGTCAGTGGATAGTGAGCGGCGCTATATCACATCTAGTAATTTATTCACGATGGTCGTTGCCGTCCCCCGTAGCTCAGTGGTCTCAACCACGGACTGGCAACAGTCGAGTTGCGGTTTCGAGCCCTACCAAGGGTCCGATGGAATGCGCACTGCTGATGATTCCCGAAAGGATGAAACGCGCGTCCAGTGCTTTTCCGGGCGTGTGGCGGCTGTCTGAGTGAGCCTAGATGTGACGAAATTCTACCTATACCATACAACTCCCCCTACTACTCTTCTGGAAACGTATTTTCTCAGCTAACGTCAAGTCCCGCCGTGGCATTTTCTTAACATGCAACAAGACACGCACAGTTCACTGATGTGAACTCGAGTCTGTCTCCCGGGTATTTCTATGGTTGACCTAGCCACCTGCTGTCCTATGATTCGCCGGACCTGTGTGTCCGCGATCACTTGCCGTGCTCGAGAGTAGGCACGCAATGCGGGCTCAGGGCATTCGGCTCAATGGACGTGCGGTACATCGATCGAGCGGTTAACGACATGTGAACAAGCATATATGTCTTCGCTCCGTCTACAACTGTTGGAAACTACAGTCAGTTTCGGGCGGTTCTGAAGCCAATGATATAGATGTGCCTCAGAGTTGCCACAGTTCAGTTTATCCAAAGGCAAACTCGGATTACCGTAACTGAATGATCCGCTTTCTTGCCCGACATATGAACTGTGGGTTTAGTCCAGACATCCAGTCACAGAACTTGATTTTAACACCTCTGTTACCTGCCACCTTCTATCGTCTGGTCCGATTAAGCGGAATTCCGGTCCTAATAAGCGGCTAAAATTAGGCTAGCGTAATAGGATTCGTTTCGGTTCTTCAGAATTTGGCCCGAATAACCGGCTGGTCCTATTAACCGGAATCCACTGTATATCCGGTTTCGGATTTGCCTGTCACTGTGGCCAGCCACAGGACGCCTGCGCCTACAGAGGGACCATGGATGGCTTGCGCTGCACCACCCACAGCTCCAACCACACACCCCATATCCAGTGTAAACCCGAAGGAATAAGACCGGGAGGACATGCGGGTGTGAGCCACGTTTCATCAACGGAGCCGGCCCATACTCCTTCACAGGCAAACACAAGCACGCTGTATTTGGGGAATCAAGCGTGTTATCAAAGTGTTATCTTGTGTTTGAGGGTCATTAAGTTTGCTGTGGAAGCAAGCAAGTTAAAACGAATATTATAGAGCACACGCACAAGGTTAACAGAGCGGGGATCCAGTGACTTCTTATTTGGGATCTGTGCTACCCAATCCAGTTGCTTCCTCTGAGTAGGGCTCCGCGAATACACCACTGGTTGACTACGTGCCTGCTTGCTTTTCGGAAACTGAGATACCGATATGACATTACATTGTGAATATTGCGTCTAGATACTGAATGCATATAGAGCAATAAGATGTTTTATGTTGGTGGTGCAAGTGCTTGATATTTGTGAGCCGTATTTGTGGTGACACAACTTCACTAGGTTGTTGTGTACGGTATAAAATTGAACGAAAAATATGTGTCGGTCAGCCGAAAACTTATGGAAAGTGGAATCTCGAGGGTCAGTAGCATTTTATTCCCCTGTTAAACGATCCCGTATCGCACTTGAATGTCGACTGATTGAATCCGTGGTGGGCGATAGACCGGATTCTGCCTTGCTTCATCGCAGGGCATCCATGGAGCAGGCGGAATAAAAACAATTGCTGATAGACTCATTTGGCTACATGGTCTAAATTGAATGCTTGAATCCAGAAATCCAGGTAAAGCTCACCTATTAGAAGCGGCGAGTCTGCTAATTCTCCGAAGACAACTGAGCAGGGGATCTCCGGTTGCGAACGACCTCGGCAAAATTTTGTAAAATGTACACTGAACAATGAAGTCATGCGGGTTAAGAAGGGTTGCTTTACAAGTCCCGTTGGAGAGTTGGTGGGGATATCGAAAACAATAATGATAATAATGATAGTAAAACAGTTTGTATATTTCATCTGCAAAAAGAACGTCGCGTTTGCTCTCCCGTAGTCCTACAATCCGCTTGGATTCATAGCACCCACAGGTAACATCAAATAAATCCATGGTAAACTCCAGATGAAAGATGGAGACGTGGCACTAAGTGACGAAGTGTAAGAGGAAAAGTGCATCATCAAACCGTCTTTTAAATACTGTTAGTGTCGGTGCAGAGACAACCGATTCTGGGAGAGCATTTCACAGATGACAGACACGAATGGAAAAAAGGTTTCTGTGGCACCCCAGACGGCTATACTGTACAGCGAGTTTCAATAAGTGGCCCCTCAGGGTTGTATTGATGCTGAGTCGCAGTAACGGGCGGCACACATGATGTGGGTCTCGCAGAAACAATTATGGCATAATCAGGTCCCCTCGTAGTCTGCGATAACTTCCACTGAATAACCCCAATCGTTGCACCCTCCCCTGGTATGAAAGATTGTGTGTTTCAATCACGTTCATGGATGTCCGACGTTGTGGCTGCTCCAGTGCATTGAGGTCGTGTTTCAGCCATGAATGCCAAACTTGTATTGCGTATTCGACATGGGGGCGAACATGCACACTGAGCAGCTGTCGAAATATGGAGCTGTTTATTTGTCTAAACACCCGTCGCAACAGCCCGATGTGTTCGTTTCCAGTCTTCGAGGCCTTTTCGGATTGCCTGGAGCAACCCAATTCATTTTGAACCAGCACAACCAAGTCACGTTCGATAGTTGTTTGTTGCAGTACATTCGTTCAGTGCCGGTATTAGTAGCTGCTCTGATCTCCGATGGAAAGTATCTTGCATGTACATACGATTAAATGCAGTGAATTTTAGTTTGACCTTTGAAATACCGTATCTAGGTCACTACGAAGCAGACGCTGATTGGCGTTCGCTTGGATGCTGCGCCAAATTTTGATATCGTCGGCAAACATTAGGAAGTTTGAAGCGATTCCCTTTGCAACGTCATTAATAAGCACCAAAAACAAAGTGGACCTAGTACGAAGCCTTACGGCACACCACACTCAATCGTATGGGGTCCGATAAAGAGCTCCGAACTATGATCACTAATTGCTGTTAGCGCAACAAGCTGGCAATCCAGCTCAAAATAGGGTCGCCCATCCCGTAATGCTGCTGTTTGGAGAGTAGTATACGATGGTCTAGACGATCCAAAGCTTACGAAAAATCCAGGTAGATCACATCAACCTTTTCTCCAGCATCAACTAACTCGGACCAACTACTGCGTCCGATTAGTAAATTCGTTGTGCACGACCGCTGTCGACGGAAACTGTGCTGCTCTGGCGTGATGAGGTTACAGTTTTCCAGCTAACACACCAGTGCATCGGCGACTATGGATTCCATTACGTTAGAGTATAGGGAGAAGAGATACTGGGTGGTAGTTGGAGGGATCAGTTCTGCTTCCATCTTTGTGAATCCGGGTTATTACTAAAGAGCTTCCACATAGGAAAAATTGATTCTGGTCTACCCAACGCTGGAAATCTGACCTGACGGTCCTGCCAGTTGGCTTGCTGCTGCTTCCAGTGCCTCTGGACGAATGATGTCGACACCAGGTGTGCTGTGTTTACCTAGGAACGTCAGCTGTTGCAACAGAGCCTCTGCGATAAAAGTGATGTGGATTAGTCTTGGCGAGGAGATGACAAACGTTGGAAGCTCGCTTGGTTGCAAAACCCTCTGAAACATGGGGGCACATTACATCCGCAGAGTGTTTGCTGCGTCCACAGCTCGTCTTGTTGGGCAATTGGCAGTCCTGAGTAGAGGAAATTCTTACCTCACCTTTCGTAGGTTATTGACCTGTCTGTACAGCAATTTGCGCTTGACACTGAAGGATTTTGCAATGCTCTACTGATATGCGGCTTTGTTTTCTCTTAGCACTTGGGTGCATTGGTGGCGTTGGGCTACGAATTTGTCCTAATTTTCTGGTGCTGCAGCTTCTCTGAACACTCGCCATGCCACGTTGCATACTGGCATCCATATTTGAGTTCTGCTCCTAACGAAAGAAGCTGATGTATACTTATTGCAAACCCTTATTGCTAAAGCTTCTGTCATCAGCTGACTGAATTTGTTGACGTACTCAAACCAGACTACTTCTGGGGGTTTTTCGGCAAGGAACGACCAAGTTGTAACGCTGACCAGCTGGGCTACTCGATCCTAGCTTGTGATGGTTCACACAGTCTCGTCGTTCTCATTTCGTTATTCCGCATGGCAGACGAAGTTGAGACTGATCACAGCGTGATCACAGTGACCCAACGGGCAGTCTACAACCAACACATCACTCATATGCTCCTCGTTGGTGAGCATATGATCCAGCACAGATGGCCTGTTACCCGTTCTGAACCGAGTGGGCAAAGTGATGTGATTGTAAAGAGGAACAGTGGTTACGAGGTATTGTTGATCGGCTTTGAATTGTTCTCCGATCGTGGCAGGAGTTTCTAAACGATGTAAGTTGAAGTCACCCATGATAAGTATGTGAGTGTACATTCGCTGTAAATTGCATCTTAAAGCAGCTGCAAGGCGGCAGTCGGTTTTGCTGATAGAGTTGGGGGGCGGTACACCAAGACAATAAAGCACGATTCTTCCAACGCTGCTTCGATCAGATGTATGTACCCGAGATGTGGAAATGTGGGATCATAACCCCAATTCACAAGGACGGTAGCCGTTCTGATCCAGCCAACTACCGTCCTGTAACCCTTCTCCCGGTCTTGTCGAAGGGTATGGAAGCTATTGTTGCTGACGTATTAACAGCCTATCTAGGAGAGTCTGCCTTCCTTGCACATGAACAGCATGGTTTTCGACGGAATCGATCGTGCACCACAAATCTGCTGCTAGCAAGATCGAGTTGGACCAAATTAATTGACAGCGGTGCAGGAGTGGACGTGGTCTACCTAGATTTCTCAAAGGCCTTCGATCGACTAGACCATGGAATCCTGATCTGCAAACTTCAGAGCTTCGGCATTGGTGGTCCGCTCCTAGGATGGATCACAAGCTTTCTTCTCCACCGGAGCTTAGAGGTAAAAGTGCGTGGGTCCCTGTCCCATCCAATCCAAGTCGAATGTGGTGTACTACAATGATCGGTACTGGGGCCACGATTGTTTTTGATGTATATTGACGACATAGCGGCCCTCATTCTTTCCAACTGCCTACTCTATGCAGACGACATCAAGGTCTGGAGAGCGATCAATACACCAGACGACTCCGCAATACTTCAAGAGGATCTGGATAAGGTGTATGCGTGGTCAGTTCAGAACCAACTCCCATTCAACACAGAAAAATGCAGAGTATTACACTTACGTCACCAATCAGCATTTTTCTATAAACTGGGTGACCATGTGCTTCACACAACTGCTGAGGAAAAGGATTTAGGAGTCTTGATTCAGTCCGAACTTGGTTGTTCAGCCCAGGCAAAGAAAGCATCGAACGCGAGCATTCGAAATTTGAGCCTTCTCCGGCGCACATTTGGACGCTTCGATCCATCCTTTTTTCACCAACTTCTAGGTGCATACATACGACCACACGTGGAGTATGCAATACAAGTCTGGCAGCCGTGGCTGAGGAAAGACCTCTCTGATTTAGAGAAACCTCAACGACGCGCAACGAAGAACCTGAAAGGTTTAGGCCAGTTACGCTACGAAGACAGACTGAGATTGCTCGGGATATTTAGTGGTCAATATCGACGACTAGGGGGAGATTTGATTTTGGCTTATCAGATTCTGACAGACCCCAATCATACCTGCCGCCATCTGCTGGAGCTCAGTAACAACAACAACAACACAACCTGAGAGGCCATCATCTGAAGCTGGCAGTGCAGTACAGCCGTTTGGAATGTCGACGGAATTTCTTTTCCGTGCGTGTTTGCCAAGCCTGGAATGCTCTCCCAGAATCTGTAGTCAGTGCACCCAACCTGATGGAGTTCAAAAATCGAGTTGATAGTGCACTCACTTCATTGCACTATCTCCCATAGTACAGTCTACTTTTGAGAGATCCAAAATCTATACTTTAAAAATAATTTTCCCCCACGCAAATTTCAACAGTGGATTTATATTTTGACGCTTCAAACTCCAACACTTTGCCCCATGCGAATTTCAAGGGGCGGTGACTCTTTTAACCAAATACTCCATACCTCATGATCCCCTCCGGAGTTATAGTGGATTATTATTTTGACACTTCAAACTCGGTGAGTCCACAAGCTTGTAGTGACTCGTTGTTAAACGATTTTACTGAATTGGTTTCCATTGAATTTTTCACACTTCTATGATTTTCGCACTGGTCACCCTTCGGGATTTGTCAAGCTTTAGCTTTTATACCCGCATAAATCCATTGTTCCATTGTTCCATTGTTCCATTGTCTCTGCCATTTATCTGCATGCAGTACAACAGAGAGTCGGGGAACTGTGCGTCCGAATCCGCCACGGCTTCGCGTTGTAAGTCGCTTCGGTAATACAGGATTACCCCTCCTCCTTTGGTGAGCCTATGTTTCCGGATCAGTCACATGCCCGGTAGGGAAAGTTCAGCGTCCATCATTCCCGTGTGCAGCTACGTCTCCGTGATACCTGTGACATCGTATGACCCGGAAGCTTGGCGATCATTCAGTTCGGTCAGTTTATTAAAAAGTCCCTGTGCATTGATATACAGGCAGGCCAGTTTTTCGGTATCTAGGACCCTACAGAGAACTAGTGGGCGCAAGTGTTGGAGAATGCTGACCGGTGGGCGATCGACAGTTAGTCGATTTTTTTGTTGGGATAATGATACCTCATCTGCAACTTGATTCGACCAAGGTGGGTCCCAGTCTTCGTTTAGCCATACTTCATTGTCAGGCGAAACAGCCGTCAAATTTAGCCTCTGTATCATCGTCGGTACGTTTGCTGCTTCATTTACTTTGCTATTTGGACTTTGTAAGGCTGCTGCAACTTTTAACCTAAGTTCAGAAGGAAGAATTTTCCGATTTCGCCGCAATCGGTCCAAATCATCCGTTGGTTTTTGCTCCTACTGAATCAAAGACTTTAGGATCCTAGGGCCGGATCCTCTATAATTTGATGAGAGATATCTTGGTGAGCGACAGCGTTACAATATTATCCAAAAAATTTTCACATTTGAACCGGAACTGCTCTAAATCGTGCTTTTCGATCTCTTGATGATCGTTAGAAGGATGTTCTGACACGCCGATAAGCCTGGACATGAAAACCGGTTATTTTTTCAGCCCTTCCTTCAATCCATCGATAGCAGTTATTGACCAACCACGGTCATGGTATTCTTTCTCTTGTAACCGAATTTGCATAATGCAGCGGGCTGGACTCTCGTAGCCTACCATAACGTCTAACGGCTATAAATGGTTGAATTTCATCAACAGTTGAAATGACGTGACCGGATTGCCAAAACTGGATGAACTTTGCATGCCGTATTTTCTCCTTCGAAGTATTGTACCGATGGGCAATCCTTAACAGAGGAATAGCAGGTAGCATAAGGTGATTGTTAAGATGTCGTTGGCCAGCCACCTCAAAACACCAAAAGTGGTCGCCTGATTTCCGAAGTTTTGCAATAGATCAATATCTAAAGGAAGCATCTGTAAGCGGTATGACGAGTCAGCCCTCATGATGTAAGACACTTCGCAGTATACCAAGTAGGGATGGTGTTAATAGTCTACTATCTTTAGGTTAAAAATGGAGTTAAAATATATACCCCTACTGCTCTCGGATGAACTGATTATATTTGATGCGTGTGTGCAGAACATAATTTAACGTATTTGTCTTACCTCAGGTCCATTAGGCTCCTCAGAATTCTGAAGCTTAGCAAAGAAGTTTCGTCAAGGCCGAAGCGTCAAACATGGAGAAATTTGGCGCCAGGGGGTTCGTCTTCCTTCAATGGAAGGGACAAATGTCGTTGTGTTATCCTGAGTAACAAAAACTAGGATACTGTCAGCTATGTAAATAGCATGGATTGACTATTTTATTGTCCCTATTTATTACTCTTTTTGTTCGCTTGCTACCATAGGCGCTTCTTAACCATTCGCTGTAAAACCATTTCGTTAGTGGTGTCAGCACCGCCGCCCTTGAATACCGGATATGACTGTGTCCCAAAGTAGGTTGTTTCCGGGGAAACTCTGACAATGACGGTGAGCGCCGACATTTAGTCAAGCAGTTAACCAATAAAATATACTTGGCATCTGTTTACTATCTACCTCAATGGCGTAGTGCTTAATGTGTGGACGCAGTCCTGTCCGTTGCACTGAAGGCCTACTGTATGCATTTGATTTGAACCGGCTGATCTCTTTTCGATCATCCTAGATAGGCGGAGAATGGTAACGAGGCTAACCTGACCTGAAATGCGAAAATCTTTATTAACCGACCCACCTGTACCATCATCCAGAAGCTTGAATTGTTAAAACACGGTTTTTGTGCTGGTTTAGTCCTTAAGGTGGTGGGCATTTTACCGTTTGAACTAAAGGCCAAACTTTGAAGCCGCGAGTTGCTGCGAGGTTACCGAGTTGCAAGAGTCTGAACGGATCCAAAGGTCTACCATTCGTAGGCAGGAGATTCCTTCGTGGGTTACTTTTGCCAACTGTCAGTTATCCTCCTCTATTAGCCGTTAGTGGTTTGGTTGACAAAGGCCTGCGGATAGGTCGTCAGTTATGGGGGTTCGCCCAGCGTCTCTTTATTGAAACCAACGTTATTGTTCGTGCGTTTTAGGTGTGGAAAATTCTGAGTTACACATCCGGATCATACTGCTTTTGATCTATTTTGCTCGCGGGATCCCCATGCTATACCAAGTACAACTACCACTACTCTCAGCTAAAGCGAATTGGAGCTAGTTACTTCTACTACAAGTTGGAAAACCGCAACTACACTGTTCCTAGTCTGCAGGATCAACTACTGTTGTTGAGCCAAGGAAGGGCAGTTTGACAAATGCAAACGTTTGGATCATCGTCTACGTAGGAGCGTGACCTTAGAGTACTAGTTCATGCTGATCTGGGCTGCCCAGAACAATCTGAGAAGGCGCCTAAGACCGGGAACCAACAGGTTGGAATGCTGCGGAGGACATTCTGGCGGTTTGATCCCACTGTCTGTTCGCAGTTACTTAACACCTACATGCGGCCTCATGTGGAGTACGCGATCCAGCTGTGACAACCCTGGAACAAGCAAGAACTTGCAGCGCTCGAGACTCCACAGCGACAAATCACAAAGCACATCAAAGGGTGGTTCAATCTTCCTTATCAACTTAGACTGAAGACCCTAAAATTATATAATGGCTGGTACCGGCACCTACTTGGCGACCTTATTATGGCCTACCATCATCATCATCATCATCATTATACAACTTAGCTGAAGGTGGAAAACACAGCTATTGTGCCGCAATACAAAAGACAAGAAGAAAAAACAACATTGGCACGCCGGCTGAGTCCCCAGTAACAGATGGACATCGTTCCGGAGAGCTAACAGCCGGCTATCATGCCGCAAAAAGAGTTACATTATGCCTAACGAATGAGATCCTGATTGGAGAGGGAGGATAAGCAAGAGGGAAATGGACAAAGAAACTCACAACACGAACGCCATTGGGACCAGCTCCTAGGCATATCTGCAAGTGTGTCCAAACAAACTTGTTCGTCGCCCTTAGGACCCCAGCCAGGCAGTCGGGATGCACTAACCGACGCCAGTTTCGAAGTGAGGGTTTTCATTGCTCTCGACCAAGTCATCGCTTAGCCTCCGCTCCTCCTCTTCCAACCACACCCCTCGGTGCACACGTCGCGGGAGTCGGTATACCGGCCATTATGGCCTACCACATTCTAAGGAATCACAACCACGTTTGCCATCACCTACTTCAACTGAGTTGTGGTGCAACCACCAGTTCAAGTTAGCCACGCAACACAGTCGATTAGAATGTCGACGGAACTTTTACACGCTTCGTGTGTATGAGCCTTGGAACGTCCTCCCAAATTACGTTGTTTCCGCTCCCACTTTACCTGTGTTTAAAAAACGCCTTCATATTGACCTAACCCACCCACAACACGAGGTTTAGCCCTTGTGTCTCAACAGACGATATAATGCGAAGACCGTTGCACAACCTGAATAAACCTACACAACTGAGTTTGGCCCTTTCTGGGTGCCTCTGTGTTAACCCTGTGGTGAGTCTACAAAAACGAGTTTTATCTTATCCCTTTGTTTTCTATTCATTAGGTTGTGGTTCACTTTTTAGTCAGCGTACGCTAGTTGCTAAGCCTCCGCATTTTGCCTGGAATATATTATTGTTCCATTGTTCCATTTAGGTGAATTTCACTGTGAAATGTGTGATCAATCGCCTGAAACAACGCAAGCACAGCTGAAATAGCTTGAATATAAGATATAACGGCAATATAGGCTTATTTGTTGATATCCGATTGGTGCTAAGCGCCTTCCATGTTTTACATCCACTAAAGCTAATATATACCTCCAATCCTATAAGTCTAAAAACACTATGGAAATGATACGGCGCATTTTATTGGTTCTTGAAACAAGGTGCGACAACGCGCAAATGTCGTTCACTTCGGATAGATGCGGAATGATGACGTACAGAAAGGCAATTGATACGGACAACCATTACCTCTGCGAAAAGTCAATTCCATTTTTCAACATAATAACACACTTGGGTATTCATTACTTAAACATTCTCAGTTTTTGGGAGCATATCATAGTCTTACCAATCAAAGCTCACCAAACAAAAACGCTAATCTACAAATCACTCATTCCTATGCTCACGATCTGCATGCACTCTCTGTTGGCATGCCGTTCGATGATATCTATCAGTTATAGGAAACGCTATCGTTTATACCTAGAGAACGTGCAGCATCGATTTACCAATTTCCCATTTACTGATCTTCCAACGCCAACAAATTTGGAGCGCTGTATAACGCTAAATTTAAAGTCATTGTGAATACAGGGAATGAAGCTGGGCCCCGTGTTGTCGTTTGACATAATACACAAACGCACATTTGTCCCGCACAGTAATTTACACTTCAAGCAGAATGGAAGGTATAACATCAGGAATAAGAGGAATTCGCTTCCTATAATTCGAATAAATACAAACATAAGAAGGAAAGTTTACGTGAAGAGGTCTGAATATTTAAAATAGTCTTCCTGCTAAACTGTGATTCCGGGAGTCTAAAAAAATAGTTTGGAAGAATGTTGGAAAAGTAACTTACTGTGTTGTAAGTCAAAGCAGAATGGAAGCAATGTATGATGATGTATGGGTTGAAGTGTAAGTGCGGAGGGACGATTTCGCATGATAAGGTGGGCAAACTCTCCGAAACAAATTTTCTTCGTTTCGCTAAACTACTTAACTTTCATCCATTCCAACATCACATCTTTCTTTCCGCCACCTCAACGTGACAGTTCTTTTCGCTTTTCACGCTTGCGCTGCACCATTAATTGTCCTCTTTTCCACGCAGGAGAAAACAAATCAATTACCCGTAGCGGTACTTGGTGCTCCGCGAAGTTAATTCTTCAATATCAGTTGCTCGACAACTCGATCGCCTGGAGTCGCTGGATCTATCGCAAAATCCTTCAGACAGATGTCTTTTTATTTTTCGTTGTAACCCCCATGTACAAGCTGAAACGGAATTCGTCAGATATTCCCCACCAATTTCTCAACTTCATTATTTCCCAATACTTCTATATTTCTCTTGCCCATTTTTCGCCATGACTGAACTGATCTGAGGTGAGGCGAATTACCACAAACCTACTGAAGATTAAAAAATTGTGCACTCAATGCAAATTGACACTGACCTACTGCCGAGTAACAAAAGTCTCAGGCTCGGAAGAGTCAGAAGTTATGATAGGCTGAAACGCTTAAAAAGTATAAAAACAAAAATTCTGAGTTTATTTCCCCCTGTAGGCTTATTTTTCATCATACGTAACAACAGGCCTGCAGATGATTCAGTATGGTGATGGTTCAAAGCCGGATGAGAGGTAGACGTGCGGATGAAACCTTTCGAGAAAGTACCCCGCATGGAAACAGGTCTCCAGGAAACGGTTGCACGGGTAGCCGTATTACTTCACTTAAACTTTATTCAATAATCACTTTCATTCTACCTTCAATTTCTCCGTCTTTCTAACATTTTTACTGATCGAACGCCCCAAAAACCTATTTGGGAACGGCTTTGGATAATGTGAACAAACGGTTATCCCTGGAGATCCTGTTGTACCAGATGATTGGAGCATCTGGTTGGATTGGATCCCGCACAGTCACAAAATATAAAGCTTATTAACTTATAATCGCCGCATATGTCCACCCACCTACAGCGTCATCACAAACGATTCAACCGCTCACAGATACTGCGGGAAGGTTAGTGAGTGATAAATTAACGGATAACTTAGCAGTGATTGCGCTTTCCCCGGAATAGCGTTCGAGTTGCTGATTTGTGCGACACTGGCTTACAAGTGATGGTATTTATCCGAGTAAAGCTTTGTATATGATCATGTACACGCACGCATCTCCATGGTCAGTACGGACAACCGTAGTGTGATCAGTGCAGCAAAACTCGAGCGTTGGGCTGGATGTGGAATTAGCTAAATGGGAAAAGTTGTAGACAACTTCAGAGGCCTGTTCCCTGCTTGGAACGAAATGGAGAGCCACGGATATAATGGAACATTTAGGTCTAGCGAGTACCATACCGGTTCAGAAGATATTTGTATATGAATTAAAGTTTTTTGGAGCAGTTGCATGCAACTAGTCCCAGCTTTATGGGTGCGTTAAGACACTTGTAGATGAACTATGTTTGAAACAGCTGGCCGCAAGCAAGACCAGCTCCATAGATGCATAATATATATGGGCTAAATAGACCTTTTATTCATCGTCCTCTTGTGATACTCGTTTCTGAGCAGGTTGTCTTACAGATGAACCACATTTATTTATTTTAACCAAGATTCCTACCACGGAAGCGCTGAGGTCAGTCGATACCACTGCAAACTCAATGATCAAATAACTCAGTAAGGTTTTATAATGATGCGCAGGAGTTTCACGCTATAATTCATTGCAAATTCACATCTAAAGTGATGGATAAGATTGCTGACGCATAGCCAACACTATGTTCCAGTAAAGAGACCATTTGTTCGCGGTGCATGGTGATTCCATTTAGAGGGGGAATGTCTAGGTTGACACCCTATTACTCCACCATATTCATCGTCGCAGGTTGTCTTAGAAGATTTGGATTCACTTAAGTAGTTACACAGAAAGTGTGCGATCGCTGCGCACTCTACAGGAAGAGCATGCATTAGTTTATATTTGGATATTTGGCGTTACTCTGAACCGAGTAATTCGGAAAGCAAGCGCGCACAATAGCCTGTGTTTCAGTTCCATCTTCTTTATTCTCAAGTCATGTTTAGTGGAATCCGTGAGCCGCCATTCACAAGGTCAGCGAAATAGCTGGAACCCATGAAGCAACTGAAATATGTAATTGAGTACTCAAATAAACGATTGACGTATGGGCTAGATGACTTAGACATCTATAGCATAAACACATAAAAGCAGCCGTTAGGATGAGTTAACTTACGGGTCGCTTACCCGCTTTAAAGCCTTACAGGCACTCAGCTAGATGGAGCATACAAATGTGGGTGAAACCAGTCGAGACACTACCCTGTATGGAAGCATCTCCCCCTAGAGATGGTTCCATGGATGGCCGCATTACTTCAGTTAAACATTTGGGTTTCTCGACACTTATAACTTTTGATAAACTGAATCTTCCTGTAATATGCACCTGATCAATTAGAGCGGCTCCCCATCAAAATTTAGTTTGAGAACTGCACTGGAAAACTCGAAAAAGTCCTCTGTTCCATGCGATCCCGTTGCACATAATAATCAGATCATTCAGTTTGACTACGCCTCGCATTATCAAAAAATGTTCTGTTTAGTTTTTATTACTTAAATGCTTTATATTCGTAATCGCTCTAAACACGCGACTTCCGGAGTATAATGTGAAGAAAAGGAAAATGTAGTCTCGGATGTCATAAGTCGAAGAATATGATCCATTATTTATTTGTTCAGGGCATCTGTTCCATGAATGTGTCGCTGCGGTATGCAACTTCTATTCTGACTTTGACTTTCTTTGGAGTAAACCGCAGTTCATTCGGCTGCCTGGACCGTTTACGGAATATTCAAATGTCAGTGGTTACCTTCATCCAGCGCTTTTTCATGGACTGTATATTTTCGCACTGCTATACTTTAATTGCTGTGATGTGGAAATGACCGACTCTAGATTATGTTAATTTTTGCCTGCACATAGGCACGCTACACTTCTAGTAAAAAACCTTCAAACGTACCACACAAATTGGCTCTAGCCACAGTGCTAATGCATGCATTTATAACCATTCTTTTCAAGCTTTACTTGGAAACAGGGTGGGGCAAACACAACCTACCCGGAGCTATTCCCGTACACCGGATATAGGCGACAGGTTAAGCAATCTTAGCGTAGTATTAGTTTCCAAAAGGGACGTGGGATAGACGTTTCGGAGTATGATTAACACACACGAATCTCCATGCCTCGTCGTAAACTGGGTCAGCTCATAAGCGTGAAGGAGGGCGTTCACTTCTATTTGCAATGCGGCGCTCAGAATATGATAGATAGATTAACAGATTTGATGATTCCAATCTTTAACATAAACTTACGTAGGCAATCTCTAGTGCATTGCTGACGAAATCGAAGCACCTGTCACAGCAAAAGTAATATCCTTGACTGAAAAGCATACCAGTCTCCAAGGAGTTTGTTGGAATGTCAGACAGATGTTACCATCTCACCATCGGTAGTAAATCTGTTTAGGCCTACACTCACATTTTTCCAGGTTGAGGAGAATGTATAACTATCAACGTACAAAAGTAAACGATTGTTTTCATAAATTCCACCTCTGTAAAACATATGTTTGGTCTTTTTATCCACATCAGTCAAGAAGGATGCCGGTAACTGGGGTTCGGTAATGCATCCTTCATTGTGTTGGAAATTCCCATTTAAGTATCAAGTACATCAGCCGGAAGGTAAACAAACGTTTTGAATCATCCGCCGTCAGACCTCAACATTCATATACAGTAGGTAGCACTGGATAAAAACCGAACAGACTGCTTTAAGCTAAGTGAACCCACAGGGGCATCTAAGCTATGGCATTGGCGTTTTTCAATAAAATGAAACTGGTCTCAGAACCTTCCGCATCCGTTGACCAAGGCAGCTGCAGATCCTGAAGCCGTTTTCTCTGCGAGCAAAAATGTGATTGTGACAGCCGAACAGATATTTTCTCAGCTGCGGTGAGCATGTGGAGGCGTATGCTTTTAGATTGCAGCGGGTAGACCCTGTAGGTTGCACGAAATGCATGGTTTAAGTGTACTTTATGATCCAGACATTTGTATGCGTCAAATTGGGCTGAGGAATTGGGTTCCAATTGTTTTAACAACTAAATCCATATCTTATGATTGGAGTATAGATGGTTAGCAAAGCGAATAAAGGAGAAGTAGTATATCCATCCCTGGCAATCCAAGATAACTATCACAGGTAGCAAGGAAACGGCTAGGTACCCGGTGTTTGACAGAGCAGTAATATCCGATGTATGTACCGCTTTTTAGGCACAACGGTGGTTTGAGACGGCGTGCCTACTGGACGGCATCCAGTGCGCAAATATTGCACGCCTCGAAGAGGAATGGTCTGACTAAACTCATCCTACGCTGTATTGGTACTTCACTGTGGAAGTTCATGTACTGCCTAGTCCATGTGTGTTCTCTGCACATCATTCTACTGCAAGCTCTGTCAGAGTGTCGGATAACTTCCAATCCCAGAAAAATTAAAGCTTTCAAAATTCATCTTGGGTGGAGTGGAGATTAGCATGAGCGTCATCTGAAGCCAGGCACGGTCCATGTGGCAGTGTTAGACTCGAAGAGTGGTCCCATGCACTCAGTGTGGAGCGGACCACGGTCCAGCCACCGCCTTGTGTGCGCTTGATTCCCCAAATGCCGCGTGCTTGTGTTTGTCTGTGAAGGAGTGTGGCCGGCTCCGTGGATGAAACGTGGCCCCCATCCACATGCCTCCCGTTCTTATTCCTTCAGGTTTACACCGGTTAGGGATGTGTGGATGGATCTGTGGGTGGTGCAGCGCAAACCACTCAAGGTCCCTCTGTAGGCGCGGGTGTCCTGTGGCTGGCCACAGTGAAAGGCAAATCCGAAACGGGATGCCGCGGGCCATTCAAAGCCTACAACAACTGCACCTCATACGTTCCTATTTATATAGCACGCAATTGTCACCAAGATAACGTACACATATTTCAGTCTCGTCGATATGTTTTTATTTGGGCCATGTTCTATTTTTGTTATGTAGTCAGGAGCCTAGCGGGGGTACAATCCGGACGCATGGTCATTCCATCAGACTGGTGGATGGGTTTTGGGTCACAATAAAAGATGTCAATCTAGGAGGACTTCCGTGCACATCCCTGTGTGGTTATACAAAACCATATTGAGGTCATCATCAGTACCATATTGAGATCCCCAAACAGCTCTATCAAACCATACCTCCTTGACTTTAGCCATGCAGCTTCTGGCCATGGCTTCAAAGTCAAATACTCGTTGCCTGGACGCTTCCCGCATGGCCTCCGTGATCAGTTTACGTCCATTATCTAGGCGATACACATCCAACATTTGAAGCAGAAATTATGCATGCAACAAAGATACCTATGTCTGATACTACTGTCTTGACCAACAGACGCTGCTGCTTAGTCGCTTGCGTTTTATCTTAGCTACTGCTGTGGGTTGTTGTGTTCGGATGCACTACGCGTTCTCTTTGCCTACTGTCTACCACTCAGCTAAGTTATCGATTTAGCTGTTCAAAACTCTTATAAGTTTATGCCTTAAGGTTATCCCCTAGCAGGATTTGTCGCATAAGCAAATACTCCCTCCCATCCAAGCATTTGGGTTTCTTGAGAGGTTACGCAAAATGTATTATCAACCCAGCAATCAATTATAATCATTCGAATTGAGAAGCTTTGTTTTACTGGAGATCAGCAGTTCCAGTGATTCACTCAAACCTTGATATGGCCAACATGAGTGGTACTCATTGATGCGCTTACACAAGTGTTGAGTCGTTCGATTTATATGTGCTGGGCCACAGGCGCACTCGAAATAGTAAATTGTCCTAGAATCGACTGGCATTGCCAATCTGTCTACGTTTTGCGCCTGAACGAGCAATTCTGTGGATAACTTCCATTTCGGGATCGCTGCTACGGTATCAGATTTAATTACAGATGATAAAATCTATCCAAATGTTCCGCGGCTGCGTTTCCCGTTAAAGCCAATCTTACGAATGGTTCTTTTTCCTCGAACTTTGAACCCGTAGATGTCTAGGTTTCTCCCGAATGTTCGTAGAATTAAATCTATCACGGCAAGAATGTTCAGGAGATGCAGTCTAAGCGAACACGAACTAATCATCCAGCGTGTCTTCAGAGCTGAGTTTAATTGACCACAATGTAGGACAATGATTCCTTTTTCCCTTATATCGCAATGAAACGGAGTAGTGAAAGTGTGTATGCTGTTCCCTCAACGTATTTTCTTGCAAAGCCCACTGTTGCTCTGGATAGCAAGACATCGAGAGATAGTTGTTTGTTTCTTTCTCATAGATAAACCACATCGTTGGGTGAGACTGGTTAAACTGGAGAGAAACTCGCCTAATGACAGTAATCAATGTTGATCATATCTGTCCATAGTTTTGTAGTCACCAATTTTGTCATCCAAATTTTAGTTAACAGCGACCCGAGTGAAAAGCCCATGGCAACACAATCCATCTACCAGTGGTACTTAATATTTGAAAAGAAGTGGTTATTCCGGGTGAATCGCAAAGTTAAGCTCCATACTTCACACCCGTAAACTCCATACGTGAATTCGTTTTATCGTCTCAAATACAGGTGGTAAGGTTAAGAAGTATGAATCGGAGTGATGAAATTCGGTGATCACGTGCACATCGAATAATCTGAGCTCGGGCTGACTGCTCCTTCGCCCAGAGGATCCGTGACACACACTACTACTAGACGCAAACTCACTAACGCGTCATGTAAAGGACTGAAATTGTCACACTCCCGCAATTGCTCTATTCACACCAAATCAATACTTGATCCAGTTGGCGAAACGCACTTGGATGGACCAATGTTATCGGAATAGTAACAGTTATTATTCCAGCTTCCATCCGTTGCTTTCGCTGTGACCCCCAGCACACGTTACAAGTGGCAAAGTTATCAATTGTGTGCTCCTGATGAGTTCGCCACATGGATACCGGTATGCAACCACAGACTTTATTATCTCCGTGTTAATTCGAGTCAATTTAGAACAAACTAGACAGCTATGTTATTGGCTTCCTGATGAATATGTCGAGGAAGCTGGCAGCTGGAGGGTACGGTCGTATCGAGATGCTTTATTTCGTATTGTATTGAGATCAAGAGGTAATAGATTACGACCTATAATGTACACTAAGTGTTTATCAAAGTAAACAAATGGGTACACCGTTCATTTATCGACAGTACGACGCATGGTCGAAATGAGTAGTCTGATCAGTATGTACGGCCAAATGGCACGAAGCAGCCGAAGCTTTTCGAGATTTTCAGCGGCATTTTCAAATTATTTTGGTGGTTACTTTCTTGATTGAATCCTTCAAAAAGATAGCGAACTTTACTGCTAATATTAAGTGCATGAAAATTAAAAGATGTAATTGAAGTAACACGGCCAATTGGGGATCCGTATCCATGAGACCTACCAGCAAACATGCTAGTACCTCAAAAAGCTCAACCCGTGCAACCATGCCCCATATGACCAAGTGATTTTGTGCCTTGAAAGCGAGGTGGGCATCACCAATGCAACTTATCTTTAGGGTTGTTTTATGTGTATATAGTGTGGACACTTAAGCCATCTATCCCGCAACACCAGTCGGATTTTTTGAATCAAGTATTTGTTACTCGCCAGTGGGTCCATTTTGGTACACGTCGTGTGCGTGTGTGTGCAACTTAACCTGGAGGCTTCGGTCCGTAACCGGATTTGACAAAGTGCTCTCCTTCTGCTCTCTACCGTACCGTAATACAATGAGATCGACTCAATCGTGGCCAAAAGTGAAGTAGAGAAGAATAAACAAAATCGGAGCAGCTAGAAGGTGATAACACCAATAAAACAAGTAAAAAAATTACAAATTTAATTACAGTGCAGGAACGGCGGACCGATTTTCCTATCAAGTTTTACTATATGATCGCTGAATTGAAGGATTTAGCGAATTCCCAAATGCCTCGGTTCTGAAAGGCATTTTCAGAATAATTTACCTGCTGCGTGCGCAAGAAAAATACGGAATTCGATGTTGTCGATCAGTCAGAACTGCTGTGTGTACCTGGGAAGTTGCTACCGAAAAGGAGGAAAATTATTCGGAATATATGCAGCTCAGGTGTGGAGGAAAGAGTTGTCCTGTTCTCCAAGCTAAACATTTCTGTTGCGGACGCTACTTTACCAAGCTAGCCACATCCTCCGTGCGGCTATTAAGTCCTGACTCGCAAGATTGCGTCCAACTTCTTTTTTAACTTCTGCTTTGTTTGGGGTAGCCAACAACAAGTTGTCTAAGGAACTCTGAAAACGGTCGTAACACCTAATCGTAGGCTCAGGGCACTCAATCAAATCGACAGAATGATTCCACGGAAAACCCAATAGAATGCCATCAGATAGAGACGAGATAATAATCTCCTTTGGCGTTACAGCTTGCTCACCTCAATTGACACAACGCCGGCAAGGCAAACAATGAGGACTCTACTTGAATAACACGGAGCGGTAAACGAAAGCAATAAAATTGAAAGCACAAATATGACGGAGTTGCTTGACTCCGGTTTCACCACACATTTCACTGTCACTAGCCAAACGTACAAACGTACAAGCAGCCCATCTCTGAAATGCTATCTAAGGCAGTGTTGCACACAGTGGAACAAATGGCACTGCCGATGGCGGAGCCCCGAATTTGTGCAACTTACATGGACAATACTTTTGTCGTCCTCAACACTCCATACTATAAGAAATACATCAGCCATTTAATAATATTTTCTCTGGCATCCATTGCACCAAAGAGGAGGAGAACAATGATCAATTACCATTCTTTGACGTGTTCGTGATAAGATACGATTCTGGGACCCTGGACACAACAGTCTATCGGAAAGCGACGCACACCAATCAGATCCGGCCATTCGCAAGCGCAGTTGCGTGAGGACGCTTTTTAACGTGTTTCATCGAAATTCGTGCACTAGTAGTGTTACTCCGCGCTGTCCGATGTCGAAGAACCTATCACAGCTCGCATCCATAGATGCAACAAAAAGAAGAAGAATTATCCTACCTTAAATCTATGAAATTTCTAAAATGGCAGCGAGACTTCCAATGCCAAACAGGGCAACTGTTGCACATGCAACAACGGAAACTATTCGAAGCAAACCTTTCAAGGTAAAGGACCAAGTGAGTAAGGAAGCAACCTCGGGTGTGATGTACAAAATTTTCTGCAAGAATCGTGACAAGTATTACTTGCGCAAGACGGAAAGAAAACTTGGCGCAAGGCTGCAGGAACATAACCTGATCATTCTCCCCCGCGATGAACAAGCACTAATGCAATGCGTCTTTTTTCTTTCCTGATAAGACCGGTATTTGAGTACGGCTCACCCGCCTATTGTCCGATCACAAAAGGTGAGAGGTACAGAGGCCGAAACAGGTCCAGCTTGTTGCTACCCGGCTCATCCCCAGTTTACGGGGTGTCGTAGAAGGACCGATGTAGGTGACTAGGAATGTATACCCTGTCAAATCGTCGCCTTCAAGTTGATCTTATAATGACGCACCGCATGTTGCACCTGGGCCACTTCCCTTTGTTGAGACGGCTGATGCAGGTTTGAGCGCCAAGCAGCTCGCGCGGACACCAGTACAAAGTAGTGGTACAGGATTTAAAGCGCACCGCTCACACGTTATGCTTCAAGCGTCGAGTGGTGAAATATTGGAACAACTTGCTGGAGACGCTAGTTGAGGCGAAATCGGTGTCGAAATTTTAGAGATTACTTGCCACCCACTTTGCGCACCACAGGTTTAGGGAGCGTATCTCGCCCGGATAAGATGTAGTGCAGCTGCACTAGGCTGCCACCACGCAGAAATCAACGACGTGATCCCACGCATGTGCCCGATTCACCTACCATGGAGCAACACAGGTTTATATCCTCTCGCTCTCTTTTCTCCATTTTCGGTATTCAGTACGTATGGGTTCCGAGCATCCTCAGTACTACCTGGAGAACGTCGAGATACTTGGAAGAGCAAGGAAGCGCGGGGCTCGTGAGTTCATCGAAATCTGGAATTCGGACCAGAACGCAATCAAAAAGCACCTGGATCTGGAGAGTGTCTACAAAGCTCTGCAGGTTAAGTCAGCACTAGACAACCGAATAGACAAGGAGACGACATGATCAATCAGCTGATCCACGTGATCCAATTGAAGGCTGACATCCAAAGCATGAAACCATCAATGATCAATACGATCTGACATGACATAATAGCCACATGGGGTACGTGCCTAGCTTGGCAGCGTAACGTCTGCAATAGAAATGCCCAGCCTGGAGAACAGGACAAGACTCGATTGGGAAATTTTTGGCATTGCAGAACGAAAGTAGAGTTATAGGTAAACAGAAATATAATAAGGATGCTTGCAAAGAGATATCACTTTTCGATAATTCTCGTCAGGCATTTACATTTATGAAGAAGATTAAGCAAACGGGGAAACTAACTAGAGCTCGAGTGATAGTGGTTAGATGGCAATTAAAATAGGGTCAGTGAAGGCAATCGATAGTTATGTCAATGAAGTCAGGTGATAGAAATTACGGCACCGCGTCTCGCGCATACAAATAGACAAACAACGTACGCAAGAACGCGGTGATTGATGAGGAACAAAACTCACAGTTGGGCCCGGGGTTCTTTCAGATACGGACAGAATATTGAGCATGTCCAGGGCAAATTGTGAGCTTGTAGTAGCGTCCTTTTCTTGCATAACTCAGGTTGTGATAGCCTAATCGTCACTGCTTTGGCAGTGGTCAGCAGGCGTTTCCTGAGTCCTTTGAAAACACGTCTCGACACAGTGTTGACCATCTTGAATCCGTCTTCCGTCGGAATCTGGTTCCCAGTAGCGATCAGATGCTCGAGGATAGCGCTGTGAACATTCTTAACCGTGCCATATTGTAGAGCGGCACGACAGTGTTCCGCTATCCTCTTAGACTGACGCCTGGTCGTATACCCGATGTAAATTGCACCATAGGTGCATGCGAATGTATATAGCACAAATGATTTGGAACAAGCCACTGCGCTCTTGCTTTCGCTGTCTGTATATTTGTATGCGCAAGACGCGGTGCCGTAAGTTTTACTACCTGACTTCATTGACATAACTATCGACTGCCTTCACTGCCATCTAACCACTATCACCCGACCTCTTGTTAGTTCCCCTTTTGCTTAATCTGCTTCACAAAGGTAAGTGCCTGACGAGAATTATCAAAAATGGATATCTGTTCGCAAGCCTCCTTATGCTTAAATGGGCATAATACACGAGTTAAAGAAATATAATAGGCATTATTATTTTAACGAAGCGAGCCACAGACCATTTAAATGTTACCGTCAAAGTTGGAAAATGTTGCAAATTTGGAACTAAGCTACTCATTGCGTTGTTGGTTTTCGACGCTCAGTGTCTTTTACGAAATCAGTTCGCTTTGGAACATACCTCGGTCACTCCGTTCCCATGGATCATATGCAAAATGGAGGTGATTTGGTCTTTCTCCTCCCAATATTGGCACTCACGACCGACGGTTTCGTATTCGTTTGGACGCATCAGGTGGAGAAAGCCTGAGCTGGAGTGGAACGCGGAGCCTAGTGTTAATCGGCAGATGCCTTGATTAGTAGTAGTCGTCGTTGTCGTCCTCGTCGTCAGCTGTACGCTGTAACGGCGTTTCGCTGCCGCGCGACCACCACCATTCGCGCGTGGGCAAAGTAAACCGCTAGAACACTCGCCCGAATGTGGATTTGAACCGGTGACCTAATGGTTGCAAGCCAACCGTGCAGACCACTCGGACACCGGCAGACGAGGCCTTGATTAATATGCCGACGTCTACGTCAAAGTGAATTGAGGTCTCAACAGAGATTACTTGTCGCAATCCAACTGCACGGTATGTACTCCAAATCAAAGTCGGAATTCTGTACTGCTGTGCCAAGCGTTGCGTATGGATCTTAGAGCCATATTGAGCAAAGTGTCAGCTCTCAATCACTAGGTCCCGAGTTCCACCCCAGTTCAGGCTATAACCATCTGATAAGTCCAAACCAGGACGAAACTGGTCATTGGTTGTTAGTGTTTGGAGGAGCAACACCGAGCCACTTCCTTTTCGTATACAGTCCTTGTGATCGGAAGGACCGAGGTCTACATCAAAGTGAAACAACGTCTCAACAACGATAGCGTGTCGCAATCCAACCACACGACGGGTGCTCCAAATTGGACTTTGAATTGCTTACCGTCTTGCCAAGCGTTGCTCACGGAGCTCATTGCCAACCTACTCAAGACGCCAGCGGTTTAACACTAGACTCCGTGTTCCACCCCACCTCAGGCTATCCGCCTGATAAGTCCAAACGAATACGTAACCGTCGGTCGTGAGGCGTCAGCTTTATGAAGTGTAACACCGAATCATTTCAATTGGCAAATGGTTTTGTTAAATAACTTTTCGCTTCAATTTGTGCACAAGATAAGAGATTCCGGGTTGAATCTCTAGTCATTTAACCGTTGCGGGCAGCCCAGGTGTTTAGATATTCATATTAAGGGATGTTAGGAATCCCTCTGCAGTATATGTGCTAATACCCCCGAACAGGAATCAGAAATGATAAGAAATATTGACTGCGATAAGTTCACAGCTAAATAAGTACCAACATGCTTAAAAACCCAAAATTTCCTCATAATGTCTTCTTTATATCCAGAGCTAAATGTTAAGCTTTGCACGGTTCAGTTTCGCGTCGTCCAACATTGTTACGCGACAGGTCAAACTTACCAGGAGTCAAAAAGTTTAACACTGGAGTTATACCGTTCGATTATGTAAGATACCGAATCTTAAATATCTGGTAGACCGTTTTCATATTCCACCACTTCCGTGACAAATTGTCTCTGCATCTCAATGGCTTTTCCGACAGTTAACAGGTTTTGAATCTCCTTATGAATATTCCAGGTGATTTGCATTCTCGCATGTAGGATGGTTGTCTGTTCCATGTCTTTTCGCAAGCGTTCAAATAAAAGTACTTACCTACCAGAGTGCTAGTCTTCTCAATTTTTGTTATTGTTTAATTGAAATACTGTAGTTTGGTTCATCCCTAAAATTCAAATCGAAGCTAGAGGCATGAACTCGTTTGTGTATGTTATCCAATAAGACACAGATAGTAATTTGCCTCCACACACTTGGATGAACTGTCAGTCCAACAACCCACCATATATAAGGCACTCAGTTGTCGTTACGTCAGTGCACCGAGGGTAAATACTTCACGCCCGTTTACCTCGTATCTTCGCTACCCGCAGTCATAATCTAGCTTAATTGGATTTGTTCTAAAGTTCAGGATTTGTTTACTCATAGAGGAATTGCTTTGATTTGTTCAAATATGGAGAAGCCAACAAATGTTTCTCTGTGTGCTTCATCGGTCTCTACAAATACATTCCCTATTCCTCTCTTATTTGGCTGTCTTGTACAGAGTCAAAAGATAACTACTATCTTTTGTGTGCCATGTCGCTGATGACCAATTTTACACTATTCTTCCTCGTTTTTAACCTCCCTTACATTACGCCCATATTTACCTACATCCGGCTTGCCACTTGACTGTCTTGTAAGTTCCCGCGCTAACGTGTTGCTCTTGTCTTGCTTCATCCGTCCGCGTATTCTTGTAGCCCATCGAATACAGTCCGCTGTGTTCGATTCCAACTGCCTTCTGATATCCGCGCTTAATTTCCCGCACCGTCTCGGACCAGTATTTACTAGTCCTACAGTCACTACTTCTCACTCGTGACCCATCCTCAGCTTATTCTATAAGCCTTGTGCGTTTTTGGTTAAATGTGTGGATCTTTGTTTGGGTCCGTTTCAGCTCGATCCACTTCAAGGCTCTATACAATTTTTTCTTGTGAATTTTGCCCTATGCTTTCTTCCAATATGACTATTCCTGATTGTATTGGTTCGCCTGAGATATTACTAAATGGAGATCGAGAATAATCTCAGTGTGTGTTCCAGAGGCTTAAAGCTTATATGTCTATTTGTAGATGTGAAAAGGAGTAATACAAGGCAGAAATAAGCAAAAAGCAGAGATACAAGAAGCCTGAACCCTGCGTGCCACTGACTGGTCGCATAGTGTACTTGCGCTCTCTTGTCACAGAGATTTACCTCTTCCTCTTCACCTAACACCGTCTTCATACACTCATTCCAATCGGATTAACTCGCTTTGCTCAGGGGGCATACTTTTACAGATGTATATCATGCGTAAAGTGGTTTGCCTTACCCAATTTATTTTAGCGCGCTTTGTGCTTTGATCCAGAAGAGCTACCCTGATGTTGCAACCGTTTTCCTTGCTGCGATACTGTGACCTAGCTAGGATTCTGCGCGCTATCTAGTGATCTTTGGATTACATCCATAGCACGATTTCCAATGAACCTACGACTCAAGCTGTGGTTTCAGTTGCATTCACTTATCGCCGGCACTTCCCACTGACATCCACCCACTGTAAACCAATTCCAACGGCTTTATCCTACAGGAACCAGTGTAGAGCAATAAACTAGCGAAATTCCGTGTACGGGTCCCCCCGTGGTGAGAAATTCACCTACGACAACCGACGTACAGCTTCCGACTGACATAAAGAACGCGAGCATCACTCGTCCTTTACCTCAAGAGACCAGACAACGGCAGCGTTCGTTTGCAACAACGGCCCCCAATGGAACTGAGTCCTTCTAACCGCAAATGTGGGGAGCAAGCATATGCACGAGGAGTCAGAAAGGGTATTACTTGTGCAAGTTGGGGACTTGCATTTCAATTCCGCTGTGCTAATGCAAGTCAACTAGAATGTAAAACACAACTCAATCCGACTGATGCGCTTTGGTTTTACCAAAAGCGCAGAGCAACCCCAACAGTCAAACGTGTAATATAGCTGGTGAAAAGTGTGAAAAACTGACTGCAACTATCCAGCAGATGGCGAGCTTAAGGGCCTTGCCACTAGAATTTAACTACACCAATCTTGTTCTACAGCAAACCCCTCATAGATCAATCCCTAAATCAAAATCTAAATACAGGCTTCCTTACCACCCATCTGCATCTGCACTACCTACCCCAACCATTACTAACCCTTTAAGTGGGCAGGTCATATCCGGCTGGACAGCCATTAACTCATCCCTAAATGCCACACCTGACAAGTTGGTTACATGACAGACAGTCCAGAGGCAGGTAATATACGCACCGATCGCCTCGATAAAAATGACCAAGTGACCCCCGTAGGTCCATTTGCTGGATCAAGCACGAGCGATGCGATGCTGTTTTCACAACCTACTTTATTACCCGCTAAACCATCCAAGTTACCAGCCGCAGCACTCAAAGTAACACTCGTTAAACAGAACCACAGTTCGTTAACGGTCGTGTGCACTAATGTTGCTGAGTCCAGGTCTGGCATAATTAAGAGCATATTGGTTGATGATTGCAATCAGTGGCATTCCAGCTGTGATGCGATTAGTTTTCGGGTTGAGCCCACTGCGTTAAGATGCCTAGTACGTCACTCAAATTCAGTGCAAAAAGGCGGACCATGATTTCTCCGAGTAACACTGAACTCAACTGAAGAGCCAAAGACAGTTCTAATATCAGCAGGTCATCTTCGAACTCATCGAGCGGCGCAGGCATCGAATAAGTTATTCTTTGGAAAGGGAGATCAAAGAAATGAAAATACTATGGCAGCCCTCCTACGAACGAAAGCAAGAAAACCGTATTTGTTCCTGGTGTTCCTGAACAACCGGATTCTGTTGCTTACGAAGCACATGAACATGATCGAGAACAGTGGTGCTACATCCAAGAAGCACTCTCTCTGGGCGACGTTATCTCAAATGCCCTAAGGAGAATTCCTTCATTGCCGAACTACAAGGGCTGCAGTAGAGTAATGAAGTAATGAAGTAAAGTAATGCAGTGGTACTAGTTTCCGAAGGAATGATAGAAGTCCCATTGGATAGATGTTTGAAACATCGCTCCAGGTTACCCACCAAGATTAAGCCAAAGCTAGCAGGCGCACGGCCACAAGTTATCAGCTCTTCATTGGAACATGCAACCTCAATGAAATATTTACCTCCACATTCCTGTCGAGCGATGGACATAATAGCACATGCGACACCTGGCAGGGCAAGGAGACACATGAGAGAACATCTCGCTCTGGGATAGTCCATGCTACCATGCAGCCTGCCTGAAATTCAAGATGCAATGATGCACGCAAAAACTATTAGCAGCCGACCAACGAACGGTCGGCTTAAAAGTAAATACGAATTTGTTGTCCACCCACACACTGCTAACACCGAAAACGCTGGCTATTTTTTACCACTGCTTAAGGTCTTCTCCGCACCTTGGCTGAAATTAGCTAACGCCAGACGTCACAAACACGGGATCTCATTATGACTACGAAGACCTGCTTAATCCTTAAAGATAGCAGATTCTGCGTTCAATAAATCTGATATGTCACTGCTTCGGAATGACAGACCAGAAAGAGGTGGTGGCGTACTTTTGTATTACAAGGCTAACCTTCGAGGTGAACTTATAGACCACCCAGAGATCCGTGCTCAGATTGGCTTTGGTGTCGGCTATGTTTGCGGAACTGTGATTTACCCTCAACCAAACTCTACGTAGTAAATGGATTCCAACCAAAGGCCCGTTCTTCAAGTTGCTTTGGACAAGTCATATAGTCACATCCTTATCGCAGGTGACTTTATTGTACACGACCTGGAAATAACGGCGACGGATCGCATGCAGTTCAAAGCCTAATTAAAAGAGGTAATTTCCAGCTGCCCCCAGTACAAGCACTTGACCACTCCCACCAGATTTCGAACCGCTAACAAGCCGTCGATACTTGAACTTGTGCTCACCAATGAAGAACTCATGGTCAACAGAATGATCATAAGCACACCACTGGGTCGCATTGACCATGTGACTCTACTGTTTAACTAGGTATGTTAGACTGAATCTCCTAAAAAAACAGGATGATAGAGTGTATACGGTAAGGCAATACAACGTATTATCCGCGATTGTTAAGGAGGTATCTTGGACTTTCATAACCGATTGTCTCCTGAGACCGCCTGGGACACGTTCACAAGGATATTTACCACACTGGTAATGCACATGTCTGAGCAGAGATCCTTTCATCATCAAAGGAGAAGAGATCATTTCTGAGCTGCAGAACACGCAATTGCATGTCCTTGAGGGACATAGCATGGAGAGTTCACAAAGACTCCTCGAATTCCGCAATCTGGACTGTCTACGTTGCACAGCGTAACATCCGTGTGAGTTTGATCCGTCAAGACAAGATTACGCGTTAACAGGTGCTTAGGAAGAGATTCTACATGAACTGCAAACTCATATACATGAATGTTATTGGCCTTCGTAAGGTGCAACGTGGAATTCCAGAACTGATCACGACTGACGGGTGCACGCCATCAGCTACGGAGGCAGCCAATCCATTACACTCCCATTATTCGCAGATGTTCCAGAGATTAAGGGGCCCAACGATTATCCCTGTTCATAGTGTACCACTATCAGCTTTGTCCTACGCATGGTACTTGAGCGTCTACCGAGTCGCGCGCTATTCGCTCGTCAAGGACCTGGCTAGAGGCGACCTCGTGGTGGTCAGCCTTCCACTTGGCGGCAGCACATGAAATCGCTGGTGTCGTGTCTGGCCGCTGTTGGATCCGTAGGTCTTCCAGGATTTGGACCCAAAGATGAGGAGTGCCAATGGCTTAGCACTCTTGAAGACCTGGCAGGCAACCGGAATCAGTGGAAGAATTGTGTACAGTATTGTATTGATACACATGTTTAATACTACGAACATTGAAAGTGAAAAAAAAGAAAAATCGGCGTGTGAAAACAAACTAACAAGGTTTTGTTCTACTTTATGTCAAAATGTTCCATTCTTCCTGCGGCATATTAGCTGAACTGTGTTGCTCACATTCAACTACCATGCCACGATGATTGTGCCGCGATGACAGTCCCTTATCCACTGATCTCCATGGTTTTATGTTGGCTCTGTGTCTAGTTGATAACTTCTGAGATTACTTACTATCAGCCTTATCCAATATTACTTTCACTGCAGACAGTGTCAAAGAAACTGTTGTCCCTGCGTATCTATAGCTCACATGGTGTCGATAACATTCGACAGAAGGCTTTATAGTCAGCAGCCAGTGATATGTTGGAACCTCCGGCAATACTCTATCAGCGCTGTATGGAGGAAAAGCATATTCCAACAATATCGAAGCGTGGGGTCATCACTCCTATTCATAAGGGAGGTAGTCGCACTGACCCAACCAATTACCGTCCAATAACGCTACTCCCTGTGCTTTCCAAGGTTATGGACTCTATCATCGCTGGTGCACTCATGCAGTATCTGGAAAATCACAACGTGATAGCACCACAGCGACATGGAGTTCGACAAAAATGCTGATGTACTACGAACCAGATAATTGCACGCAATAGCTGGAATGAAGCAGTTGATGGTGGAGCAGGAGTTGATGTCATTTACTTGGAGTACTCAAAAGCGTTTGATTGCTTAGACCACCGAATTCTCCTCCGTGAACTTCAGCTATATGCGGCTGATGACCCATTGCTGTGTTGGATAGGCAAGTCCCTGCACGCACGTTGGTTGGATGTGAGAGTACCAGAACACCTGTCCGATAAAATTGAGGTGGGATGGAGTTCACCACAAGACTTGGAGCTAAGGTCCCGTTTATACTTGATTTTCATAAACCATCTGGTGAGAGAAATTACTTCTAATTTCCTATTCAAGTTATGACGAGCGATCAGAGAACTGAACAATCACGAAATGCTCCAGCCTGACCTCAACACGATTTCAACCTGGTCAGTTCTGAATACACTACCGTTCAAAGTGGAAAGATGACACACTGTTCAATTGCGCCGTACGCATCACTAGGTGTATGCACTTTGGTCACCTGTATTGCCAACAACTTACCAAGTACGCGACCTTGGTATTCTCATTCTAAGTGACCTTAGCTGTTCAAAGCTGTCAGAGGCAGCTGTGAAAAGAGCCAACCCGCACGTCGGCTTGCTGTGGAGAGTATTCGGAAGATACGACCCATCCATATTCCCATGATGCACAGTTATTACGTGCGCCCTCACGTTGAATACGCCATCCAATCTTGGCAACCTTGATTGAAGCGCGACGTAGAAGTGCTACAGAAACCACAACACATTTCCACAAAGAACGTCAAGAGCTTACGAAATCTGTCCTACCATCAAAAGCTGAAGTCACTGGGAGTTTCCAGTGGTCACTACCGAAGGTTGCTCGGCGATCTCATATTAGTCTACCACATATTGAGTGACCATAATCACTTATGAAGCTACTTGCTGAATCTCAGCGATGATAGCAATCTCAGAGGTAACCCTCTGGACTTGTATGCACAGTATAGCCGCCTGGAATGCCGGCAGAAGTATTTGTCTCTTCGGGTTTGACAACCCAATAACTCTCTCCCAATCTTTGTCGTTTCCCCCCACCTTGCGTATTTCAACAAGGATTGGATCTTGCCCCTGGCCCCCATCACATCGTTGCGTAAACTATGCTACTTTGGAAAATATTATCCCTCCAAACAGGATTAACATGTTACCTAAAACTGAGGAGGCGGTACCGAAATGAGTATTCTTTCGTTTAGTTTTCTTACGGAGTATAACAACTATAACTGTCCCCATGTTGCTTCATCCTTCGCATTCAATTCCTACTTACACTACTATTATTCAGTGATGTATCTGCTTGATAAACGCTCAAACGGGCAACTCACATATCTTTTGATATTATATTTGTACCCCTATCTTTCTGCGGAATTTGTCAAGTAACTGCTCTTTTACCCGAAAATACCATTGTTCATTGTTTACCAATTTCTTTTTATAATCCTCGACATCAAACTGGGTACTAGTCAACCTTTCAGAGATTTTGGTGACATATGGCTATAAGTCAACATAGTTTGGAGATGTCGCCTAAGTTACCCTTGTGTTTCGAGTAGCGTTAAATCGTAGCATTAGATCAACCAGCAATTTGAATCAGTGAACTCAATTTATACCTTGCAAACTTTCATTCGGACGTCGAATAAAAGATATGAACCTCCCGCTCTGTTTTCAGGAATGCAGTGGAGTTGATTTGAGTAGCGTTTAAAACAATAACATGATAGCAATAAGTGGGGTCACTGAGTGATATGACTGCAGCAGGCAGTGGTCTGAACAAACCAGATTTGTACAACTCATAATGCTCTGAAAACCGATACTGGTCAAGTAGATATTGCCACATCAACACGACGTCTTGTGTTTGTAAAATCTGGTACCTTGAAGCATGGCCATCTGTGTTTACACTGTTCGCCAGCCGGTCCCAATTATAACGATGGAAGCGAATTTTACGCATGCGATCAGGACTCCGAGCTATTGATCCCTCATCCCACAATGCCTACACTTCTGGTACATTCAGTAGCAAAAACGGTGTCATATTGATTGATGTATGGAATCAGGCGGTTCGCCGTTACATCATCGTTATCGTGATTACCTTTACATAAGTTGTTCGGTTTGTTTGACATTAACAAATGCAGTCACTTGGCGCGCATGCCACACAAGCACACACCAAAGAAATATGCACTGTACAAAGTCTAGGATAAACCATACCATCTTGTTTTGATTGATGACGAGCATTATGCAGATGGCCTGTTACCTGTTCTGAACCGAGTTGACAAAGTGATGTGATTGTAAAGAGGAACGGTGGTTACGAGGTGCTGTTGTTGGGCTTTGAATTCTTCTCCGATCATGGCAGGAGATTTTAAACGATGTGTGTTGAAATCACCCATGATAAGTAGGTGAGTGTACTCTCGCTGTAAATTGCATCTTAAAGCAGCTGCAAGGTGGCAGTCGGTTTCCCTGATAGAGTTAGGAGGGCGGTACACCAAGACACTAAAGCACGGGTCTCTGCCTTTTAACTGCAAGCAGCAGCACAGAGTGTCGGGGAACTCTGCGTCTGAATCCGCCACTGCTTCGCGTTGTAAGTCGCTTCGGTGATACAGACTTACTCATCCTCCTTTTGTGAGCCTATGTTTCCGGATCAGTCACATGCCCGGTAGGTAGAGTTCAGCGTCCATCATTCCCGTGTGCAGCCATGTCTCCATGATATCTGTGACATCATATGACCCGGAACCATGGCGATCATTCAGCTCGGCCAGGTTATTAAAAAGGCCCTGAGCGTTGGTATAAAGGCAGGCCAGTTTCTCGGTCTCTAAGAACCTACTGAGAGCTAAGGGGCGCAAACGTAAGAGAATGCAGACCGGTGGGAGATTGGCAGTTACTCTTTTTTGTTGGGATAATGTTACCTGGTCTGGAAGTTGTTTAGGCCAAGGTGCGTCCTAATCTGTATTTAGCCATACGTCAGAGTCAAGTGAAACAGCAGTTAGGTTACACTTCTGTGCATTCCTCTGTACTCCAGTTGCTTCATTCGCTTTGATATTTGAACTATGCTTAGCTTCTACAAACTTTAACCGAAGTTCAGAAGGAAGAATTTTCTTATTTCGCCGCAATCGATCCCAAACACCGTTGCTTTTTGCTTCGACTGAACCGCAGACTTTAGGATTCTAGGGCTGCATCCTCTATAAGTTGGTGAGAGAGGTATCTTGGTGAGCAATACTTCCACAATATTATCCAAAGAAATTGTTTCACTAATGAACCGCTACTGTTCTGAATCATGCTTTTCGGTCTTTTGAACATCGTTAGAAAGATGTTTCGGCAAGACATTTACGAAGCTTGTGTTTAGGCGGTCTTGTTTTTGCTGGGTCCCGCTTTGGTGTTTCTTTTTGTTTGTCGCGCGCTCTAAGGGACATAAGGATGGATGCGTATCCCACATGATCCGTGGCTTAGCGCAGTAACGGAATGCAAAACTTTCTTTAACTCGGTAGAAGATTCTAGTTTTACGCGAATAAACCTGGATTCTCCATGGTGTGGGGAGTTTGGATGACGAATAATGCATAATAAGTTTATGGATTTGTCTTTGACAACCATCAGCACTCACAATGAGTGCCATTGATCTTGGTCGTCCAGTAACTCACCCCGCAATGTGATTGCGGTAGATTCAGAGACGGTTGCGCATATAACAGTCTGGGCACTATGGTTGGAGCGCTTTTCCGTCGATCTACATGGTAGGGTAATCGTTTGTCCTGACCTGCCGACAAGTGTTGGTCGTTTACTGTTTGTCCCACTATTTGCATTAACGGTGTTTACAAGAGAAGAGGCCGTGACGGCGGCCTTCCGGCTTACCACTGCAGCAACCTCTGCATATTTAACTGAGTTTCCGCGGGGCTTTGTCTGTACAAGAAACATTCGAGCTACAGGTACCGAGGTTTAGTGTTCGCTTGCTTCATCCTTCCTAATGCTAGATGTCAGGTCTAGTGAAATTTGGTTACTCAGCCGTTCCGAGTGATGCCTGAGTATTTGCCATCAATACTCTTTGACTCTCCTAGGTAATGTCAGCTTCTTTTCGGCGTTCTACCAACCTTAGAGAAGACAACGGAGACGAGATGTGCCTGATTGCGGTTCTGTGGAAGCGGATTGTGCAGCATTACTTTGCTTAGAAGCTGCTATGCCTCCGTGGTTCATACTCGCTTCCATTGAAGTAATCTTATTGTTCATCCTCTGCTCGGCTTCTGCGGTTAACCGGTGGCACTTCTAGACTAGGATAAGCAAGCAATAAGTGAGTGGGATGGTCGAGTGTGCAGTGCAGAACCAACGTACGTTTGGTGAGCTATTCTGCCCACGTACCTGTTGTTAGGCGACGTTCGCACATTTTGGATGATAGTATTCAAAACAGTGCGAGCAAGCCACACGTAAATCAACTAATCGATGGCATTCTCCCAACCCTCAACTGTCCTTTGTTTGGAGCCATTTCGGATTCGCATTTTGTCATCTAGCGTGGTGTCGTTGCCTGACACAATGGATTGGTTAGCCTTCTGTACTTTGGCAGCCTTGAACCTGTTGCACATCTACTAGGCGAGCGTGGTGGTTGCAAAGTCGAGAAACCTGTCGGCTTGGTAGCGCGGTCCGTGTGATGGGTTATGCAGGCGCACTGGCTGACAAGGTCACAAGGAATGGCGAGGGACTAGAACCTGCTAAATCTGAACATGACTTAAGAGATCACAAATTCGTTCAGAGCTGTGTTGGTAAAACCCGGATTAGAAAAGGTTTAAAGTTTGCGGGCGGCCTCGAGAATACTGTAGCGAATGGTGTCACATGGAAAGGCAATCGGCTAAGTGACTGAGTTTTCCGCTTGCGCTTAAATACGGATGCCAGTGAAAATCGTTAGTGAGGTCGCAAACTTTAATCGCAGACGATACTTCCACGTATGATGGATCACTGTGTAGGGCTGGTAAATCCGGTTCGAATAAGCGTACAGTGAAAACGCTGTGAGCAGATGGAGACAGGATAGACAGGAATAATCCAAATGAACCGGGAGCACGCACACCACGTGTGTGGATGAGCTTGGCTTCGAGCCTCGTTTCACGCCCGTGGTAGATGCGCGTTTTCAACTACGATTTGCAAATATATATATATATATATGTATATATATATATATACATATGCCAGGGCAAGATGTTCATCGCAGGCCCTCTTGCGCACAAGTTGACCTTACTGTTGGTACCGCCTGGTTCCAATGGATCACTCTTTCATGACGAGTAGTAAAGCAAATGCTTGACAAGTCTCGTAGCATGATTAGGGTGAAAATACGACATTGATTAGTGTATCAGTAAAAGGCCGGACGAGCAACATACCTCACCATGCGATTAGCACATTTGTGGATACTGGTAATCAGCGTGAAAACATGCAAACACAGAAAATAGCCATGAGCAAGCCGTGGTTTTATTTGTATGTATTCCACGCCATTAGATGATGGTGATTAAAAAGAACGAACGGATCCATAATTGAAATTGGTAATCAAAACTTATCGGAATGTGAACTGATGAATTTGGGCTGGATAAGAGTCGGTCTCTTCCGGCATAATGGGCTAAAGTACAGCTGGGACCTTTACCCATTAAATTTACTCAAGTTCAGTGTAACACAGTTTCCATACGGTGGCATGCTTGCTGAATCGGAGCTTTCGCCATTCAGCCCTAAATTATGTCTTGTCGCAGTACAGCCTGAAACCATGCAACTCTTGGTGCATTTTTCGGAGTAAATATGGCCATCTTTCTTACCATGCGTCTCTGAACGCACTCATAGATTTCCTCAGTTGCAGTGATGATTTGATATACATAAGGGTAGTTATCTTCCTGGGAAGTGCAACACAATGCTTGAGACTACCTCATGCTCTGAGTGGGCAAGTCCACTGGAATATATGTATAGAATACCGAAACTTCCGTTTAAATGAGTTTGGTGGGAAAAAATATGTGAGACCCGGTGATAGGCTATCCAATGACTAGCGTAATTTCCGATAGGCGTCGTATATCAATAAATAAATACTTCACTGAAAGCCTGTTTCAGTGACGTTTACGTCTCCCTATGTAGTCACAGTTTTAGTCAACACTGACTGAGTACAAAATGAGATTTAATGCATACGTCATTGTGATGGGTGCCTGTAAACACAGGGGTCTCAACCATTTACGTCGGTTTACTTGATGATGTACATTGTCCAACTTTAAACTCCGTTGACCCACTAAACTCAGCAGTTGCCCAGCTGTAGATGTCGTTTCGTTTATTCCGGCTTCACTCAGACATCTAGTGCGAATCTTCTGAAACAGACGCCGCCTTGGTGACTGCAAGCGCTTAGTTAAAATATCATCTGAGCACCTTAAAGGCGCTACACTTTTCATAGTGTATGCACGGTAATCTCTAATAATGTTCTTAAGCTAGCGTGCATCCGTTGTGGTTACTCGAAGTCAGGCTGCAGCAACGTGTTTCCCGCAAATTAGACGATGGAACGAGAAAAGGTGTACTGGAATATACCACCATTTCTTGCTGTGTGATCACGTGCAAACTGTCGCTATATTTGGCGATCAATGGAAAAATCAATGGATTGTATGCTAGCACAAAGGAACTAAATGCCATAACATACCAACGGCAACAGATGCATAGATTGTGAGACGAATGTCATCATCTCCAGAGAAGCTTGCTTTCGGCTACTAGTTGTTTTTGCACAAATGTTCAGACGATTGCATTTGCTATCCATGTCTCAAGACGCTTGCGTAATTCGGAGTTTATATTACAGTAGGTGACCGTAAAAGCCAAGTCAGAGTTAACCTGATAACCTGTACTGTTTACGGGGCTATCACTGAATGAGGCTGTCATTTTTAAGCTTGATCCCTATCCGCTTGCTTGCTCTAGCAAGTTGTTACACGTTCTTCCCCGCTTGTCAACATCGATAGCGCTGATAATGCTTATCCCACCTCGAGAGGTTTCCTGCTGTTTATGTGCGTTCCACGACGCATACTTCGGAGCGACGTAAAAGTCCAACCAAACATCCTGCAACAGCAACATAGTTCTTTCAATTTATACATAGCGATTCCGCGCTTAAAAAGCAACGTTGAGCGCATTTAAACAAAGCGCGATTTGAAAACACAATCTGCGCAAACCGTAACTGTTCACCTGTGTTAGTGCATCATGGGATGACGAGTGCCGAATCAGTTTACAATGAGCAATTGCATTCTTCTGATACGGAAACAAATTATTCCACCGAGGAGGAAGAGGCCCTCGCATGCTTCTGGGCATAGGAGAAATGACACTTTTACTTATTCGGACCTCGATGCACTCTGCGCACCGATCATTCTGCTCTTACAACGTTACTAATTCGCGGTAACCAAGGCCAAAAGTCGGTACGCCTGAGTCGCCGGTACTCATGTTCATGGAACTATGATTATGAAATAAATTACCTGCCAAGGTGCTTTAACCAGCTTACAGATGTCTTTTCGAGACTCTCATTGTCCAAGGAAAGGGAAAACGAGGACAGTTGGGGTAAAAATGATATCGCAGCTCTCAGACGGAACACGTACAATGACATCGGACCGAATGCACACTGACCGTAGTACATCTCTACATCATAGCCCAGTCGTACCACAAGCCAAGCTGATTTACTTCCATACCATACTCCACGGAAGGAGCTTTTTACAGTGAGCAACTGCTTTAATAGAGGCGATCAGTTTGTGGTCCCTGCAACCCTCACTCCTCTGGTAGTTGCATTTACGCATGAAGGTTATCCAGGGATTGTGCGAACCAAAGCTCGGATACGACAATACTGTTGGTGGCCGAAGTTGAATTCCAGCGTCGAGGCGGCTATTCGGGAAAGTTACGCCTACCAAAAATCCGGTAAGAGTGCGAGGCCCCTGAATACTCCATTCCAAGCTATCATGCATCCGATGATGCCATGGGTTAATATTGCCATCGATATAATGGAACCGTTTGCTAATGCACCCCAGCAGAAGCGAAACGTGCCATGACTACATGTTTCTACAGCAAATGGCCGAAGGCTATTCTATGCGGGGACGTAACTATAGCCTTCAACTATAACTGCAATGACCGATGAATGTAAGAGTTCACGGCGTCATTTCTGACCCAATAGACATTAAGTGCGCAGTGTCCTAGGGCTCACTACTTGGTCCACGACTATTCCTGATTTACATAAACGATCTCGCGACAGTAATCACCTCCAACTCCTTACTCTTTGCTGAGGATCTCAAGATATGGTGAGCCAGTAGGACAAGTAGTGACAATGCAGCACTTCAGGATGATCCTGACAGTGTCTATGAATGTTCGACACAGAACCTGCTTCACTTCAGCACTACAAAGTGCAAGGTATTGTGCATACGCCATAAAACTATTTGCAAATACAGACTGGGGGATCGAATATTGCAGCGCAATTCAAGGAAATGCGATCTAGGCGTAATAGTGCAGGAAGATCTGGGCTGTTCCTGTCAGGCCGAGAAAGCCTCCAAGAAAACTGACCATCAACTTGGGCTTTTGCTGAGGGCATTCGGGCGCTTCGATCCTTCCCTCTTTTTTCAGATGCTCAATGTCTACATTCGGCCTCATTCTGAGTACGCCATCCACGCCTCGCAGCCATGGCAAAAGCAAGAACTTACCACTCTTTAACTGCCAAAACAAATGGCGACCAAGAACGAAAGGGGTCTGTTTCATCTCCCTTACCGATTGAGGCTGAAAACCCTAGGGGCCTACAGTGGATAATATTGATGCCTGCGTGGCGACTTGACAATGACTTATATGATCCTGAGGAATCCAAACCATTGTAGTCCTCACCTACTAAAGCTGAATAGCAATACCACACTCAGAAGACACCATCTAAAGCTGGACACACAATACAACCGGTTGGAAAGCCGCCGGAATTTCTTTTCCCTTCGTGTTTGCCAACGCTGGAACTCTCTTCCCACATACGTTGTTTCTTCCCCCACGCTAACGGTATTCCAAAGGCGTCTGGATGATTCGCTTATTCACTTACATTACGCTGTGTAATCAGAGACGTCTACGACAACCAACCGCGAACCAACGGTGCTCATTCTCAGCTTTGGTGCTTCACTACTTGCACACTGCTGTTGTGGAATATAGTTTCGGATATAGTAGGACTGCATTAGTCAATTACCGCAGTCCAAGAAAGTGGCGCACGAGTAAGCGTTGTCGTTCCTTTTGTTCTTAAGACATACCTTCCCCAAATTACTTCCTCGTGTTACTCTACAGTAACAATTAAATACATATTTTAAACAGTTTATATGAATAAGGCGCGCCCAAGTCGCTAGACCCCGAAATTAATTATTACACTTAGTTTCACTTCCACCGTCCTAGGGGACTTATAAAGCAATCGCCTGGAATATATCACTGTTCAAAGTGGCTCCGTTATTACTTTGTAAGGTACGGTTTGCCAGAAGAAATGGTCACTGATAATGACTCACAGTTTCGAAGTAACGAGTATGCTGAATTGCTAAGGCACAATGGTATCGGACACAATAGGTCTGTACCTTATAATCCTGCAGCGAATGGACTCGTCGAATGATTTAATCTTGCTTTAAAGAATCTCTACAAGTCCTTCGGCTTTCGGGAAAATCCTGGGATGATGCTTTTGTATCTCCATTGGAGGTATACAGAACCACTCCACATACTGCAACGGCGAGGACCACCTCAGTGCTAACGCTGAGGCGAACAATTCGAACTCGATTAAATGCAGTCTGTACATCCGGAGAAACAGTCGAGCAAACAGAATACCAGGCTAAATATAGGGGCGCTGGGATGACGTATCCCCCAGGGACATCCATTCGTGTGAGAATATCCAATTGCCGAAAGGTGGTAATGTATTCGGACCGCCGACCCGTGGAATATGTGTGCACGTCAGGAACATACAAGTTGGCTGATGGGACAATAGTGAATGCAAGAGGGCTGCATAAAGCGCTTTCTCAACATGCTATTAAACAGGCGAACACACCTACAACACAGCGCTCGGTACAAACTAATACCAACTTACGACGTTCCGGTCGGATACGTCGCCCTGTCTACCGATACGCTTTAACGGATAACACCACATGACAATTCTTCGGGGTGCTGACATTAAATTATATCGTTCCTGAACATGTAGTGCCTATATTTTTACGAACAAAGGTGAGGACAATGTCGTGTTCAAATACTTTGCTTTGTTTCGCCCTCCATTCGCTTATTTTACTCGAAATACTATTTAGCACTCGTTGGCTCAGTCATGTTCGCTTGCACTTGATTGATTGTAATTCGTACGTCTATCGATTTAATTGTACTACGCGTGTGTGTTACTGTTTCCTCCATTCACACCTTCCGGTGCTACTCTGGTCTGCTGCTTTTTCGGGATACCACACGTCACATGCTTCTGCATACGTGCAAATGTATCCTTGAAGGATATCCACCATCAAGCACCTTACGTAACGTACTGACAAGATCCGTTTTGACTGATTCCTCTTAAATATGATCTGATCCTAATGTAAGTGACCAGTAGGGCTCAGCTTCGGCTTCAAACATAGCCATCACATGTGCTAGAGCCCGGATGTGCTACTGTGGTTCCCTCTGTCAACATATCAAACTTAATACGCTAGACCTAATGCTGGTCTACTTCGATCATACTGAACTTCATCCGTTGTCGTAAGTCTCCATTCTACGGAGGTAAACATTTTACTCAATGCAACAGTCTCAGTGAAAATGACACCATAACCAGCCTGTATAACTGGGTCGCTCCCATAAATAAAAACTCTTCTGCACTTAATTTCCCTATGCTTTAGTCAAACAAATGCACTCTAGCTCAGCCAAATATTAGCTAATCAGTGTGGAAGCGGTGACACTGCGACCCGTAAAGGTACGTTTGCGGCGATTTAGTCGCTTGCTTCGTCACGTGAATCCGCCTCATCCCTTTGATTGCATACTCTTATCAAACACATAATTACCGTGAGAAATGCGATACAAACGGTAACAAATAGTTGGATCACTAAAACTGAATCATTAACTACCAACCTTAAAATGATCGTCTACATACTCACCTTCAGAATGTGAATAGGGGTGGTAAACTTAGCATTTAACTATTAAAAATCTGTAGCTAAACTCGTCGCCGTCTTGCTCAAAGTGGCAGTACTTTACATTGATACTTCGTTTCAATAACTTTATGAAGTGTAAGTCTGTACGTGATCAATGCGAGGAAAGATCACAAGTTAAGTTTTTGGTCATTCACAAGCAGGGGAGAAAGACACTGAATAGTAGTTGTGTTGAACGCGGTGCACTAAGTTGCTATGGTTATCGAGGGTGTTTTTGATTGGCAAGTAGTTGAACCGCTCCCTTAGATTGACTTAGTCAGAGGTACATGGATTAAATGAAAATTTACTAATGTCGCAGTCATAAATATCTTTTATCTATCTTGCTTGTTATCCAAACTTTGCGTCACATTGTAAATGTGGGCAGAAAAGCTGGTTATTATTGTGGTTTTCGCCAACACATTGTTGCCTCTGTGGCAGCCTATCAGATGAAAATTAGTTATACCATGCCCTTTAGTAATGGTGGATCTGGACACAACGGACGGCTCCAGGAATTTGCCTGGTTGAAGTCAACTGTCAGTTTGCATCTGAGCTCACAAATTGCGCAACTAGGATAATAAAGCATTTAACTTTTTATGACAATAAAGAAATTGCAGAATCAGTCCTGTTGGGGGAAGGAGCGAAACAAAAATGATTTTACCTGAATAATGGAACGTATTAATATACCCAATGCACGGTTTAATTGCTCGCTCGTTTGACCGTGTCTCGTGACCCATTGCACGTTGACAAATCCATCCAGTTTAGGCGGTGCAGTGCGTTATCTCTATGGTTTTAGAATCTATGGGTAGAACTAATCGCTGGGGAGGTCAAAAGGCTAAAGTTTCCCAATGGCATTCCAAGTGGCTATCTTTGTGGCCACGTTTGATTGATGGCCACGATGGTGAGGACCGTTACCAGATCTCATCACGTGTGTTCTGATACTTATAATGATACGGATTTGAAGCAGCGAGTAGAGCATACTCTGTGTAGCTGCATCAATTGTCGCTGTTGGCATTGGCCTATTAGTTATCATTCCGCTCTCTATATTTTGTCTCTGCAAAGTGTTTGTCTAGAAGCTTCTTAAATTCGGCCACTGAATTCGCCTCTATTACCGGCTGCGGCAGGTTGTTCCAGGTATTCACCACTCTACGTTCGAAGCAGAGTTGGTGTGCGACCCTCTTCAACTGCGGTACGATAAGTTTGTACCGGTGTCCTCGCGTATTCTAGGTAATTGCTGATCCACTGCGTTTATGTCCACCTCACCTACGCCAATGCTGACCGCCTTGAACTCCTAAAGCCCTTAAACAAATTTGATAAGCAATGTGGAACAGGCCTTTAACATTGTTAGTAGTGTTTTGCGGTGTATTGTTAGAAGCAGCGGGTTTATGACTTTTCTAGACTTGCTATACCCAGATTGCAGTATCGCCTAATTGTGTTCAACACTTGCAAATAGCTTGTAGACTCGAACATCCCCATATGCAGTTTACATATCCCGGTTGGTTAGCACTTCTACCTGTCTTTTGGCTATCTCAAACGAAGGTGGTCAACGTATACTAACACTCAAGAATCGTTTACAGTGTGTACGCTTCATGTTCAGTTCACTGAGTCGTTGCAAATAAGGGCATTGAGTTCGATCCCGCAAGCAACTAAAGTATATGCTGAGTTAACCTGTAAGCCTTATTGAGGACGCTTTACAGTGCTATACGATTGTCTCCTGCTTTGATAACCCTCTAATAACCTAATCATCCACAGACAGTAAAAATTTAGTAATGGTCACTTTCGCGAGATGGTTTGTGAAAACTAGGAGCAGGCGTGGTAAAGCTAAAAAGCGTTGGGGAACGCCGCGTTGAACTTGTAATAGGCCACATAAAAGTGCTACCAGTCACGGTATTAAAAGTTAGGGAAACAAGATACACACCCACCCCAGAATCAAATATTCGATCCCATAGTTATGAAGCTTTTGAAGAAGCGCACTGTGATTTCTATCCTAAATAGTTCCTAGAAAGTTCAGGAAGGAAACGTCCATCAACAAAATAGTACTGATAGGTATGGACTGTACAGCGGTCTTTCATGGTTGCAAAATGCATCTGAAACTTCCTATCAGTTGGATCGTGGATTGTAATATTCCGGTAATTCAACTGATCTCTCATCATAGTTGGGAGGACTGCTCGTATACCGAAAAATATCCTAAAATTTCCCAGGTAATGTGGCCACTCTCAAACTCCTCTCAAATGTAGTTAACTTGGTAACTATCCAATTCTCCGTACGCTCACACTGCGGTCCTGTGCTTCAAATACAGTCCCTCAATAACCATAGTTGAACTTTGTGAATTTCTTTTCGGTAACAATGGAACAATGGTGTATTACGGGTAAAAAACCAATGATTAACAAGTGCCGTGGGATAGAAATTATTGCAAAAATAAAATTGCATGATAAAGTGAAAAGCATTTTGGTGGTCTCACCATAGACTTATGACGAATAGCGGATATGTTTTTGTTTTAAATGTATAAATCCATAACTCCATTATGTGGCAGTTTGGAAACACATCGCTTATTTGCGTTTTGTAGCACATTGGCTAACAAGTTATACAGTAAAATATGAATGAGACAACGCTTCGTCAAGTTATTTTTAACCATTGCTAGATTGGGAGCAGAAATAAGTTGGGAGAGCGTTCCACTGTTGACACGTTCAGAGGAAAAAGAAATACCTACGACTTTCAAGCCAGCTATATTGTATTGTCAATTTTAGAGGATGACCTATTAGTTTAGTGTTGTGGTTCAATTCCAGCAGTGGGTTACAAATGTGGTTTGAATTCCTCAGAATCTGATGAGCCAGTATGTGATTCCCCCGCAAACACCGATATTGACTGCAGTTCATTCTTAGAGACTTCAGGCTAACCTGATAGGGCAGATGAAAGAGGCCCCTGACCTCCTTAGTTGCCTTTCTTCTAGGATTCTCGAGAGCAAAGAGATCCTGTTTCTGCCATGGCTGCCACACTTGGATGGCATATTCCACGTGTGCTCGCACGTAAGCGTTATGCATTTAGGGAAAGCTTGAGGATACAAAGCGACCGAATGGTCTGCGAAGAAGGCTAAAGGGTTGTCGGTTTTTCACGCCTTCTCTGCTTGTTCTGAGCGTCCGAGATCTTCTTGTACCAGTACACCCAGGTCACACTTCTGAGAGGCCATCTGCAAGGTGTGGTCTCCAAGCTTGTGACCGCTTACAGACTGTTGACGCGGTTAGCTATATCCGTCTGAAGTAGGTACTTTGTTGCCCATCCATAAATGCAAACTAGGTCATGTTGGAGTAGATCGTGATCTTCGGTGTTACTAAATCGCCCGCCATACTTTGGCATCATTGGCGAAAAGCAGAAAATGTGAGATTACCCTTGCCAGGTCATGGATAAAAAGCAGGAATAAGCGCGGTTCCAGCACCGAGCGCTGTGCTACAACACTTTCCACCACAATCGAGTTAAAGCTTGGTCAGTTAACTCGCAATTGAAGCTTCCCTTGATGAAGAAAGTTACCAACCCAACCAAAAACATGATCTCCGATTCCGTCGCTCCATACGCTGGGAAGTTGGACGCGATGATTCAGGCGGTCGAAATCTTCGGTGAAGTCCGGATAGACGACGTCAACTCCAACCCCATAATGGGCCACTTCCGTCCAACTACCTCGTGCCATTAACAGGTTGGTGGTGCATGACCGGTGTTGACGGAAGCCATGCTGCTCCGGTGCCAAAATGATGCATTTTTCCAGGTAGTCCATTAGAGCTTCAGCAACGACCGCATCCATCACCTTCGCGAGCATATGGAAGAGAGATTCACGAGGATATAGTTTGCAGAATCTGAAAAGTCAATGCCTTTGCAAATCGGGGTATAATGCCACCTATTCACATAGTGGGAACTTGCTGTTCATCTGGGCATCTTTGGAAGAACTTTACCAGTGGTTCAGCTAGGTTGGCGGCCGTAGCCTTAAGTGTTTTTGGGCGGATGTTGCCTGTTCCCGGAGATCTATGATCACGCAGTGAAACTTAGCACAAATGCTGGGTTGAAAATTACATGCGTAAATCATAGCGTCGGTGATGTACTTGATGTCATGGGACAGGTAGAAGCTGTGTTTTCGAAAATTGGGGAGTATTTTAGCCGCAGGGCATTAGCTGCTTCTTTGGCGCTTTTCACACTATCACCTGTTCTTAAAAGTGGATGGATGCCATGCTTTTCTTTACGAAGACTGTTGACAAGCTTATACAGCCGTTTGTTGTTTGCCAGGAATATTTGGCTAGGCACTGTTGACAAGTTACTTTGTCCTCACGGACAAGCGCAGGGCTATGTTTCGGATACGTCAGGAAATTGCCCCAAGTTAATGAGTTGGGTTTGACCGTCTAGGCACGCCATGCTACATCCCCAATTGCCAGGCATTTTCGAGTCCTGCTCCTTAGAATAGAAGATATTTTTATGCTGTCTTTCTATGAATGCTGTTCCAAGGTTGTCAAGCGGACTGTTGTATAAGAATGCGAAAGTAGATTCCTCGAGGTCTTCTTTCAATACATGGTAGTGTGTGATTTTCTGAGTTTGTTCCGAGTGTTCAGATGGATTCCCTGCATAAAAGACACAGTAAAACGTTATTAATACATGGTCACTGAGACCTTATGGACCCACAGTCCTTAACATGTCCATCATTAGCTTTTCGTCTGGAAGCACAAGATGGACCGTTTGTTTGCTGTCCTGAAGCTAGTGGGAGAGGTAAGCTGATTATATAAGGGAATGCTAACGATACGCTCAAGTAAGTCTGCTTTGAAATATGCATTGGCTGATACCCATATCTCCAGATGGTGTACATTGCAGTCCCCACAAACTGAAATTCGACTGTAACTAGTGTATGGTACCCTGTTCAAGGTACGTATTGAGCTAGAATCCATTTCCGGAGTGGACGTTGGGGGCGGAAAAAGATAGCTACTAGACATGCGTCATTGTGCCTAAATCGGAGACGGTAAAAGATTGAGTCGGTAACATGGGTTTCTAGATCATCAATTATTGCACGTTGCAAGTCGCTGCGGTACTACAAAAGGACGCCATCTCCTCTGATGGGGGAGTCCTTCCGGAAGAGTGGCATTGCTGTTACCTCAAATTCAGCTTCAGTCATCTCTTAGTGTAAACAAGTTTCGGTTCTGGAACTTAGGTCCCAAGCATTCGCAACCTGACATAGCTGAAGTTCGGTAAGTATACTGAGGAGCACTTGAGCGTTAGTGTACACACACGAAAGTTTCTCAGATTTAAGCAATGTTTCGGATGTTGTACAACTCATACGTGAGGCTTCGGCGACTAGTGAGTGACCGGCGACTAATCGCTTTTTCGGTGGATACTATCTTGACCAAATGCAACAAAAAAATGCTTCAGTCACCGTATGCCAAAATGTTCACACCGCCACAAAGGTGAATCACAGGTCACTTACTGTAAAAGCATGTGCTCACTAAATAGTTTCTCTGGTGCTGCAGTGCATAATGGAATGGTCCCATGATGTCAATCGCCACTTTCGACCAAGGTTTCATTGGATAAACGATAGGTTGGATGGGTACAACGATCGGCTTAGAGCTCTTGTCAGTGTACTGACACGCATCACAAGACTGGACACACGCCTTTCTCATTGTAGTCATTTTCGGCCACCATACATGTTCTTGCAGTCGGCGCTTCGTTCGTACGACACCTGGATGTCCCTCGTGTGCCCATTAGATAATCTTTGACGTTAGTCCCCGTGGGCAACGAATCTCGATCCTTGCATAAGGCAAGCAACAATGATCGTTAACTCATGTCGTAAAACATAAAACGCACATATTTGGTCACTGAGCTGCGTGTAGCGGGACCAGCCTTGAGAGAGGTAGCGAGAAACTGCTTGCACATTTGGGTCACTTTAGTTAGCTTCTTGAAGCCCTTGTTAAGTTACGGCGGAAAGCTCATTTTAATGTAAAGCGGAAACCATGACTTTCCTTCTTCGTCCTCATGCTTATTGGGATCGCCAATGGAAGACGGAATAATGTATCTGCAATCGGAGTCTCAGAGTTTGGACGAAATGTGATTTGGAAATCATAGTTCAGTAAACACGGATACCAGCGGTTAATCCGCAGTGGCTTGTGACCATTGGTTCCTCGACGGGGGAGGGTAGTTAGAGCAGTTTAATCTGTACGCAATGTAAATCTCCGACCAAACAGAAATAGTTGCTATTTGTCACAGGCCTATACGCAAGCCAATACTTCCATTTCGCCAGCGGAGTGTGAATCTGCTGTAGAGGATATCTTTCTGGAGGCATCCGCGATAACTTTTTCACTCCCTTACTGCAGCTTTGACAGGACAGCATCTAAGCCAATATTTGATGCATTCGTCGAGACAAATGTATGGCATTTTTCATCACAAATAGCTAGCATTGGATTAGAGATGAATAGGTTTTTAATTGCTTCAAAAGTAGCTTACTGTTCAGCACACCAGCCAAAAGTAGCGCTCTTCTTGTAAGCCTTCTTACGTGTTCCGCTAGGTTACCAAAATGGGGTGGATAACGTAAGCTTTACGACCACTGTCCAAGAAAGTGTTTAACTTCGGACACATTTTCGGGTTGGGTGCTTCTATGATAGCCCGAGTGTTCGCGCCGCATGGTCGGATCCCCCCCGAGACGACAAGATGTACCCAAAATATTCCACCTCCGCAGCACCAACTTTGCACGTTTCCAGATTTAGCATAAGATCTAGGCTCTCTAACGGGTGAGTAGAATAAAGCGCGCAGTCTTTAGTTGTGCGCTTCTCTAGATGGACCAATAACGCAAACATCGTTCATGTAAGTGACCTGCCCGTTTGAGTTTGCCAGTGTGTGATTCAAGCAATTCTGTCAAACTGCCGGTGCGGAGCTGAGGTCCATTGGCTAAACTTTGTATTGTAACAGACAGCTCGGTGTCAGAAAACCCATCGGTTGCTTTGACTCCAGTGTCATTAGCATGTGGAAAATAACTTTCCTCAACTTTACTTTAAAGAACAACCGTGCACCGGCTATCTTGACCAATGATTGATCAACTGTGGGAATAACGTGTTTCTCGACAACGAGTTGACTATTCAACGCCTTCAAATCATTAAGTATATGCACAGCAGCATCCATCTTTAAGTCGGTGATTACAGGATGTACCCACCCGGAACAGTTAATTGACTCTATTAGGTCGCTGGATTGCATCTCCTGTATGGCCTTTTCCAACAGCTCACCTTTAGCCAGTGAACTGGGAGGCGGTTTCGATATGGAAAACGGTTTGGCGTCCTGTTTAAGACATATGCGATGAGCGGCGGACGGAATCTGGCCAACATTTTCAGTGGACAATTAGGGGTATTGACCTCCAAGCGTCGAGGCATCGAGTGTCATAATGTGCATTCGATAGATGCACGGTGTTAAGAGCAACCATAGCATTTTGCCCCAGCATGGTGGAACTTCGTGCAGAAGCCACATACACAGCAAAGTCGGATGTGACCGAGTGTAGACTAAATATTGTCATTGAATATCCGCGAATGTGCACACGAGAACGTGTGTATGCGTCAAATTTGTACGACGTTGGATGCGGTGGCATATCATGTAAATAACTGTCATAAAGACTGGATGGAATAATTGTTATGGGCGATAACGAAACCAATTCCATAGCAACTGACACCGTGGTGTGGCGCCCATGGCGCGTAACTGTACGCTTGTCGGGGTAAGGGAACTTCGGCGTCATCAAAAACCATGGTCGATTTTCTGGATAAGGTAACTTTTTGACCGAAAAGTAATATTTTCCCTAATCGATAGTGAACGATCATCACCCCTTTGTTGGTCAACTGAGGCAACCCGGCGAGAGCGACAACATCGGGGGAAACGGCCCCGTTTGCCACGAGGTTTACAATCTGCTGTGCGGGTAGAAAATGTATGGCAGTCCGCTTTGTGATGAGAAGTTCCACATCGATAACACAAGACATACACATTTTGATATGGCTCGGAACATTTATTTTGAAAGTTTATGAATGTCAATTGTTTTGCTCATGGTAAACGAGCGCGATGGTTGAAGAGTAGCTGTTTTGAGAGTGAGATGAGTGAGTAAGCCAATCTGCAACACCAGGACAGATACTGTGACCTCGTTGGCAATACGTCGCGAACCAAGCAGAAGTCATGTATTAAATTGTGCATCTGATTGTCAGCCCTCGGTAGCTCAGTGGTAGAGCAGCGGACCGGTAATCCGTAGGTCCGGGGTTCGATTCCCCGTTGAGGCAGATTATTGTGCAAAGTTTAATCGTGGCTTCTACTTTCTACGAAAATTACACTACTCACAAAATCCACAAGTGATCGCTGTGGCACTGTCCACGGAAAGATTGCAATGGTCTCTGGATAATAGAGCTTCTCGTATGTGATGATCGGTTATGCCGGTTATTAACTGTTGGGTCCGTGTAATTCCCTCAAATTTAGGCTAAAGGATGCTGGCGTAATGACAGTTTTTCGCGAGACGGATCAAGCGGGAAATCAAGTGCTCCTGTGGCTCTGAGTCCTGTTGCCTAAACCGATGGAATTTATAGAGTTCTACGAAGCATTGTGTAGGGCACCCCAACATCGATCCAAGACGTCCAATGCCTTTATAAGCACGTCCCCCTTCTGTAGTTCCAATGCGTCAGAGTACCGGTGGCCTTCACTGACTAACAGGAGATGTTTTTCATCCTAAGTAGCCGCAGACGGTAGTAAATCCAAGTAATTCGTAAAAGTAGTTTTCCACTGAGCTCAATCGCTTTCAGTAGGCTTAAAACTGGAATCATGCCAGAAAGCGTCCGGAGGTAGGAGATTAAATGCCATTGCAGCGGTTCGTAGCCTCGACGCCCATGTTATGTCTCAGGAAGTACACTAAGGCTTTCTGCAAACCAGCCTCTGCCGAGGTACCCCGAAACCACACGAAATGTAAAATAATAAAAGCACGGCAATCATGGAAAATCCGTTCTTGCGATGACTCGTCTCTTCACAGGCGCAATGTGTGTTAGCGATCAATGGACAAATGTTTCTCCAATCATTTGTGAGATTGAGCATACAGACTCTTCATGAAGGCGGTACTGTCAGTCAGAGCACACAAAATCTGGGCAAAGGAATGCTTCGACTCCAACTCAACCGTCTCGTCATTCAGATTGTGGAACCGAACATGGCGGAAGATCAACGTAGATTCTGTTCGGGTCATAGCCCCAATGGTATGATGCTTGTGGCTCGTCAATTTCAGGAGAAGTGCAGAGAATGGCACAAGTAATAGTACCCACCGTTTGTTTATTTCACCAATGCATTTGATACGGTGTACCGGGAGGTACTGTGTCTGATGTTGGGTAAGTTTGATTGTCCGAGTATTTTGTAAGCTTAATAGAATGTCTGCGCAGTAGTATGCAAGCGAAGATGCAGATGAGTGGACAGACCTCGGATGACTTTTCAATTGTCTCTGATGTGAAGTAAGACTGTCTTAGCTCCTGCCCTGTTTAATACCTATAGTCATGTCATGATGTCTTGTGTTTTGATACCGCTTGTGCTTACGGTGTTCGTGGGGAGCTCCGTATTGACGATGGGTTGCTGAACATCCGTCTTTCCGATGCGAGAACCCTAGTCTGTGAGACAACTATCCGTATCTTGCTGTTTGCTGACGACTGTGCGTTGTTTTCACACAGCGCAGATGAGTTGCAGCACATGATTTCGGCTCTCGTTACGACAGTGGCCAAGTTTGGGCTCAGCATCAACGCAAGCAAAACTGTCTGTCTCTTTCAGCCTTCACCGGAAGTGCAAGCAACAATGTTGCCGTAAATCAGCAATAGTGATGATGTATTGAAAACCACCTCCTGGTTCTGCTGCCATGGGAATGTGGTTTCGACTGGCCATCAAATATAGAGTGAGCCTCGTATCCGGGTATTGGAAGCAGCGGCGGCATTCGGGGAACTTGAATACCGAGTGTAGAATAACCACCAACTCACCCTTGACATGAAGCTGATGGTTCACGTATCCATGAGGTTGTCTGTTCTTCTATACGGTGAGACGTGAGATATCTCGAGCGGTTTCATCAACAGTGTCTACCACGGGTTCTGCGCATCGGTTGGTTAGACAGAGTTGCTGACACGAAGGTGGTGCTCCGAAATGGAAGGTTTGCAGTGGACTGCATACTTTTACTGCGACACTTAAGGTGGCTTGATCATGTGCGGTGTGTGGATTCGACGCGGATAAGAAAGTAGCTGTTATTTGGTCAGCGGAGTGTTGGGAAGCAGCATGTGGTGCAACCGAAGCTTCCTTGCCAGGATATGATCCAAGTGAACCTATCACCTTCTTATTGTGATTGCAGGTTAGGAGAATCAAAGGCGGTTGATCAGCGTGCAATGCGATCTGATCCCGAACACAGTTGCGGCGAAGCAGGAGCAAGCTCTGACATATATATATATATATATATATATATATATATATATATATATATATATATACATATATATAGCAACTACAAGGATCGTGTGGTTAATGCGATCGCATTCGTAATCGAAGCGTCCAGAAGGGTTTATGTTCATTCCGGTTCTAAGCAAACTGCTCAAGAGTCGATGTTTCAGTGGTTCAACCATACGGGGCAGCCGAGGTGTGTAGAAAGTGATTTCGACCGGTTTCGGTATTCAATCCGTAATTTGTTCGTTGCATCCTCCGGACAGAAGCGTGCTATAAGTGCGGAATAAGGTTGCTATACATCCAACAACCATTGACATTGCCACTGGTTCCCTGGCGATAAAGTATGCTTTACTCAAATGACCAGTTGGTGGTACGTGTTAGGTCGCTTGAATGTTCACACTCTATACATGGAAAAACGGCCCTAACGATGAGTTACAAAAGTGATGGTTTACCTACTTTAAAAGCCACACAGGCACTCGGCAAGATGGGGCATGGAAGTGGGCATGGTATATATCGAGAGAATAACCCACAAGGAAGCAGGTCCTCAGGAAGCGGTCCCAGTAATGGCCGTAGTATTTCACTCATACGTTGTATTTATCAACACATATGATTTCTTCAAACCTCACCATCTTTCCAAAAGATTTAGCTGACCACTTAGCTTGGTCCGTTAAAATGCTTGAGGATTGCTTTGGGAAATTCGCGAAATATCGTATTCGTTTCTTTCGATTCTGCCGTACACTAAGAATCGCAATATCCACTTGGACTGTACCTTGTACTGAGGTGTAATTTACCGAAGTATTTTATTCGCCATAACTTCCTAATTCCCATGCAAAAAGCATAGTACTACCTGTGCCAAATATGAACGCAGCTGCTTACTTAAAGAGAAATATGACCACCTATATACATATATAATATATATTAATATATATATAACCACACAGTCATTAAACACCATGGAACGCAACAGGTGACAGGTGCTATGGTCGAGAAAAGAAAATGAGTAAATTTTTTGCACGTCAGTTCTTTCTTCTTTATTTTTTTCAATTGTTGAACATTTAACACTCGTAGCTTAACGAGTATGCGCGCAAATCTTTCACTAACTGTTTGTACACCACTTTTTAACGTTTTTCCGAACATCTGTATTCTTCTTCTTTGGGTCCTCAGCCATGGGAAAGCGTGGATCCTTGGCAGCCTAGATTTGGATTCAACTGATTCGTATACTGCCGCTAGGTGGACAAGTGATAATCCCGTCATCTTTTTAGCTTTATCTTACACCAGCGAATGCAGAAAGTATAGGTAAGCGCTCAGAAGACACGCAGGACATGATCAATCCCGTACAAGTAAAGCAACGAAATCAGCTTTTGGAACAGAGTACTGGCATTCTGTGAAATATGACCTAATGTAAGCCTCTGGTAAAGGTGGTCGTGTCAGAGGAGTTATTAGAGTGTGGAATTTCGATCCGAACGTTTACCACCAAAGAGGAACTTAGGTTATCCTTCACGGCCGTGTGACTGACGAAACAGGAATAGTCTACGAAGCAGCATGGGTATTAATAACTTAGAAGAAACGGAACTGTGAATAATTCTTTTGTGGTTGCCGTATGAATTGCGAGTACTATCCTTAGAATCTGAAAAATACCTGGTCTGTTTCAGGAAGTAGGCATCATTCCGCCAAATTTCGTGACAGGTCAGCAGGTATTTTATTACTACGCCGTGATAATTGCACGGCTCCGGTGAAAGTCTATCTGAACCGACAGCAGGGAATTACTCCAGATTTAACCACAAAACACACTTTCGCTTTGCTGCGTGAATCATGTGTGATAACCAAGGGCAGGTGGCTGAGTTCGCTGGGCACACCAATGAAGGTGATAACCAAGTTAGCTGGAAATGGAAATGTTAAGTTAGTCGATCCAAGCGCTCTTCTAATTTAAAGATAAGCGAGCTATTCGCTTTGCTAATGGTCTCACTGCCACTAGGTTCGCAGTGGCCGTTGGATCGACTGAACTGCAAGAGCTTGCGGATATGCCAGATAGTGTATAGGCCACCATTTCCAAAGCATGCTGAGACCACCAGATTTGGCGATCAATGCACAGGATTTGCTCGAGTAGCTGACAGACTGGATGTCATTCTTCATTATATTCAGACTTCGCTGGAGAATTTCTACAACGATCAAGAAGATCCAGAAAGTGTATGGATACCCGAGCCTTCAGTGAGTGTCGAGCAAGAGCACAACTTTCAACGAAGAAGCGAGTATCGCCTTCTGCATGAACCTCCAGTATCTTGAGGCTTGTGGCCGCTAAGTGCGCCTGTAGTGAAAGACTGAGAGTCCAGCTGAACCGAAGGAAGTAGAAAACTTTTTTATGACAAACTTAAGGTGCTTCTTTTTCGGTGACCTGCCGAAACTCGTGCAGATGTTTGTAAAGACCAGCATACGGTTTAAGTTCAAAACATGGACTAAATTGATGTGAAATCCCTAAATTACCCGGTCATTGGAAACCGATTTTGCTGTGTTGAATTTGAGACCGTGCTTGCGTTGGTTAACCGGTGGTGCCCAGTTTCGAAATGTTTCCTCGTGTATCTGCACTTGGTGCTGCGAAGAAACATGATCATCTTCACATGGTGTGAGTGGTCCCCGTTATCTGAGCGACTGTCATCAAATTCACGGTGACATTGGAAGGGACGTTCACACGATATTAGGTGACCAACCAGTGTGTTGAAATCCCATGCATGGATACAATTATAGCATGTAATTAGTTGGTGGTTTCTTAACAGTAGCGTCCATATCAAATATCTCTCCAGAAGCCTAGAACACCACTAGACGGTTGTTTCGACTCGATGCGCCTCCCTAATAGTATACAGCTAGAGGTTATGCGTGCGATTTCTGACGGATTGGTTAGATGTGCTAAATTTACGAGATCCAATTGATCGAAAAGTTTGTCCAGTTCTTTTCCGGACAAATGGTAGTTATTGCGAATAAACCCCTAACCAATTACGTCACAACTCTCCCGCACTTAAGTGTGGGATTTGCACAACTCTGCCCAACAGCCGACAAAGTTCCCGACCAAAGTCCTTCTTGACCGAGTCATGGTTTCATCTTGATCAAAGTGATGTCAATTTTTTGTGCCATTTCCACTAGTGTTTCGAACTGAGTTAAGAACTACCTGAAAGGGACGTCAGCAGGTTCTTAGCTGGGAATCTCTATGTGTCCGTTATAATAACGGCTACAGGATTTTGTAGCGTCTGACGACATGGGTGTCTTCGATGACATCTGTTGCGTAGTTGGTTCACCCAGCCGCGTTAATAGAAAGCCAACACACCGGTTATGTACACAAGTGCTGTATTCTCAACTCTGAGGCAAAGTATAACTAACTGGGTGTTTAAAAGCTTAGATTCCCACTCGATCGATCGCCTGATCGACCACACTGCAGCAGGCGATGACCCTTGTCCCTGTTTCAGCCACCATCACAATATCACTGAATCGTCTTACAGCTATAGCACTACCGTTGTTTAATCATTCAAAGGTCCCCACTAGTGAACCCTGGCCATTTATGGCTATTTTGTTACCCATTCCAAAGCTTACTGAGGATTTACCATGATTATAATGTCCTAAGTGACTAGCTGCTGTAGTCGCGACTTAAAATGTTTGACACCGAGAAGTCTGGATTTTAGTTTGCGCAATTTGCAGTCCCTAGTGAGGAAAACACAACTGTATGGGTGTTATAAAAATATCGTTAAAGCCAAAGCAAGACCATATTCCACTCCTGAATTTCATATCGTGGAACGGTGCAAGACAGCCAGTACACATGTGTCACCACGTCCTAATTACAAGCACCACCAAATAGAGCGGTCATTGTGAATTTCGAGATTGGCAGGACGTTTGAACTGTAGGTTGCCGCTCCGCTGCCCACTGAAATTGATGAAGCAAGTTTTCTCAAACAAACTTTACTTTGCTATAAAACAATAAAGTGATGCTAAAGCCGACCGTGATTCACGCACTGTAAGTGTTAGCTGTAAGCTTATGTCAGTGGTAGAGATCAGCAACAGATTGCGGACAAAAGAGCCTAAGGGATGACATGTCCTGCCCGGCTGACTGTTATGAGTTCCGGAAAGAAAGCAAAAGACAATTACAACTAGTGAACGACCAAAAGCAGCGCACTTGGTGCTAAATTGTTTCCATCGTAATCGTTCACATTTGATTTTACGCCGGTTGAAAGGCCACCGACTTTGGTTTTTCTGGTAACCTGAGTGTAGTTTGGTGCGGTTTGATCTTATAATGTTCATACTGGTCAAATATGTCATATTATATGGTGTACTGTGACAAGTGCATCGTGGACACTACTTTTGGACACGGCTAATGTAGGAGCTGGAATAACGGCTTCTGGATTGGAATTCCATAGGTGGTAAACACGGAGCGAGAAGACATTCCGTTTACACTACAGACATTTGCATTAATTTGCCAGTTTGAATAAATGGCATCAGTCTGCTTCTATGCATGAGCCTTAGCAGACAATAGAGCGAATGACTAAGGTTGATCAAAATCTAGTAAGCCAGGATAAGGTCAGCCCACCAAAGCAGATGGCGCCAACTCAGTCGCTGTTTGACTTTTTGGTGGCCCAACTTTATGGGATCTTTAAGACAATGGCTCATAACATGCCATAGCATACCATGTATGCTATGCTTGATTTTCACATATGAGCAGAAAGTAGCTGAGAGAAGATAGCTAGACCGAAACAATCGTAAACTCTCCGTGAAAGCCTCACGTCTTGGGTGCCCATCTATGATGCTGTTTCAAATTACAACGAAGTGATTAGGTCTTCCTGCATGTGCACACCGAGATCACTCTCGCGAGAACTATGTCGCAGATCCTGGTTGTCTAGCCTAGAAGTGTGAACCAGTCTGTGCCGTAACTGGAACACTAGACGCTTAATTAAGCTGAAATCACTATAAGTTCGGACTGACCATCAATAATCTTGTCAATTTAGTTTAAAAGCTGTACACTGTAATCTGACACTTTGATCACCCAACAACTTTTGATATTATTGACATAAACCATGGTGTTTGAAATGATTAAACACCTCTGGTGGCTGATATTGGCCAAGCACAGACGGGCCCAAATACCGAACCTTGTGGTACATTTCTATTTCATTGGAAAAGATCGGACACTTGCACTTTCGAACTCCGGGGCTGGAAAAGTTTGCTGATCGACATCATGACATGCCACCTGTGCCAGGTGTCCGAAGCTTGGTGAAGATGTGATGGGCTAACAGGTCGAATGCCTTAGATAAGCCAATGAGGAAGATATCGACTCTTACGCAAATAGCTGCAATTTCGATCCAACTGTCCTGTGCTAACAGTAGCTTGGTGGTGTGTGACATATCATGGTGAGGATCATAGTGCTCTTAAGCGATACAGCGGCGTTCGTCCAGCTACTACATGGGTGCATCAGTAATGATAGCCTCTAAAACTTTTGGAACGACTGATACAGTTACCACTCGACTGTAGTTAGCCGGGTAGGAACAATTATCTCTCTTGTATAGTTGTATTATTTTCTTTATGTTTCTGCACCGCAAGAACCCGACTGTCATCAAGTCATTGCTGGAGGAGTTGCATTAGAGGTCCAGCCCAGCATCTTCGGGCGAAAATCATTAATTCGGGGAGAGCTACATAGGTGGATGCACAGTAGCTTTTCTATCATTGTGTGCCGTAAAAGGCATGTGAGCTTTGGTGGTGACACATTACATTCCATAAAGTCATGAAGCTACAGAAAGCATTGAAATGTCCGTAGGTTGCATTGCGATCGCCGCTTCTTGGGCGGTCATTGCTAACCCAACTACTGTCTGAAGAGCAGCAAATTTTTCTTTCGCCTTGCATAGGCCATATGAATGCTTGTACATCAACACATGGTTTGAAGCAACTCATTCTGCTAGGACATGTTATTACGCTACTTTTTGCTTGCGCACAAACTTAATACAATGGTTACGGTGAACAACCTCTTTCTTCTAAATTTTGGGTCTAGGGTTGGTTTTATTAGCATACAGTGCTACCTTTCGGCTTGCAATTCACTTGTGTGCTTTGCTCAGTACAAAAAAGGTCATGTTGCTGAAACGGATAGCCTTAATTTCCAGTGCGTCAGCAACCAGAGTGTGAAAATGGCCGATGAAACTTCTCCAGACAATATGCGATGCATCATTGGCTATAAGTTTAGTTGGCTACTCCAACCGGTCAGCCTAATGTTTCGAAGAGCGTTATAATCAATACAAAGTGGATTTTCTCTGGAGTAATCTGTATGGCTTGTGTGCATAATAACTGCGCCTTAGTGGAGCGCAGCTGATCACCGCTTAATTTGTGAGTCCTTTTTTAGCGAATCTCAGGTCCAGTTTGGATAGTTTATTTGCTTCCCTGAACCTAGTGGCGAAATAACGTGGCAGAAACCGGAAAATTAAAGTCATTGTCTATAGATGCTAAGTTGAAATGTGCACTTGTGGTGGTCTAGGTTCCCAGAGCGCGTAATTAAAATTGTCAATAATTAGGATGTTACTATACTTCCTGTTTAGCCATCTTCTAAACGAAGCCACCAAGTTGAACTCCACCTGTGTAGGTGTGGGGTGGTGAACAATGGCCAAATGGTAACCATCGTCTCCGTCAGTCGTAGGCTACACCGAATGGAATCAAGCACTATGGTTTCCGAATCCTACATACGTTCGAACTGCGGAATTCTGCGTGAATAAAGAGCTATCCCGCCATTAAAGCTGAGTCCATCATGCCAGAACATGGATTCAACTGCCAACGCGATCTCGGGATCTGTTATCTGATAATGCAAGCATATTTCATTTTTGGCGATGTGGTCCCAACATTTTGAGGGCTGTCGAAGTCGTACTTCGCGTGATTAGCTAAGTACTTCTTGGGCATTGGTGTGAATGCAGGGGAGCTTCTCTGAAACAGAAAGCATGCTGAATGTGTTGGCTGAAGAGAATATAGTTACGCCGACTAATGTCGGATCAGCGGTTAGTTGGTTTATGGATTGGTTACGCAGGTACGATTTACACCAAGTTCCGGTGCATTGCAAATTCACCTGAACCTAAGCCTGCAAAGATTGGTTACTTTCTAAGTGCAATCATATCAATAACTACGGGCTTGTGTGAATGGATGCACGAACCATCGTGGAAAATCGGTTGTGTTATTGGTGGCACCGATTGCTAAACACTTTCTAGCAACCTGACCTTGGGTCAAATCAGACCATCTGATAAGTTTATTGTATCTTGTCGCATTCCGTTCGGCAGCATGATTTATTAAGATTTCTGGATAGCCTCATTGGTCATTGTCGGCTTGCTTTTGGCTGCCTTTGATTAGTGCCACTTCACTCAATCAAGACCCTCAGCTTCCTGTTCATCGGAAATCCGAGGTTCTGACGCACCAAGGATGAAGATCAACTGTTTGTTTCTCAGCTAGTGGTTCTCGTATGAGTCAGTTTCTATCAAATGATTGCGCATTAAGGGATGCCTGGGAAAATGTGATTAACCCATGTTGCAATCTGGTGCTGGTTGGCTGACAGAAAAACTATTTCTACTTCCTCCTTTGACTGTATTGTTATCCGAGAACTCCAAGGCTAACTGTAGAAGGTCAAGTACCATATCAACATGTGCGCAGGTCATTGTACATTTCCAGATGAAGGACTGTGGTAAATTTCACGAACACCACAAGCACCAGAGATAAAGATGTGTACGTACGAATCAAAGTAGAATCCGAAAATACTAGGAGGTATTTGTAAAGTCTATGACATTGAGTGATTCCACGGGACCTTGACTATCCTAAGAAGTTGAACTAAGTGACATGTTAACGGAAAATGTTATAGCCAGTGTCGGACACCCCCGTCCAAGTAATCACACATTGTTTCGATAGTCTACCACGTCAGTGTGCGGTCTAACAAGTTCAAAATAACTAACGAAATAAACGATACGAGAAGCTATCCCCTAGAAGGAACAGATCAAATATTGTTACACCCTTTCCATGCCATTGCTTTATTAATATTGCTTAAATATACATGGACACAATTCCAGATTTAGGTAACACACAGTATTCAGAATCGTGCTGCTTTCTTTTCCCTGCATTTGAATCAGGGTTCCTCACAATCACATGACAGATGTTCGGGCCGAGAAAAAATGAAAGGAAACGAAAGGGGCTGTGATCCAAAAAGTAATATATGTGTGTTTTGACAATTTATTATGGCATCATTGATACCGTTCTCGAAACCGTTATCCTGGGATTGTGATGTCCCGAACATATTAATCACGTTTTGCACTGTTAACTGCATACTAATTGCAAGCTTAAAATTGCGCAGTGTATAGCGTGTTCCGATATGTCTCGGAAGTTTGTTCCAAATCTTTGAGTAGTGGATTAAAAGAAACGACTTCGGATTCGCTTAGTAAGTTTTGGAATCATCACTTTATCTCTTTGCTACGGATTGGATATCAACGGTCTAAAAATATGTAAACGTCGTTATCAAGACTGTGAATTTGACGATTTATGATTCTGTAAAGAAAACATAGGTTCAGCTTCATTCTCCGAAGCCAACCTGGGTCAAATCCAAGTTTATAATATCGCTGTATGTTGTCTTTGAGGAATATCCACATAGCGCTTTTTGAAGCGTCTCTGGAACCTCTCAAAAGCGTGCTGGTCAGATTTCTGCAGATTAAATTGGACCAATGAACAGTACTCCATACAAGACAACACTTATGTATTGTAAACCCATATGCGAGATTCGGTGAGGTAAAAATGACGGCATACTTGTCCGATGGTCATCATGGTTTTTGCAACTTGAAAGTCATAATGTTCAGAAAAGTTAAAAGTAACTGAATAGCGCACGCTTAAGTCGCGAATTTCCCTGCATTGTGAGATGTATGGGCCTTGAAGTAATAGACTATCTGGTGGTACTTGGCATTTGTACGACAAAATATTGCACTTGTCTGCGGCAAATGACATCTGCTACAGTTGGCACCAGGAGTCAAGTGCAGACAGGTCATCCTGAATGAGACGTACGGCTTCCTGCGTATTTGCACGTTCCTGTCAGTAGACAACTTTAATGTCATTAGCAAAGATAAAAGTAATTGCATTTCTTATTCTCTATAATACATCGTTACCTATGTTAAAAAGGAAGAGGACCAAGAACATTTCCTTAAATCTCTCCATTGATGATTGCTTTTGGTTTAGCGAAATGGTCGCCGATGCGCATCACCGGCTGTCTACCAATTAGATATGGAGATATCCAAGAAAACATCGGTTCTTCAATTCCTATGGCCTACAGCTTGTTCATTACCCTTCTGTAAGGCACTCTATCAATGGCTTTTTGCATATCTTATAACTAGAATACAACGCTTTCTCCGTTGACCATGGCAACCGTTGAGTGGTTTAAAAAGTCTGTCTGACATGTTGCGCAGGATCGACTTTGCAAGAAGCCGTGCCACAAATTGCTGATAATGTTAGCGTTGTTCAAATATAACTAATTCATCTTTCACTATCATTTACATTATTCTAGATACAATGTGTATGTGATTGCTGAGACGCAAGTTTTTACCCTCGTGGGCGTGCAATCTTTGTGTCATGAGATAATGACAGAAGTTTTCCATTGAGCAGGGTACACTCCGTTGTTAAATGGGAGTGTAAAGATGTTGAGCAAAAGCAGAGGGAAGTTATTACCACTCTTGTTTATTAAACAATGACATATCCCATCAGGACCTGCGCAAGTTGAGCAGCATAAGGGAGAGACATGATCAGTGATTTTCGCTATAGTGAATTCCCCTCTGCGTAGACTTTCACTGTTCCGCGGCATGATGAATACTGAATACTGAAAACAGTATTATAGAGCAAGTAGAAATGGATTCTGTACAACTCTTCCGAAATATGGCGAAAAACGTCATAAAATTGTCAACCGTGAAAATCATTTCGTTCTCATGTAATATGTAAAATATTCGACTTACGATATTTCAGGATTCACAAATGTGATATGTCATCGTAAGTGTGCAGTCGTTCTCTGAATCAATGAGTGCTGGTGTGTCTGATGATTCAGTGATCATTGATTCGGCAAAATAAACATTGAACGCTTCACACATGGCACCTGGTTCCTCGAAGTATGTACCATCAGGAGTGATGATAAAATTGAAAATGTTGCCATGACACGAACCCCGGACACGGAATAGTTTAGCTAGCTCAGCTGTTTTGCTAGGGCCGTTCAGAAGTTTATATTCTTCTAGAATGATGCCTTTGTTCTTCGGGGATCTCGGACTGTTGTAAGAACGGCGCCAAGTCAGTAATTAACCTGAATTGCCGCCGAATCTTGTCCAGCTTTCGTGCCGCCTTGAAAGTCTTGCGATCGGATTTATGTTTAGTTTAATAAGTACATTTTGTTGGTACTACTGTACTATTGCAGAAGCCAGTTATACTATAAAACAGGTCCGTCGCTTGTTGAGGACTTGAAGAGAGAAAGAAGTCGTCCCAATTCATCGAACGAACCAGGTCCTTGAACTGGTTCCAATGGACGGAACTGAACAAACGATAATACATTGTGTTCTGTACATCATCCATATGTAGTCTTAGGAGGTATTTGACCACACAATGATCGCTTCCGAGAATTTCATCAAGTACGTTAACACTGATTGCAGGTGTGCCCAAAAAATTGAGATCCAGAACACTTTCGATTCCGGCAGACTGGGAGACGTGCTGCTACCAGCCATTTATTTGGACGCAGATAAGATTTTGGCATTTTAAAGGAGCGGTTCCCATGGACCATGAAATCGACGGCAGATTGAAATCATCTTCAATAATCTAATGTATAAATGGTAAGTTTACGGCGCATGTAGATGTAAGCGTCAGAAGCTCCAGGTCTTTTTGGTTGCAGTTTGGCACGCTGTATGTACATCTACTAAGCAGTTGATGCTGATTAACCCATTTATCCCTAGCGTTCCGTCATCGGGACAGCAGCCCCATGTCGTTTAATTTTAGCTTACTCATCAAGGTTACCAACGCAGTCCGCTTTATCACTTCCGCCTGACTCGTGGGTCTCGATACTATTTTTCCTTCAAATTCTCTTCTTTTTACATTAGTGTACATAAGGTATGTGAATTTCATGCCAAAATTCACGATTTCCAACCTCCGGCATAAATAGGTTAACTGATATCGTAAGCCATAGTGATTGCTGGACATCGTTCAACACTTGGCTCTCGAACATAGCTGCTGCGAACTATCTGTTCAGATAAATGACACAGCCGCTACCTTGACGACTAGGCTGATTTCTCATAAACTTTTGGTATCTGATAATAGTTTACCGATTGTCAGACATGTCATCATGGCACCAAGATTCAGTTATAAATATTATATCAGGATTATATACCAAAACGACTGAGCGTAGTGTGTTGAGCTTAGAATGAAGAGAACAATTCTTTATCAAAAATACTGAGATAGTTGTGAGATATGAAGATATTTAGGCTGTTTTATGAACATTAAGGTTTCAAGCCGTATGCCTGGACCCGAGCTAAGTATTGTTGAGACAGTGCGTGTATCCCCAACGGCCGAAAATGAATTGGAGTTGGCCACAGAGGAGGGAATCGCGACTGAATATGGCCCTCTAGAAAATGTTTCGCGTAAAAGAACCCATGATTTGGGTACTAGCTTATGGGAGCTAGCGAGTTAAGTTGTGTCATGTGCATCATGTCAGTTATGGGCTGTTGTTTACGTAAAGCATCGACATGAGTCGGTTTGCAGTTGTCATGTCCATTGTTGGGTCAAATCCGCTTACGAGCATTCGATACATCAGGCTTTACCATTTGCGGTGGAGGCACCCTAGCGTCAATCTATGCAACACCTGCAGCATAAGCCGTGTACTTCGTTGATTGAACCGGAAAGTGATAGTACCCAGTTACATCGGGTAGGCGCAAAGATGGTAGAACATTTCTATAACTTTATGACTAATGGATGTATCACTATCCAAACAAAATTATGATACAGAGTCTCCCAGTGAAGCTTGCGATAAATCTAGATCAACCGTCCTTTTACTATCGATCAATTTAACCGGATCCATCGTCATTCTTGATGAACTTAGACACTGGATAGAACAGACTTTAGGAGGGACCCGTGAGGTCGAGAATTGAGGTAGCTGTTTCGCATGCTAACGGGATTTACCAAGTAATGCAGGTGTTATTCGCTGATTCATCTTGTTGTCACTTCGCAGGTAAGAAACAGCATTAGAGAAACCTAAAGAACTGCCAGAACTGAGTATCCAAGAACAGACACTATCCACACCGCAAGTTTTGTGGATTGTAGTCGTTTTGTGCTTGGTCTGCTTATAATGCTTAGCTGTGAAATGGTGGTCTGCTGGAGGGCTTCAAGCAACCATTTTTGCATCTGACATTGATCTTAACTCCAAACTGCCAGAATTAGGTGCTCTACCGGACACAGCATCTAATGCAATATAGCAGTCCGCATACTCATGTAATCTACTGAGATTTGAAACATCACCTTCTTGTTCATCGCTTCACCCCTATTTGCAGCAAGCGGTATTATTGTCAAATTTGTGGTGGCCACTATGTGAAGCAATATCAACTGAATACCTCAGATGGCTGTTTGTTATTTTGGTTTACCTCTGATTTTCGTCTCCTTATCACTTGTTGTAGCGGGGTTTTGTCTTCCACAATTTTCAAACATTTGGAAGTCGTATTAAGCTCATTGAGACTGGGCTTTTGAATGAAGGGCTTAGCAATTAATTCACTTTGAAGTTGAAAAAGAATGGAACACGCGTAACACATTATATTTTTGCGTAGTCTGATGCAACTGGAAAAACCAATTGTATACCACATGCAGTGAGAAGCACTTGCTGAACGGGGTCTAATGATAAATTTGGCGGCACATTAAAAACCACGGCGTTTTGTGAACAGCGTACTGGATGGTGCACGTCGGAATGGAGTCTATCAGTACATTGCACTTCATCAGGTTCCTTTTATCAATATTTGAGAGCGATTTAAATAAGACAGCTAGACGCTGCAAAGGTCGCAATATCGATGGGAGCATGGGAACTATAAAGGCAAGATCGGCCTATGCAGTTTCCGCTACGGATGGAATTTTTTCAGGTGTCTTTCTCGGGTCAACAAGTTGTCCAAGGGAATGTCCCACAGCGCCTACACTGCTTTGGGTATTATCTTTACTACGGCTTATAGCCGTTGTGCGAGGTACCTTAGTTCGTTGTCTCAGCTCTGGAACTAAAATGGAAGCATCCTGGAACGTAATACTTTTACCCCATCGAGCGTGTCTTTACTGCAGATATGAGAATGAAACCGAAAGTAAGGTACACTAGAACAAAGTCAAAGGAACTATGAGAATGCGTGCCAACTTCTTATCATTTTCTGGAAATCCACCTCCAAATTATTGATGGTAAAGTAGTAACTCCCGGAAACTGTGCGATTTAGTTAGCAACAAAAGAACGCACCGCAATGAACTACTTGAATCTCCGCCTCCGAGTTCCGCACGCTGTTACGTTGGGAATGCGGGCTCTGCACCAATTCCAAACGAGTTGTTGTTGTCTCACTGTTCCAACTGTACGGCTAGGCATTGATATTAGTTCGGTATTTGGAACAGTGCAAGTTCTATGTTTGTACGACTGTCAGCATAATGAGGGTGGCTGAAAGATTTTTGCTGGATTGACCGTTTTTTGTACCTCTGGCCGTCCAAGTGGGACATATTTAGGTTGAATTTCGGTCGCTCAGAAAAATTCGTTCAAGTGCAAGCTTAACAAATGCTGAGAGTACATTTTCCCTGTTTGTAAATGTCATCCGCACTCAGCGGAAATCTTTTCTTAACTCGTCATAACGCAGTACTAAAGACGTAAATCTGCACCATAAACAATTTCGTATGACAGAACTATTTCCCAAATGTGTCTCACGGAGACGGGCAGGTGCAAAAGAAACGGTCACTGACCGGCAACCTAACGGTTACTCGCAATGGATGAAAGTACGAGTTTGAGGAAAAGTAACGAATTTAACGTTAAACGATCCATTATGCTGTCTAAGGTCATAATTTTACACATTACGCTTTTCTTGTCACATTACCTTTTCCTTTCGCGCCAATATTGGACTGCTGGTTATCCATCTTTGCTTACTGGTGTTGTCATACCTTCAAATAAGTCATTCTTGATCGATTAGGTCGTTTTGCTAACACCAATCATATGCGCAGACATGTTTTGTAAAGATTAGTCGCAGTTATGCTCAGGCCGACAGCCGCCACACATCCAGGAAAGCGCTAGACGGAGATTCCGTCCTATTGGGTCTCGTCAGTAGCGCGCATCCACCGAATCCTGCCGGATTCAAGCCCACGACCTTACTCTTGTGAATTAGCGACCTCTGCCACGGAGCCATGAGTGACGGCAGCAGACCGCCATGACTAGATATTGCAGTTAGATATCAGTCATGGCCGTTCGTTGCTATCGCCCATGGCTCAGTATCAGAAGTCACTGGCTCGCAAAAGTAAGGTCGTGGGTCCGAATCCGGTAGAATACGGCTCATGCGTGCTACCGATGAGTCCCAATAGGATGAAATGTCCATCTAACGCTTTGCTGGATGTGTGACCGCTGTATGCCTGAGTCCAACTGCGATGAATCTTCACCAAATGCCTGGACACACACGGTTTTCGTCTTCTCTCCGTCTTTTACTTGGTTAACGTATGATTTCCGATTATCGCCCTGCTTCCAAGTAGCTGTAACTCAAGGTTTGTCTTCATTCTCATTCCAGCACTTTGTCGCAAAGTAGCTTAAGTAGAACCGTTTATCCGACCATGATGCAGTCCTGTCTCAGCCGCATAGATTGTGAAACGCTCTCTCACGACAAAGGACATTGGGCGGGGCTGTAAACGTTAGTGCCAGTCTCTTTTAGTTTACCGACTGCTGGAATTACTTGCGTGCACTTTGAGGACAGAGATACAGTAATTGCTGATTAAAATCACGCGCTTCTTTAACAAAGGCAGAAAGTGGACAAAGTAGAAGTAGCAAAGACTCTCGCCAGACAGTGCATTTGATTAACCCTGATATGTTGTTTCGCCCATATTGACTACACCTCATCCTTTGTCTGTCATGAATGTCCGTTGCGTGGCTGTCTGCACCTCTTACAATCAGCCAGTCTAGTTAACAGATGTGTCAGCTGGCTTCACCTGAATGTCAGCCTACAACTTGATTTGTGCATCCATCTAGCTAGCTAAGTGCCTGGCAATGCTGTTGTTACTTGGATTCAAAAATAGACGTTATAAGAGAAATAAGGCCTCAATCTTCTTACTGTCATAAGGTTAGTTTTTCCGAGGATCTACACTTGTAAACATTATTCACCGGCTGAACTGTACAAATCTTGGTGGGGTACTAACCAAAGAACAAACCGCATGGAAAGCCTAACATGACTGTATGCATGAAATCTTGGGCAAATCATGAATTAATTAAGGTTCTTCGCAGCCCGATTCCAAATCAGATAGTCGTCCACATGCCCGGAAAAGCACTAGACTGCAGTTTCAGCCTGCATGTTTCAGCCATCATCAATAGTGCGCAGCCATCGGATCCAACAGGATTTGAACCCTTGATCACCAGCGGTTTAAACCGCTAGTCAGCAGCATATGCTACTAGGCCACGGGGTCAGCTTCGGACCGTCATGAGCTAGATACCTGACAGAATGAAATATCTTTGTAGGTAGGCACTCCACGTCTCATAACCGCACACTGTTGTACACCAGCCACTGAAGCTGATTCTGCCAAAAATCAAGATTAACTTGTAAGCACACCTCTTATGGACCCCATGGTTTAACCAAAGAAAACTTTTCTCTTGCCTGCTAGGATGTTTAATGTCACTTTCAACCCAAGCCTGACTTACAGGCTCCGTACCGGTGATCAGCATATGAGTGCAGCTGGTGTGTATCGTGACTCCCTTCACTGACGAACGCGAACCCTTGGATTTAGTACGGTTGCTGGGTGGACCATCTTCAACCATGATTGATCAATGAGATTCAAGTTGGACGCCAACTTTTAATGACATAGTCACGACATGGGTCATAAGTAAAGGAATCGTTGATACAGTGTTGGAAGCGGCTACATTCAACGAAACATCAGATAAGATTTCTATAGGTGACTGAATTACTCATGATATAGCTAACTACCGCAGGTTGCACACAACCACATTCGAATGCCGGTGCACTTGGAATCACCTCTCTAGCTGCCCATGTTGATTTGTTCAACCTGGCGGTTATCTTAAGAGCGATCATTGAACAACAAGTTTCGCTGGAGCTCACTGGGGCTTGGAACATTGATTTTTAGCGGTGCTGCCAGCAGAATTACCATCAATTCAAATGATAACGGCCAGTCAGTCATGCTTATCTATCATGCTTTCGTGCTGACTACAATATAATAAGGATTGGGGCCGCATAGCCTACACAAACAGTCTCTGGAGAAAAGAAACCAAGTTAGATACACGCCGATTCAAAACCTCTGTAAAACCGCCACACGCATAAGTTAAATTGATGGTGTTCCACTGAAAACCAAGTGACTTCGGCATTTGTTGACAAACAGATTGCATATACCCTGGACTTTCTCTTTGTCATGCATCGTTGTGCCGCCGACACCTCTAGGCTGTGATCTAATCAATGCTGCTACCCTTTGATAGCCTAATCAACATGAGGGTGCACGTAAGGACTTGGCATCAGCGGGAAAATTGTTGGGTCAGATCCCCTGAATTCGCTTCGCAACAGGCCGATTTGTTGTTCGTCTCTTTTTGTACCGACTTGGGACTGATTTGGACCGTTAAGGTCAATCTGTACGAACACACGAAGGTCGCGGTTTCGGGAAGTGGCCTGCAATCTGCGTGCCTCAAGCCTAAAGATGTAAGCATGCGTAATGTATTACTGAACATTGTGCAACACAGAATAGCAGGGTACTCTGAAGTGACCAATTCGAAAGCGCATCAGGATCGCGCTGGAGTTCATCGTGGTTATCCAGTCCCAGGATCGCTCACTACATCTTAATAACGTCTGCGTTGAATAGGAAATCAGAAGAAATTGCTCTTGACAGATCGTCTAAGAAAACTAACCATGGGCGACGTCCTAGCGTCAATCCTTGTGGTATACCGCGCTCTACCTCAATTACATCTGATAGCGATTTCAGGACTCTCAATTCCATCCCGCTTTTTTGTACAAACTGTCTAACTAACCAAAGCTTGAATCGCCAGTGTCATACTTCCGAAGTTTCTAGTACAGGTATCTAAAAATAAATTACCTTCTTTCTTGCTTCAGGTATCAAGCTATAAAGCTTCCCAGGTAGCTGCACAAAGCTGCGAGCCACCGCAGAACATACATGAACACTGGCCGCTCATGCAGAGGACCATGATCGCTTTCGCACAGTCAGTCTGTGGTCTTATTCAGCATCCTATGAAGGCAAGGATCTGCATGCATTCGCCGTATCTAAATGAACACCCTTTAATATCCCATCGAAGTCTAATCATACTGAAGCTTGTCGTTGCGTCAGTTAACAGCTCAAACAAAGCTTACGTATGCAGTGCGAAGCCTGGTGGTTTTAGCGTGATTCAAATACTGAGCCCACTGCTCTGTCTGACAATACTCGCAAGATATTCCAGCTTATTCGATACGCCGATCAAATGATGCCTGATCACAATGAGATAATTTGCGAAGCTGTTGGTAATCCGATTGCCAATGTACAGAGATGCTTGGATAGATGGACCGAACATTTTCATTCTCACTTCAGTTGGCTCTCCTGGCTCACTTGTTTGCCCTGCGAACAAAACTGCACGCTCTGGCTCGTTGCACATGATCCACCCAGTGAAGCGAAAATGTGCCTTGCGATTCGGTAGTTGAAGCAATTCAAGGCTGCCGGCTCAGGTGGACTTCCTCCGGAGCTGTTCAAATATGCTAGCGCAGTAATCGACAGTCAGCTAACTTCATTGTTCTCCAAAATATAGCTTGAAGAAAAGATGCCTCCTTCCTGGAGCGAATCAGTTATTGTCCCAACTTTTAAGAAGAGCGCTCACACTTTATGCGCTAATCATAAAGGGATCAGCCTCATTTTCGTTGCCTCCAAGCTAATGGCATCCAGTCTACTTCTCAGACTATCGCCAATTCGTGAATCACAGTACCGGGAAGAACAAGCTGGCTACCATTCTGGCCGCTAAATGCTTGAACACCGACACATCTACGGGAGGCCTACCATCGATGCATTCGCAGATATTGGTGCAGCATTCGACGGGTTGATCGAACTACTTTATGTCGTTGCATGCTAAGGAAGAAGGTCCAACAATAGTGTACTGCTGTCCTGCGTCCACTCAAGTTCCACTTCTACGGCTGAATAAAAGTCTTCGGCAAGCTTTCGTCGTCCACCACTGTTAATAGCTGTGAACGAAAGGACTGTCCTATGTCACCGTTCCTCTTCAAGTTTGCGATCGAAGACGTCTTATTGTCAGTACTGAAGCGTTACCAACATTGTGGAGTGCAACTAATACCGAGTAAGCAAATGACCGGCTTAGATTCTGCCGATGACATAGCCCTGCTCGGTGACGAGTAGCAGAGTATGCAAATCATTAGAAACCGTCTGGTGGCTGAGACATCCAAGTACGGAATGTGTTGGCCGTCGAAAGTCAAAGTGCTGCTTCAGGATTGGCACTCGCCCCTTCCAGCGTTTACATTTGACAGCTTTGTCTACCTCGGCGGCTGCGTGTCTGCTAGTGGCGCTATCAGCAAGCAAGTCTCTCCGCGTATCGCCAAAGCAATCGTTTGTCATTGGCATGTCTTCCACTTGGTAAACTGTCGTGTTTACAATGCAACCATTCGGGCGGTGTTGCTACATGTTAGTGAGTTATGGCCAGTTCGCGTAAATGACTGCGCCGTCCCTCGGCCTTCAATGATGGGTGCTTGAAGAGAATTACTCGCGTGAAGTGACAACAAGGTACCTGCAACGGGAAAATCAGACGTCATGTTTTATGCAATGCGAGTAGTCCCTTCAATAAGTTGGCTTTACCATACCAGTTAAGAGGGCTCGGTTGCGTTCTGCCCACAAATCGGCTGAACATTTGTCCCAGCGCACCATAATCGTTCGTACCGAACTCTTCAAGTAGAGACTAGCGGTGGTCAATCATCCACCTGGCGATAACGTAGGAAATAATCGACTTCAAGTCTTGTTGCCGTTGGATGCACACGCTTACCTGCTTGGGGAGTTTAAGATAAAGAGTGTCGATGGATAGAAACAATTCAGGGAATAGTGCATAATCGAACCCATTGGAAGACCCGTGGAATACTTGCTTGGGTTTCGATGCTTAAAGCCCAGCAGTTGAATAAAACATTTAACGGCGTGTAAAATAACTAAATTGTGTTTTGGTCTTCGTGCTGCACCATAGCTAAAGCATTCTGCCCATCAACTAATGTGTCATAATGATGATGATGATGCTACTCTACCTATAATCCGCTAATCTCCATGGTTTTGTTTTGCTCTTTGGCTACTTATTAGTTTGTTCATACTATATATATAACAGAAATCGATGGTCTAAGTGATAAAACCTTTGGAGAAATACAAGTATATGATGTGGACTCCTGCTCTACCGTCAACTGCATCTATCCTGTTACTGCGTGCATGTAGCAGGTTGGTGGTACGTGAGCGATTTTGGGGAAAGCCATGTTGATCCGGAGAACAGCAGGCGCTCTCGAGTTTAGTAACAGCTGATCCTGAATTGACCTGGAACAGCTCGGGCATTGGGATAGCAAACGTAGCTTGAACTTTGCTGCCTCCCATCTCTGCCCTCCACCATGGTTTCTACACTTTTTTCAGCGCTTCAAATAGAAATGCCTGAACTGAGTTTGAAGACTGGACCATGCAGCTAGTCACCAAATCCATTATGAGGTTGGAATAATGGATTTAGCACGGATAGAAAAGCAACTAGTTAACAATTTCCCTGGGTGAAGAATAGAACCAAAAGTGAATGTTTCAAATAAAGTAAAAAAAATAACGCCAAGTTGTGTAATTTCCATGTATATCACTTGTACACCCCGTTTTTTTCACTTTGTCCCGTCCTAGTGATTTGGGTCAAATCACGTTCTGCAAGTGGTCCAACCCATCAACGACTCGAGTTTCTCTGATAAGGACCGTTCAAACACTTTAAAGTCCCCTGTTGGGATTTAAGGTGCTCGAGATGTAAGCGACTAAATGTAAGCGCAAATTGGGCCGCAATTCAGTGTTAACTGGGCTCCGGCCAATGCATTTATTGGGATCGTGTCCAAAGTAGACTGATAATTCCGGTTAAGCGACCATCTTGTTCTGCAATATCACTTCAAGCCTAAATAATTGGACAGTAGGAATTAACCGAAAACTCTGCAACAGATGTGCAAGTGAGCTACTTGTTGTTCCGAAAACAGCCTACGGAACATGCGAACTCCGACCGAAAGGAATCCACAGTGCTCCCAACCCATTTACACTCCTGTTTCAAAATACGAGGGAGGGTGGAAGGGCGAACACAACCACCGGTCTTTGCATGACACGTTCAAGTCAACGCTTCCGAGACGAGGAGATGTGAGTTATCACTAAGCGCGTGAGATGTTCCAACTCACTTCACATCACGGGTACATTTTCTTTTGTCATCAGCACTTTTCTTCGCTTTATATTAACGGTCAATGTGATATAGCTGAAAGTTAATGGACTGAATATCCATGGTGGTGCGTGGGAATTGGACGTTGTAAAGCACAAACTCACCGCGCGTTCAATAAGAGGCAATGCTTCCGAGTAAGTTATTAGAAGATCGGCAATACAGCTGTCTCTGCACCAATAATGAACGATGATTTAATCATGCAAGTGCGTTGAATCCAAACGCCTAGTTAGTGAAGGCGAGACAAATGTGGAAACTAAAGGACCCATGGTAAGTAAGCATCTATAATCGTTGGATGAATAGGCCATGCAGTGTGTACGCAGCTACGATTGCCCTACTAAGATCGCTGACCAAAGAAGAAGCCAATGCAGGAAAAAATTGCAAGTCGAGACACCTAATTTGTGTGTGATAAAAGATGCTCCTCTTTATTATCTATGTCTTGAAGGGTAAAAGCTGGCTCGCTTAAATTTAGCTCACTCTATCAAAGCAAACTCAGTAAGACTTTTCTCATAGTATCAGACGGCTAAGTGACCCAACACAACAGAATGCTTGCAGAGGCAGTACGATATTATGAATGGTAATACATCACAATTGTTAAACATCCACACAATACAACACCGAAATAGTTGGTTACAATCGTGTGGCCAAAAGCAGTTGGCCCTTTGGCACAGTAGAATTGGCATAATAGATAGGTACACAAGCATCCAACCGTACAAATATCGTAACAACTGTAGAGTCCCTGCGTATGCGGATCGATACTTTCAGCAAGTGAACGGTGAGTGATGTAAACAATACGGTAGATTCAAAGAAGGAGTTCTCGAAATGCACTGAGCGGTAGAGATCAGATTAACATCATACATTGGAATCCATGGCTACGTCAGGATGCAAGTGGCTGTACGGTCCTTGGTATTGCCTGTGTAGTGATCCCGATGGCATAGGTTCAGCGCGAGCGTGCTGTTGGTACAACAAAGCGGAATTCGAAGTTCCAGTTACGCCTGAGTCCGCTGCCTTCATTTTCGCGGCTAGTACAGCAGCCTTCTGTGCTTCCAACGTCTGACGCAGCTTGGCAGACACCGTTGCTGCAGAGGTCCCTTGAGCTGCTGCACCAATTGCGCCGGGCGCCACAGTTCCTCGACTAAGCGCACTTGATGCACCAGGAGCAAGAAAAGTGCTTCCAGGACCAAACAGCGAACCAGTCTGCGGCACTGTGAACAGAGATGGAACTCCGCCCAATCTCGAGTCTGTTCCCGGTCCAATATCGAAGCCAGATGTTGATTTCAAGTGGGTCGATTTTGCATCTGATCCCAACAACTTTTCACGCACACTAGGATCTTCCATCAGAATACGGCTCTCGACGGATAGGTGATGCGTTACTAATCCAAAGAGACAGAACACAGAAAAGAATCCCGATAGGACGACGAAAGCGAAGCTCCAAGAGAGTCTGTTGTGATCAGAACGAGGCATCCATTCTCGATCTTTACTCATTGCGCCCATTGTGACTATCACCACTATGATGCAGGCAACTGTGAAACGGAAATATAAACGAGGACATTTTGATGGAAACTAGAGCACTAGTTGACTAAGGAGTATAAACCAAAGCGCCATTGCAAGTATAGCGTGTTAAGTCTACAGAAAAATATAAACCCTACCCAATATACTTCATCTCAAATTAAGTAGAACAAGGGATGTATCGATGCATTAGCTATAGCACTCACACAAATGGAAAAACTAGTTAAATTGATATGTCGTAATGGTAGACTGTTAATCGATCACTGATAATACCTAAGAAGAAGATAGAAGAAAGCACGTAACTTCGAATGAGGACGACTGTCTGGACTGAGTGTCACTGTTCGTCAGAATCCACCTACCGTTATACACAAGAGTCACAGGTCGCCGATAACATAGCACAACACTGGTGACTTTCATCCCATGTGGGATGATTTCAGCTGCGTCGATGAGTTAAGCGTACCAGATGATGTGGTAAATGAAATCGTCCTAGTAACATCTGTAGACCTTTTGTTAATGCTAAAGGACTGATCCTCCAACTGAATCATAACTATAAACATCCTGTCAAACACTTGAAGCACATATATATGATTTCTGTAGAAGTTCTAAGATTCACAAATCCAGTGTGAAAATCAACTCTGGGTCCTTGTCCCGAGACCAGACATCAGGCTACGGGGTCGCGTTCATTAAAAAACTCATGGAGCTCCACCATGTAAGCTTATGTAGTAAGCGTCCAGCCGAGGGTTCGGATGGCTTAGTTGCACAGAGCATACGTAGGTCGCAATAGATCGAGGTAGCTAAAACTCCAAAAAGATACTACATAGGCGGGTGGATTGTTTCGTCAAACCACCTAGCAAGAGTCGGAGCTGGATGGAGGGTGCAGCTGATTTATACCTCGTGGTGAGGTGGACGGCGTTGTCACAGGTGACGATGGAGGGCTGAGCCTGAGCTGACAGGATGTATTGCATGAAGACGAACCAGAGATGGCTGCTTCAACAATACCGTAAAAGAAATGAGAAGGCAAAGAGAAAAGGAAACGACAATGTCAATCTAGGTTAGACACGGGGATATTTTACCTGTTGGAATAATTAATCCTCACACACGCGTGACGTGCGTGCTACTGGTTCATTTGGATTATTCCCCTCTATCCTCTCTCCATCTTCTCGCAGCGTTTTCACTGTACGCTTATTCGAACCGGATTTACCAGCTCTACACAGTGATCCATCATACGTGGAAATATCTTCTACGATTAGAGGCTGTGCCATCACTAACCGTTTTCACTGATATCTGTGATTAAACGCAAGCGTTTAATTCAATCATATTGAGCCGATTGCCTTTCTGTGTGACACCATTCCATACAGAATTCTTGAGGCAGGCCGAAAAGCCTACGCTTACTCCGATCCAGTGATTATCAACACAGCTGTGAAAGAATCTGTGTTCAGCGCTCTGTTCAGGTTGCAGTCACTCGCCATTCCTTGTGACCTTGTCAGCCAATGCGGCTGCATAACCCATCACACGGACCGCGCGACCACGCCGACCGCTCATTTGAGCTTGCAACCACCACGCTCGCCTGACCGATGTGCGCCGCTCTCAAGGCTGTAAAAGTACAGAACGCTAACCAACCCACTGGGTCAGGTAACCACACCAAATTGAACGGCAGAAAGGCGAAACCGAAGAGACTCCCATGGAAAGGCATTTGCGGGTTATGAGAATGTCATCGGGTAGTAAAAATCGGTCTGGCTTGTTCGCACTGTTTGGAATGGTGCCATACGAAATGTGCAAATGTGTCCCAACAACAGTTACGGGAGCGAAATAGCTCCCAAGATGCATTTTGGTTCTGTACTGCATGTTCCACCATCCCCTTCGTTAAGTGATTGCTTATAATAGCTGAGAAATGCGACCGGTTAATCGCAGAAGCAGAGGATAAACAATAAGATTACTTCAATGGAAGCGAGCATGGACCACAGAAGCGTAGCGGCTGCTAAGCAACGGAATGCTGAACAAATCGCTTCCCCTGCACCGCAATCAGCCATGTCTCCATCTCCGTTGTCTTCTCCAACTTTGGTAGAACGCCGGGCAAAAACAGACTGTACCTACATGAATCAAACAGTACTCACAGCAACGAAAATCAGGCACCATTCAACACGTCTGGTTAAGCGAATTCCACTAGAACTGACACCTAGCATTAACAAGGATGAAGCAGCCAAACACCAACCCTTGGTACCGGTAGCTCAAATATCTCTTGTCGAAACTAAGCCTCCCAGAACATCGGTTAGATATGCAGAGATTGCTGCAACGGTCCACCGAGAGGCCGCCGTTGCGTCCTCTTCCATTGTAAACACCGTTAACGCAAATAGAGAGAAAAAGAGCAAACAACCACTTGTCAACAAGTCAGGACAAATGAGTACCATGCCTTGTAGATCGCTGAAAAAGAAACCCAACAACAGTGCCCGGACTGTTGTATGCTCAAATGTCCCTGAATCTACTGCCATCACATTGCGGGATAAGTTATCAGACGACCAAGACCAATGGAACTCATTGTGTATTCAGATGAGTATCAGAGCCAAGCCCATAAACTTGTTACGAATTACTTGTCATCCGAACTCGTCACACTATGGTGAACCCAGACTTATTCGAGTAACTCTAGAATCCTCCACCGACGTGGAAAATGTTTTGCTCTCCGCAAGCGCGCTAAAACACGAATCCTGTGGGATACGTATCTACCCTGATGTCCCTTGGAGCGCGCGACAACCAAAACGAAACACCGAAGAGGGGCACAGCAAGCAAGACCGCCTAAACGCTATCTTCATACATGGCGTGCCAGAGCATCATTCTAACAATGTTCAAGAGACCGGAAAGCACGATTTAGAACAGTGGTTTATTCGCGAAACACTTTCTTTGGATAATGTTGTGGCACTACCGCTCACCAGGATACCTCTCTCACCAACTTATAGAGGATGCGGCCCTAGAATCCTAAAACTTGTGGTTCAGTTAGAGCAACAAGCAAAGGATATTCTAGAACGATGGTGGAGAAATCGGAAACATCTTTCTTCAGAAATTCGGTTAAAGGTCGCAAACACTTTGCACAGCTAAAATATTAAAGCAACTGAAGCAGCAAGCATACTGACGAATGTACAAAAGCATAACTTGACTGCTGCTTTAATTGACTCTGACGTAGGTCTAAACGAAGCGTGGGACGCGCCTTGGCCGAATCAAGTAGCAAACGAGGTATCATTGACCCACCAAAAAAACGAGCAACTGCCGACCTCCCATCGGTCGGCATTCTCCCATACTTGACAGCTTCACCTTTCTGCGGGCTCCTAGAGACCGAGAAACTGGCCTGCTTGTATACAAATGCTCAGGGACTTTCTAACCAAATGGCTGAACTGAAAGATCGCTAAGCTTCCGGCTCGTATGATGTCATGGGTACCACCGAGACATGGTTGCACACCGGAATGACGGACGCTGAAGTTTCGCTACCGGGCATGTCGCTGATCCGGAACGACAGGCTCACACAAGGAAAAGGGGTAATCCTGTATTACCGAAACGACTTACAGTGCGAAGCCGTGGAGGATTCAGACTCGCAGTTCCCCGACTCTCTTTGGTGCCGATTGCATTTAAAATGCAGGGACGCTTGCCTTGTCGTCTTGAAGTACCGCGCCCCTAACTCAACACCCAAAACCGACTACCACCTAACGGCCGCTTTAAGGTGCAGTTAACAACAAAAGTACACTCACATTCTTATCATGGGTGATTTCAACGTACATTGTTTAGAAGCCCCTGCCACGATCGGAGAACAATTCAAAACCGATCTACAAGATCTAGTAACTACTGTTCCGCTTTACAACCACATCACTTTGCCCACTCGGTTCAGAACTGGTAACAGGCCATCTGTGCTAGATCTTGTGCTTACCAACGAGGAGCATATGATTGATGCATTGGTTTTAGACTGCCCGCTAGGTCGCAGTGACCACGCAGTTATCAGTTGCAACTTAGTCTGCTATGCAGATTATCTGAATGAGTAGGATGAGACAGTGCGAACCATCACAAGGTACGACCGACTCGCCCAGCTAGTCAACGGCACAACATGGTCTTTCCTCGAAGAAGAACCCCCGGAAGTCGCCTGGCTCGAGTTCGACAACACATTCAGTCAGCTGACTTCGTGGGCTTCAGAGATAAAAGCTTGCAATAAGTGCAAATCAGTTTCTTTCATTAGGAGCAGAACCAGAAAATGGATGACAGTACGCAACGCAGCATGGCGAGTGTAGAGAGAAGCTCCAGCACCAGAAACTGGGGACAACTACCTATCCCAACGTAACCACTGCACTAAACTGTTAAGAGGAGACAAATCCGCTTATCAGCAGAACATCGCAAAAACCTTCCGTGCTAACCACAAACTGCTGTACAAGCAAGTTAATAGTCTAGGAAAGATGAGGCAAGTATTTCCTCCACTCAAGACGGCTGGTGGCCCAACAAGAACATCTATGGAAGCAGCAAACGCGCTGCAGATGCAATATGCCCCCACGTTCCAAAGAGTCTTGCCACCAAGCGATTTACCAAATTTTGTCTTCTGCTCGCCAGGACTAACCTACATCAATTTTACTGCAGAGGCTGTATTGCAAAAGTTGACTTCTCTACGCAAACACAGCTTACCGGGTATCGACACCATTTGTCCAGAGGCATTGGGAGCAGGAGCAAACCAACTGGCAGGACATTTAGCTCAGTTTTTCCAGCGCTGCTTAGACCAGAACCAAGTTCACGTCATGCGGAAGCTTGGAATAATAACCCCCATTCAAAAAGGTGGAAGCAGAACTGATCCCTCCAACTACCGCCCAGTAACCCTTCTTCCTATACTCTCCAAGGTCATGGAATCCATAGTTGCCCATGCACTGGTGTGCTATCTGGAAAACTGCAACCCCATCACTCCTGAACAGCACGGTTTCCGTCGACAGCGGTCATGTACAACGAATTTACTAATTGCACGCAGTGGTTGGACCGAGGCAGCTGACGCTGGAGAAGGTGTTGATGTGATCTACCTGGATTTTTCCAAGGCTTTCGATCGTCTAGACCATCGGATACTACTATCCAAGCTGCAGCATTACGGGATCGGATACCCACTTTTAAGCTGGATCGCCAACTTTCTATTTCAACGGCAATTAGTGGTCCGAGCTCGGAGCTCTTTATCGGACCCCATACAAGTTGAGTGTGGTGTGCCGCAAGGCTCGGATCTAGGTCCACGTTTGTTTTTGGTGTTTATTAATAACCTTGCACAAGGAATCGCTTCAAACTTCCTAATGTTTACCGACGATATCAAATCTGGCGCAGGATCCAGGCGAACGCCGACCATTATCTGCTTCAGAGTGATTTAGATACGGTGTATCAATAGTCGACCGAAAACTTATTGCATTTCAACGTCAGTAAATGCAAGGTGCTTTCTATCCGAAATCAGAGCAGCTACTCATACCGACTCGGAACGGATGTACTGCAACAGTCAACTCTCGAACGTGACTTGGGTGTCCTGGTTCAAGATGACTTGGGTTGCTCCAGGCAATCCGAAAAGGCATCGAAGGCCGGAAACCAACATCTGAGGCTGTTGATGGGGGCGTATGTTCGCCCCCATGTCGAATATGCAATTCAAGCCTGGCATCCATGGCTGAAACAGGACCTTAATGCACTGGAGCAGCCACAACGCCGGGCATCTAAGAATGTAATTGGAATGCGCAATCTTTCCTACCAGGAGAGGCTGCAACGACTGGGATTGTTCAGTGGAAGCTATCGCAGGCTACGAGGCGACCTGATTATGGCATACTTGATTCTGCGAGACCCACATCATGTGTACCGCCCTTTACTGCAACTCAGCAGGAACACAAACCTGAGGGGCCACTCATTAAAGCTCGCAGAACAATACAGTCGTCTGGAGTGCCGCGGAAATTTCTTTTCCATCCGTGTCTGTCACCCGTGGAATGCTCTCCCAGAATCGGTCGTCTCTGCACCAACACTAACAGTATTTAAAAGACGGTTGGACGATGCCCTCATCCACTTATATTTTGTTACTTAACACTTCGCTTCCATCCTACACCTGGAGTTTACCATGGAATTATTTGTTGTTAACCGTGGATGCTGTGAATCTAAGAGGATCGCAGGACTACAGCGAAGCAAAGGATAAGTCCTTATTTTTAAATTTAGGTAGTAACTATTTTACTATCCTTATTATCATTATTGTTATGTTGATTTCCCCACCAACTATCCAATGGGACTTGTAAAGCAATGCTTCTTAACCCGTATAAATTCATTGTTCATTATTCACTGTACAGCGAAAATGACAAGTTACAGTGCACTTGCGAAGCATAACACTCGAGCCGATTCCGGTCCAACCTTGAAAGCGCACGACTCACAAAACCGTCAGTTACTTGACATCCCCAATATATGCAGTTGCAGTTAGCTCGGGGTTACATAACCATGTGACGGCAACAGCAGACACTATTGGATGAGGGCTGAGACATTTACAAAACCTGCCCATGCTCAGCGAAACTTGTTTATACAAGCGGGAAGCGGGATGTAAAAAATGATCTTGACATCCTGCATTGTCAGTAAAGTAATATTCAGTTCTTGGCACTTCTATTTGCGTACGCTTACGCAGCATCTCCTACGTTAACCGTTGGAGCCTAACTCTACATATTTCGGGCCAAATTCGCGGTCTAGTTTTCTAGTGGTCTGAAGACAATTCATAATGGTGTTTCGACTTGTTTTTATTATCAGCAACAATCGATCACAGAAGCTTTTGCCTATGGAAGGTGTCCATAAGTACCGGACTCTAAAAAGAAATCGGCAACAGGGGAACCCAAAGCATAATACGCAATTGGACTATACATTTTTGCCAGATCTTTCAGTTGTTTACCTCGAATGAGTAGGACAAAGACGCTGTCAAATAAGTTCATAATCTACGCCATAGTCAAACCAGTGGTAGCAGTTTCAGACACTTCGACAGGGCTAAAGCCTCGGGCCCGATCTGTTGAATAATCCAGTGAATGTTTACTACGGACCAGTAGAGTGGGGTAAAACATCTTTCCAGCAGCTTTCCGGATGACTGGAATCATTTGTCATCAAATCACATAACAGGCAGCGTGTCCTCTCAATAGGCATACTGAAAGTGAGATCGAATTGGCGCGTATGGTATTTGGGAGCCGGCTATCTGCACGTGAATGCAATCGATCAGGTGGCATTTAAGGTTACAGAAACCACACGGGCCGCTGGTTTAAAAGTAATGTTTAGATGCCCGTGCACAATATCTAGTACAATCTCAAGGGAACATAATGATATTATCTCAAAGTACCACAATGCTTCACTCGTATCTGCCCGGACGTCTAGAAAAATTTCTTTAGCATATGCGCTAAACCCACGAAAAATTGAAATAGTTGCCATGAGAGCATGTTCAGGTTTTCGGAGCTTCTGAATTGCGCAAAGCTGACATCCTCAAATCCTCTATCCCAATAGCTCCAGGGAAGCATGTATTGCATAAACAAGCAAAACGTTACCTCCGTACTGGTTACCCACGCATACCAACGCTGCTTAGGTAACTGAGCACCCCATTGAGGATCAAGAGTAGTAACAGTTAGAAGTCATATTAAAGCATTTACCAAAAAGTTGCATAAAAAGTCCAAAAAGTAACAAAGAAAATCCAAAATATTGCAATACCCTGTGTGATTCACCAGCCGCTCTCAGCCAGTCTGATGACCTCAAGTGTGTTCTCATTGGCCGGGTGCTAGGGTTTGGTACGTCAGTCAAGTGAAGTGAGCGCACTGCCGGTTGAGTAGCTAAGACTTGTGAATGAACCTCAAGGCCATGGACATGGGAGTTGCCAAGAAATACTACGATCCTATCTCAAATCCGAAACGCTGGATCACAATTGGTCCGAGAGCAATGAATGCCCGGAACATAAACGCACAACTGCATGGATGTCTTCCATTCCAGCGTGGTAAACATATCTTCTCGTGTTCGTTAGACTGTCGCGTCAGACATTCGTGACCGAGTTGTGGATGCCTTCGTCAACGGTGACGACTGGCAGCTCGTGGCAACCGTGAACAATGTGAATTATCAAACCGCCTACTCCTGGATTCGTCGCTCTCTTGATCAGAAGCCGGATAATACGCGGACGCGCGGTCGTAAGTGCATTCTGCCTGAGGAAGGAGATTGATGACATCGTGGAGTGGATCTCCAAAGACGCAACTCTAACACTACACAAAATGGGAGTGAGAGTACGTGCCGATATGGATAAGAACATTTCAAAGTCTACAATCGCACGACACCTGGATGGCCGTTAGATAAATATGAAGAGCACCTAGCAGACTTGATAAGTTATGAACATTGATCGAACCAAAGCGATACGAAAGGAGATTGTTCAAAAGTTGCTCGAGCTTGAAAGGGAGGGGAAGTTCTTCATATGGCTCGACGAAACACACTTCAAGGGTTACTTCAGACGTACGCGTGGTCGGGCGCCCAGAGAAGTGTGGGCCTGTGTCAAAGTAGCCAACAGTAGAGGCTTGAATTTGCATCTCATCGGGGCACTCACAATGGATGGAAACATTTCGTTGACTACCCGGAGGGGTTCAATCACTGGCTCACTATATTTTATTAATGGCTGCAAGGTATTTTAGAGAGGCTGAAGCGGGAAGTGGAGCCCCGGCAGGTGGTCGTAATGTATGATAATGCACCGCGTCACACACGTTTTAAAGCACTTGCGTTAGTCGAAGGATACGAAGGGGTTGCCATTCCTCGTTCCTTAACCCAATCGAAAATGTTTGGCATATGGTGAAGGCGCGAGGGAAGAAGGAAATGCGAATGCAGTACGATGAACTTCTATCCGGAAATCCCCAGAACCCCGTGACGCAAATGGAATGGAGAGTGCAGTTTCTGGAACGCATTGCCAGAACAGCTACCAGTGAGATCAGTGTCGTGGGTTATCGTAATGCGATTCGACACATCCGTGTACATTTTCTTGACTGTTTTCAAAAAGGACGTGCATTTCCGTCTCATAACTTTAGACATCTGGTTGAATAGCATGTACCACTATGAGCGAGTAGGGACATGAGGAAATTCAGTCTGCGAAATATATATGCACGTACTTACGGTTATACGTTCCCACGGGGGCTGCAGCGATATCTAATGTCCAGTGTTAGGCAATAACATGGGACTGGCTTCCAATGAGACATGTGCGAGTGATATTTGTAGCGCATTGTCTACTTCGTATTGGTGTGTATCGCGCCTTACTCCTTCATGAATAACGTTAGACAGTGCAAATAGGGCTTCATAATTCCGGAAATTAGGATGGCTGGAAATTGAATAGCCGACCTACTGAGAGTTATATACAGGCATCAATAAATCCGCAGGGGATTGATGCACCAACAATAACTGATATGCAACTCATTGCGCAGGCAGGAACACAACCGTACGTAAGTGCATACATATTTCGCAGAATGAATTTCCTCGCGTCCCTACTAGCTTCTCGTGCTATACGCTATATATATATATATATATATATATATATATATATAATGCACAATCTGAGGTACAGGTATTGTGCCATCGGAATCATGGCTGTATAAGAAAACAATATGAATAATCAGAAAAGAGCAACAAGAACTGCCTTTCTCGTCCATTTTGCCACAGAGTTTTTGACATTTTTGCAGTTTGTTCTTTTTTTAGGGGGAGGAAGAAGGGACACCGCAACAAACCGATGAACACGTCCGCCATTGACATCGATCTTGAGCCAGGGCTTCCAAGGTCTTCAATCAGCAAGTATCCGCATCTCTCGGACCCCAACCAGGTAGTCGACAACAACCGGCCGATGCCAACTGTTTCGTCAGCTTTTTCATGCGACTTCCATGTTGTACGCTGTCCACCAGACCGTCTCTTCCAGCCCTGTCCAGCAAGTGCAAACAATGCACGATGGGGGTAACGCTGGACAGGCATGCGCAATACGTGTCCCAACCACCGCAGTTGATGCAGTGAGATGAGCTCCTCGAGCGAGTGGCTTCCACGTCCCAAGACACACTGTCTAACTTCCACATTGTTTACGTGGTGCTGCCACCACACACGAGCAATGGACCGCAGACAGCGATGCTCAAAGACGGATAGCCTGCGCAAGTTATCATTACAAATGCGCCAGGTCTCGCATCCGTACAACAGTACAGCACGAACAGTTGCACTATAGACCCGCCTTTTGATGGAGAGACGAATGTCGTGGCAACGTCACAAGTGCCTCAGCCTAGAAAAAGCGAGGCCTGATCTCGAGATGCGCATCGAAATCTCATCTCCAATAGCCCCGCCAGCAGTGATGCAACTTCCCAAGTAGACAAAGCTCTCCACAACCTCTAGTGTCTCACCAGCAAGCGTGAGTACAAGCAGAGGCACCTGCCAGTCTTGGAAGAGAGCCTTGCATTTGGATGGCTAAAAGTACATACCGTACTTTGATGCTTCAATAACCAAGCGGTTTAATGCAAGTTGGACTACGTGTGGGTCGTCACCCAGCAAGACGATATCATCAGCATAATCCAAATCAACAACTCGACTACCTGGGAGGAGCTCAACGCCAGCGCTCAACGAATCGTTCAGAGCGTTCTTCAGGACATTCTCAATGGCAAAGTTGAATAGGAACGGAGAGATAGGGCATCCTTGTTGAACTCCACTGGAGACCACAAAGGTAGGCGAAAGCATGCCATAAGCCCTAACCCTGCCCGAGGTCAGACTGTATAGAGCGCGCAGTATGGAGACGAACTTCTCGGGGACACCGTTCCTCAGAAGGCACTGCCACAGTACTGTACGATCACTGCCACATGGAATACGTCCGATGGACTGCTGAGAAAGCTTCGGATAACGTTCGTGCTAATATGTCACGTTGACGGAAGAGACAGGCATGCGATCGAAAGATTGTACTACTTGCAAAGCCACCATGGCACTTCTTCCAAGCAAGGATCGTCTGTTGTCTTAATACATGTACATCGCAACTTCCACAGCACGGTAATGAATCCCAATATGGTTAACCTACTTCCAGTGTAACACTAAAATGCATGCGAAGTGAGTTGCAAACTATGATGGGATAAGTAGCTTTCGTAAAATTGGAAAGGTACAATAGCAAATTGAGAAGCAGAATCTGGCTACATTCCAAGTGGAACAGCATGTTTAATGTTAAGGAATGACACCGCATGAATATCAGCGGATGAAAACTTGGGTTCAACAATGGGGATTGCTAGACTTCTTGAAGTGTTGGCATTAGCAGTGATGGAATAAATGTTTTCCTGAGATGGATCAGCAACATGGCCTTAAAGTGCTGCATCGTTGTTGTTAAGTGCGATGGTTTGCGACCGACAACGTTGGGCGTAGTGCCCCATTTTCCACAGTCTTTGCACTTAAGGCTGCGTTTGGGGCAAGTGGGAAAATTGGCTTATGAGGAGCTGTTGCACAGCAATAACAAGATGGCTTGTCCGCTGGCAATTCTCGAAAAGAATGCACTTTTGCCATCTCAGCTGAATTGGTCGAACTGTTCCGATTGCAGTGCAATTTCAGTTTGCTTTCTGGCTAATTCATAAACTCGATCCCACGTTCCTATGCATGCCTGTTCCATGCGATTGCGCCTAACGTATACGATTGTCAGCCATTCCAGAAATCAGTTGCGGAGTGAGCATACAGCCATCGATCGTTTTCTGGAAAATGCACGAACAGTCACACAGTCGTACTGCAGGACTCAAACGGGCAATGAAATTGTTTAAGAGTTCACTTGTTTTCCGATGTATGTAGGAAATAAGGTATCTTACAGTAAATACCTTCACTTAGTAACCCCATGTCCGATCGAGAGCTCTTAAAGCGTCTTTAACGGGTTTGCATCCTTCAAGGCCCAAATCATCAAGTTGCTGTTGTCCCTTAACCCCGAGTAAGTGTCGAAACAGCTTCAATCTCTTTTACTCACTAAGAGCAGAATGGAAATCGCTGAATAACTCCAAGTAGTTTTGGAAGAAGGTTTGCCAACGGTGTAGTTGGTTTGACCAGGTCTGCTTGCCGCGGATGGGCTTATGGACAAGAAAATTTGTCACTGGAAATCGACGCACCGCTGACTATGCTCTGCGGCGTAGCTAATTTCCGACATCCGGACAACTCGGGAAATTATCCGGATCACCGAAAACTTCTTAATAATCGATGGTGTCTCAGATCTAAGGAAAGTTCAAATGCCAAAGCAGACTAGCACTTTGTACTGACACCGTCCACTGGAATTATCGGTGACCTGGAGAGATGAACCCATATTACTTTGTTCCAACTGAACTTTACTCAAACTGAATGTCAAGATACAGTTCAGAAAATGAGGGACTTATGTGGTCTAGCTCATTTTATTACCCCACGCCCATTTTTCAGTTTGTTTTACCTCGTCGGCAACTTACTGCAATTTCCTAGGTTTTTATTCATATATTAACTTTTTGGTTGGTTGAAGTACATTATTTTCCTCTGTAAGCAGCCAATGCGACTGGTCTGACGTTTCCACACGCGCAGTGCTGTTTCCGCAATCCCATTTCCCACGTGTTTTTCGGTGTTTTTCCGACCACATGGTCTGTAAGCTTGTCGTCTGCGACACCGACGGGAACTTCCGTAGTCTTCCCAATGTTTCGGAGCAGTTGAGTGACAACTGAAGTGGCCACTGCGTCCTCAAAGCTGAGTGATTCACTGGTTTGTCCCTGTCTGCACAGACAATACCTAACCAACACCGTCAGGTCTAGTGTCCCGTCACCTCAACAAGGGCATGGGAACACCTCATCAACTTCCAGACTGTGCAACACCCGCCTCTTCCCTGCCGAGGTGAGGCAGTGTGAATTGTTGACCTGACTATCGGACCACCTGGAAAATGGCTCGCTTCCTCAAATGAAAAAGTATGGCCCAATATGATAAGCGCATCGCTTATTGTTTTAAGGTGTTTTGAAGGTATTCTTAAGACGGCTTTGATAGAACGTGCGGTAACGTTGATGGCACAGGTGATGACCCGCGACGAGAAATGTCAAACAGAATGAACTGCATTGTCTCCTGAAAATCAGAGGCAACATCGAGCACAGTTGTAGAAAGCCCTGTATTGTACTGTAAAGGTAACCGATGTTATACTTTGGAGCTGGAAACCTGTGATTTCGGTAAGACAACACGGTTTTGCTTTGGTGCATTTGTGCACAGGGAAAAACGACTGTTTACGAGGAATACAATGTTCAATAGTTCAATAGTGTATGATGGGATAAAAAGCATAACTTTACAAGACTCACAGGATGGATATGCAAAAGAAAATTAAAATCAAAATGTTCCAACGTGGAAAGTGAAGTATCAGTGGTTAAACCACTGCACTTTAGCAAACTGTTGTGTAGCGTTTATTACTAAGATGAAAGTCTAAGAGTCTTTCGAATGTCATCATGTCTGGTGCGTTCACCACATATCTTGGTAATACATGCCAGTGAGAATAGATTTTAAGTGAGTAAAAATCCTTTCTGCAATTCAGACCGGATTGTTGCGTCATTAGTTTCAGGTGGTTGCCTTGGCTTTGTTTGTAAGGGGCAAGGGTCAACAGTGATGTACATGGAAGCTCGCTTTCAGTTAGTATGTGATATGTGAGCGTAATATCTCCGTGAAGCCGTCGGTATTCTGATAAGAACACACAGAGTACACGAAGATGCAGTTCGTAAGTTAGACCGGATATTCCACGGGTTATCTTTGTGGCTCTTGTTTGGGGTTGTTCCAATAGACGAATGTCTAGTTTCAACCATGGACACCAGGCCTGAATTGCAAATTCAACGTGAAGGCGAATATAAGTGTGAATCAACATTGGTACTAGCCGTCGCTCAAAGGTGCCGAGAGTTCGTCTCAAAAGTCTCAAGTTCAAATTCGCCACACTTGCTGCTTTCGAACATTGGAGCTAATTACCAAGACTCTCTTGCACTAATATACTTAAGTCGCGTTCACTAGTCACTTGTTGCAGGACGTGTTGTCCCAAAAGGTATGTGTTGACGAAGCTGCTGCGCACCGTCAGCAGGTGACACTTTGCAGGGTTCCGTGGGAGCTGGTTGTTTTCTGCCCATTCGTTAATCCGAGTCAGATCTACTTGGAAGTAGACACGGTCGGATGCTGAGCGAATTGCTCTCCATATTTTAGTATCGTCTACAGTTATTTGTACCGGAGATAGAATGTCTGCTGGAAGGTCATTAATGTAGACTAAAAACAGTAGCGGACCGAGGACTGATCCTCGTGGTACACCACTTGAGATGCACAGGGTTGCAGAGTGGGTGTCGGCTACTCTTACCATGATTGCTCTGTCGTGTAAGTAGTTTTCTAACCAGGGGATCAGAGAACCGTTGCTACCGTAGGCAGCAAGCTTTGGAGGAGAAAGAAGTGATTGACCCTGTCGAATGCTTTAGAAAAATCCAAGTAAATCAAATATGTTAGTTAATGAGCCAGTGGGTATGCGTGCTGCATTTTGATTGCCAACATTTAGAAATTATAGTAGGAGAGAGAAATCGAGCGTGTATATGGGCTAACTCAAAAAGTAATCCATTAAAATAGATATGGAAGCAGATTAATACGTGGATGGAATATGAATGCAGTAAACTGCTAGACGCCCTTTCCTAGAATCAATTTTAATGCATTGGAAAAACAAGCTTAAGCATAGACGAACAAGTGAGACTAACGAACACACAGCGCAGACAAAACTTTGCAGACGACAGACCCAAAGAACTGGCTCATTAACAAAAAGAACCCGCAATGTAAACCGGTTAGTTTGCACCGTTTACCGTAGTGACAACTGCGTCGTATTACTGGGACATCCCCATGTGGTTGTATTCCTACTCAATCTTAACATTTATTAGCCGTACGCACAATACCTCAACGTTCTTCCGAGTCCCCACTAGAAATGCTTGTTAGCAATGTGAAAACGAGTAGGTCCCTAGTTAAGCTGAAGGCGAAACCAGAAATGACTATAAAACCCACTGATACCACTGCTCTAAATCCACCCGTTATTATTGTAAAATGGAGAGGTCCATCATCTAAACTCCAAAATAATCGCATGTAGTTGCGAACCACTCCAACTTCACACCCACCAGCTCGACTGAAAAGAAAAGTCGGATTATAGCCCTTAAAGAAGAAGTAACCTCGCTGCAAAATAAAATTCCTGAATTCAACCCAAGCTATGAACAAGTTCTATCATTCTGTGAACTGCTTAGAGGTTCAGCAAATGTTATACCGGACAGATTGTGCACAGCTGGTCCTTTACTCAATTCAATTGGATCCAAAATGCAAGAACGCCTCCGTAGATCGCATAATGTTATCATTTTTAACGTACCTGAAAACCGAATGTCTACAGAATAACGGATACCCTTCTAAAAGTTTGCAATATGGATGAAATCTTCTGTCAATGCCTCCGACTGAGGAAAAGGAAACATGACGCGATGACCCCATGAGTCCTACGGTTTCCGGACGACCGGAGTGCATCCAAATTCATACGCAGTAAAAGACTAGTTGTCGCACAAATTAATTTCAAAAACATTATGATCAAACGCCTCTTCAGAGGCGACCAACACTGGAACAAACCCCCCGCCCAGCAAACACCTCATATTCCTACTACTGAAGCCAGTACTGATGCTGGCATCAGCAAGGTGGACGTTGACAAGTCAACTAGGTGGTCTAAGACAGGCGATGACTGGCATTGCGATCATCAGCTGCCTCGTCAGAGGTACTCTGTTGTGCTTTGTCCCTATATAAAAGCGTCAACCAAACTAGAAATATAACGACACAGGATAAAACTGCTGACTACGAACCCAACTCATTTGTCCCTTCTCCCAGTCACGAGCCTTAACAAAAGTTGACAGTAGTTACACTTGCTAACCATCGAGAACAAAACAAATACTCAGATCGTCATGTCGCCATCACGAAAGACAAAACTAGAACCGATTCAAATAAAGCAAGGTATGGCTTATCTCTGTATTCGAGGAGCAGGCAAAAACAGCGGTAAACACCCTCCTGATAAAATGTTGAGTTCCCGAATGAAGGAGCATGTACCTAAGTGGGTTCAACTTTCGAACGTGCAGGAAACGGGCCAGAGTCAAGCCGCTTGTCTGCGTAAGCCACCAGCCTTTTCGATCGGCCGACACTTATTGACCACAGGTCACCGAGTCGAGGTAACTTCCACGTTCACCATCCTATTGCAGCACACCGATTCTTAACTCCTCCGTTTCACAGAGGCGATTGCAATTAACCGGATTAAGCCGCTGCTTTGAGCTCACAACCAACTATCGGTCAGTATTAGATT
>OX104062.1:21002124-21186228 GCA_944474145.2 Dicrocoelium dendriticum | reverse complement strand
CAAACCTCCGAAACACAACCGCCATCTCGAGTGCGATTGCCCACCAATGCAATGGTATGCCAGCGCGCAAAGTACCCAGCACTGGGTGCCGGAATATGCGCACACTACCGGACCGGAAATCGAGTGAGCGAACCGAGTGACGCACTGCAGTGGTTGCGATGGAACGGGCGCGCTACAACACCGATATTGCGGCGCTCAGTCAGACTTGACTCGCTGAGCAAGGTAAGTTACATGGAGCAGGTGCTGGCTACACATTCTACTGGGTGGACAACGCCGCCTCAGCACCACGTGGATATGGGGTCAGATTTGCAATATCCGCTCTTCTAAATGGCCAGCTCGTGGGCGAACCAACGGGCATCAGCGCGCGACTGATGACTGTTCGCATACGACTCAAAAGAGTTAACTTTGCCACCTTTATAAGCACGTACGGTCCGATCATGTGTTATCCTGATGACACGCGTGATCCATTCTACACTGAGCTATCCTGCGTGATACGGTCTGTGCCGAGAAGCGATCGACTATTTCTGCTGGGTGATTTCAACGCACGCGTTGGGCGTGATGCATCAGCGTGGACAGACGTTATCGGTTCGCATGGCATTGGTTCAGCGAATGTGAACGGTCACAGGCTGTTCTCTCTGTGTGCCACTCACGGACTGAAGATCACGAAAACTCGGTTTCCACTGAGTGCGAGTGATATAGCAACTAGGACGCACCGATGGAGTGGTCACGCTCACCTGCTCGACTATGTCATCGTACGTCAGGATAACATGCAAGTAGTGCGCACGACACATGTGCTGCGTGGAGCTGAGTGTGGCACTGATCACAAATTGGTGTGGACCAAACTGTACATATATTATGGTAAATCCATGTGTTGCATTCTTGACGTGAATCGGTGTAAATTTAACATTCTCTCCCTCGCTACTGGGGAGAAACAAATTAAGCTAGAGAAGGCGATAGCTACACGCCTGTGTGACGTGGACTGCATAGTCACAGTGGCCGACCTATGGCACCAGATTCGCGATCAGGTGAGAGCAGCTGCCGAGGAGACCATCGGGCGCGCAAACTGTAAGCGGCCTGATTGGTTTGTTGAGAGCAATGCGACGATTAGCGCATTGGTGTCGGATGTGAAGGCAGTATTTGCTACACATGTTGCAGACCCCAGTTATTTGGAAAAGAAGAGAAGGTTTGGCAGAGTTAGTCGGCGACCGACCCGGGAGCTCCATCATATAAAAATGGGTGGTAGACGGAGAAGGTGAAGCAGATGGAATGCTACTCCGAACGCCGCCAACGCAAGGAAATCTTTGATTCCTTGAAGGCAGTGTATGGACCGAGAATGGAGCAGCTGAGGACGCTGATCGATGGTAGTTCAGACGCTACCTGCACACAGACTCCAGACATAATGCAAATCTGGCGGAAACACTTTGACTGTCTCTTGAACAACCGTTCAGAAATTGACTGGCCTACATTGAACTGCCTGAAGCAGCACGATGTGAAGACGAGTCTAGCAGACACGCCGGCACTGGATGAGACGCAGAGAGCATTTGCTCAGCTGCGAAACGGCAAATGTGCCGGAGCCGACGGGATCCTGCCTGAAGTATTGAAACACGGCGGACCCGCGACCTTGACTGCGCTGCACCACTTGGTGCAACGTGTGTGGATTGAGGAGGAGGTGCCACTTGAGATGATGGATGCCGTTGTGCTCCCACTGAACAAGAACAAAGGAAGCAAGCAATGTGCCAAGAATTCTCGTGGCATCAACTTGCTGAGTTGTGTGGGCAAGGTGATTGCCCGAATCCTGCCCAACCGTCTCGTCAGTCACGTTATGGAACCTAACGTGGCGGAAGAGCAGTGTGGATTCCGTTCGGGTCGCAGCACTAGAGATATGGTGTTTGTGGCTCGTCAGTTGCAGAAGAGGGGCAAAGAACGACACCAGCCATTGTACTCGCTTTTTGTTGATTTCACCAAGTCATTTGATACGGTGAACCGTAAGGCATTGTGGCTGGTGTTGGTTCTCTGAGTAAACTTGTAAGTTTAATTGAATGTTCGCACAGTGGTATACTGGCGAGAGTGCAGCTGAGTGGAGAGACCTCGGATGACTATGCAGTTGTTACTGGCGTGAAGCCAGGCTGTCTTGGCTCCTGCATTGTTTACTGTTTATCTTCATGCATTGATGTCTTGTGCTTTTAATGCGACTTGTGCTTACGATGTTCATGTGGAGCATTGTATGGATGATGGTTTGTTGAACATCCGTCGTTTCAGTGCAAGAACCCTAGTCTGTAAGATAACTATCTTTATGTCGCTGTTTGCTGACGACTGTGCGTTGTTTGTACACAGCGCGGATGCGCTGCAGCACATGACTAGTGCTCTGGTTTCGACAGCGGCCAAATTCGGGCTCAACGTCAACACAAACAACTGATAAGGCTTTCATCCCAACAGTTCACAAGCTACATAGCAGAGCCTAGTCCGGAAAAGCGCCAGACGCGTTTCGCCCTATTGGGGCTCGTCAGTGGCGCGCATTCCCTCGGTCATCTAGGGAGGATCGAACCCATGACCGCTAGAGGCAGATGCCAACTAGCCAGCAGCTTAAGCCACTGATGAAAGCCTTATCAGATTTACAACTAAAATCCTGCTACTAATGAGTACTATAAAATCAAATGCCTCTCATAGTTTCAAATGCTATAGATATAGCGTCTAGTGAGAGGACGTCATCACCTTGCAGGCTAATCACTGTCAGTGACAGTGGTAGATAGGTGGTGCTATATCCCAGCTAGTTTGCAAATTATGTAGCCCAGCCAACGTCCCCCATGGCTCAGTGGCTTAAGCTGCTGGCTAGTTGGCATCTGCCTCTAGCGGTCATGGGTTCGATCCTCCCTAGATGACCGAGGGAATGCGCGCCACTGACGAGCCCCAATAGGGCGAAACGCGTCTGGCGCTTTTCCGGACTAGGCTCTGCTATGTAGCTTGTGAACTGTTGGGATGAAAGCCTTATCAGATTTACAACTAAAATCCTGCTACTAATGAGTACTACAAACAAAACTTTCTGTCTCTTTCAGCCTTCACCGGGGGTGCAATCTTCAATATTGCCGCAAATCAGCATTAGTGCTGAAGTATTAGAAGGCACCTCCTACTTCTGCTACCTTGAAAATGTGATGTCGACTGACCAACAGCTTCACAGTGAGCTGCGTATCCGAGTCTCTAAGGTAGCAGCGGCATTCGGGAAGCTAGAGTACTGAGTGTGCAACAATCATCAGCTTACCGTTGGCTCAAAGATGATGGTGTACAAATCCATGGTGCTGTCCGTTCTTCTATACGGCAGCGAAGCGTAGATGATGTACCGGCAGGATGTACGATATCTCGAGCGGTTCCATCAACAGTGTTTGCAGCGGATTCTGCGCATCGGTTGGTGCGACAAATTTGCAGACACGGAAGAGTTACGCTGAAGTGGAATGTATGCAGTGAACTGCATACTTTTGCAGAGACACCTGAGGTGGCTCGGTCATGTGCGCCGTATGGATTCAACGCGGATACCGAAACAACTATTATATGGTCAGTTGAGTATTGGGAAGCGGCATGTGGGGAAACCGAAGTTAAGTTACCAAGACATGATCAAAGTGAGCCTCTCACGTTCTAATCTTGAGTGCATATCATGTGAGTCAAAGGCGGTCGCTTGGCGTACACGGCGTGATCTGATAATGAACTCTTTGCCGAAGTGGGGGAAAAAGACCTCTTGCATGCAGAGAGGAAGCTGAAAATGCGGAAGCGGCAGGCGCCAATGGGTTGTACTCCATCGACGTTGAGCGCATGGTGCTGTGGCACATGCGGTCGCGAGTGTCTTAGTCAGGCAGGCCTAGTGCGCCATGAGCGAGGCCAATGAGGACCCCCCACCGAAGCGACGAGGTGTCCTGCAGAGAACTTAGGCAGAACCAGCGAAGTGTTTGTAGATACGATATATTCGATGTATTAATCGCTTACTTGCATGCTAAGTCTCTTTATTTCAGGTGGTGGGTTTGCTATATTGCCTTAATGCTATTTTATCTCATATTAAGTTCTACCTGAACTATCTATAAACTTACACATGTCATTTAAGCTAAATTTAGTTAATTTCTATACTATTTTCGCGATTGTGGCATGTTCTTAAAATATTTTTTCTGACGTCTTGAACTTATCGCGGATCTGTTCTGAATACTGAATACTGTATTATAGAGCAAGTAGAAATGAATTATGTACAACTCTCTCGAAATATGGTGAAAAACGTTATAAAAGTTGTCAACCGTGAATATCGTTGTCGTTCTCATGTAACATTTAAAATATCTGACTCACGATATTTCAGGACTCACAAATGTGATATGTCATTGTAAGTGTGCAATTGTTCTCTGAATCGAATAGTGGTAAAATATAAATCTAATAACGTTTTGAACTGTTGCACAGATGTTGCCTCCATCACATGATCAGGTAAACTTCCAAATGTTCAACCACTCTCCGTCCAAAGCACAGTGGGTGGGGAGCACATTTCACATCCGGCACGACAAGTTTGTATCTGTGTCCGCGTGTGCTGTATGCTCCTCGTAAGTGTAACGTTGGCTTTAGCATTGGGAAGTCAACGAGATGTAGAATACTGTAGGTCATAATGAGGTCAACTCGCACTCGACGGTAGGACAAGGTGTAGAGTCTTAATTTCTCGCACCGGTCTTCATACCCCAAGCCACGTAAACTCGGGATGAACCTGGTAGCAACGTGTTGGACCCGTTCGATCTTTTCTGCCTCGCCTCGGGTAATCGGAAAGTAGGCGGGCGAACCGTACTCTAGCATTGGTCTAAACATGGCAGAGAAGAGGCGAGTGGCAACCTCTTCAGACCATGTTCCGAAGCTACGTTTGAGCGCCCAAAGCATGCGCAGTCCGTTACGATATAGCCTGTTCGTGTTGTCCACGGACTTCAAATCGTAGCGTCAGAGTACATCTAGGTTCGCAACCAATTTGTTTTATACGCTCATTTAGTTAAGATTAATGTAACCGTCTCTGCATGCATTATTCGATTTATTTTAGTTCGTCTTTTCTTGTGATTGGCTGTTGCTTTATATCCCCGGTATGGCTGCGCTTAATGTGCATGTTGACAAGGTGCCTACCTGTCTGTTACCCACTACCTCGTCTATGCTGGCTCCAGGAGACAGTTGGTCGTTGCTGGACCGGACGGGGTGCACAGCCCTTGTGGTCGTGCTAGGCTCGGAGAATGGTTCCAGGCACTCAGTGTGGAGCCACCGTCTTGTGTGAGCTTGATTCCCAAATCCAGCGTGCTTGTGAAGGAGTGTAGGCCAGTTCCGTTGATGAAACGTGGCTCCCATTCACATGCCTCCCGGTCTTATTCCTTCGGGTTTACACTGGACATAGGGCTGTGGGTTATGCAGCGCAAGCCACCCATGGTCCCTTTATAGGTGCAGGCGTCCTGTGGCTGGTCACAGTGTCAGGTACATCCGAAACCGGATGCCGCCAACCATGTTTGGTCGCACCATTCTCTGAAAAATTATTATTGCGAGTTATTGTTAAAGGCACTGATGAGACAATACGAAGTGCGTGTATTTTCCAGTCTTCGTCTTCTTACTTCGATTTTCAAATGACTAAAGTGAACTAACTGCTTCAACTAATGCATTTACTGCAGTATGTAATCCATTCAATTGAGCACGATGTAGAGCTCAGTGCGTCGCAGCCACCTCATAACACACAGTTCTTAGATGCAATGGCAAAGAAAAGAAACTTATCCAACCCTATATCCCAATTTAACCAAGTCTTTCTAATCTGTCGCTGTTAACGTTCGTTCTCTTTTATCTGAATTATACATGCTTTAAAAAATGTTTATTAGACCCCCTGATATTGCTGTTATTACTTAATCTTGGTGAACATCAGAAAGTAGTGATTCTCCTCTTAACATCTTAGGCTAGAAACTTTTCTGCAAAACTCGCTCACACAAAATGGTGGTGACTGTGCTATATGTCTTCGAAATAACCTGACTACGATTTCCGCAGATCAGACTGTGTCCACGTATTCAGAAGATACACTATGGCTGGTGATCTCATCTATTGAATTTCTTGTGGGTTGGATCTATCGGCCTCCCCGGGCCACTCAATGTGAAACCCAAAAGCTAGTCGGGATGGTCAATGCTGCCTCCAGCACCAGCTAAAAGTCTAAAATTATGTGTGGAGATTTCAACCTACTACATGTTAACTGAGTGCTGCCTACATTGAGAAAAACTGTGGGGATTGGGAAAATAATCTCATGTGTCCACCTCAATAGCTGGATCCAGTTTGTTAGAGAACCAACCAGAAGTGCCACTACCTTAGACCTCGTACTCACGATGGAGATCACTTTCGCTCATGTATACACTGATAATCCACTACCGTGTTGGGATCACAACACGGTGCTTTGTGATATGACTACTGATGCACCTAAACGACCAAGTAAAATGCTAAAACCCATTCGCAACCTGCATCGCGTGGACTGGAATTCATTTAATGAACTTATCAGTACCATGAATTGGAATACGTCATTCCTAACTCACAACCCTACTGTGAGTACAAATGAGTTTATTAACAATATTGCCATTGGTGTGGACCTACTGGCACTTGTGGTATGGAGAAATGCCTATAAACATAGTAGTGAACGCAAGCCTCTGTACAAAGTCACAACAAAATTGTAGAAATGTAAATCACTATATTGCAGAAACAACGGCTTCGCAACACTGCCAAAAATACACGAGGTTCTGCTACACCTACAACGTCTAACCCAAACGGCTAAAATCAAAGAAGAAAGTCGGGTACTTGGAAATCCTGAAAAAGTACGTGCATTGAAGCAACTACTCAAAGGAATGATATAGTAAACCCCATCAAGAAATTGAAACGTTGGCCCTGAATGATGGTTCACTAACGTGCGACATTTCCTGCATACGCGAGGCTATCAACACTAGTTTTGCCTCTTGATTTGCCCATACCACTCAGCTGTTTTATGCTCCACAAACAGAAAGCAGGAACAAGCTCCTACGTAATATTCATGTGAGGTTGAGCGAGGTACAAAGTGACATCGCATCCGTAAAACCATCAACTCGCTCCGGCCCAGAAGGTGTCTCTCCAACTGTTATAAAACTGGGCGGATAAAACATCGCTCTACTGTTAGTTAACATTCATACATTTTCTCACCACCGACTGCTTCCCATCATAATGGAAGCAATTCATTATAGTGTCTAAGCACAAGGGTGGCGCGCGAAATGAAATGTCAATCTACCGCCCTATGAAGCCCACCTCTGCTGCTTCCAAATCCCTAGGGAGAATAGTCCAGAAGAACATTGTCCACTTTTTTACAATACTGGATCTGATCACTCCCTCACAACATGGCGTTCTCTCAAAATGCGCCTGCGTCACCTACCAACTACAATTCTGAGACTGCGACGGTATCTAAGAGCAAGTAGAAAGGTATCAGTACAGCTTTATCAAATTATGAAAAATCAACAACATCTAATTTCGAATCGTCAGCGGTAGTGTTTGGTCAGTTACTCGTTTATTCTTGTTGGGTTATAAATTCAGATTTGTGTCATTATTTTCGAGTATAGGATATATTTTTGCATTGTATGCGCACCGTTTCACAAAAGCACAGGTTTCCGAAATAATCGTCGATCCGTGTTTCAAAACAATTCACAGAATCGGCCTCTACTAGTCCTTCTAGTAGTGTATTCCATAAGTTTATGATTCTTCGTTCTATACAAAGATGATATGATATCTTGTTTATGCATGGCACCCTGAGTTTGTAACGGTGTCCTCAGATTTTACAGGGTTCCCGCAGATGAAATATTGGCCGCAGTATGGGAAAGTGATTAAAGTGTACTACTTAATGGGTCATAATACGGTCAATTCTTACTCGGCGGTAGGATAGTGTGTAGAGTTCGAGCCTTCCCAACGTTTTTCCTACCGAAGTTTATGTAGACTGGGTATCATACTAGTTGCGATGTGCTGTATTTCCTCTAGCTTTTCAGTTTTCCACTGGGTTATCGGAGGGTAAGCTGGGGCGACGTATTCAAGGATTGGTCTAATTAGCGAGGTAAATAGGAGATGGATGGTTTCTTCGGACCATGTGGAGAAACTGCGTCTTGATGCCCAGAGCATCCGAAATCCCGTATGGTATCATCCCTCTGTATTTTCTAGTGATCTCATATCATGTCACGAGAGCACACCTAAGTCCCTGACAGTTGTGTTTGGGTAGAGCAATTGGCCGTCCAAAGTGTATGATCGAGTGACTGGACGTCTGGTCATACTAATGAACTCCGACTTGCTTGCGTTAAGAGGGAGTTGCAGTTCAATGGACCAAGTTGACAGTCGATCTAAGTCATGCTGGAGGCGAGTGCACTTGCCCTGGTTCACAATGATCCTCCAGATTATCAAATCATCCGCAAACGGGGCACAAACGGGGCACTGGAGCTGATGCGGAAGATCGTAGGTATGAATAAGAAACAATAATAGCCCAAGTACAGTTCCTTGATGCACGCCACTGGTCGATGGGAGCCAGTCTGTCAGGTAGTCATTGACCTGCACTCTAAACTTACCTCCCAAAATAAACTCGTGTAACCACTGAAGTAACGTGTCACCGATTCCGTAGGTCCTCAGATTACGAAGGAGTACCTCGTGGTCCACTCTGTCAAGCGCCTTACTAAAGTCGATGTATATCATGTCAACATTCTTCCGTCCGTGAGAGCTCGTACCCACTGGTGGTTTGCATACATTGAGTTGGTGACTCAGGATAGTCCCTTCATAAAGCCGCGTTGTGCTGGCGTCAATACATCCATCGATTCGAAGAACGACAGCAGGCACTATTTCACAACATTCTCGGGGACTTTGGATAATATCGAAGTCAAACAGATCGGTCTATAATTCTCTAATTTACTCGGACCACCTTGAGAAGCAAACTCATTATCGAGCATTTCTTGTCGTTAAGGAGAGATCCTTCTGGGAGTGATTTATTGAATAGTTTTGTCACGGCTGGTGAGATTACATTCGATAGGGACTTGAGTATTAGTAGGTGAAGTCCGTCTGCTCCGAGGGGCTTTGCGCCATCGAGATTGACGAGTAGATTATATACTTCGACTTCATCACATTGTAGGCTGTCGAGCAATACTGGCGAAACCTGTGCTGATACTGGAACAGTCGCCGGTTTACTGGAAAATACAGTGAGGAAGTGCGTAGCCAACGCGTCCGCGTGCTCCGCGCTTGAAATGAGCATCTGTCCATCCAAGCTTTCTAAGACCGGTAGGTCGCCCTCAGGTTTCAGTTGACGTTTTAAGTAGGCAAATATTCTCTAAGAGGCGGTTGTGGCCAAGGCCCGATCCTCTTCGAACCGCCGGCGTTTCTTGATCTTTGCGGCGTTACATAAGTTATGCTGTTTCTTGTAATCTTCATCACAAGCCGAGTTTATGTATCTATCACAAAGTGTACGACGCCATCGCGCTAACTCTATATATTTCTTATCAAAGCAATGCAGGTTGACAGGTCCGACTTTTGAATACCTAAGGGGAAAGAACCGAGTACATAGCGAGTTAAGCTTCCCCTTCATTAATGACCAACCGGTCTCAAGCGACGCATCCTGTATTAGTGTCCAATCAGCCTGACTTGCGGCTTGGACGATCCCCTTGAAATCCGTCTTCCAATAGTTGAAGATAATACAGCAATGTAATACAACAGTTCTGTGCATGCCAAAATGGAGCAGTGGTCACTTTTTACCAAAGGTTCTAGGACTCTGATCACTTTCAGCTTCTGCTCGCAGCTCCTAAACATTAGGTCCAGACAATATGCCGAGTGCGGAGTTACGCCCGTCGGTTAGACGATATGTTGCGTTGTCCCGATTTCAATAGGCATATTAGCGAATTGAGCCTCAACGTCGCCATAACCGGGAAGAAGCCGAACCTCTGGTCAGAATATCTTAAGTAAGTGTAAATCCCCATCAACAAGAAATGAGAGCGGCTCATGTGCTTCTATATGTGTGGTAGCCAATCGCAACAACTGTTTAATGGGATACGGTAGATAACACCCACTAGTAGTTCTGTGTGTCTGAGACGGATTGTGCACCACAATTGTTTGTATAAATTATCCTTGCTCCGATAGATGCTGGTAAGTTTGCCAGGTAGTGCCGATTTTATGTACAACAGAACACCACCGTGAGCATTTGATTTTCGGCCGCATCGGAAACAAGAGTATCCTGACAACGCGACTTCTTGGAGTATGACGTCGGAGTTCAGCCAAGTCTCTGCAAGTCCTAAAACGTCCGGCCGCTCCGAGACAGCGAAGCGGCACAATTCGTCACGTTTGTTCATTAGGCTGCACACTTTGGCGAATGCCACACGGAGGTCTTGGGAGGTACCGTGGGATGTGCCTGGAAGATGAGCAACCGGTTGATGCGGGATCGTACACCCTACTTGAGCACGCGAAAATTTACAAATTGTAAGTCATTCTCACCTTCTTCAGTACGGCAATGGAGCTCAATGACCGCAGTCTTCAAGCGATCCCTGTTTTTGGGTTTCAAGTTTCGGCGGATGTGAAAATTTATGCCTTTCATCCTTGACAGACGAGACAGTATGAGCTGCGGCATATTGTGATATGCAAAGTTGATTCTCAGAGGTCGCTATGACTGGTTAGTTTTCTGGCCAAGTCGGATTACTTGTCTACTCGTCAAACTGTCTTCACCCACATCCAAGACTCTATCGATGAGACACTGGAGGAACTCAACTTCGTGATCATAACGTATCTGAGGGTTTTCATGTTTTGACTCTGGCACGTGGAAGCCCATGAGATTATGATGCCTCAGCGAAATCGTTGATGAACCTGTGGGAGCGGGACTAGAGGCGCTTATCGATTTGGGTTGTTGCTTCTCAACAGGGGGCGCCTGAACTCGATTACATGGCCCCTTGCGCTTTGTGTGGTCCATGGATCTTCAGTGTTCAGTGGGTCACAGACGGACTCTGCGAAATTCACGGACCCAGCAATGAAGCGGCATTTCGTATGTTCCCAGTCTGAGTCTTCCATCGGTGGGGAACATGGAATCTGAGGCTCGGCCGGGGTCGAAGACGCTGGTGGTGGTGGTGGTGGTGCAGATCGCAGAGTAACAAGGGAAGACGAGATGACAGAGGTTCTTTTAAGAGGGCGCTTGACCCACGTGATGAACGGTTTGTTTCTGCCTTGAAGTGAGGTATTCCCGTAGTTGTTGGCAGTCGCTGTGTATTCTGATAACTTGTACATCGACATTTATCCCATATAATTTGGAAAAACCGATGTCGGATGTCGGAAGGTATTCGAAACACATCAACGGATGAGCCAATGCACGAAACATGGAACAGAACATCGCAGCCGAAGCACCGAAGTGCATGAGCCTTTTGTCCAACAACTTTCGAACACGAGCCACAAGTAGGTTGAGACGGCATCACAAGGTAGAGCAAATCCAAGGTGGAGGAGGCAGATGGCAGTTGGACCAATCAAAGAGACTTCCGGAAGCCGAAGCATATCCACCAAATTTGCACCGATTGGAAAATACACCAAAAGAAGAAGAGTGGTGCACAATGCACGCAGAAAAGCACTTTTAATACAGTAATTCGAAGCAAAAGTAATATCCAGCACATGGCGATACAAAAATTCGCGGCCTCCCTGGGTACCTCGATCATGTTACGACTTTGATAGACAGATGAATGGAAATTACTATAATTCTGTTGGACATGCAAAAGGCGTTCGACCGCGTGCGGAACAAACCGCCGTTGTCCGTTCTAGCAACAACAACAACAACAGCAACAACAACAACAGTACATCAGCAATTTGAACTGGTGCTTCGCTGCCATACAATCATGAGGACCTATGAAATAGAAAATAATATGAGGGAGAGAAGGGGGACTTACCTGAAAACCCTAATGCCTTAAGCAAACATTCAGGGTCAAGGCGCCTACACCTTGTGTGGACAACATACCGTCACAAACAGCTGGCTATGGTGCAAAGAAAAGGCGGTATCGGCGAGACAGCTTTCTTGCGGCTTTCACTGTCCAGCGTCATAATCAGCCATTATCCCGTAGATAACTCAGCACCAAGCACACTTTAAACAGGCATTTTTGGCGACAGAGGGGAACTTCCCTCCGTCTGAAAGGCCGTGTATACAAAGCCACAGTGAGAGCGTTCTGCTCTATGGTAGTAAGACTTGGCCCCTTCGGTCTGAAGACCTGAGGCGCCTCCAAGTCTTTGATCATCGTTGTCTGCGAAGCATTGCTGGTGTCGGATGGCACCAGCGTGTCCGCAACGATAATGTGCATAGGCGAGTACTAGGTAGTGATAATTATGCTAGCTCCCTAGAACAACAGATAGCACTGAATAAGTTGCCTTGACTCGGGCACGTGCTACGTATGCCTCGTCCCCGCTTACCTAGGAGAGCCTTGTTCAGTCTACCAGGTGTAGGGTGGTGCAAGGCTCGAGGTGGACAGAAGTTGACTTGGCAGCGGGAAATGAAGTCACTGAGGACCAAACTGGGTGCCGTTGGTCAGTCTCGCTTTCCGCGCTGGAGTCCACGTAAGTCGCCTTGTGCTGGGCTCGAGACTTTACAGGACATGGCTCGCAACCAACACCAGTGGCGCGTCTGCTGCCGTCTCCTAATCTGATTGTCCGCTCTAGAGTCACATGGAATTGGAAATCCTCTGGTTAACTGGCTCGACTCATATCTAAACGGTCGAACTCCGGTAGTTAGAATCGGTCAGCAATATTCTACACCGAAACAAATAACCATTGTACTCGGACCACTACTTTTCTGCCCTACGTAAACAACATATGCGACCCGAGCAAACATGGAAGCCCATTCCAGTTTGCAGATGATGTCAAACCGATCTACTCATTTCATCCAAATCAATTACAAATGTGCCTTGAAAACATCTGTGAAGACCTATTCGCACTAAATATAGCTAGTGAACGTTTACTAATGAATTTCTCCGCAGTGAAATCCCAAGTACTTGGATACAGATGCCGCATCCCAGAAGGCTTCATCACATTGGCCGGAAACGTGATTCCAACGTTTGATTCAGTTCGGGACTAAAGAATTAGATACTCCAATTCCTTCAATTTCTCCGAACACGTGCTTTATCAGGTAGCAAAAGGGAGGCAGGTACGCGGCTATATCACCAGAACTTTCTCCCTGCGTGAAACACGACTTCAGTCATTTTAGATAATCGTACGACCGACTCCGGTATACGGTACTATCGTTCACAGCTAATTGTGAAAGACAAAACAGCTCTGGAAAATGTGCAACGATTGTTTAACAAGCTGGTCATGCAGCAATGCTCAAACATGAGTTATTGTGATCGCTGTCGTAGACTCCGAATAAATTCTCTTTAGATGAGGCTTCAAGAACAACCTACTTCTCTTCTACAACCAACGAATATGAGCAAACAGTACCGCAATTGAGCTACGGAAGATTGCAGTCTACCTCACACGAAATTGCGGCTATTTACCGTTCTCAAGGCACGCAAGTCATAAAAATCGATTTTTTTCATGGTGAGATACACCGATCGGTGGAACAAACTACCCCTACAAATCTGCATGAGTGTAAACCACAGAGTGCAAATCCACTACAGACTTTCCTCACTATATCAAATGTGTTAAAGATCTCCGACTTATAACAATCTCTAGGAACATTGACGAAAGCTGGTATTAATAGTATACGAGCAGATAATTGATTATCATCAGCTTGCCCACTCCATATCCTTAGCGACGAAACCAAATTCTGTTTTCGTGCAACCTATCATCCCCTTCTTTTTAGTATTTACTCCTGAGCCACACAAACTAGAAGGTGGTGATACAAAGATCGGTACAGGTTACATATTAGGTGTTGAGGTCTAGGACTCGAAGGAAAATTCACGATCCGAAATGCTATCCTTTATATTTATTTTACTAATATGAGTTGATGTAGCGTAAACCATGAAACACATTTACTATACAAATGATCGCGCCCAGTTTTGGGGCCTTATACCGCTTGTCGGTAAACACACGAACGTATTTGTTTATTTGTCTCTTTATTTATTTATTTGGTTATTTATTTATTCGCTACGCCACAGTTCGAAGGTCAGGTCCGTTCAACGACACTATCGTTCATGGTATACCCCCTCTTTCTAGCATTGACCATTTTACTGTGACATGTAAAATGAAAATAATGGCGTCTTTTTGAAGGCTTTAATTTAGGAGTAAAAATGACATAAGCTGGAAGAGCGTTCCATGTTCGGGACACTTGAAGAGAGGCAACCTTTTGTCCGCAGTCAACTCGATTGTGGTGTGCGGCAAGGGTTCACCGATATTAGGTACACCACGTGGAGATCTCCTTGCATACGTTGATATTCACCGCTGCGGAAAACAAGAGCTTGCAATCTGAGTTAGCGAGAAGAGAACGAAGTTCAGTGTCTGAAAGAGTAATACCGAGACACCTCCATTTTTGATGCGGTCCTGGTGATCGGCATGACAGAAGTCAAAGTAAAACGAGTTCTTAACAGAAATTCCGTGTCGCACTCTGACCATGTTTTCTGCATAGCACATCTGGGTGACTATGCTAAGGCAGCAGTCACAGATGCGCCCACCAAGCAGCACTAACGGGTATCGGTACAAGCTTGTAGTACCAGACCTTAAGCGAATAGCACACTCTTTATGCCTGAGAAATTTAGTAGATAAACTAGGTTCTGGAATTCCAGAGATTTCTTGACGCCCAAGTTGCAGGTCACAGGTGTCGAGAAGACATCGCACCTGGCTACTACGTAGTTGCACAGCTGAACTGCGCTAAGAGAACGCCGTTTTTAATAGCGGTATTAGGGTCTGCGTGTCCGGTGATTCATAGGCGAAGCAACAGAGATGCATATCTTGTCGTTCACTAATTTCAGTGTTAAAGATTTATTTTGGTCACTGTACGTTGCGGAGCTTCACGAGCATCAACATCGTGTTTGCGCCCAAAAAGTCAGGATTAGATAACCCAATCCACATAATGCCTCATGTAAGCTTTCAGCGTCTATGGAACGGTTGATGGCTGGAACTTACCGAAAGCCCCCCCCCCGTAAGAGACCAAAGTGGTAGCGGGCTCTTCTCGATATCATTTCCGCCTGTTTCATGTAGCCAATTTCATCCTGCTCAATTACTCTGAGGTTGCTTCCCAGAGCACGTTGCAAGTCGATAACCATGGGTAAGATGATGGTGTCCTGTCAAAAATTTGCATTTTCCTACGTTAAAGTGGCCATCGCAATGAGACTAGACCTTACAGTGGTGCGATGGTGTGTGTACCTCCGCGATCCATTGAGCTATGCTGGGTGGTGCTTTTTGGACCTTCAGAGCCACTCATACCAGATTGGTCAATGGTTAGAGGCCAGACAAACTCAGCCTCCTGATCCTCCAATTTGGGGGTTGCAATGAGGGTGGCTCCTTAAAAAGGAATCCTTGTAGTCCAACGCCAAACCCGCTGCCTTGCGGTCAAGTTTTTGAACCAAAGGCTTAGGTTGAAAACCCTAATCGTTCTCCTGTCTAGGCCTGGGCAACCTGCCAGTATCCTGCCCACGAAATACACTGAATTTCTCTTCAAACAGTTTCTTGATACTCTGGCCACCGCAGAGGATAAGCAACGGTGCTCTATCTGCTGCATCGAGTAGGGTGGATAGGGGTTTTGATGCTACTGCTCAAGCCTTCCCGTCTTTTTATTCCCCTCTTACACTTTTTCTCCCTTATGGTCCCGTTCCAACTTAACTTTTATCCCCCCAGGTTTCAACACCCCGATTCTTGGCCCTTCCCCAGCTTTCTTTGCCAGGCGTTTATCTTCTAGTTTCAACTCACATGTGAAGGCGAAGCGTCATTCCTGTCCTGTCGACAAGCCCATGTCCTACCAAGCGGTCCATTCCAATTCATCGGCTTTCATTTGGAGCCCTCGATCGTCCTTCAGATTGGCATGCCTCAATTTACGCATATTGCTACAGAATGGTCAACAGACAACACTTGCCCGAACTTTAGAAATCTCCTCTCCATCGATATCTGATGCTTATCGGAAAGCCGCCTGCAAGACTCGAGCTCTGTGCTCATTCTGCGATCCCTTCAGGTGACACCAGCAGTATTTTCTCATTGCACTTAACCGGTGTCGATGAAGCTTCGAGCACCGGCCAACCTGGTGTTGGCACTGCCCTGAGTTTCCCGGCTGAAGCCGATCTGATTGATTGGATCCCAATCAGTAGCCGGATGTATGCGGTCCGATTGGCTAGCTTACTCAAAGCTTGCAATTCTCGCGGGTCTATTAGGTGCCTATTCATCATCGCTGCCTACGAGCCCACAAACTCTAACGATGATTCGGTAAAAAGCGACTTCTAGTCCCAACTGATCGAGCTCCTTCGCCACAGAAGAAACACGGACACTGTTGTGCTGGCTGGGGATCTGAACGCACAAGTTGGAAAGTTGTCCACTGATGAAATGCATCTGAAAGGTCAGTACGGTGTAGGCTCCTGTAATGATAACGGTGAGCAGTTACTTCATCTGTGTGAAGATGCCAGCTTATTTCTTGCGAGCACTAATTGCCGACATAGCACTCGCCGGAGGATGACTTCGTGCCCACCAACCTCGAACCTAGCTTGGACGCAAATCGATCACATTGCTATCAGTCACCGCTGGAGAGGCTGAATCCAGAACTGTCGCTCGATTTGGAGCACATTTGTGGACACCGACCATCCACTTGTATGTGCTGACATGCGGATGCGTGTTGACGGACGCCCACGACGACGCTGTGAGTGCATTGCTACCAGCCAACTGACAAAGCCAGCTGTTCTGAATGCCCATCAAATTAGGCTGACATGCGATTTGAGCAAACGCTGCCTGGAGACAGTTGAAGGTCACTGGTCGCATATTCACCAGACCTAACTAGCAATAGGCAATTCCTCATGTGGTAAGTCTACTCGCCAACATAGACATTGCGTCTCTTCGCGGTCTCTGGAACTTATCGATGCTCGCCGGCATATTCCGACTAGAAGCAAACACAATGAAACTCGCAAAGGGCTCGGTGCAAAACTCCGTGCTAGCCTGAAGACAGAGCGCGAATCATGCTGGTCTCTTTGTGCGTCAGAGATGGAAATGGATGCTACCTTTAGTAAACATCGAGAGTTATTCTGTCTGATCCCGGAAACACGCAGTAGGAAACTTGGTGTTAGTGAAACACTTTGTGACGAGAGTAGACAGCCACTCCACAATTTGTCAAAACGTTTAGAGGGTTGGGCTGAGCATTTTGAAAAGCAATTTCAGCGGCCGGAATTGTACGATCCCTCACCGGCCAGTGATCGCCCCGCTCTCTTGGTTGTCCATTTAGATCCGCCTTCTCGCTCAGAAGTCAATCGTGAGATCGGACTGTTGAAGTTGAACAAAGCCGCGGGACCAGATGATCTTAATCTAGCTCTTCTCAAATTCGGAGGCTCTGCTCTTATTGATGCCTTACATGAATTACTAGTGAAACTGTAGGAGCAGGAAACTGTCGCATCCGCTCCGTTATTGTTCCCATCTTCAAAGGAGGGTCGCGTTCGGAATGCGGTAACCATAGAAGAATCAGTCTGATCCCCATCGCCTCCAACTTGCTTGCCACCGTAATCCTTCACAGACTGACTGGTGCTCGTGAAAGCCATTTTCGTGAAAAGCAAGCCGGGTTTCGTCGAGATCGTGACTGCATTCACCACATGTTCACCTTGCGGTAGTTGTTGGAGCATCACTACACCTAGTGGCGGCCCACCGTAGTCGTGTTCCACGACATCAAAGGTGCCTTCGATTTGGTTGCTCAATGTGCCCTTTGGAACTATCTACTCAGGAAAGTTGTGCCCGAGAATTATGTAAATATTATCCGATCATTATACGCGCGTAGCACGGGCAGAGTGAGGGCTTGCGGCAAACTGTCGTCGCCCTTCAATATGTCCAGTAGTGTGAGACAAGGATGCCCGTTGTCACCTTTCCTCTTCAACTTCGCAGTTGACGAAGTCATGGAAATCGCGTTCACAGGACACAAATTAGGTGTGGATCTGCTCTCAAGAGAACGACTTCCTGACTTGGAGTATGCAGACGACATTGACCTCATCTGGGACAGCTCCGAGACGTACCAAGTGGCACTAGACAGATTATCATTGGCTGTCAGCCGCTTCGGGTTTTGCTTTGCACCATCAAAGTGCAAAGCTTTCCTCCAAGATTGGTAGGGATCGCCTCCTGCGCTGACCCTTGGTGGGGATCAGCTAGAAGTCGTTCAGAAATTCAACTACTTGGGTAGTTATATCAGCGCCCGTGGGATTGAAGAGGAAAGCACGAACCGTATAGTAAAAGCTCGAGGTGCTTTTGCTAACCTTCGCCACTTATGGCGCCTGCGCAACATCACTCTCTCCTTGAAGGATAGAGGGTTCGACGCAGCGGTATGTTCGACCTTATTGTACGATTTTGAAACCTGGCCCCTTAGATTAGCGGACATAAAGTGGCTAGTTACCTTCGAAAGTCGGTGCCTTCGCAATTTGGCCCACATCTGGCGATAAGACCGCGTGAGTAACGAGCGTGTTCGACGCCTTGTTTAGAACACAGGAAAAGGAACTGAGGCGCGCAAAACCGTCATTTCACACACCATGGTCCGATGGATCGGCCACTTGTTACGCATGTCAACAAACCGACTCGCGCGACTTGCGTTGTTTTCTCCCCCGGGGGGGGCTAGATGGAAGAAGAGGAGCAATATCCAAGCGATGACTTGGTCAAGAGAAATTAAGGCCCTTACTTCGAAGTTGGCCTCGGTTGGAGCTTCACGGCTCCCTGGTCAAGGTCCAAAAGAAGATGAACACGTTTGGCTAGATACACTTGCTGACCGTTAGGTGCCGATCTCAGTGGCATTCCTGCTGTGAGTTTCTTTGTCCCTCCCTATTGCATTTAGCCTCTCCTCCAGCCGCTATCTCGTTTCGTACCGTAATATAGTTTTACATTACTTTTCTTGTTGCCTAGTAGCCGGCTGATAGCTTTCCGCAATGATGTTCGTCCGTTTCTGGTAGCTCAGCTGGCATGCAACTGTTGTAGTTATTTTTTTTCTTTTATTTATTGCGGTACAGTAGCTGAGGTGTTTTACACCTCTAGCTAACGTATAGAATAAAGATGATGATGACGGTAAAGTGAAACCGGTTCTCAGTTGACTATAAATATGCCCTGCCGAAATCGCTATGCAGTGTCATGTGATGGTCCACTGTCTTGATGTCATGACAGATTTTGACCTCATCTGGAAATAGTAGGAAGTTCGACTGGAGTGCTCTAACAAGATTTTTATGAATTCTAGGAATAGATCTCGTCCTAGTACCGATCCTTTGAGTACAATACATTGAACTTCAATTAGGTAAGAAATATTTCTGGGACTCTCACATTCATCTAGCATTGAATGAACTTGTTCATCCAACGTAGGACAAGGTCATCAATTCCATAGGTTCGATTTGTGTGAGGGAGAATGCATTGGTCCAGGTAATCGAGCACTTGTAGAAAGTCTGAACAGAGGACATTGTCTCTCAATCTGGCATCGACTGATCCCGTCCAGCTTACTTTGGCTAGCAGCAAGTTTGTAGTGCAGGACCGATTTCAGCGGAATCCGTGCTACTGTGACACGCATTCGAGGACAATGCTCAATAATCAGAAGTTGCTAGGTTTTCCGAACTTACAAAATGATCTCATTGGTATGGTTTTTCTGCAGAAGACGTATTAAAGCTAGCCGAACAACCTGTTCGTGGTGCCAATTGGGTGATTCTGGTGTAACCCGTTCCAGAAAATAGTTCGGCGGCAGTGTTCCAGGACGTGGTGGGTTTTTGCTTGCCAAGCATTCTCTCTATAAAAAGCCACAAATGTCTTTTTATCAACACTGTGACGTGGCGAATGTGATGCGCCACAAACTAAATTTACTGCCCCGTGGGTATCTGGATAAGTACATCCAATCCACGGACACCAATCGCCTAGTCTTACATCGACGACTCTGTAAAACAGTCAGAAATACAACGGAACACAAGCTACAAAGCTACGCAAATGCATACTTACATACACATCCATGCATACATTTACTGTTATAGCAAACATGCTGTATTTTTGTACATTTTTGTTCACACTTTGTTATCATAACATAATCATGCCTGTAAAGGCTTGCCGCGCGTTACCGAGCATAAAAAGTTTGTTTATTTAGCTGATGGGATGGCCCCCCGCGCTATCGCCCCCCCTCCGATTGTGGCACATATCGCTATTTTTGTTCCGTAGGCTTCATACCAGTAATGGTGTACGACGTGGGCTCACACCTGCGAGTGACTTATTATTCATTGGTGTCAAGTCACCTAATCATTGGTCCGATAGTGAGCTATGGACCCTGTTGTTTGTGTACAGTAATGCAAATAAAAGATATTGGTATAGAATAAGTGAAGAATGTATACGTTGAACAGACTATATGATGGTGATATGAATATGAAGCTGAAGTACCGATAATTGTATTCTCTGAAATAAACCATTGCTGAGCTTAACGGAGAAAAATATCGTGGGGACTCACAACATGAATGTGGCTGAACAACCATGATGCCGCGACTTTACGCTCCCGCGACGAATTATATAAGGATTGAAATATAGGACAGCCCGGAGGGTGGCTGTGGTCCGGTGGAGTTTAGTAGGTTCCTCTGGAGCATGGGCGCGTCGCCGAGATTAAGCTTTGTGAGGGTACGCGAGTGCATTTTGATTCTGGCTTGGACGTTGGGTATTTGGTTTTCACATTCGGGTTGGTGGTGTGATTTGTGTGACATTTGGTTGAATATTCGGAATGCTGGATGTATGCTCAATTATGATGGTGACTCGTACCAGTTAGATTAGCGGCTGTTATCTCTTCGCCTCTCGCGTTCGTATCAACCTTATATCAACTGATTTATCTATTCTGCGCTTCATCTCTATTCAAGCGTCATTCACGCACGCGTGTATGCATTTCCTATGTTGGATCATCTCGGTGGAAAATAAAAGAGGTAGCGCGCTATTCGGGTCTAGCGGCTATACCTTTGGTCACACAGTTTGGAACCGCGTTTCGTTTTTGTGCTGGAAGTACGTATGTTGGGATGGTGGGCGGATAGGTACCAGGTATAGTTGGTTGGAACAGATGCAGGCATTATTTTAGCGAGGGAGGAGACTCGAAACTCGATCTCAGTGAGGTGTCTGCCGTATTTTGGGTTTTGGGCGTGGGTTTGCATATGTTATTTGCTGTATTCTAGTCCCTAACTTGCTTATGGGTAGAGCAAATTAGGGGAGGGGTGTGGTGGGGGGGTGGGCGGGGGGGGGTTAGGAGGGCGGGGTGGGGGTGGGGCCTGGGGCGTTGGGTGGGGAGGTGAGAGGGCTAAGTGGGGAGGGGGGGACTCCGGTGGGGGTAGGGGGGGGGGGGAGGGGGGGCGTGTGAGGGGGGGGGATCGGGTGATGAGTGGTCTGGGGGCGCAGGGGGGTGGGGGCGGGAGGGCGGAGTGTTTTGGCTTCTTTTTTTTTTTTTGTTGTTTTTGTTTTGTTTTGGTGTGTTATTGCTTTGAAACATTTCCGGCTCGATGGTTTGTGAGAGGGCAGTATGTCCGCCGCTAATCCATTCTAAAAAACGAAAGTTTCAAATGGAACAATGGGCTTAATACGGATTAAAAAATTTTTTATAAAAAAAACACCCAAGGCCTGAAGGATAGAACGGGGAGACAAGGTCTATTGGGGATAGTTGTTTTGTGAGTGGTTAATCAGTCCTAAAATGTTCGCATATTGTGTGAACAAATACGCATCCGTGGGTTTCACCTACTTATACCCTAATTAACACGAAGAGATTTTTCCGTCTATCCCCCCCCGATATTTCGCTCGTACTTCTACGCAGTATAGGGGGGTATTGGTTTAGTACCCACATTTGGTCGCGGAGTGCATCAAGTCCGTCCCTTCATTGATATAGAAATACCGGGACGGAACAGTTAATTGAAGGTGAATGGTAAGTGTTTATCTAATTTTGGTTATAATTGTTTTAAAGAGAAGAGTAGCGTGGGTTGGCTCCTGCCGTCCCGCCCCCCTCCCTGCTGACCGCTCTGCGGGAGCGATATGAACCAAGTTAGAAATTAGGTTCCAATATTGGGAAAAAAACCTTACTATCTCCAAAGGAAAAATTCATCCGGGCAGGGTGAAGGGATGAATTCGATGCCTACTATTAGTGTTCCTGCGGCGTTGCGGTCGTGTGCTTAGTTTTCAACGTATGACTCCTCTAATTTTCCGCGTTTGCGGAGCCTATGGTTCAGGGTTCTGTTGGCGTGGAACTGAACCGGGGTATTTCAAAAATCTTGAAGGCTAGGTATTAGTTCAACCAATAGTGCGGATCGGGCAGTAGGGAGCGGGTCGGCTGTCGTTCGCCGTTTTTTGCTTAAAGGCGTGTTTAAAGGGCGGGGTGTGGTGTTTTGCGTCCTGTAGGTTTGCACACGCCCACGCCGCTGTACAGACTCCCAGGGCACAGTACAGTTCCTACCTATCCGTCGATATTATTGAAGTTGACGACAAAAACTTCACCATTTTCGTATTTGCCAATTTTCGCTGGGGCCGGTGACACGCCACTCATCGCCCGGGCGCGCATGCCCACTCGATTCGCGTTCTATAACCACCAGGAAGACGGCAAACTTTGAGATGATGCCGCATTATGTATAGCCGCACTTTACTTGGGGATTTCTCGCATCAATCATTTGAGCATCCTGAAGGAAGATGGACGGTACGAACTGCTCTATCTACACTATGTGTTCTCATCTCGACGGTTTTAATTCAACCGAAAGACATTCCGATTGCTTACGTGAGTGAGGCATCATATAAAAACGCCTTCACTGTAACGCTCCACCGAATCCAAAGCCAGCAGAAACCAAGAAAATTTATCTCCTTGATACTCCTGCCTTTCATTCACCAGTATAAAGCAGTAGTGATCGAAACAGGTGTAACAGCAGAAACAACTTGATAACGCCGCCTCCTAGCTCACCCCACACCTGCGCAGCCCCGCTTAACCAAACATTTTCCTCCTACTCTTTTTTATGGGAAGTGGGGATGGTTCCGCAACTATTCCTAATAAGAACATTTCAGACGGATGCCAGTTAGAGGTCACCACTCCTTATGCAATTTTTGCAGATGACACGACTGGCTCAGCACCACACCAGTCATTATTTGTATTCAATGTCCCAGCTACAGTGGCACAGGGGACAAAACCCAAATGGATGAAGCTGATCTACCGATCGATGTTCGAAGGCCACGATCTTCACCCAGACTAATAGAACGTTACATTTTACAACCAAGAATTTATCTGCCACTTGAAGGGAGCTTACGGACATCCACAACCCATGCGTCATTCTACACCCATTAACTACGCGCGCCCAACCACATGACTATAGTGCATTCGTTGACTTGTCTCTGTTTCTCATTAGTTCATTCGGTCCTATATGTTTTCGCTTGACTCCGCTTAGGAGCAGATTACAGGTTCACAGGTACCATCCGGCGCTGATGTTTTTCCTACGTCTAAACGGACTACGGGTCCATACACGGATTAGGAATATACGATGGGTACGTAAGACTTATAAATCGAAAGCAGGCAGTACAAATACAAGAATACAAATCTGAGCCTACACCAGTCATCAGTAGCGTAATGCAAGGAAGTGTTCTTTGGCTGCTATTCACCTTAATATTTATTCACCATAACCTCGACATAGTGAAAGTCGGTACGCCATACATGTTTGCCGATGAAATTAAAGTCGTATATATGTTCCGTCAGGATTGCTCTAATGATGCTCTCCCGGTCACCCAACGTGACCTCCATGCGTTTGCAACGTAGTGTTCAAAGTGCGAAAGGTCTATATCTTCTAACGAATGTTGCGCAATGTCTCACAACTGTGATTTGATTCATAGCAGCCTGGCTCTTGATGGCAAACTACTAAATCTATGTCCTACGGTAGGAGAACTGGGATTGCCATATTCATACTCACTTGACTTGTGTGAAAAAGTAGGCTATGTCCTCGCAAGAGTAAGACAAAAAATCGGATCAGTATTCAGAATTTTTGCCATGCATGAATCAGTGTTTCATGCTTACATCCCAGTTGTTCGACCCAAGCTGTAAGATTGTTCAATGGTGCATAGCAGCTCAACGTATGGAGACCGCGTCGCACTGGATCACGTAGACAGAGCATTCACAAAGCGCCTCCTTGGGGCTTCTTCAAAACTGGAATATTCTTACGATGTGATAAGCTCAAGGTTGATCCGCTCTGGCTACGGCTCGTGAAGCATAAGTCATTCTTCTAATACTTCCAAAGAAATGTACAGGTTTCCAACCTCAACATGACATTAATGCAATCAGCAGTCCACAACACACGAAGCAAACGGAACTCAGTGGCGGTAAGCAAGTCCAGCGCAAACGGATCTGTAAACATGTTCCTTAACAGTTGCGTCAGAGTCTGGAAAAGGCTACCGCTCGGAATAGGTGCTTGCACTCTTGTACAGGAATTTCGCAAAAACACCAACAAGTTCTTGACTGTGCAGTACCTGATTCAACTGTTTGATCGTTCTATGACAACAAGCTAAACGTACGTGCATGGTCCGATTTTCATATGTTTCACACCATACTATCTCCTATGATCTAGCAGTTTTACATGTGAGAGAACGGTTAAAAGCGAATCGACATCATTGCAATTCACTTTACTATTTAGTATCTCTTCGGTATCCTTCCAGTCGTCATCAGCTGATCTGATATACCACATTGCTGATCCAACTGCGGTCAATATTCTGTAAAAGTATGCACTTACCTGACAATGCCGATACAGGTGCGGTTCGAATCGCGACGAGTAAAAGTTGATTTATTCATGTTAGAAAACTTCTTTTCGCCTCTGTTTGATCCTTACTGACTCCGTAATCATTCTAGCCGTAAGCTCCCAAAGGTGTGACTCTCAATTGCAAACTGCACATAGTTGTTGAACTAAAACACTCATAACTAAATCTATTTGGATGGAGGATAACTTCCAGTTATATACTCTACGGTGTTTTCGTCCTTCTGGGGATTGTCAGTAGTGTGTACCAGATTTATGTGCAACAGTCTGGGAACCGTGATCCAGTGACTTATAGGTGGAGCATTAGCTCCTCCTGTTTCCGCGAGAACCCGTTTCGACAAACTTTGCTTCCCTTATGCTCCCAGTCCCAACTAAACTCAGAGCTCAAGGAACTGATGCAGAAGCGAGCTACACGACCATCTACCGAATGGGTTCAAGCAGTGTTACAACCGACGGGTATTTGTGTGCAAACCAAGGAATGTCTGCATAACAGAACAGTTGGGTTAGGTTAACAGTTTAATCACCTTGGACCAATGAAGAGGTAGGTGCACATGCCACCTGGTAAATCAGAATGTTCTTGAAACGAATTGATGCTTTGGAAGCACACCATTGGCTTAAATCGCGTTCTCTTTGAAGTGATGAGCCTATCTGGGAGCTTTTACTTTATCCCGGACACAGACAATGGTTGGCACCGGTAGCTTACATAGTAGACTTGTCCTGAAGCACACAGTGTGCGTACAACCACCACACCATGTGGAAGCGTGATAGCGTGGTGGCGTCAGTCAAACTAACCCAGCTACTCTGAATAGGAATTACATACCCCAAGTCATTGGCTGCATGCGCCCAGGGTAATAAAAACGAATACCTTTTTGGAAGTTTACTATCACTGATTGTCGTATGATAAAGAGATAAAGAGATATTTACCTGGGCAGTGTGGCCAAGGTTGCGAAATCCTCCACTCCAGAAAGCATGTTGTCATCCAAATGGAGAACTTCTAATCTTGCAAATCGATATGTACATTCCCTGATACATAGATAATAATAGTGAATGGCATGCTAATGCATCCTGGAATATTTCCAAGCAACTAGATTTTGTTTGACAACATGCTGTGTTGCGGGATTCAGCAGCATGATTAACGAAACAAAAATCTCTGTGGCAAAGAATTTGGGGGCACATTGACAGTTGAAAATTAAAATACAAAGTCATTGCTCCCGAAGCCGGTAGCCTACCGATAAAATTGCCTACGGGTATCGATTTAATACCTGACCCACCTATCGTTAGCTAAAGAATCTAAAGAACGGTGAAACCAAGTGGACAAACAGCAATAGTTCAGCTCTAGCAGTTTGCGAAGGGAAATTGCTACATTCACTCACTAACAAACACATCTTAACTATAACAAACTTCGCGCCTGAACTGAATCTAGAAGGCGCTTGTATTGCGCCTAATTTGGATTAAGTATCAGTTGCCTTCACAATATGAGAACAGCACCTCCGCTCCTTGTATTGTTTCATTGTACTTCTATTGCGCTCTATTGGCTGCACCTGGTGGCCAACTTGTCAAACAAGCGGTTATGTGATGTAAGCGAGGTAGAAATGAACCATTTAAAGTTTCCGCTCCGTAACTGTTTTGTTTACTTACGTCATTGTCCATGTACTGGAGTCCGCCGAACAAACTTCTTAGGTATTCATTCGACTACGTTTCACCGACCACCTTTGGTTGATTGTGGATGCTCAAACACCTCTGGTCGAGCGACCTGGTGACTAGATAGACGTTTCGCGAAAATCTGTTTGTTCTGTTGTTGCTCATTGGATCACCATCCTTGTATGATCGGATCAACGATTTCGTACACGTACATCATTTTTAACTCGGCCCGTGCGTTCGCATCCGGAACCCGCATAAACAAATCTATTATACAGTTGTGCTCCAGAGGTCACTGTTTGTGTGTGGTAGTGCTGGTACAATAAACCAGCCACCTTTAACACATATAAGATGTCATGGGTGAACCACAGTTGGCTAGTCAAATTATCAAAATGCATACACAGACGCTTTGCAAACAATCGAGCTCAATTATAACTGTGAGACTTGAGTAACCATGTTTTATACGTCAGAACATTCGATGGAAAGCAACATATTACCAAAATCACAATTGCTGGTAAAACCACTTGCATTCCTATTCATATGTGACGTACCCCTTCTCGTCTGTGCTCTGTATGGTCATCTTGTCTGATAATTTTGTCAATCCGTTACCCGTCAATGACAACTGAACCAAGTTTGGTAACACACCGAGCCGTTCAATTGCCTCTGGTCCGTTGATGAAATTGTAGGAGAGATCCAAACACTAGTATCAGGCAATACAAACGAATTTTAGCATCCGGAATGGTAGTGTTTCAGCAAAGTATTTCGGTCGAAAGACAAACAAAGTTGAAACAACTACACCAATCCTTTTGTTAACTACTTACCATCATTGTTTGTGCCTTCTGAATTATCTACATGGTTTGGCCCTAAAAGCTCGGCCGGTGGCCGAGTGGTCTGCAAGTCTGGCCTGCAGTCATAAGCTCACCAGTTCGAACCCGCTTAAGCGCGTGGGAGCCCCCGCGGTATACTCAGTTCGCGCGCGATTGGCGGTGGTTGCGCGGAGGCAAAGCGCCGTTACGGCGTACAGTTGACGATTTATTTTTGTTCATTTTATGCGCTAAAGTGCCGCAGAATTTAACAGGTAAACTTGTATAGAGTGGTTTAGCAAACTCGCTCTATTACGGGGAAGTTCGGCGTTTTCTGAAAAATTTTATGCAAGTGAATTGCATAGTATGGTAACCACCGAATAAGTAGACCATACGCTGATCAGGAGCAAAGGTGACTTGTTATTGTTCAGTACACTTCACCTGGCATAATTAGTCATCCTGAGTTGAAGATTGTGTAACAACTCGCTGTAACGTTCGGACTGCGTTTCTGCAATTGAATCTAATAAACATTCTGCGGTTGAAATCTGAAGAGAAAATCAACTTAAACGAACAAGCGAGTAACATTAGAATTATCCTAAAGCCGAGTTAAGAGCCCTAAGCGACTAATCTAGTAACCACATCATGTCCGATGAGGTTGCAATTGGCTATGAAACCTGGTTTCTCCGCTCTATCGAAGATGTTGTTTTCAATTGGAAGCGGATTTTACAATGCCATCCGTGGACCACCACAGCGTTTCACTGAACGGGATGCAAAATCGGCATAGGTTCACACACGGAGGTATGCGTTTGGTAGACGCTCGGATAGCGCGACACAGTATGGATGGACGATTCTCCTTCTACATGCAGTTCGATGAGTCAGGATGAGGTCTGCTGCACCGACCGGTGAACGGCAGCATATCCCTTACTCGGTGGTCTCACCAGGTACGAACAATCCGCATGATTGCCTGCGGTCAAACAACTTTGCGCCCTCCCTAGCTCAACGCATGCGTTCACTACGCCGGACTCCGCCCCGTGTACAGACTAGAGATGTGCAAATGCACAGCAGACGCTCTACCTGCAGGCACGTCTTCCTCCGCACCGACGCAGTGCGGCGCCCTCTCCAGCCTCCCTACACTGGCCCTTTCAGAGTTCTGCAACTGACTCCGAAACATTTTACTTTAGACCAGAATGGTCGCCGAACAACGGTGTCCATCGACCGCCTCAAAGTGGCCTTCTTTGACGAGCCACTTGCAACCCATCCTGATGATATTACACAAGCACGCGCACCTGAGGTGACTTCCCGAGCAATGGATAGCCCGAAATCCTCCGTTCCCCTTGACCAGTAACCTACCCCGCCTCAAACCCAGGTAACTGACCGACGTGGGATACAGGTCAAACGTCCGTTCTGTTTTTCAAATTTTGTAAACGTTTGCTATTTTCATTAGCACTCCATTTTCCTCGTTAGTAGTTATCGTGCGTTTTGTTCATAAAGGTGTCGCAAAATAGACAAAAGCTCAAAACATTTTGAGAACCTATAAAGCGCAGTTGCTTTTATCATGCATGCCGTGTATCCTCCGGCGTCAAGCCAGTTCCCCGACCCTTATCCATCCCCTCTGAGTTCTACTTTTCAGAAACTTAACCGCCAGAACTGCCAAGGCAACCCTTAAGTGACTTGCAAACCGGATCAACGACACCCCGAGTGACTCGCCACCTGACCAAAGACCCTTCCTCACCCAAGGAATAGACAGTCGCCCTCGGTCGCAGACAGCCACGAATGGGTTGGTCCTCAAACGCCACCTAGGCGTTGCCGACGAAGACGCCGGATTTCGTCGTGGGACGAGGACGCCCGCATACCTCTGTGAGGCGAGGACGCCCGCAATTCTTTGTGGGACGAGGACCGTGGACTAAAGTGCGGTGGGGGGAGTGACACCTCCCAAGAGCACCGTCGGGTCTGCAACAAAGGGAAGGTCCTGTCGGCCTTTTTTTGGACTAGCCAGTATTTTGCAGTCCGACCAGCCCGCCCCGACGGCCCACCGACGGTGTACTCTGGTCCACACGCTCATCATAAATAACAACTAACAAAAGCCTGGACCCAGCGAACTCTGCTATACACCCCACATTGGAAGCCGTTGTTACAGTCCATGCAAGTATTCGCACCCATCCTCACCTTCCGCCTTCCCAACTAACAGCTTCAAGAAGGCTTCCATCCTTCAGCCTTTTAGGGGGAGTCCCTTGTAGTGTACCGGAAAACAAGCTCTTTCAGTATTTTATAACACTGGATTTTACGGTTGTTTTAACCTTCAAAACATACACTTGTTTTATTGACGGCACATCCGTTGACACAAAGTGTTTTGGTGAGTATCTTACTGCACCGTTTCTCGCTCTGGTTGATTCGTTTCCTACTTTTGTAGCCTGCACAATATATGTTGAGTTCATTCCCATCCAACTTCTATCCTGTCCCGCATTTGCCACGTCTCTTACGTGCCTTGGATTACCGATTAGTATCCCAGGCTCCACCCAATAAGCTAAATATCTCATTGAGGTGGCATGTTCCAATGAAGTGTTGACGACTAGTGGCCGAGCGCCTGCTATCTTTAGCTTTATCTTGGTAGGTAACCTGGAGCGATGCTTCAAGCATTTATCCAATAGGACTACTACCATTTTTTCGGAGTCTAGTGTCACTTTTATTGCTGTTGGACCGCAGCCCTTGTAGTTTGGAGCTGAAGGAATTCTCGTCAGTGATTTGGCGATGACGTCGTCCAAATAGCGTGCTTCTCCGATGTAGCACCACTTCTCTAGTCATGTTCTTGCGCTTCGTGATCAGGAGAATCCGATTGTTCAGGAGTACCAAAAAACGGTTTTCTTGTTTTCGTTCGTAAAAAAGCCACCATGGTTTTTCTCCTTTGACCGCCATTTCCAAAGCATATTTGGTATTATCTTACCCTGCTCTATGAGTTGCGAAGACGAACTGCTGAGAGTAGGACTCTCTGTATCCTCACCTGAGTTCAGCATTACTCGACGAAATCGGGGTCCGCCGTGGTGCATTGCAGTCGAGTGACGCACTGCGCGTCTTAGTGCAGTGGACCAAACCCGAATACAAATCACGTGGCATGTAGAATTTCGTTGTTTGCGATCATCTACCAACTTGCTCTTCGTGGTGCCAGACCTGGACTCAGGAACATTAGTGTACACGACCGTTAACGCTCTGTGGTTCTGGTTAACTCATGTTGGTTTGAGTGTTGTGACTGGTAACTTGGATGGTTTAGCGGGCAATAAAGAATGGTGTGATAACAGCATCACATCGCTCGCGCTTAGTCCAGAAAATGGACGCACGCGTGTCTCTTTGGGAGTTTGTATCGAGGCGATCGATGCATATGTTACCTGGCTCTGGACTGTCTGCGGTGTGACCAATTGGTCAGATGTGGTATCTAGGGATGGGTTAATAGCTGTCACTCCGGGTGTGGCTTGCTCACTTAATGGGTTAGTACTTGTCGGGGTACGTAGAGGTTAGCAAGACTAACCTTAGCCTTCGAAATAGGGACAGAGCCATGAGATAGCACAAGATCGGGGTAGCTAGATTCTAATGGCTAAGTCCTGGGGGTCGCCGTTTGCTGGACTATTTCAGCTAGTTTTTCACACTTTTTCAAGAGCGATATTATACAATTGACTATTGGAATTACTCTGCATGTTTGGTAAAACTAGATCGAACCAGTCAGGTTGCTTTGTCTCTTATATGGTAGTTGAATTAAACCAGCATAGAGGGGGTGGAACGGAAGGCCGCGAAATACACAGGTAACGCCTCTTCTAACTAGGCGTACACACTTCTGCTTACAACATTTGCGGTTAGTGGCATCAGTTCCATTGAGGTCCATTGTTGCAAACGAACGCTGCCCTCGTCTGGTCACCTGAGATAAAGGGCGAGTGCCGCTCGCGTTCTTTGTTCCAGTTGTACTCTCGATGTCAGTTACCCTAGGTGAGTGTGGCACGACGAGGACACACGTACACGGAGCTTGGATTGCTTATTGATCCACACTGGTTTCTGTAGGACAAAGCCGTTGGAATTGGATTGTATTAGGTGGATGTTAGCGGCAAATGCCGGCGATGGGCGAATGCAATTAAAACCACAGATTGAGTCCTAACTGAGTTAGAAATGCCCCTATAGATGTAATTTTAGAACTACTCGAAGCGCGGAGAATCCTTGATCGAGCACAGTGTCACGGCAATGAAAACTGTTAACAACAACAGAGTGGTGCGTCTGGATAGAAGCATGAAGTGCGCGAAAACAACATGGGTAGCACAAACCAATTTCCGTAGAAAATACTTCCGTAAAAATATGCCCACTGAACACGGGGGTTTAATCCAATTCGAATAAGTTTCTGATGACTGCGCTAGGTGAAGAGGAAGATGTGAAACTCTGTGACAGAGGAGAGCACGTTTAATATGCGACTAGTCAGGTGAATGTTTCAAATATTCGCTCGATGTCTGGATTACTCAACTGTAATTCTACTAAGCATGGTCTCAACGCGGTCTAGTTTGTGACGGTTTTGTGGACTTGTGTCGGAGTGTAGTATATTTTCTGGGTAACAGCCCCGTCTGTAGTTCGTTACTTGCAGTGTCGCAGTAACAATTCTTTCGATTAGTACTATCATGATAAGCAGTTGGTTCTTGTCCTCGGATTCCGCCATGCAGTGTGTAGTTATGGAGCAACCTCTGTCCGCACCTGATGTGCATACACATATTGCCGACGCACATGATCCACTATTTTGATTCGTCATTGGAAGAGGACTACTTTGCAGAGATTGCAGCACGATCGGCACAGTGAGTTCTGATTTTTGAAATACCTTTGCATACCCTTTCACGTGCTCATAGAAGTATATTGATAAGTAAAAATCTAGAAGCCTGTCCGGATTTTCAGGCGATCTTTTACTGCCTGTCAGGAGAAAAGGTTCGACCAGCAAGCTCTTTATTGGTGGTATATCCTCCGATTAGGGAACTACGAGTGAATAGCACGAGAACTGGCCTCGGTTGGAGCGTCACGGCTCCTTGGTTTCGGTTGGAAAGACGATGAACACGTTTGGCTGGATACACTTGTTGAGATGGCTAGCAGCCGACCACAGTGGCTTTCCTGCTACGAGTTTCTTTGTCCCTCCCCTTCCCTTTTAGCCTCCCCCTCCACCTACGATCTCATTTCTTAGCCTAAAACATAATAATTTTTCTTTTTGCCTAGTAGCCGACTGGTAGCTTACCGGAACGTTGCCTATCCGTTGCTGGTAGCTCAGCTGGCATGCAACTTTTGTATTTATTTTCCTTTTTCATTTATGTATTGCGGCACAGTAGCTGAGGTGTTACCCACCTCTAGCTGCCGTGGATAATGATGATGACGATGACCTAGTGGGTTTGAATAAGCAATTTTACATCCGAAGCGATCGGAGTAATGTACTTGACGTGATCAGCAACTTTAATGAACATAACAGAACCCCAAGTTATGCTGAGGGCATGAAAAATTTGCTTTTGCTCAAGAACTTAGGGTCCTGGAGCTGAATAATGGTTGCCCAGTTACTTCCAACCGTCCCTCGGTCAACCCTGGTACCCCGTCACATTGACGCAAAGGGAGGATCGCAACGGGCATGTTCGGTTGGCCGCCTGGAAACCAAGGGTCCAACTGGGTTATTCAGACCATTGTTGACATTGACCTGGCACCGCTAGACACCGATTTTGTTCAGTTTATTTAGTTAGGGTTATTTGTGGGGGCATCCATGTGGCAAAACTCAGTCCTTTCGGGACAAACATTTATTCTGCAAAGTCAACTCAATGAAAATTATAGCATTCTTGGCAAGCCAAGCTTTTGGATATAAATTACACATTCATGTCCATAACTAAAGGCTTTTCTGAATCGCTGAGGTTCCTCTTTTGTTTCAATTAAACAAACGGTCAGTAACACACATGAACGTCGGCCAATCTGTGTCCAGTAATCGAATCCATTACATCCCTCTCTCATTGGCCGTCTGGCTCGCTCGGTTGGTCCATCCATTTATTCTGGTAGGACGATGCAATCGCAATCCACACATTTTGAAATGCAGTGAATGCGCATTTTGTCCTGCTCCGAGTAACTGTTGCTTCAAATTGCTTAGAAATAGGTGAAGGCGCGCCTGGCTACCCAGCCCCAATAGTACAAGTTGGCCGGATGTATGCTGGTAGTTTAACTAATATGACTGCGTTGAATCTGCTCAATATGGTTTACTTATATGTTCACTCGGAATGTGTTAATTTGCATATAAGTACCTCATTTCTATATAGGTTGTCGATTGTTACAAAACACAAAGTCAAAAAATGAAGCGCGTGGTTGGGACGCAAAACGTTTAACATCTGAATGCAAACAATGAATGCTGGGTCTTACTTTCAAGTTCGTCAGTTTTCCACTCATCTGTGGTATACTATACATGTGGTTCAATGCTAAGTTGAGGTCCATCAGTTTGGGAAATTGATAAAAGCTGTCTTTTGCAAGCAACTATTACATAGGTTTGAAAAGGAAGTTACATAACGACAACATATTTTCGGATGCGTCGATCTTCTTCACAGTTGAAAACTCAGTGCCCCATTCTACATCGTCATCCTCTAAGTTTAGGTCACAGATCTTCAGTTCTGTCAAAAGTTCAGTGGCAGTATTCTCGAACAAGCTTTTCTAAAAAAATTAAATAAGACAAAACTCACTAGTAATGCAGGAGAGAACTTTTGCGGTTCTTCAGATTTGATGGCAACACCTCTACGAACTGTCGGACTCTCTCTCTGTGGAGGTACACGCAGAGGCTTTTGACACCAACTATCCGTAATCCTGTGATTACCTTAAAGCATTTTAGCAGATTCTATTCACATACGTTCGCTATTAGCCTCCAGAGTTCGTCTAGAAGGAAAACCATTGAACAATGCCGATATGGGCATATTTAGTTTTCGTTGTCCGATTAGAATTATCAACCAGTTTAATGATGGTAAGGCTGTAAACAAGAAAGTAGCAAATATATGCTTTGCAGCAGCACAGCTTAGTATGTTTTAAAAAATGCTACGTAAGGGCAGCTGTTACATTTAGACTGCATGTAGAACATATTGTTCAGGTGAAAGCGTGTTTTCCTCATACTGAACAGCAATTAAAGAAAAAGAAAACAAGATTGAGTATCCTCATAATAGGTGGTCATGGCACACAGAACATTGGACACATTAAGTACTGTATCCGCTGTTAGCCTTTAGTTGATTAAGCGTTCCTTAGTTGTAACTAATTCGATAGTCCTAATAAACGATAATAACTTTTGGAAAATTCTAGTTTTCCATCTAGATAGTTCACATTTGATAAAGATGGGTATTTATAAAGCTATAATTTAAATTAATCCGAGAAGCTCAGCTGTATGTGTTAACTTTCACTCGCCCAAATTCCGTTACCTAGGAAATTATGCTAAATACTGAAATTTAGTGGTCCAATTTGGGAATCTACATCCTCAAGTAGCTACATTTGCATCGACCTGAACCTCAGCAGCTGAGCAGTGTATGTCAACACTTGCCAATGCTTGTTAGCAAAACCTAACTTATAGACCATGTGCTGAGCACCTTTTGAAGAATGAACACCTAAACGCCTTCAAATGGCTCAAGCAAAAAGAGAGTGTATTGGTACTAGGCCGGGATCTTTCTGCTGGCTAGGTGAGACTATTCCTTTTTGGGTCATGGAGTACCCACCGTGTGTCTGGGCTGTGACACGCAATCTCGATTGGGGCTACACTTTACTTTGAAGCAAAACTATACCATTTCTATCACTGGGTTCGCATCCAAAGTGGAGAGTTTTGCAGCTAATTTCTCCCAACACTGCACTGTTTGAAGAGAACGGGTCCGAAACTCTCCACTTCTGATGCGATCCCAGGTAGGACCATATTAGAAAAAAGGGAACCGCCATGAGTTGCAAGTCGATATTTCGGTTGTGAGTATCCAGCGCTGCAAGACTGGGACAAATGAGAAGTCTACAAAAAACGTCTGTTTTGCCGGAAACATGAGGATCGCTGACGTATTCGAATGCGCTAAATCAAGTAGAGCAGTGATTTTAAGCAGTTATGTCCTCTCCAAGATGCACAAGAATGAGCTAGCGCTAGGACCAATAATGAAAATGTGTACCTCGCTGTACCTCTTAATCACTAAGTGGTTTCTCATACTACTGGAGCCAGTTAGAAAAGCCCATTCTAGCTACAGCATCGTGGGCACTTTTGACATTCTCGACATGGCTAGTCAACTCGAAATGACCAAATGGATGTATTACCCCTGTTCATCAACGTTCTGTTAGAGACAATGGGTAATCTATGAGAATTCATCCAGCCGCATCACACCAACATTTGTATTACACAAGACGGATTTAGTCATTTATTGCAGACGGGAGACAGAAACACTCAACTCCAGGTTAACAGAACGATCTACGAGCGAAGACAGGTGGACATGATTCTCTACTAGATAGGTTACCTGTGGACTTCTTTATGAACACGATAGATAAATGTTAGTTGGACAACACTATTAACGGCTTGGTGGGTTACGACTAGTAAGTAGCTGACATATTTTATTGCGGCCGGTAATCGAATGTGCACCTAAGATCTACTGGTCAACTTTAACTATGCACATAGAAACTTATCTTTTGCTATCGAACTGAATCGTAACGACTCATTGGCATATTTAGATATCCAAATCAACAGAAATGTTGAGTTGCAACCATAATTAGTTGCGGACGACCTGAAACTAGAATATTGTGGAAATCCCTGGGGTTCCTGAAACTCTTCAGCTGGCTCTGGATAGACTCTGGAAATGGTCCAACTTGTGATTGTTGTCTGTAAACTGGACAAAGTGTCCAGTGCTGCGTATCCGAACGGCTGATACCTTCACGGGTTTCGCCGTCTATGCGAGTGAAATTCTTCGCGTGACTCATTAAACTGATCTAGGCGGCTCCCACTGTTACACTTCTCACTTTGGCGACAACTGGAAAATGACAGCTAACAAAGGGTACGGTATCTTGTGGTTTGTCCGACGTTCTTTAGAGACCATAACAGCGTTTTTGTTTCTTAAATCCTTCTTGGCATTCGTTCGGTCCCGGCCGAGTGGTCTGCGCACCTGGTTTGCAACCATAAGATCCCCGGTTCGTATCCAAGTAGAGGTAGACCACTTCCCGGTATACGCAGCCCATGATATCGCCTCAGCGGGCGCAACTCACTCTCGATCGTTTGGCTGTTGAAGTATCTAAGTATGGCATGAGCTTCGCACCATCGAAGTGTTAAGTACTGCTCAAGGATTGGGCTTTCACCTGCTCCCTTGCTCACTTTCGAAGATGCACAACTTGAACAGGTAGATAGCTTTGTCTAACTTGTGAGCTGTGTTTCTGATGACGGCACCATCAGCAAGGAAGTTTCTCTTCGGATCACCAAAGCCCGATCAGCATTTATCAAGCTGAGGCACTTGTGGCATCATCGCGACGTCTCATTCTCTCTAAAGAGCCGCATTTACAGCGCATCTGTTCGCCCAGTATTGCTGTATGGGGGCGAGTCCTGACCGGTTCGTGTGGAAGACATGCGTCATCTTCCTGCCCTCGACTACGGTTGCTTAAGAAAGCTTGCTCATGTTTGGTGACAACATCGAGTTAACACTAATGAGGTTCGACGTCGCATCTTGGGGAATGCAAGTATTTCCTTCAATAAACTGGATTTGCTGCTACAGTTCAGATAGCTCGGTCACATCCTACGCGCGTCCTACCGTCTCGCGCTCTATTCGCTCTTCAAGGACCTGGCTGGAAGCGACCGTCTTGTGGTCAGCCTTCCATTTGCCGAGAACATATGAAACCGCGGACGTCGTACTAGCCGCTGTTGGACCCGTACATCTTACAGGACGGGGACGCAAAGATGAGGAGTGCCAATGGTTTAGCACTCTTGAAGATATGGCCAGTAAACGGAATCAGTGGAAGAATTGTGTACAGAATTGCACTGATTCCCATGCTTAATTCTTCAAACATTGAAAATGAAAAAAGAGAAAAATCAACATGGGAAAAATAAACTAATAATATTCTGTTCTAGTTTTTGTCACAGTATTCCTTTCTTCCTACGGCAGCGTAGCTGAAGGGTGTTGCCAAACTTAAACTAGTGTGCACGATGATCAAGACGCGGTGACTTCTGCTTATCTGTTAAGCTGCATGGCTTTGTTGGCTTTAAGTCTAATTGCTAGAATGTTAATGTGTTTGGCGGCATCCGGTTTCGGATTTGCCTGTCACACTGACCAGCCACAGGACGCCTGCGCCTACAGAGGGACCATGGATGGCTTGCGCTGCACCACCCACAGCTCCACCCACATACCCCATATCCAGTGTAAACCCGAAGGAATAAGACCGGGAGGCATGCGGATGGGAACCACGTTTCATCAACGGAGCCGGCCCACACTCCTTCACAGGCAAACACAAGCATACTGTATTTGGGAATCAAGCGCACACAAGGCGGTGGCTGGACCGTAGTCCGCTCGACACTGAGTGAATGAAACCACTCTTCGAGCCTAGCACGACTACAAAGATCGGGTACTCCGTCCCCTCCAGCAACGATCAAGTGTCTCCTGGCGCCAGGATGGACGAGGTAGTGGGTAATAGACAGGTAGGCACCTTGTCAACATGCACATCAAGCGCAGACACAATGGGGATGTCAAACAACAGCCAATCATTCGAAATGCCGATATCAAATGAAAGATGTCGAATAAAGTAAACGTAGGTAATGACATAAATACTTGCTATATGCGCATATGGAGTAACTTGGTTATAGGCGAATTCACGATAAGTACAAAATGACCGAAAGTTATTTAAAAAATACCACGTGATAAAGTTACGCAAGATTATCACAATTAACTTGAGCGACGTGTGCAATTTAGGAGAAGATTATCAGGTCCGCCGAACTAACCAAAGAAAGTGGAATGAAATTCCTCCAGTTCAAAAAGACGTAGTTTAATTGTTAGTTGGTTTAGCCCAACTGCGGTGAAGAAGCATCATGAATGCAGCATCAGCCTCTGCATGGAACACAGGGGGTAGATATATATACATACATGTTTGGATGGATCCGCTTTCGGATTTGCATGTCAATCTGGCCAGTCACAAGATGCCTGCGCCTACAGAGGGACCATGGGTGGCTTGCGCTGCACCACCCACAGCTCTAACGACACATCACATATCCAGTGTAAACCAGAAGGAATAAGACCAGGCGGCATGTGGATGGGAGCCATGTTTCACCAACGGAGCCGGCCCACACTCCTTCACAGGCAAACACAATCATGCTGTATTTGGGGAATCACGCGCACACACAAGACAGTGGCTGGACCGTAGTCCGCTCCACACTAAATGTATGGAACCACTTTTTGATCCTAACACGGCAACAAGAACCGTGCACACCGTCCCCTCCAGCAACGACAAACTGTCTACTGGCGCCAGGATGGACGAGGTAGTGGGTGATAGACAGGTAGGCACCTTGTCAACATGCACACCAAGCGCAACCACACCGGGGATATCAAGCAACAGCCAATCACTTGAAACGACAACATGAAATAAAATAACTCGATTAAGGCATATAGATACGGTGACATAACTTCACTAAATGAGCATGTATAAAAAATTGGATAGGAACGAATCCGCGGTAAGTTCAAGTGGTCAGAAAATATATCTTAGGGAGTGCCACAAAGTCGAAAAGGTTCTCGAATTTAACTAAAATTGGCTTAAGCGACGTGTGGGACTTTATGGAAGAGAGTACTGGTTGACATATATATGAAAAAGAAAAGCATTAGGACAAAATTGCAAATCCACCAACTGAAATAAAGAGATTTAGCATGCAAGCACGCTGTTAGTAAATCGAATGCAGCGTACCTACAAACGCTGCGCCGGTTCTGCCTACGTTCTCTGCAGGACCCGTCGTCGCTTCAGTGATGGTCTCCAGCGGCCTCGCTCATTGCTCACTAAGCCTGCCTGAATCAGGCACCCGCGACCGCATGTGCTACAGCACCATGCGCTCGATGTCGATGGAGTACAACCCATCGGTGCTTGCCGCTTTCGCACTTGCCATTTCTTCTCTGCATGCATGAGGACTTACTCCCGCACCTCGGCAACTGCCCTCTATATCAGAGCGCGTCATTCACGCCGATCAACCGCCTTCGATTCCCATGACCTACAATCAAGGTTAGAACGTGGGAGGCTCATTTTGATCATGTCCTGGAAACGTAACTTTGGTTTCCCCGCATGACGCTTCCCAATACTCAGCTGACCATATAAGATTTGCTTCGGTATCCGAGTCGAATCCATACGACTCACATGACCGAGCCATCACAGATGTCTCAGCAAAAGTATACAGTCCATTGCATACATTCCACTTTGTCGCAACGCTTCCGTGTCAGCAACTCTGTCGCCCCATCCAATGCGCAGAATAGGTCGCAAACACTGTTGATGTAACCGCTCGAGATATCGCACATCCCGCCGGTACATCGTCCAAGTTTCATTGCCGTATAGAAGAACGGACAGCACCATGGATTTGTACACCATCAGCTTCGTGCCAATGGCAAGCCGATGGTTGTTCCACACTCGGTACTCAAACTTCTCGAGAGCCGAAGTCATGTGCTGCAACTCATCCGCGCTGTGTGCAAACAACGCACAGTCGTCAGCAAACAGCAACATACGGATAGTTGTCTCACAAACTAGAGTTCTCACACCGAAATGACGGCTGTTCAGTAACCCACCATCAATACGGTGCTGTACACGAACACCGTAAGTACAAGCGGCATCCAAAGCACATCTTTTCATGAAGATATACATTAAAAAGGCAGGAGCTAAGACACAGCCTTGCTTCACACCAGAGACAACTGCAAAGTCATCCGAGGTCTCGCCACTCAGCTGCACCGTCGCCCGCATACCACTATGCAGTCATTCAATTAAACTTACAAACTTACGCGGGCAACCAAACTTACCCAACACCAGCCACAATGCCTCGAGGTTCACCGTATCAGAAGGCTTGGTGCAATTAACAAAAAGCGAGTACAACGGCTGTTGTTCTTTTCTGCACTTCTCCTGCAACTGATGAGCCGCAAACACCATATCTATAGTGCTGCGACCTGAGCGGAATCCACACTGCACTTTCGCCACGTTAAGTTCCACACCCTGACCGACGAGGCGGTTGAGCAGGATTCGGGTAATCACCTTGACTACACAACGCAGCAAGTTGATGCCACGATAATTCGTGCAACCTTGCTTTCTTCCTTTGCCCTTGTACAGTGATAGCACAAGGGCATCCTTCAGATTAGGTGGCACCTCCTCCTCAATCCACACGCGTTGCACCAAGTGGTGCAGCGCAGTCAACAACGCGGGTCCGCCGTGTTTCAATACTTCAGGCGGGATCCCGTCACCTTTGTGGTGGTGCCACAGGTCGCCCACTGTGGCAATGCAGTCCACATCACACGGGCGTGTAGCCATGGCCTTCTCCAGCTTAATATGTTTCTCCACAGTAAAGAGGGAGGGAATGTTAAATTTATGCCAATTCACGGCGGGAGCGCAATACATATATTTACGAAAATATATGTACAGTTTCGTCCGCACCAATTTGTGATCAGTGCCACACACAGCTCCACGCAGTACACGTGTCATGCGCACTTCACGCATATCACGCTGACGTACGATGACATAGTCGAGCAGGTAAGAGTGATCACTCCGTGAGCATGTCCAAGTTGCTATATCACTCGCACCCAGTGCAAACCTAATGTTCGTGATTGTCAGGTCGTGAGTGGCACACAGTTACAGCAGCCTGTCAACGTTCGCATTCGCTGAACCCATGCCAAGCGGACCGATAACATCTGTCCACACGGATGCATCACGCTCAACGCGCGCGTTGAAATCACCCAGCAGAAATAGTCGGTCGCTCCTCGGCACAGACCGTAGCACGGAGGATAGCTGAGTGTATAATTGATCGCGCGTGTCATCAGAATAACTCATAGCCGGACCGTACGTGCTTATAAAAGTGGCAAACTTACCTCTTCCGAGTCGTAGGCGAAAAGGCATCAGTCGCGCGCTGATGCCTGTTGATTTACCCACGAGCTGGCCATGGAGGCGATCGGATATTGCAAATCCGACCCCATGATCACGTGGTGCTGAGGCGGCGTTGCCCGCCCAGTAGAATGTGTAACTTGCACCTGTTTCATAAAACAAATCATGCTCAGCGAGCCGGGTTTCACTGAGCTCCGCAATATCAGTGTGGTAGCGTGTCAGTTCCATCGCGACGAGTGCAGTGCGTCGCTCCGGGCGCTCGCTGGAGTTCCAGTCCAGTAGTGTGCACACGTTCCAGCACCCGAGGCTGAGTGCTTTGCGAGTAGGCATACAAATGCATTGGTGGACAATCGCACGCAAGGTGGCGGTTGTGCTTCGGGGGTTTGCTTGAGGGACACTACCCGGAGCCTTTGGCTCAATAGTCTGACCCTCAAGGTAGTGGTGAGTAGATCCAGCTGGAGAATATGATTGCAGAGACAGATTGGAATCTGCTTGACGGCCGTCACGCGCAGCCTTCGAGGTACTGGAACAATTTTTAATTGTTTTGCGACCGTAGTAGGCTACGCAGCTGCGGCCACGGCCAGACGCAGTTGGGTTTCGGCGTGTTTGCACCAATTTGAGCAGGGATTGCCTGGCTTGAGGCAGGCAGTAATAAAGCATTGAGCACCCGGAGGTGCCCTCCCACCGTCAGAGACAATGCGTGGCACTTGTGCTCTACGTCAATCGAACTGTGAGCTTATAACCCGTAAGCATGCTGTCTCCGATGGTTAGGTTTTACGGGAAGAGGGCCATCGACCAGTTGCTAACCTCCGAAGAGGATGGACTACGATATTGGCAGGGCACTCACTCCTGACAGGTGAAGGACTCGGGTCCTCAGCCAAAGCGTTTGATTAAATGTGCACCTGAAAGACAGATGGTCTATCATATGGTCAGTTCACTGACTCATGCGGATTGGTGTCCTGGATCTTAGCATGGAGATGGGCGTACCCCAACTCCCACCCAGCGGTCACCACGAGGGGGCGACCAGGACATGAGCCCATGGCACAACAGTAGCAGCAGTGGGTAAACCATCTGTCAGGATCTAGCCACCACCAGCCTCAGCGAACCATATACATACATACATCGGGTTGATTTTGTAGGTAAGTACCAGGTTGGTTGATGTGTTTCGCTGACAGACTTATCCTGAGCGCCTGCTAGTTTGAGTATGCATTCAATGCACTACCGAAGGCTTCGAGCAGACTTGGTCCTAACTCGTAGTATGTATGATTGAAAGGTTGAACTAGCGTTGTCTTGGCTATTCAGCCTAGCCTGAATGACTGGGCCCCGCAGTCATCCCATGAAGTTTCACAATTCACGTTTTGACCAGATTAGGACAACAACTCGTAGATCATGTAGTGCTATGGAGTGCTGGTACTCGCTTTCGGACGTTGTTAGCTGGGGTTTGAGTGCCAGTTATTCTCTATTGGGTGGCAACACAAAACATCCCTTTCCTCCGACCATATCCATCCTTGAACTTTGATTCTATTTTCTGTGTTCGATTTCACTCGTTGACATTATCCTACATTTAGCTGACATTCCTGTTCCTTTACCAGCCATGTTATTTCCATATTCTGCCTACTTCACGTGACTGGCACAGTGGAGAATGCTAGTGCAGGAAACAGAGGCAATAATTGATTGGCCAGAGTGTGCTTGGGGTGCTTCGTGTTAGATATGTGAAGAATTCTGAGAAACTTATTGATTCCTGGCTCAAGGATCTGCTCAAGTAATAACACTCTAGAGATTTCCCTGTCGTTCCAGTTCCATCTGAAATTGAACTTAGATTTCAATGGCGGACGGAGTTAATGTTGTATTATAATATTCGGTTTCAGAGTTAGACATAACACGCTATTTCTTCTCTCATTTGTATGCAACTGACCGAAAATACAACTAAGTCAGACAGCCAACGGATCATGTGCATTGCTTTTTTGCAATGCCTCAGGTCAAGTCAGTGTCCAGAAACAAAATGGGCTTCCGCCTAACCAGCATCTCCGTGTGTGTGCCAGTAATCAAGTTAAGGTTACGCTGCACCCCGACATTCGAACTTCTTCATTTCTGCAAACAGCGACAAAAACTGGTTTGTGAGCAAAATTAGTGCCCCTTTAATCTAGACTAGTTACAAAATCAGAATGTAAGACACTAATATAAATGCTACTCTTGTACAGATAAAAAATGCATAAAAGAAGGACTTATCTCATGTGCTTGTATGACGGCTTTAAGACCATGGCAGGTACGATTGGGTTGCATTCGATGGACGCGACGAGCCCTGAACAGGTAGACGAATTCGTGCGTGTCAGTTGTCCCCTCACCCGGGCGTGTGGGCGCGTCTTGATTCAACATAAGCAGAGGCGTAGCAGGGGGCGGGAAGGACGGTACGCCCCGGGCGCCACTTGACAGGAGCGGCAATTTTGGTACCGCCGATTGTTCGACACCAAATATAAAGAGTCAAATTACCAGATAAACTGTGGGTTGCATATTTTAATGTTACTCCGTATGCGAAACAACACTTTAGTGCTATGTGTCACAATTGTGCAAACGTTCTTCCCATCATCCTTGTCATCAAAAACTAATATGCAATTTACCCTGAGCCGATTCTGAGTGTTTATGGATTTACATCTGCCGAGTGGGGCGAAACATTTACCACCACCCAGGACGGCAAAAGCAGATGCTACACAACTGGACAAAAGTATGTCAGCTTTGTGGGTGGGTGTGCGATAAAGTGCCTCCTCAACCGCCCATGTTCCTCACATGGTTTGACTCGCCGGCGTGGCAATGGATAAAGGTCAAATGCTGTTTTGACCTCCGCATGTCGGCCGGTGGTTCAGTGGGCTGCCCGCCCAGGCGACAGTCATAAGGTCATCGTCTCGAATCCGCGTATGGGCTGACGTCCTCACGGTTTACTCAGCCCGCTCGCTACTGGTGTTGATTGCGCGGCAGCGCAGCGCCCTTACAGCGTACAGTTGACATATTTATTTATTATCCGCGTGTTCAGCACGTGGTGTTGATTACGTGGTACGTACTTGGACTTTGCAGTGTTGGTTAAGTGAAAAGTACAACTTCAAAGCATGGATGATTTGAGGAACTTGTAAGCAGACCTAACAAACAGTCTCTCGTAACTTTATGAAGCTGCCCAATACATTCTATCGACCACCAGCAGCCATGGCTGTCGTACGACGCAATGATTCAGAGGTTTTTCGTTCTATTATGATGGTCCTTGCTTACCGGACATATGACCCGTTCTGCTGACAGCATCAGACGGAACTATTCGTTGCAACCGATTTTTGCACACACCGCACCCAGTCGTCCTGCGTGAATTTTGGTAAACCGTGTTCCACACGCCGCATGTTTCGTCTCACCCAAGCAGACATGCATGTGTTAAACTAGTAACGGCACGATTCATTTTGCCCTGCGTCAATGGTAACGCTCATACCTGATAGCTGGTGGCCTTCCGTGTCAATGCGCGAAGATGCAAAAACACACGAAAAGCCGATTTGGCAAGTTCCTAACGCCCGATGCAAGTTTACACTATGCGCATGTTAACCTCGTAGGTCCACAACGGCCTTTGAAGGATTCAGTACATCTACGTACTTGTATCTATCGATTCATAAGGTAACCGGACACTATTCCAATTCAAAACGGCTCTCCAAAAATGGTAGCGCAAGCTTGTCCTGAGTGCTGTGTGGCACAGTATGGCTGCACCACCGTCGTAAACATTGATGCAGGGTCATATTTTTGTCCGTTTTCTACGTTGCTCAAGGATTTAGGTTACCACCATGTCCAGACGGCGGCGGATTATCCGATGGCTAACGAAAGAGTAGAAAGATTTTACCGCCACTTAAAGACAGCGATCTGAGCGCACGCAGGCCATCAATGGTGCAAACACTTGCTTTCATCCTCCTTGGCGGGGTCTTCAAAGAGCCCGTGCCGTTTTCGCTGGACATCCTTTTTACAATAGCGCCATGAATACATCAGTATCCTAAGAATAGTTCAACGCTGACCAATGTAAAGCTATTTCTCAGGTCCCCTATGCTGTCCCCTGCTTACTTTTCAATAAAAACTCAAGATACTGCGCACCTGAAGGTGAATTGTCCCGATCGGAAATTTAGCTTGCAACGTTGGCCTGTCTACAGAATGCAGTTTTAGATTCTTCTGTCTGAAAATATTTCATTGTTACTCGGTTATACCGACCGCTTATTCAAGTAACCCCTGTACAGTGTCCTTTTTACATAGATAAAAAATTACAGTTTTGGTAATGTATGTTAGCCCATCCGTAGTTGATATTGTAAACTACTGAAAAGGTACCCATCTGGATAAATAAAGCTTACCTTGACTTGACTTGAAAACCCGATTTTTACGCAACAATAGCGCAGTAGGTCTACGATAGCACACTGCGTTTGCTCGGACAACTTGTAGCACCAGCACTGTCCACTTCCACCTTTGACTACGGAAACTATACTGATTGGATTACTCACCAGATGCGTGACCTGCGCCCTCTTGCAGCGCGGTTACAGAAGACACTGGTTTACGTGCACGAAAATCTGTATACGTGTTCACACGTACTGCTTCGCGTAGGTAGTTTCCAACAGGTTTTAAATCGCCGTACGCTTGGCCTTTCAAAGTTATCAACCGTACAAATAGGACGTTTACCATTGACCGCGGTGCGCGACTCATAATTGTCACCATTGACCGCCTGAAGCCAGCACTTATGGAGGAAAGCGCCTCCTCACCACTGTATAACAATGCACCGTGAGACGTTAAAACTAACCGCACCCATTTTAAGCAAACCAACATCGTCGAATCAGACGACGACTTCGATCTACTCTTATGAGCCGTCCCGACAGCTCTTGGATCTAACCTGTCGCCTTCCACGACCAACCGTCGTGGTCAGGTGGTTTTCAAGCCCGTTCACTTTACTGATTACTTCCAGTGTAAATACATTTAGATTTACAACTATTGTATATTAGTGCTCCATTTCTCCTCAAATAACCTTTTAAAAACCAAACAAGTACCTAAAGTACCATAAACCTAACAATTCCAAACTTCCTAATAATCTTTGAATAAATTCGAAACCAAGAAAAATTAAAAAATTATTCCGCGCAGACCACGTGTTTATTCATTTGGTCATTTTTCCTGCGTTGTTTTGCTTTGCTTTCCTCTACATACTCCAACTCTCCCGTCTGTTCAACTGGCCAACGCTTTTGCGGATCGCCGCAGTCAGCGAGGATTCAATTGGATAAAGTTGGAGGTTGTTCCATGCAACTAGGGATGATTTGGCGCGGGGCTGGATGCAGCAGAGGGTGAGGCCACTGCTAAGCGCACCGTTTGCAGTCAGCTAAAGTTGAGTTCCTGTCGGCTTTTCTTGGACTATCCAGTTTTTGTGAAGTTAGCTAAACCAGCTCCAACGGCTCGCGTGACACATACCATCCTGGAATAAATTCGGTAATAAAATACAAACGGCACAGTGGAGCTCGTTTTCCTACGAAACCTTCCGACATGAGCGTTGACAACCATTTGCCTTACAAACCTCAGTCACCCATCATTTTGTAGCGATGGTATTTTTTGTTCAGTCACACAGGAGTAGCTCTGTAGCGCCCAAAAGGATAACTCATGTCTTTTGCTTACAATTTTATTGCAAATCTGTTGTACAATATTCGTTCTTATTCTACTGCTTCTCACCTCCTGCCACGTTATGAACATATTTGTCTGCTCCTTGAGTTTGTTTGATGACATTCGCTACTGTCTCGCTTCATTCGTCTACCTCTTCTTTTAGCTCCCGAATATCGTCCGAGGTGTCCAACTTCGTTTACTTTCCGATGTACGCGCATCGTGCGCTCGATAAGCCGTAGATTTTTTCCACTTTCTGATAAATACCCATAACTATCTTCAAGTGCTCCGTCTTTTTTTCTTAAATACCGCGGTACATCAACACTCTACTTTTTGGGGTAACGAGGTGTCACGAGTATCCGAACAGACTAACATAGGTGTCTCGCTGTCATCGAACCTCAAGTCGAGCGCAAAATAGACAATAATAATAATACTAATAGTAATAATAATAATAAACAATGTGTCAGCTGTGTGTCGTAATGGCGCTTCACTGCAGTGCGACCACCACCAGTCGCACGCGGGCTGTGTATACTGCGAGGACGCCCAATCCTACGCGGATTCGAACCTGCGCCGCAAGCTTAAGAGACAAACTGGTCACTTTTAAGCTAGGGGCCGACAATGGTAACCGCATGTTGTTCAGAATGCTGTGGATGATTCGCAGGTCACTCAAAGCACTAACGAGTGAACTGTTTGTTAAGCTTTACAGGGATTGCATCAGACGTGACTTAGAAAATTGGTTTCATGCCTGCGTTTGTATGGTGCGGTGGAGCGGGTTTTTGGGATTAACATCACGATGATGCGTGGGCTGACGTGCGCAATAACGCAAGAAATTACTTGGGTCAGGTCTTTTCCCTACACTATTGACGTCACCAGTGCGATCTGATCCATACTTAACGCATTTTCTGTGGTCATATTGGACCGGACTTATGTCAGCAGTACCTTCTGACTCTTTGTGAGAATAAGACAAAAATGCACAAGGCTCTATTCGACCTGGTGGCTCTGATGTCCGGTTATCAAGTAAGGTGCTTGACACTTGGAACGCTCTGCCTAATGTGTTTGTATTAGCGCTGACTTTTAAGGAATTTGTACATCAACAAAACACCCTTCGTTTGAATCTGCGACTGTTACCATTCAAATCTTAGCCTTCAAGCAAAGTTCACGTTTCTGTTTTCTGATTTCTGTTTCCAATATTTAGTTTACGCTGTTAGCCATTTAGTTAACTTAGTTTTCCTTTCTTTCCGTTTTGTTTTACCACTACTTCACTTAAGCAACACAGTAAAAAAGCTAATGCAGGACACGTGGACATTGATTGGTTGACCGCAAGGTAACAGGCGCGTGCCGATTGTACATTATCATAATGCCAATCCATTCGCCGAAACCTACACTAGACCAACAAAGCTATCACAATGAAGCATTCGTGGCACACTCTTATAGTTGTTACTTTAATTGACCATAAAATATTTCGTCCCAAAAGCTTCCTAGTGCTTATAGTTGCTTTTAACGAGCAAACTACCTTTTTACCAACCGATTGACTTGGTAGGTTCTATCTATAACTAAAGCAATCCACCAGTAAGTCGCTAATTTGATCAGTAGATGACGGCCAAACTGCCCTAAGGCAGCCATATTAGCGATCTTATCACTCAATGCACACCACTTCTGTCCACACAGATGGATAGCCTACCATCCAATATGAGAGCATTTAAAGTCATTTGCAAGGGCAAAAATTGAATAGAAAAATAAGTGGCGACATATGTACATATATACAGCTAAATACTGTGCTACAACTTTAACATCGCTGTTCTTTGCCTGTAAGTCATTACATTTTAGTAAACAGGTAATCTTACTCAGAGCAGATGACTGTTGGACCGCCCTAATCGACTGATTTTAAATTGCTGTCTGTCCCAGTCGGACACAAGTGGGACCAATTCTTTTAACACAAAAAATATTTGCTTTAGCCGTAAGGCAATGGTATTGGGTAAGTAAATTAGTGCACCGATGTTCACTTATTGTTGCTGGTATTCGCAGTCAGAAAAATGCATTTACGGTAAAGATTTTAAGGATACTGGAAAATATGTTGTGATTAACCAAAACTCTTCTAAATGTATGCATCTAGGACGGCGAGAAGCATAACAGACGGCCACTACAACGGACATTTTTAGTCGCTCGTATTAGGCTAGTTTGTCGTAAAGTAAATTTCTTCCTCATTTCCGTTTACTATTTTACCAGTCCATTAGTACAACGTTGCTATCCAAATCGTCTGGCCATGATCTATCCTTAGACCCTGTTTTTCATTCTGCCTGGCCGCGCTCAATGTTGGAACCCTCTTACAGATTGTACAACAGTCTGACCATACGTGTACTCTACAGTCACTTACCATCGAGGTATGTTGCCTTTCTGAGATTTAATTGCACGATCCCAGCACCGTAGTCAAGTTGCTGTCCCCGGCTGCTCTTGGAAGCACGTATTAGGTACTCCTGTCTGATTACATAAAGGTGGTAGCAGCAGGCTCAGCTGGTATTAGTAATGCTTTGAGTGACAAAGCAGAGGCTGCATTACTCGACTAGTTCCTGATCGACAGCCGACTGTGTGCAGTTTGGCTTGAAAGCTCATGTAGAATCAACCGACATCGTAAAAGAAGGCGCCATTTGTTTTCCACTTCTGCCTCCGCTCCAACCAACGGCGGCTGTGCAGCGATTAAGCTTGACTTTTATTGTGGACTCCATAATCTTTTGAACAAGGAAGAAAAGTCAGATGTGATCTCCTTGCCGGAGATCTCAATGTACGCGTAGATTGCATGCTTCCGTGTGACCGTCATCTTGGTAGCAATAACCCGCGTGTTGAGAGTTGTTCTGACAACGGTGCTAGGCTTATTACGTCATGCGAAGATCACTGTCTCTTTCTGTCAAGTACGAACGTTAGACATGCAAGTAGACGTGCAACCACTTGGCGTCCTCCTTCGCCAGCGCAAGCGTGGTCTCAAATAGATCACATTGCAAGCAACTTTAGATGGCGAGACAGTGTCCGGAATTCTAGAGCGGTTTGGTCTACGTACCTCGATTCAGCTCACGCTGTGGTATGTGCGGACTTCTGCATGCCCCTCGGCTGTTTCGCAAAACGATAGCACCATACGCTCGATACCAACTGGTTTGCTAACCTCTCTATTCGGTCAGCTTCTCAAGTTTCCTTGTTGCATGCCTTCAATAGCACTTCACCTCGAGATGACAAAAATAATTGGAGCGTCCTGCGCAAAGCTATGCTATCTTCCAATCATTTAGTCTACGGAGTCACAAGGCGCTCTCTGAGTGTCTGAAGTTTTCACACTCACTCGAAGTGTTTGATCGTCGTAAAACTGTCCTGCTCGATTCTGTTCGAAATATTTGCCCGGAAGGGTGTCCCCACGAAATATGTGAACATCCTTCGTGCTCTATACTCGAACACTAGAGGCCGCGTCAGGGTTTACGGAGGCCTATCGGATAGCTTTCCGACCACAAGTGGCGTTCGTCAGGGTTGTCCGATTTCCACGTTTTTGTTCATTTTCTTCGTGGATTCGAGTGTTCCCTTGCGGAATCTCATTACGTAAGCGTTGAAGTACTGCCTGGTGAAAGGTTAATTGATCTAGATTATGCGGACGATATCGGCTTGCTTTTCGACGATGTTGGGGAGGCACAATCAACCCTGAATAGCCTGTCCAAAATGGTCCCATTATTTGGTATGCACTTTGCACCTTCAAAGTGCAAAGTGTTGCTGCAGGACCACCAGCCACTTGATGACCCCTTGACGCTTGCTAACTAGGAACTCGAAGTGGTTGATCATTTCCCTTATCTTGGCAGCTGCATCAGCAACGATGCGCGTATAGAAACTGAGGTGAGCTCACGCATTGCAAAGGCCAGAGCTGCCTTCTTGAACCTGCGTCATCTTTGGCGACAGAAGGGAGTTTCCCTTCGTCTGAAAGGCCGTGTATACAAGGCCACAGTGAGGGCCGTTCTGCTTTATGGTAGTGAGACTTGGCCCCCTCGGTCTGAAGATCTGAGGCGCCTTCAAGTCTTTGATCATCGTTGTTTGCGAAGCATTGCTGGAGTCGGATGGCACCAGCGTGTCCGCAAAGATGATGTGTGTAGGCGAATACTAGGTAGTGATAATCATGCTATCTCCCTAGAACAACAGATAGCGCTGAATAAGTTGCGTTGGCTCGGGCACGTGCTACGCATGCCTGGTCACCGCTTGCCTAGGAGGGCCTTGTTCAGTCTACCAGGTGTAGGATGGCGCAAGGCCCGAGGTGGAGAGAAGTTGACTTGGCAGCGGGAAATGAAGTCACTGCCGGCCAAACTGGGTGGCGTTGGTCCGTCTCGCTCTCCGGGATGGAGTCCACGTGGCTCGCCTTGTGTTTGGCTCGAGACTTTACAGGACAGGGCTCGCAACCGACACCAGTGGCGCGTCTGCTGCCGTCTACTAATCGGATTGCCTGTTTAAAGTGTGTTTGGTGCTGAGTTATCTGCGGCGTAATGGCTGATTATGACGCGTGGCAGTGAAAGCAGCAAGGAAGCTGTCTCGCCGATGCCTCCTTAACTAAACGATAGCCAGCTGTTTGTGACGGTATGTTATCTACACAAGGTGTAGCCGCGTTGACCCTGAAAGTTTGCTTAGGGCATTAAGGTTTTCAGGTAAGTTCCCCTTCTCTCCCTCTTCGTATTCTTTATTTCATAGGTCCTCATGGTTGTATGGCAGAGAAGCATCAGTTCAAATGGCTGCTGTACTGTTGTTGATGATGATGATGACCAGTGCCTCCAAGATGTTAACGTATATTGTAATCCGCAGATTAACTACGATTCGAGACTAGGGCTTCCACAAGGAACAGGGTGGTTTCCATCCCGAGTGTCTATAGACCACTTGTTTACGCTCCACCAAACCCCAAGACGCGTTATCTTTACCGCCAGCCCACTATCGTTGTGTTCATGGATATCAGAGCCGTTTTCGAGTTCGTCGATCGGCCAGTTTTATGGCGTTGCTTTCAAAGGAATAGAGTACCCGAAAGTATATCGCCATCCTTCGAGCAATAAATTGCGATGTTTCAGGTAAGGTGAAGGCTTACGGGCTGTACGCTCCCTTTTTTGCAATCATTAATGGTGTACGATAGAGTTGCCCCATGTCCCAGTTTCTCAACGACTTTTTAGTCGAGTATCGCTTATTAAACGCTCCCGAGGGCTTTCAGGGTTCTGGTGTAGAGCTTCTTCCAGACAACCGTGTGACTGATTTAGATTAAGCTAATGATATTGCTTTTCTTGGTGGTGAAACACAGAGCACACATGCCATTCCAAACCGCTTGGAGATTGAAGCATCAAAATATGGCATGCCCTTTGCCCCTGAGAAATACGAAGTTATGGTTCTAGATTGGCATCCACCTGCCCCAGTGCTCACTCTTCAAGGCATGCAACTTTAACAAATGGACCATCTTTTTACCTAGGAAGCTGTCTCTACTGATAGTAGCGTTGCAAGATAGCTTGCCCTCCTTATTGCCAAAGCCGTTCGGCGTTCGCTAAACTGAGTCATCTGTGGCGAGGCGATGACGTTTCACTATTGTTAAAAGGCAGTGTCTACACTGCCCGTGTTCTCGTGGGGTTGTATGAGGGTGAGTCTTTGCCGATTCGGATGTGTGACTTACTTCGGATTTTGGCCTTTAACAATGGATGTCTGCGGAGAAGGACTCGAGTGTGGTGGATGAACCAAGATTGCAATGACAACGTTAGACATAAGGTATTGGGTAACAGGAGACTTCTACTTGCCAGACTAGTACCGCTGCGCCGACTAGATGCCTGAGTATGATTGTATGCATGTCATGCAAGTGGCTGTCCTGAAGCGCTCTGTTAGCTCGTACCAAACCAGGCTGAAAGAAGTCGCGCGGTGGTCAGCCTAGCACTTGAAGACAAACGAGTAAAGCGTTGACTTCCAGTTTAGCTATCGTCCTCTGGGCTGTGGGATCAAAGAGGAAAAACACCTCTCTGATGGGGGCTAGAAAGCCTGATGATTGGAAACGCCGTATTGCCGATCTAACGTCACAGGCCAGACCGATAGGGTGAGCATGTTGCCGGAAGCAGATTGGCCAGCAGATTGGTCCGGCCTGCATCCATCCACTGAACGTGCAAGTGACCAATCATGCGCCAACAGGTAAAGGAGCGCATAATCGTGCACATTCGAGCCAAGGCTTGTGGCATTGAACCAAGGGAAGAAGCGCGCGGGCCCAATCCCGCGAATCGTACATCCACTAAGAAAGTCAAGGTGATTTTAAACAAAGTGAAAGTGGTGAGCAAGCAAAACCAATGGAAAAGAAGCCAGCAACACAGTGCAAATAACAGCGATGAACCATTGAAACGGACTTCTGTCAATAGTATATATACTCTATAAATATTCGAGCGTAATCATAATAAATGACTTCCTGATCGCGGATCAGTCTTCTTGCTTCCTGGAGGGCAACAGGACAACCTCTGGCTGGAAATTCTTTCGGACATGGTGCAGAACAATGCACATTGGAAAATGTGTAGGAATATTTGTCTTGATTTGATTGTTCTGCATCGCAAACATAAAATACACAAAACAGACAAAACAACGTATGTAAAATTCAAAAAATCGAAACAGGTATCAAACACAAAGAGCTACTTTGAAAAATCATCCTTTTTTGTCTATTTGGTCTCTTTCCACTTCATTTTTCTACGCTGCCTGTACGTATATATTACAGATAAGATCAGGTAGATCAGACAACAGTAGTTTGAAGTATTTTAGCACACATTTGTACTGCAGAGCTCTTGCCTGAGAAGTATTTTTTGTCGTCGTGCAATCAAACGCTCAGACTTATACATTGCACGCCGGCTTGCTCCACGCTTGTTTTCGAGCGGGTTCAATTGAAAAACATGAATAAGGGCTTCCAAATGTGTGCATGCAGCAAAGTAGTCACAGCTCTTTCCAAATCAGTCCAATGCTCTTTTTGTAACGAGAGGCTGCACAACCTTTGTTGTTGCATCAGCGCTGAACTGTACCTCCTCGGTTATCAGCTTTTAGTGTAACACTGCTGAACTGCAAGGAGCGATAACTATCCATCTTCAGATTGCCCGACACTCCCTTCACGTTCCTGCTCAGCTGGGGCTAGGGTATCTGTGGATGACGCGCTTACGCCTCCCTATTCAACGCTGTCAGATGCGGACACCTCGCGATGGCGGAGTAGACACGTTTTCAGTTCTGCTGCGACAGAACCAAAGATTAAATGACAGATCAATGTGCCACAGTCAACGAAATATGTGACTGTAGCGAGAAAAGGCGTGTCAAAAATGTCGATCACTCTAAACAAAGCTGTGCTCAAAACGACTGGCAAAATAACGCAGAAGGCTAAAACAGCGTCAAAGCCTACTTCGTCTCATCTACGCTTAGTTTTATACAGAATGACGCAACTGAAAAATCTGATCGAGCCTAACCCCAGCACAAAGGAACCAGCTATACCTGAGGAAGACAACCATCTCTCCCGGAAGCCGTGTCTAATCATTGTAAATGCACTTGAGTCCAATAGGGAGGCATAAACCAAAAGAACACCGGAGGATCAAGCATTCCCAAAGGACACGTTTTCTCTTCTGTTTGATAATAGTGAAAAAGGAATTAATTTTGTCTCTGCATTTCCACTTTGGAGAAAGCGTGAGGACCCCATCAACTCTCGTTCTCTCAAAATTGTCTGTCAGGATGCAGAAGCGTGCCGCCGTATCCTTGGACGGGCCACCTGTCTCGAGGAAGAAAAGTTCTATATTCTTAGCGATCTATCCCTAGAAGATCGATCTAAAATGAGAAACATAGTTAACGAAGTACGAACCCGTAGAGCAAATAACGAGACAAACTTGCACATAGTGGATTTTCGGGTAGTGCAGAAAGTCCATTGGTCCCGCTAGGAGTCACTGTTCGTCCTCCTTGGGAGGTAAAAACAAGGACAAAGTATGGACTGCAGGTTATAGATGTAAAAGTACGCAGCCTCCGGCACAAATTAGACAAGGTACATACCTTTACTTCAAAGCTGCTTCTGGACCTGCTGGCCTTTTCTTGAGTCCTGGCTCACTTCAGATATCTCCGACTCCAAAGTGTACAAATCAGGATACCAACTTTTCCGTGCTGACCGCTCTGGAACAAGGGCTGGTGGCGGCATAGTTCTCTAATGGAGAGAGAATATTAAGCTTCGTCTTGTAGAAGCTGTCAGCAACGCTGATGATAACGCAGATCTGCTTTGGTGCAGGATCATTGGTGGTTTCAAATCTCTTATGGCTGGCTTTTTATACAACGCCCCTGGGGGTCATGGCGTCTCTGTGCCAAACTTTATCAACTGGCATGGAAACCGCAGAGATTGTCTTATTGTGAGTGACTTCATTGCCCCGGATGTCAACTGGGACCTAGTACACTGTCGCCTTCCACCTGAGTCCTTTGACGCTAGTCTCTATGCATCTGTCTTCAAAATGAATCTATCCCAGCATGTAACATCGTCAACTCGGATTTTTCGCGGCCTGACTACGCGCAGTCTTGAGCCTGTGCTAACTCCGGATCTGTCTGATGTTTCGGAATTAACTCCTCTACAACCAAGTGGTTAAAGCAACCCTAGTACAATCTCCTACTTATGGACTAAACGTCTAGTTATTCAAGCTTGAAGCGCGTACCGTTGAAACATCTCGCGGTGCGACGTATCCAAGTTAAAAGCGTAGGCGAGTACGCTAGACTGGAAGGTTCCACAAAACTTGCAAATCGCTTCTGCTTGGAACGAACGATTCTCCAAGTTGTAGGTACTCATTGAGGAGGTCGTTGCATTCCACGGTAACAGGCAGCTCTCTAATGGTCCGCCATGGATCGATCGCGAACTGAGGGCCAACATAAAACAACGACGAAAACTATGGGCCAGATTCAAATTCTCCCGCTTAGCCTCAGACTACTCTAAAAACAAGGACGTCAGAAACTTCTGCTTCCGGCGGAGACGTGAAAAGGGTCAACGGTATTGCCATAGCTTGACTGAACAATCTATTTCTAATCCAAAGAAAATATTCTCTTACGTTAACAGATCTTTCGTGGCCGGCGGTGGATTTCCTGTGTTGTCTACGAACGAGTCATATATAATAATCTATGATGATGACACCAACGTTGACCACTTGGCTCTACAGTTCTTCGAAGAGTGACAACTTGGGAAAAATTCATGTACTTGCACATCCAGTTCCTCTGAAACATATCGATATAGATGCAGGTTCTACCTTGCAGATACTACTAGAAGTAAACTCAGGTTGCTCACCAGGTCCAGATAAGCTAAACCCCATTTTCTCAAGGTGGTAGCAGAATTCATTGCCACAGCACCTTGTCAAGTTTTGCAGCTCTCAATTACAGCTGGTTGACAAACTGTCATCTGGAAGACGAGCGCAGTTATGCAGAACTACAAGGGTGGCAACCACAAGGACGCTGCAAACTATCGGTTGATTTGCCTGACGTCGGTCGCTTGCAAGTTCACAGGAATAGCTCATTAAATATGTCATCCGCCGACACTGCGAAGGTCTACACATAACTTTGTCTACTTAACATGGCTTCCGAAAGCGACGCTCCTGCAACTCTAACTTGCTAGTTGCAAGAGAGGAGCGAGCTAAGTCATTGGACGCTGGAAAACGCTTAGATGTGGTCTTCGTCGACTTCAGCAAAGCTTTTGACGGGGCCCGTCAGCAGCAACTACTCACTAAGCTCTGCGAAATTGGTGTAACAGAGAACGTTCTACTATGGGTCAGTGAGTTGATGCAAGGCCGGAACATGCCAGTCAAGGTAAACGATACCTTTTCTTTACAAGTGCCTATGTCCAGTGAAGTACTATAAGGCTCCGTCATCGGACCGGAATTGTTTGTTGATATCGAGGACCCACCCAGTATGCTACAAACGGACTGTCTGAGCTACGCACACGATCTCAAGCTATGGTCGGAAGTGCTCATGACACAATACACGCGCGGGGTTTGCGCGTTTTTATTGATCGGGTTGCGGCAAACGCGGCAAACGCGTGATTTGGGTGGGTTTTGTGCGAAGTTTGCCTCGTACGGGTTATAAGCGGGTTCAGCTGTGACCGTATAAGTGGTGGTAATTTTCTTCAATATCTTCCTTACGCATCAGCCGATTGAGGTGAATGAGGGTTTATTAGAGAGCCCTCAGAATGCTCTTGAAAATGTGACTAAAGTAGCCTTGTTGATCTCGCAGGTAATGAATTTTCGCGCGTACGAGTTTTCCCGGAAACCACTCAAAGTGTAAGTAGATCAAGGAGGAAGAACGGTAAGGTGTATATCCAGGTATTTAAGTGCGATTAAAAGCACTCGCTTGGCTGAATCGAATGAGTATTTGCGCTCAACTGTGAGACGAAATGTGTTTGCACAGTTAGATAAAGTGTAACAGAGCCAAATTTAGTGCGACCGCAACGCACACACAGTTCAGCCTATTTGTACTCGTACGGATAAGTGCAGTATCCCTGTTTTCATGGCAGGCATAGCAACGTTCGTGGGAAACTGAAAGTTACTATTCTTACGGTGTAATAAATGCGACACTGTTCCAGGATGCTGGATCGCTGAGCCCATTTCTCTTCCAAGTTGAAGGTTGGATTTTACGAGCGAGGGGAATTCCATTTGTGTCATCGTTATGTTTTCCATTTTGAGAAGCCATGGCTATATCCACAGAACAGGCAGTTGACGGTGGCGCAGGAGAAAGAGAGGTTTCCTTGATGTCCATGTTCAAAAGTGGTAGGTAAATACGTAAGTACCTTTTTATTTGCACCTGGGCGGAAATTGAACTCGGATGCTCTGAGGATGCTTAGAAGGCGACACAAGAAGCGGAAAGCAAGTGAAATGGGCGAGGTGACAGAATTGTTGGAGCGGCACGACGTTATCGGGTGTTGCAAGAGGGCAAGGTGGTGAGGTATTTATTCTTCGTGCCATCGATTATGGAGGCACTTGCGGAACGCTACTGTTAAGTCATTTTGACGGACGCGACTTACCAAGTTAATTATGAGGAATATACTTGTGGCACTGTAAGCTAGTGAATGTAAATGATGTGGCGCATTCTTTTTTCTATGGGTTGCTGCGGAATAAGACGTACCACAGCTACCGACATGCTGTGGCTGCGATAAAAGTGATGCTACCTTGAACGGAAGCTGTACGAATCCTTGTAATGGGTGAATGCATGGCGCAGGTGCGGGCGATGACGTAGGCTTATCCTAACGCGTCGTGGTGTATTGCCGTTTTCACGTGTTGTGGTATATGTCCAGCTGGGTTACTCGTCTTCTGGGAACGAGTTGAGCAGACAGAAACCTTCTGCAGCACCGCCTGACTAAAGGGATCTGTACACGTGATGCGGAGCAGTACGTCAGACTACTTAGGGCGATAGCGGCGAGGAATGCGGAATGGTACAGTTCCTTACAGCCAACGTGGCTGCCTTGTACACCGTCCTGGGCTGCTTACAGGTTTGGCAAGGTGTGCTTATTCGGTTACGCTACAACCAATCGGGTTGAGAAGGTGAACAATCACCTGAAGAGGCAGGTTACCGAGCAGTCTTCCCTGCATACCTTGTTTACGATGGTGCTTGGTCGTGTAAACACATTGATTCAGGAGAGGCTGCAAACTCTTGGTAGGCATATCGCGTCCACTTACATACCACCCCGGAATTGTCCTTGGCAGCACCGAATTTTCGCGTTTTCCATTCGCTCGCAAGCCATTTATGAGACACTGGAGGAGTGCACATATCACCACTGTCCAGGATGTTGGTCCGCAATGTTTAGTTCGTTGTGCTCATGTTACGGCTACCCATTCCTATGCTGTGACTGTGGAGTCATGCGACTGCGAACTTCATCATCAGTGGTGTGTGCCGTGCTCATATGTGTCACTTAACCGCTAGGCTAGTTACCGGTATGTGGACACTGGGTTAAGTGCCGTATTGACTTTGGGATCCAGGATAAACTGGATACCGCGTCGTAATGTAGTCATAAATGGGATGGACCATGTTTTGGAATTGGGACTCGTGAGACAGGCTACGAAATTGTGGCAGGCAGAGGCACTCTCTTCAAAGTTGAAAACACACATGCGCAGCTTCTGTATGGGAACAAAAGCTGAAGGTTTACATGACCCATAGGGTCAAAAGATTTCCGGTCGGATCTGATGAAAGCTCAAGGAACCTTATAGTGGGTTGGTCCTCTCCACCCCAAAAGAGCGCAGGGCCTTACAGAGATTTGCCTTCAAGCTCAAAGGTACCAACGTCAATGTGCAACCAGACCTTCCGTTAGCGGATAGGCCAAAGTTAAAGAAAGCCATCAGAGACCTAAAAGCCCGGCCGGCAGCTGGCGAGCAAGGTCTCCGATTAGTGGGTTTTCAGATGGTCAGTTGGCGGCTTCTTTCCGCCCTATCATCACATATTCTACTTGCGTACGACCCAACGCCGGTTGTGCCGAAGCCATCCAAGTAGTAGTTAGTAACGTGCGTAGCCTGAGGAACAAGGTGTGTGAGGTGGGTCGGCTCGTAGACAAATCTCGTCCAAATTTACTTGCTTTCACTAAAACGTGGCTATCTGAGGAAATCACAGATGGCGAAGTATATCTGCCCGGCTCTGCACTGTTCCTCGCTGACCGTTCCACTGGACATCGAGAAAGTGGTGTAGCTCTTTATGTTAGTTAGCACATCGACGTATTGAGGACCAGCGTTTTTCAGGCTCTCGACAAAGCTGTTGAGGGTCTCGCAGTCTTGATTTGCGCTTCCTCAGTTCCTGTTACGTTCGTGTTAGTGTACAGAAGCCACGTGAGCACCGCAAATTGAATCACTGATTACGCACTCACTCTGCAAACAAGTGTCTGGTTCTGGGAGACTTCAACCTCCCAGAGGTTTGTTTGGATGATCTATCTTGCCGTTCGGCTCTGGAATAGTTCGGTACAGGACTGCTGGTCTTGACGCTGCAGGTACCACTGCACCATTTCGTGGACCTCCCCACTAGGTACATGAGCAATCCGCAGCCGTCCATTTTGGAGCTTGCTTTTGCCAAGGCACTTGACTTTGTAAATGGGACCCGTACCTATAGCTACTATGACAAGGCATGCGTGCTTGGTGAGCAGTACTCAAGCGTCTTTATCCGCAACACAAATACGCCATGCAAAGAGTTAGCTTCAAGCGTCTCTGAGGACTGTGGTCTGGATGAAATTCCTGTAACTGAGTCCCAAGTTCTTCGGTTGCTAAGTGAGGTAAACCCAACTAAGGCTTCCGGGCCAGATTCTGTCCATCCAAAATGCTTGCACGAATTGGCAGTGCAACTCAGTGACCTCTGACTTGTGTGTTTCTGAAGTCACTCGACAGCTATATCTTGCCTAGCTGGTAGCACGTGAGTGCTGGGCTGAAGCCGTAGACAGGGAACATGCGGTGGATGTGGTGTTCATTGACTTCGCCAAGGCCTTTGACACTGTCCCCCATTCGCGACTCCCGCTGAAGTTGAGGTCGTATGGAATAGTTGATCGCGCTCTCCAGTGGGGGTCAACTTTTCTGGATGAACGGGAACAGTGTATTCGTGTTGGAAGCAGTCCTTCGTTTCTACAAGCTGTACTTAGCGGCGTTCCGCAGGGCTCTGTCCTAGGTCCTCTGCTTTTCTCAGTCTACGTGAATGACTTGCCGGATGAGCTTGAGGTACCATCGCTCTTATTTTCTGATGATCTAAAGCTCTGGAATATTGTTGATATCTCTGGATGTCCAGTGGCTCTTCAACGGACGCTGGGAATGGTCTGTCTTGTGGTTGCTGCCCATAAACCGGGCAAAGTGATCAGTGTTGTGTATCAGAGCGTCTGCTTCCTCCACAAGTTATGTTATGGGAGTGAACTTCCGCAAGTGACTCATCAGGTTACTCTAGGTGTCGTCCACTGTTCCACTTTACGCTCTGGAGACAACTGGAAGAAGGCGACTAGTGAAGGGTTCCGGATGTTGTGGTTTTTCCGTCGTTCTTTTGGGACCCTAAACGCTGATGTGTTTGTGAAGCGCTTCTCAGCGTTCGTGCGACTCCGCCTAGAATATTGCCTCCGGGCTTATCCACCACGCCTTGTCCGGGACAAAATGGCACTAGAAAGGGTGTTGCGTGTCGGTACTAGGTTGGTCAAGGGATTACGTGGACAAACGTACCCCGAACGCCTACATAGTTTGGGGATGCAGTCAATGCACTATCGAAGGACTAGATGGGATCTAATTCTGACCTACCGTAGGTTGACTAGGAAGGTTGGACCCGCTTTATCCTGGCTATTTAGTCCTACTATAATATTTGGTCTCCGCGGGCATTGTATGAAGCTGGATAAACCGCGGTCCGATCGAGTTAGTGCGGAGACACGGTTATCGCGTCGAGTCATCGAGCGCGGGAACCGGCTTCCAGAAAATGTTGTCAAGGAAGCTAGGTTTAAGGGTTTTGTGCGTCAACTAGACGCACTTGGGTGGCAACACGAAACCTTGCCTTTTTCCTGACTAATTGCCATCTTCTTACTTCGATCCTATTTTCTTTACTTTTCCTCGCCATTGGTATTATTCCCTTCTTTTAACTGATTTCCCCTACTCTATTACCTTCGCTTTTTCTTCCTCTCTTATTTACTTCACGTAATTGACATGGCTGGGATAACTAATAAAAGGAACATGGGTAACAATTTGGCGGACCAGGGTGTTGTTTCTGGTATTTTCCTTTTAGCCACCTCAAGAAGTCGGGGCACCTCAATCACCTCTTGCTTCGACGACCTGCTCATAAAGGAATACTTACGAGGTTCAAACTATCGTTCCAGTCCCACTTGAACTGGAACTTGAACATGAGTTTTCGCGGCTTCCCGACAGTAAGTAGCTATTGCGCGTGAAGTTCCGATAGCTAACTGGTTACCATTATCCATATCTGCGTAAACGACCCCACTACCCTTCTCAGGTCCATCATCTGTGCTATAACCTTGCATTTCCCCTCTGCAATCACCATCTAAACACCGGACGGCTTTCAACGGTTGGAGCACTGGGACAGAGGCGCAGTGGGTAGATCCGTAACCGTTCACCAATTACCGTACTGGAAAGTCCACTTGGTTACTGTGTGCAACTACTGTCGTAACCTCTCTGTGGATTTTCAGACAGCGTAGAAGCTACAAGCCCGCTTTTTTGCTTCACTAACAAACTCGTTAGTTATGAATTATCACTCATAGCGCCATGCATTGGTCTTTACTAAACACATTTGAAAAGGAAACACTGAATGGGAGGTAACCGATGCATTAACCGGTGAGTTACCTTTACCTACGCTGTAGTGACTCGATACTGCGAATGTAGACCAAATTTCATTCTTATTGACGTCTAGCATTGCACATTAACCTTAACCAAAGATACAAGAGGTTGCAGTGCCTTCTCACAGCAGCCGGTAAGTACGTTGTCTACCGCAATCAGTTTCGTTTGCAGTCTGTGGCCGTTGGTGTTAATTGTGTCTTCCGCTTGCCCGCAAACCACTGCATTCCCATGGTTCCGACGTGGCAGAAATAGTCACTACACCATTTCCGAAATCAACTTATAGACAAGGTAAGTGACAATGACAGACCAAAAATTTATCCATGGTGGAATTTGTAACTTCGATGGGTCAGGCGCCCGTATAGGTTAATAGGTGGCACCGCAATGAAAAATTATCAAACGTTTACCACGGAACAACGTTATTTAGTATTTCCTAGTAATTTTGTCTAAGACATTGATAACGTGAACCATACACTCTACCATCGGGAGGTGTGCTACATTGCTTCCATGCGAGTAAGTCAACACCGCGTTACATCTCTGCATATAGCTTTCATGTGTGTCTACCATTCCTCAGTTTTCGCGCGTCGTGGGTCAAGAGCGTCTCACATGCTCCCCATGATGACGTGAATACTCGGAATCGGTACAGACGTCAGCGCACTATTTGTGTCTCTAGGTCGTTACCATTTCCATATTGCCACGAGTACTCAGCATAACACATTCAACGCAGTTGCGTACAATGAAGGAAACAAATGAAAAGCTATGTGACACCGTCCCAGTTGTATCAGTGGCGTTAACAAAGCCCATTACTTACGTTCTTTTTGTCCCACTGCCTAAGGTTATCACCGCGGCTTGCCTCGTAGCAACAATAATGCTTGCTATGTGACCTATATGCAGTTCATAACCACTAGTTATGAAGGCGCGCTCTGCCTATAGCGCAGTCCTCTCCCGTGCTCATTATGCTGCCACCAACGTAAGACCTACTTGGACTTACGTACTGTCAGTCAAGAACGCCTGGGAGATCAGCCATTGCTAATTCCCTAGTAGCAGAATTGATGCAGCTACCCTGAACACAGTTAAAATCATTCCTGTGGGCTTGCAGATGCATTTTCTGTTCATTCGTTAGCAGTGCTTACTATACCGCCGCTGCGGAGCCATTATGGTATTAGTAACCGCCCGTGTTTAAGGACTATGGTTCCAACAACGGCGATTATGCTGTGCCCGATAACGACACCAACGCTCTGCGACCAATATGGCGCTACTAATAACAAGCCTTCAAGACATGCGCAGCAAGTAGGTAAGGCTTCCTTAGAGCCTATATGGATGCAAATATCATGGAACCCACTTAGAATAAGTAAAGGCCGTTCATGTAGGCTCCTGGCGCCGATAACATAACTGTCCCTTTAGGAAATAACTAGGCTACCTTGTGGAACATACCTAGCTTTACTAAGCGCTGTTCCTTTACCGCAGTGAAGCCAAAAGTATCTGCCTGTTTAATGACTTTTATGACACCGCTGCATTAGAACATATGATAATTTTCCATACATTGCTCATGCAACCAATCGCGGCCAACACCGGAGTGCGATTCAGTGAACAAACAAATACCACCCGTGGAGAAATCATATGGCCTTACTATGCACCCTTCACGTTCTCAGGAACCTAAAGCTACCTATAGTCTTGCGAATATATGTGGGCTACTTGTATGAAAACATGGCAACCATGTTCATTGATCCCCCTTCTTCGTTTGGCTATCCTATTATTCCCTATGCTTCATATAACTTCGCATATACTGAGCCTAATAAAATTTTCCTTCGTGCTATTCATAAGGACGGTATTAGCTTATTAATGAAATGCGCCACCTACTTACTTTACTCCTGTTAACTTGATATGTACCAGTACAGATACTGGTTAAACTCCATGAAAGCTGACAGGCACAAAATTAATTATTTACTCATTTACGCACGGACAAGGGCAAATATATCTCTGTACTGAAAAGAACGTATACGTTGGTCCATTGACGTCCAGTTGCGGCGATTTGCATCAGGTAATCACAGCGGGGACTAATAAAGTACCGTCCTCTTAAATTGCATAGTAATGATGCAATGTATAAATGGCTTCCTACATAAGGATATAAGCATGGATAGATTGGAGGAGCAATACCATTTCTAATCACATTAAAGTTTCAAAATTAGGAATACGTATATTTGTAATAAAATAAATGCATTCACTTTCAGACAGCATTATGTATACGTAAAAGCACGCAATATTAACCTCAGTATATATATAGCCTGTTTCCTCAACCAGTTATGCACGCTATGAAAGCTCATTCCGCCGTTGTGAGCATTAAGACACCACATGTTGACCAGAGGCTGACATGTATTTTCACTTATCATTCACCCTAGACCACCTAACTTACTGTTCCCCAGGCATTCATATATGCAACCGACGCTTCCGCGTTACTTTTCCCCTATAAATACGCATCCATAACAAGTCCCATATGTAAATAGGTATGCGCATATCGCATGGTTATTTGCCTATCTGTGTCACTTCCGTTTACCCCGTTATTTACATATTATTATCACAGCCATTTTGGTTCTTGTCCACATATTCCTCGGAGTACCTTAACACTTCTGCCCAGTAGTTTCGCAAAAAACGAACTCACATAGGAGCATGTGAGGTAGTCAAAACATTCATTTCCCATTCGATTTAAGTGTATCACTCTTCAAATACTCCCTTACAATGGCTATTTTGCATTTTCTGATTAACCGAGAGCATTATTTCCTTATCCAATAACATAAGTCCAATATAGACCCATTTATGCAATTGGAAAATCCGGGCACCTGCTACCAAGGTAAAGTAAACTATAGCACTAAAAAAGCTACAGGACACCGATTCCTTTATACATCCGCTACTGGTTTATTTATAGTAGTTACAAATTATTTAGCTACATATCAACATCTACGCTGCCGTTATACTTCCAGCAGTGCCGGTTGACCTTGGCCCGCAAAACTATTCCCGCCAGATTTGAGTCCAGGTCACACTCTTTAATGCTCCACAAAACCTCTAGCCCAACGATAAGCGATTAAAGTGTTGCTCGTGCCGGGAGCCTGGTACAGACAGGGTAAACGTGCCCATGCAGTTTAGATGTTGCATGGTCACGTAGACGGTAAGTGCATGTTGAGGGTAATTTCAGCATACCTAATGGTTAAGCAATGAAGGCAGTCGAAGTGCTTTTTATATGAGTTATTTAGCTTGTATCTTTCGGCGCGTTTCGTGGCGTCCGCCGTGCAGGAGGATACCGCAGCTTTTCGTTGCATGATAACTGGTGGGTATGAAGCAATTGAGGAGTTCCAACGTGCTTCGATGCGGTTCCGAAGAGAAAATGCATGTTCGTTTCATAGATGCACGTTGATTACTGCGGCGGGTCATATGCAAAAGACGGAAAACGATCTCCCTGATGGTCATCGTTATCGATTCATTCGATGTCGATGTGTGCATAACCAGCGTAAGAATGTGAAAGGGAAGCGGTAAGGTGCACGATAATTTGACTGTTGTTAACTCTTTTAGTTATAGTTGCTACAACTGCAAGGCCCGATTTCCTGTGGTGCTGAAGGGCAGGTATTATGAGATTGGCCGCACCTGCTTTAAGCATTCGCATGTGTTCTAGTTGGGGAAACCCTGGCTTTGTCCTGCTAATCGGTGACTTAATGTGACACAAGGAGCAGAGGTATTAAAGTTGATGAACTCGTTTCGTCAGACACATGAACTCAGGAATTTCGTCTTAACCGAATACGGCATCCGTATTACCACACGTGATTTATACCATCTAAGGCATCGGAGTCAAGCAGAGCAAGTTAGTGAGGTGTACCATGTAATCACCCTGCTGGAAAGCAAAGGTTCATGTACGGTTGCGAGGGAGCGGTTGGAGGTGCGATTCCTGTTCTTCGTACCCGCGTGCATTTGCAGATTGGTTGTACGATACGGCGAAGTTATACTGGCTGCTTTGACGCCTCAGATTAATTACGGGGGCTACATTCTATGGCATTGCATGTTCCTTGACGTCACGGGGATGGCGATGTCCTTTTTACGCCTTTTTACCAAACGAGACAACGGGGCGTTATTTGGAGGCGGTAACCTTTATGCGTGCAATGGTTCCTAACACGGCATCCGTGCGGACTATTGTGGTAGACAAATGCGCGCAACAAATGAACGCTTTCAGGGCTGTGCATCCGGATGCAGGCATGGTGTTGTGGCGTGTCCACATGTTACGGGACATAAACAGACGATGCAGTCAGCTGTCAGTTGTGGACACCGCGGTAAATGCCTTTCTGATCCATTTACGTAGGTACCTGATATTCACGAATGTGGAGACGCCTTGTCACGGAATTCTAGAAACCATTCGGCAGAGAAATACAGAATGCTTTTAGTATTTCCGTAGAACATGGATACCATGGTAGAGATGTTGAGCGGCGCATCAATTACGGCATGTCTTGATGTTCGGATGCAATTCTACTAATCGTGTGGAGAATGAAAATATGCATCTTAAACAGACTTTGAGCGAGCGTTCCTCCCTACTGGCGCTTTTCGAGGTGATCGTTCGTCGTGCGAAAGGTATAGCTATGGTCGTAGCACCCAGTTAGCGACGGAGTGCATGCGAAGCAATTCAGCCGGTGGTGATTTATTTGTGGTATCAGAACTTGTAAGCAGATTGACTGAAAATGCTCGCAACAGGGTGATGGGGCGATTTCAGCGCACGAATATTATCTGTGACTTGCCGGGTGGACTGTACCTGTTGGTGTCAGAATCCGTGTCTGCTATATACCTCGTTTGTATGCAACAAGGCAGTAACCGTGACTGTTCATTCAGTCGTCATTGGCGTATGCCTTGCGATCACATATTGCACGTTGCGGCGTAGGAGACTCGGAATGCCCACGATGTCCTTCAAGGATGTCGATGATTGATTGATCCAGCGGTACAATCTGAAACGGCGGAGTATTTGGTTTGCGGTCAAGGTGAATCAGGCTCCGCAGTTAGACATGCAAACAGTGTGATAGACAGGCGCATAAAGCTTAGAGGCTTGCAATGGCTGCTTGGGGAAATCGTAGTGCACGTCGAAAGTCTCGGCTCAGAGGGATATCTGAAAGCCCTGGACATTTTGCGTGCTTACGGAAATGTTGTCTTCGCTAAGTTGGATTACAACATTCGCTGCGACACATCAAAGTGCTCAGAAAGTATATCGCTGTGCACGGCAAACGTACCCCGTTTATTGGGAGGGCAGTGTGAAAACGAGTTGCAAGTTATTGCCGCGGGCTCCGTTGAAATGCCGGCAAACTTTGAGAACAGCCTTATTATAGATAACGGTCAGGAAACCATTTCAGACCCGTCAACTTACGCTACGGTGGTCTCTGTGGGGATCCAGGGCATCGGAAACGTGCGCGCAAGGCACTGTTTATCCATCGTATTGTAAATCCGGCTCCCGGTACCAGCGCAATGTGGGTTACGCAATTTTGTCGGCTGCCGACGACTACGACCGCTAGATGCAGAGCGCCGAGCAAACGTGGCGCACATGGGAGTGCAAGTGGCCAGGTTCCAACAAGTGCATGTAAATTGTGTCTGCAGGAAGAGGACTTTGGAACTCGTAGTCGCGATGTCTCCTGGGTGATGTGTGACAGATGCTCAGGGTAATTCCATCAAACTTGCGCATCATATCATGGTGAGGATACTTATGAATGCACTTTCTGCAGAATGTAAGTTCCTGGTATTCCAGGTAATGATGAACCGCATTGCAGGGGACCTAGAGCGCACAGCACGGGAGTTTGCAATTAAAAGCCAGTTGCAGAAGTAAACGCGTTACATTGCATTCTTTCGGTAGGTTTCATGTTTTTATGAAAGCAAGCATTTCAGGTTCATTTGGTTTATGTTGACTTTCCCTTACATAGGTGTATTAAGGTAGCGGTTGCAGCAGCGTGTGCGGTTATGCTAGCACAATGGCATGCTGTGCGCATTATTATCTTGCTGACGCCTCATCATCTGTTCAAGTGAAAGGGTTAACATCATAATTATACATCTTAGTTAGAGGTGGAATAAAGCTTAGCTGCTGTGTCGCAAATCGTTGGATAAATAAGGAAAGAAATTATTTAACGAATGAAAGCCAGCTAAGCTACGGTTAACGAAAGGGTATGTTTCCGGTAATCTATCAGCCGGTTACTATTCCGCATAAAATCATATACCAAATCATATATCGCTATATTAAGATGGTAGTTGCAGTGTAGGCTGGTAGGGAATGCCTGGCGCAAAGGAACTCAGCACGAACACCACTATGGTCGGCTGGTAACCATGTCAGCGGGTGCATGAAGTCACACCATTTTGCCTTCCGGACTCCAACCAGTGCATAGACGCTCCGACCTATGACAAAAAAGCGCCTGGAGCTTGTGCCCTACGGTTCGTTTTGTCATCTTCCACCCTAGGGACGGTGATTCAACTTCCCAGGTAATTGAAGTTTAAACGACTTACAGCTTCGCTCCACCAACGGTCAACGTGGCAAGCGGTTTTAGCCAATATTGGAGGAAGGCTTTGCACTTTGAAGGTGGGAAGCCAAGCCCGAAGTGACAGACAGACGGTGCTAATCTGTCCAGGGCCCTTGGCTAATTTTTCACCTGTCACACATATTAGTTCAATATCAATAATATACTATAATTCATGAAGTAGTTAGCTTGGGAGTAGCTCCACACCTTCTAAGTCGTGTCTTGTGAATGCCATTTACATTACTTTGTCAACAGGAAATTTGCAGAGCAAAGGTGACAACAGACATCCCTATCTTACACTGCTGGAGATATATCACTGCGACGACAGCTTTCCGTACGCCCTCACCCTGCCTTAGCTACATGTGTATGATGATTGGATTATATTCACCTGTTTCTCTGGAATATGTATCTGATTAGACATTCCCAAGGTGCACTTCTATCCACGGACTGGATCGCACCGTCGCTATCAAGAAACAGGATAACGTTCTACCGGCAGTGTATGTGGTGGTGCTCCCACAACTGACGCAAAATGAAGATACGGTCCATGCCTCCACTACGTGTACGAAACCCGGCTTTTTGTTCAAGAATATGGCTTACACGAGTGCTAGTCAGCCTGTGAAGGATGACAGAGGCAAGCAATTTGGAGACGATGGGGATCACATTAAATTCTCCATTATTTGCGCATTCCGATCGTCAGCATCCCTTGAAAATTGGGACTACGATGGAGCGGATGCAGTGCTTGGTACAGTTTCCTGCTCCAAAGGTTTCACTATTAATTACTATGAATCATCGGCAAGGACATGACCCCCGAAGTTTACGAGTGTCGTTGAAGATCATGGCATCCTGCGGTGTTATGTAACTTCAAGCGTGCGATCTCACGTTCGACATTTGAGCAAAGGGTGATTCTAGGTAGGCAGACCACGGGTCTGGGCGAGCACTGGCATGCAGACTAGCTGTCTTCCTTAGTTACCTGGTGTTAATGCGCTCACGATGTTCTCTTGGGCGTCCACTAAACGCTTCCGCAGGTTTGCACACACAAGTGCACCGGACATTTCTGGACGCAGTCTCTCCATTGTAAGGTTATCGCGGTGTGATGGTTTTAGGTCCATAGGTGGTTAGATGGTGAGGGGCGCCAAGGCACCCCACGGCGGTTTCTTTTCCGGAAATTAGTGCTCGCAAGAAATACTCCACCATCTTCACGGAACTAAACTAAACCCGTACCGCTATTATTACGGGAACTTACACCGCGTTTGTCGCCAAGATGCAGTTCATCAGTGCATAATTTTCCAACTTCAGCGTTCAGATCCCCAGCGGGCACTACAGTGTCTCAGCTAATGCTGTGGCTAACTACCTTGTTCAGTTGTCGACAGGAGTCCCGGTTAACCTTATCAGGAACGACGCTTCCCGTTCACAGGTGAGTTTAAACTAGCAGCGAAGCGATTATGTAAGCAAGGTGTGGGAATGCCATGATTCTGGGGGTTAAAAACAGGGAGGATAAAAGTGAAGCTGGAACGGGACGATTGCAGGTGAATAAGAGGGGTATAATTAGATGGGAAGGCTTGAGCAGTTGAATGCAAACCTCTATGCACCCTGCTGGATACAACAGACTGGGCACCGTTGCTTACACTGTGCGGTGGCCGTAGCATCAGTACAATGCTTGAGGAAAGATTCCTTGCATTGCGTAATCAGGATATTGTCCGTTTGCGCAGGCCAATACAGGTTAACCATTAGGGTTCTCAACCAAAGCATTTGTTTCCTTAAACCTGACCGGTAGGCCCCGGTTTTTTGCGTTCGGCTACAAGGCGTCCCGCATGACCAGGTGGATGATTTTCTCTGGCCTCTAACCATTGACCAACTTAGGATCATTGGCTCTGAAGGTGCATAAAATCAGCACCTAGCACAGCTCAATGGATCACAGAGAAGCAAAATAAAGCATGACACCAGGTTAAAAATTATCCAGGGTGGAGTTGCTGGCGTGCACGGAACACAAGAAAATACCTCATTCAATTTAGCAACTACGGGATGGCAGCGTATGCTTGCACAGTGAATATTAGTTATTTAGGCGTGCTGCCAACTCAACTGTCCGCCTGTACCTCAGCGGCATCGTACGCAGGAAAGACTGAACAAGACACCGCTGGGTAGGCTTTAACCAAAAATACGTTCAAGGGGCCAAATCCAAAGCAACCTATGCAATGTTATCTGTCGTTTATGCTGAGCTGGCATGATAGTCTCCACCTATTACTCTGCATACGTACATCCTCGTTGGGGATACCCCGGTGCCATCCGACAGTAATAATTCTTCGCCGACAACGTTGACCAAATACTTAAACGCGCCCTAGGTTTCCAAACCGGAGGGGAGAAGCTTGGTCTGGATGGTTTCTGCATCGCCACATGCTAGCTTCGCATTAATTGTTGGCGCACCGTCACACGTATTGGCGGCGCACCGTCGTGGTGCTCCTGGACATCCAAGTTGCCTTTGATTCTGTTGATCGATGTGGTCGTTGTGACTGTCAACACAGGAAAGGTGTACCCGAGAAATATGTAACTATTATCACAGCATTATACTCGGGACACACGGGCAGAGGGATAGCTTAAGGCAAGCGGTCGCCGATTTTCAATATTTTAGCCATGTGAGACAAGGATGTCCATTGTCACCGTTCCTCTTAAACTTTGCCATTGACGAAGTAATGGAGATTGAATTTATAGTACATTACTTGTAAGGTGAACGAGTTATTTCCTTAGGTATACAGACGACATTGCCATCATGTATGCAATACTCCTAGACGTGCGAACATGAGCTGGGCAGATTACCGCTGCATGTCAGCGGCTTCGCTTTCCAAAGTCCAAGTGAAAAGTTTCCCTTCAATCTTGCCAGGGATCGCATCCAGCGCTGGTTCTTGGTGGCGATCACCTGGAAGCCGTTCAGAAGCTCCACTACCTTGAAATTAGTAGCAGCGTCCTTCGGATCGAAGACGAGATCACCAATCGTATAGCGGGAGCTGGGAGTTGTTTCACCGCCTATGTCGGCGGCGGGACATCACTCTAGCCCATGAGGGTACAGCGCACGATGCAGCGGTTTGTTCGACCTTACTATTATCATCATCATGCATCAGTATACACGTCAGATGTAGGTGGGAAACACCTCAGCTACTGTGCCGCAATACATTAAAGGACAAGAAAATAACTAACAACAGTTGCATTCCAGCTGAGGCAACAGCAACGGACAAACATACTTCCGGTAAGCTACCAGCGGCTACTAGGCAAAATGCAAAAAAATTTTGTTTCACGCTACGAAATGAGATGGTAGATGGATGGGGAGGTACAAGGAAACTCACAGTAGGAACGGCACTAAAGTCGGCTCCTTGACTTGTCAGTTACTGTATATTTACCGAATTCTGGATACAGTTTGTGGGCGCGTAGCTAGCGATGATGAATAGGCACCTATTAGTCGCGCGTTACTTCGAAGCTTTGAAGAAGCCACGCAATCGGACCGCACACATCCGGCTACTGATTGAAAGTCAATCAACTCGAGCAGCTTCAGCCAGGTGATTCAGGGCAATGCCAACACCAGCTTGGCCGGTACTGGAAGCTGCATCGTCACCGAATAGGCGTAATGAGAATACAGCTTGAGTCACCTGAAGGGAATCGCAGCGTCAGCACAGTGCTCGAGTCTTGCAGGCGGGTCTTTCATAAGCAGCGGCTATCGATCGACAGGGTCCCCAACGTTCGGGCAAGTGCAGCCTGTTGACGGATCTGTAACAATGTGCGTACGTTGAAGCATGCCAGTCTGATGGAGGATAGAGGGCTCCAAACGGAACGTGATGAGCTGGAATGGACAGCCTGGTTGGACAGGGGCATGTCAACAAAAGAGGATTGACGCTCCGCGTTAGCATGTGGGTTGAAATTAGAAGCTGAACGCCTAGCAAAGCATATTGGAGTAGGGCCAGCAATCGGGGGTTTAAAGCAGGGGGTTGAAAAAGAAGTTGGAACAGGACGGTAACAGTGTAAAAGCGCACTAGGAAGAATAAGAAGACGGGAAGGCTTACGCATCCAAACCCCTATCCACCCTTGCTCCATTCAACAGATAGGGCGCCGTTCAGTATCCCCTACGACGGCCAGAATATCAAAGAAATGTTTGAGGAAGCGTTCTTAGTATTGCGTGGGTAGGATACTATCAGGTTGCCCAGGCCTAGACGGGAGAACGATTAGCGCTGTCAACCAAAGCCTTTTGTTCCAAAACGTTACCGCAAGGCAGCGGGTTTGGCGTTCCTCCACAAGGAGTACGTTTTAAGCAATAAGGTTCCACCCTGGGGTACGTTTGTCCACGTAATCCCTTGACCAACCTAGTACCGACACGCAACACCCTTTCTAGTGCCATTTTGTCCCGGACAAGGCGTGGTGGATAAGCCCGGAGGCAATATTCTAGGCGGAGTCGCACGAACGCTGAGAAGCGCTTCACAAACACATCAGCGTTTAGGGTCCCAAAAGAACGACGGAAAAACCACAACATCCGGAACCCTTCACTAGTCGCCTTCTTCCAGTTGTCTCCAGAGCGTAAAGTGGAACAGTGGACGACACCTAGAGTAACCTGATGAGTCACTTGCGGAAGTTCACTCCCATAACATAACTTGTGGAGGAAGCAGACGCTCTGATACACAACACTGATCACTTTGCCCGGTTTATGGGCAGCAACCACAAGACAGACCATTCCCAGCGTCCGTTGAAGAGCCACTGGACCTCCAGAGATATCAACAATATTCCAGAGCTTTAGATCATCAGAAAATAAGAGCGATGGTACCTCAAGCTCATCCGGCAAGTCATTCACGTAGACTGAGAAAAGCAGAGGACCTAGGACAGAGCCCTGCGGAACGCCGCTAAGTACAGCTTGTAGAAACGAAGGACTGCTTCCAACACGAATACACTGTTCCCGTTCATCCAGAAAAGTTGACCCCCACTGGAGAGCGCGATCAACTATTCCATACGACCTCAACTTCAGCGGGAGTCGCGAATGGGGGACAGTGTCAAAGGCCTTGGCGAAGTCAATGAACACCACATCCACCGCATGTTCCCTGTCTACGGCTTCAGCCCAGCACTCACGTGCTACCAGCTAGGCAAGATATAGCTGTCGAGTGACTTCAGAAACACACAAGTCAGAGGTCACTGAGTTGCACTGCCAATTCGTGCAAGCATTTTGGATGGACAGAATCTGGCCCGGAAGCCTTAGTTGGGTTTACCTCACTTAGCAACCGAAGAACTTGGGACTCAGTTACAGGAATTTCATCCAGACCACAGTCCTCAGAGACGCTTGAAGCTAACTCTTTGCATGGCGTATTTGTGTTGCGGATAAAGACGCTTGAGTACTGCTCACCAAGCACGCATGCCTTGTCATAGTAGCTATAGGTACGGGTCCCATTTACAAAGTCAAGTGCCTTGGCAAAAGCAAGCTCCAAAATGGACGGCTGCGGATTGCTCATGTACCTAGTGGGGAGGTCCACGAAATGGTGCACTGGTACCTGCAGCGTCAAGACCAGCAGTCCTGTACCGAACTATTCCAGAGCCGAACGGCAAGATAGATCATCCAAACAAACCTCTGGGAGGTTGAAGTCTCCCAGAACCAGACACTTGTTTGCAGAGTGAGTGCGTAATCAGTGATTCAATTTGCGGTGCTCACGTGGCTTCTGTACACTAACACGAACGTAACAGGAACTGAGGAAGCGCAAATCAAGACTGCGAGACCCTCAACAGCTTTGTCGAGAGCCTGAAAAACGCTGGTCCTCAATACGTCGATGTGCTAACTAACATAAAGAGCTACACCACTTTCTCGATGTCCAGTGGAACGGTCAGCGAGGAACAGTGCAGAGCCGGGCAGATATACTTCGCCATCTGTGATTTCCTCAGATAGCCACGTTTTAGTGAAAGCAAGTAAATTTGGACGAGATTTGTCTACGAGCCGACCCACCTCACACACCTTGTTCCTCAGGCTACGCACGTTACTAACTAATACTTGGATGGCTTCGGCACAACCGGCGCTGGGGCGTACGCAAGTAGAATATGTGATGATAGGGCGGAAAGAAGCCGCCAACTGACCATCTGAAAACCCACTAATCGGAGACCTTGCTCGCCAGCTGCCGGCCGGGCTTTTAGGTCTCTGATGGCTTTCTTTAACTTTGGCCTATCCGCTAACGGAAGGTCTGGTTGCACATTGACGTTGGTACCTTTGAGCTTGAAGGCAAATCTCTGTAAGGCCCTGCGCTCTTTTGGGGTGGAGAGGACCAACCCACTATAAGGTTCCTTGAGCTTTCATCAGATCCGACCGGAAATCTTTTGACCCTATGGGTCATGTAAACCTTCAGCTTTTGTTCCCATACAGAAGCTGCGCATGTGTGTTTTCAACTTTGAAGAGAGTGCCTCTGCCTGCCACAATTTCGTAGCCTCTCTCACGAGTCCCAATTCCAAAACATGGTCCATCCCATTTATGACTACATTACGACGCGGTATCCAGTTTATCCTGGATCCCAAAGTCAATACGGCAGTTAACCCAGTGTCCACATACCGGTACCTAGCCTAGCGGTTACGTGACACATATGAGCACACGGCACACACCACTGATGATGAAGTTCGCAGTTGCACGACTCCACAGTCACAGCGTAGGAACGGGTAGCCGTACCAGGAGCACAACGAACTAACCATTGCGGACCAACATCCTGGACAGCGGTGATACGTGCGCTCCTCCAATGTCTCATAAATTGCTTGCGAGCGAACGGAAAACGCGAAAAATCGGTGCTGCCAAGGACAATTCCGGGGTGGTATGTAATTGGACGCAATATGCCTACCAAGAGTTTGCAGCCTCTCCTGAATCAACGTGTTTACACGATCAAGCACCACCGTAAACAAGGTATGCAGGGAAGACTGCTCGGTAACCTGCCTCTTCAGGTGATTGTTCACCTTCTCAACCCGATTGGTTGTAGCGCAACCGAATAAGCACACCCCGTTAAACCTGTGAGCAGCCCAGGACGATGTACAAGACAGCCACGTTCGCTGTAAGTAACTATACTATTCCGCATTCCTCCCCTATCGCCCTCAGCAGTCTGTCATACTGCTCCGCATCACGTGTATAGATCAATTTATGCAGGCTGTGCTGCAGAAGGTTTCTGTCTGCTCAACTCGTTCCCAGAAGACGAGTAACCCAGCGGGACATATACCTCAGCACGTGAAAACGGCAATACACCACCGACGCGTTAGGATAAGCCTACGTCATCGCCCGCACCTGAGCCATGCATTCATCCATTACAAGGGTTCGTACAGCTTCCGTGCAAGGTAGCATCACTTTCATCGCTTCCACAGCATGCCGGTAGCTGTGGTACGTCTTATTCCGCAGCAACCCATAGAAAAAGGAATGCGCCACATCAGTTACATCCACCAGCATACAGTGCCACAAAATATATTCCGCATAATTAACTTGGTAAGTCGCGTCTGCCAAAATCACTTCGCAGCATCGTTCCGCAATGGCCTCCATAACCGATGGCACGAAGAATAAAAATCTCACCAAGTTGCTCTCTTGCAACACCCGATAACATCCGTGCCGCTCCAACAATTCTGTCACAACACCCACTTCCCTTTCTTTCCGCTTCCTGCGTCGCCTTCTAAGCATCCTCAAATCATCCGAGTTCAACTTCAGCCCAGGTGCAAATAAAAAGGTACTTACGTATTTACCTACCACTTTTGAACACGGACATCAGGGAAACCTATCTTGATCCTGCGCCTCCGTCAACTGCCTGTTCTGTGGATATAGCCATGGCTTCTCAAAATGGAAAACATAACGATGACACAAATGGAATTCCCCTCGATCGTAAAATCCAACCTTCAACTTGGAAGAGAAATGGGCTCAGCGATCCAGCATCCTGGAACAGTGTAGCATTTATTACGCCGTAAGAATAGTAACTTTCAGTTTCCCACGAACGTTGCTATGCCTGCCATGAAAACAGGGATACTGCACTTATCCGTACGAGTACAAATAGGCTGAACTGTGTGTGCGTTGCGGTCGCACTAAATTTGGCTCTGTTACACTTTATCTAACTGTGCAAACACATTTCGTCTCACAGTTGAGCGCAAATACTCATTCGATTCAGCCAAGCGAGTGCTTTTAATCGCACTTAAACACCTGGATATACACCTTACCGTTCTTCCTCCTTGATCTACTTACACTTTGAGTGGTTTCCGGGAAAACTCGTACGCGCGAAAATTCATTACCTGCGAGATCAACAAGGCTACTTTTAGCCACATTTTCAAGAGCATTCTGAGGGCTCTCTAATAAACCCTCATTCACCTCAATCGGCTGATGCGTAAGGAAGATATTGAAGAAAATTACCACCACTTATACGGTCACAGCTGAACCGCTTATAACCCGTACGAGGCCAACTTCGCACAAAACCCACCCAAATCACGCGTTTGCCGCGTTTGCCGCAACCCGATCAATAAAGACGCGCAAACCCCGCGCGTGTATTGTGTCCACCTGTGACTCATCGCGTTGGCAACATTGGACTGCGCGGTTGAACCCAACACGTGACCTGAAAGCGGTAAGCCCTAACTGCATGTGTTTTGTGTCGACTTAGCCAGGGCCCATTCTCCTCAGTGCTTCCATATTCGTTTCCGAATTAGTTATCTCGCATCGCTGCAAGCTACTCGTCCTTGTTTCAAACCCGTCGCTTAAGCACGCTTTTCCGTAACCCTGTCATTGACGGGAACTAGTTACTATGACTCCAACAAGATATAATCGCTCGAGACAAGCGAAAGTTAGCGTACCGGCCACTCCGCGAGTAACGCGAGTAAAAAGTAAAGCACAGAGAGGAAAACAAGACACTGCCCCCACAGTTGCCAGCCTCATTGAACAAATGAATGATAAGATTAAATCTCTTGAACTTCAAATAACTGAAATGAAACAAACGCTTGACTATATCGGACCGCTTAAAGACCATATAGCCTCTTTAGATTATATCTGCAACCCATCAGGAAAACTAGATCCGGCTCAAATGAATAGAGTAAGACAGCTTATCTCCTGTATCGCGTCTGAGGCTCATGAACGAACGCGTAGATTAAAAAATGCTATAGTTTTCAATATCCCTGATAAACTTAATTTGGCTAAAGTAAGAGCTACATTGATGAACGCTTGCAACATGACTAACGTCGAATGCAAATGTCTACGACTAAATAAGAAGACACCGAAACGGTGTTGCCCCATACTTTTTAAGTTTTCTCTCGAAGAACATGCACACCATTTCATGCAGAGTCAGCTCGCCATAACCCAGCATACTCCATTCAAAGACGTACTGGTTAAACCTGATCGGACACCTTTGGAAAGATCTCCTTCTGATCCTACTCCACAAACATCAAGAGCAGAGACAACATGCAGTCCGACTCTTCAGTTAATAACGCGGGATGATGGTATACTAGATAGAACAACTAGCTGTGTCGAAGTAGACAACGACAATGCATCTCCTGGCGTGGTAACATCAATAGCCTTTGCTTCTGGCTCCGGCACAACGCCTCAGTCAAGATCAGTGAAAAAATCTCTCACCTCTAACACCGAGGCTAGCTTCCTAATGGAATCGGATACCCCCTATATCGCACCTATGGCGAGACCTCAGCCTGATGAACATTCAGTAAGCAAGGGCCCGAATACCAAGAAAAGAACCAGTCGTAAAAGTCAAGCTACACGCACAAGCGACCTACTAACCAACGGGAACAAAGTGCCGTCACAGACCGACATTTCATTCGCAGTAATGACGAGTGCTTACGAAGATTCACCAAATTCACGATCCTCGAATTCTTTCCACGCCACTTGTAACAAAACACCTCAGACCAGAAACACTACTTACCACACCAGTAAGACTGAAACCAGAAGGAATTATCTTCTGGACAAACCCACGCACCGCTATCCAGCATTTGTCAATAATACTCGAAACATTAATGACAGAAGGAAAAACTGGACAATGCAGCCCAGTGCCTCACCTGAGACCTACGCTGGAACCCATACTCCACCAGTTTCCTTCGATCATTTTTTAGGAGATGTGGGGATGGCTCCGCAGCCATTCCCAACAATAGCACATCCGGCCGATACCAACTTCATGGCCCAACTCTTCCTACAATTTATTCAGATGACACGGCTAGCTCAGTATCATTCCAACCAGAGCTTTCACCCAGCGCCTCATCATCTTCCTTACTCCAACTTCCGACAGAACTCACAAGGGATGCATTGTCCTTATCTCAGAACGTCATAGCAGTAGGCACGACTGCTTCATCCCTACACTCTCTTCCTCTGTCCACAGATCTCCATCCCAGCACTCTTGATACTTCCGAACCAAGCAGTGAACTCCTGTCCACTGACCCCGATAATACATCTATAACATTATTTAAGCAAGCACTAGAACTCGCTGATAAAACACATGCCATGCATGTCCTACTTATAAATGCACGTTCCCTCAGGAACAAAATAAGTAGCTTAAGAACACTTGTCTCCCTCGTGAACCCACTAGCTATATTGGTCACTGAAACATGGCTAAAAGAGGATACCCCTGAGTCGGTTTACCATATCTCGGGTTACAAAGCTTTTATCGGTTGTCGTAAGTCTGGTCTAGGTGGTGGCTGCGCCATCTATGTTCGAAATGCTATTCACGCTTCGGTATCGCCTATCCAAACACTGGGACGATTCGAAGACTCCGTTTTTATAGATATTATAGTTGATAATCTTCTCATCATTATCGGATGCATCTACCTACCGCCCAATCCTAACCTCGTTGAGATAAGCGCATTACAGAGCGTTTTATGCCATCTCGCGTGCCAGTCCGCGAATCGCAAGATAGTAGGCGGGGACTTCAACATGCCTGATCTGTCGTGGTCCTCTAACGACGTCCCCAATAAGTTTAAAAGCTTCATCGCCACTGTGCATGTATGCGGATGGACTCAGCATGTCTCATCTCCCACTAGAAAGAATAACATATTAGATTTGCTTTTTACTATCGGCTTCACTGCAGCTTCCACCGAGATACTGGGACATCTTCCCGGTAGTGATCACAAAGTGATCTCTTTCTCATTCACTGTCAATGCTCAGTTGTCAAAAACACCCTCATCAAAAACACATATGACTATCAGCTCCTACAAAACCGCTGACTGGGGCCTTTTTGCAAGCTTGATAAGATCGGCGCAATGGGACACATTCTTCCTCGCTAGCGACCCTCAGACTGCAGCAGATGAGTTATATAACATCATCCATCGGTCAGTAGATGTGTCGATTCCGCGAAAGCAAATAAAACTACCTACCTCTGGAGAAAGGCCTACACAACACAAATTAGCTGTAAAGCTCAAAAAGTTGCTCAAGGCGTATCGTAAATCCAATGACTTCTGTTTCTTAATAAAGCACCAGCAATTGGTTACTATTAAGGAGAATGCAAATCAGGCCATGCTGATTGATAAAGAAAAACAAGCACTCGGTAGCCAAAATAGAAAACAGGAACTATTCAGATTGCTTAAGCGCAAGACCGCTAAACAGAACCTAGATGTTATCTCGCTTATGTCTGCAGATAAATGCTTAGTGAGTGACCCGACTTATACCAGCGAAATGTTCAACAACTACTTTGCTGCCTCGTTTAATGAATGTAGTGATCCTGCGACCCTGGATCTGCAACATCACACGAATGATCAACTCAGCAACATCACATTCAATCTGTGCGATATCCAAAAGCTCATAAAGTCCACTAAAACCTCCTATTTCACTGGTCCGGACAATCTCCCATCTGCTGTCATAAAATTCGGGGGAGATGACATCCCCTTGCTGCTACTGAATATGTTCACCTTATCTATGAATTCTGGTATCATACCGGCTCAGTGGAAAGAGGCCATAGTGATGCCCCGTCATAAATCAGGTTCACTGTACGAGGTAAAAAACTACCGACCGATTAGTCACACATCAGTATTGTCTAAAATGATGGAGCGACATGTAAAGTCGAAAACGCTTGAATTCCTATTAACTCGAAACTTAGTAAACAATTCACAGCATGGATTCCTGAACTCCAGGTCCTGCATCACCTGTCACTTAGAATTTTTAAATCACCTCGTCAGTTCACACGATCGTGGCTTATCGGCAATCGTCATCTATCTCGACATGCAAAAAGCTTTCGATCGCGTACCTCATAGTCGCCTACTAGCTAAGCTCCAAACCTACGGTATAAAGGACCCCTTACTGGCTTGGTTTAGCTCATATCTCTCAGATCGCTCCCAGATAGTACAAATCCAACAACATAAATCTCAACCCAAGGCTGTTACCAGTGGGGTGGTACAAGGCAGTGTTCTTGGTCCATTGCTATTTCTACTTTACGTTAACGACGTCTTCAGCGTAGTTAAATGCGGCACACCTTATCTTTTCGCCGATGACATCAAAATAGTGTACTCCTTCCATCCTACCAACCTCAGAAATACTCTAATGGAAATCCAACTGGACCTCCATGCGCTTGAGGCTTGGTGCAACACATGGAAAATGTCTTTCAACACTGACAAATGTAGCGCGATGTTATACAGGTGCAATGTTAAGCACAATGCTCTGACCCTAGATAGCAAACCACTTACTATCTGTCAGACCATCTGTGACCTAGGGCTTCGCTACTCATATTCCCTTAACTTCTCAGAACAAGCATTTTATGCAACAGCCAGAGCTAAACAACGCATTGCATTACTATTCAAAAATCTTACTCTACGAGATTCAATTTGTTCAATGTATGAATCATTCGCCCGCCCTTTACTTGAATATTGCTCAATGGTGTATAGCAATTCCAGGAAGCATGATCGTATCGCTATAGAAAAGGTACAAAGAGCGTTTACAAAGCGCCTTATTGGTACGAGCTTAGTGTTACCCTATTCTGAGCGATGCGACTTACTTAAGCTTGACCCAATATGGCTTCGACGCCTAAAAGTAAACTTAGCACTTTTTTTCAATATCCTGCACAAAAATGTTCACACCCCTAGCATTGATCTATCACTCATGAAACCAAATAGATACAATACACGCAATAGTGAAAATTCTGTGATGGTAAGAAGGTCAAAGACAAACATATCAGCAAACTTTTTCCTTAATCGGTACTCCCGTATTTGGAACAAATTGCCGACCGATATTCGTACTAGCACATCTGAGTATAACTTTCGTAGAAAGCTTGACGAATATCTTACAGTCAGCAATGTGATTATGCTCCTGCGCTGCCCTACAACTATTCAACAAACGTATGAACAAGGTCCAGACAACATATAGCTGCAAGTTGCAATTGACTGTATCAGTCAGATCAACAAACACCCGTTGATTCCCTGCTTACCCTTCTCTTTTATTGCTCACTCCGGATCTGCCTGCCCGAAAGCTCACCGCTGATTAGTGGCTCCACTGATACATCGATGGGTTGGAGGTCCAGGCTTCTGTTATCCTCTTCATCCCATCTTGGCTCACTATACTTCCCCTTGATTTTACTTGGCTCCACTGCAACCATGTGTCAGTTGAATCACTGGCAACTTGGTTAGCTGGACTCCCAAGTCCGGTTAACTATCTCTCCAATCGTAACTTCACTTCCGTTTCACCCGCTGGCACACCTACCATTCGTTTGTGAAAGCACTGACGCTTTGGTAGGTAAAGCACCCGGATCCTTTCTTTACATCTTTAACCCACCTTGCTCCCCAACACTTAGCTTCGGTTTTCACTTGACCATATCTTGCTGGTGAATCAACCGACACATTGTCAACAACAATATGTTTGCCACTCAGGACTACTGTAACCTCGTAAACATATCACTGGCGTTCTGTTGGACCAATTCCCTGCATAATCAAACTCCTAGCGCAGTTAGCCAAACTCATACGCACCATACTAAAGGTTCGGCATTCTTGTTCACAGCCCACAACCCACACATCTTAAGTAATCCGAAATCCGTATTCCGCCTCCTAATTGTAAACAACATCTACAATACAATAATAAGGTAGTTGCTTAAATATTTCCCTTTTATACTGTGCAGTAATGTGGACTTATTTTTCCCTGTTAGCCAGACCCATACTGCTGTTCCTTATGCTGTGTCCAGAAATTTGGTTGCGAGACCCTCCCCACACTATATTATTCTCGATTCCACACATGTACATAATTCCCTAGGAAGTTTTCAACCTCCATCGCGCTAATACTTACTAATACTTGCTATTTCCCTTCTATTTACGTTGATCCGGACCACGACTCGTTCAACGGTACGATGAGATACTTGCTACCGAAGAAAGTTGGAGCTGCATAAGAATAAATTACAACTTGAATCCAATCCCACTCAATTCGAATCTCCTCGCATCCGATAAACAATTTCAGCTTCAGAGAAAACTTGTACATACTGATCGGTCCAGGGTCTCTGGAACGTGTCTCACCTTTCTGAGAAATATACCTATTATTATTATTATTACTCCTCTGGCAACCGCTTCCCCCTTTGCCGTTCATAATGCTGGCGAGTCACAGCCGTATGCTAGTAAAGGGTTGTTGCAGTTGCAACTTTCGTTACATAGGACTCAGCCTCAGCAACTTCCGATAATAGTATGCACCAAAAGACATAATCTCTCAGATACATCTACCATGATAACAGTTAGAAATGTGGCGCCAAGGGCTTTCCAATCCTCCAGTAGTGTATCACAACAACCGATTACGATAACCACATTAACCTTCTTCAATACAAAACATACACCGAGTTAGAACGTGCATACAATATATATATATATATATATATATATATATATATATATATATATATACAAACCGCCATCTAATGGCAACCTCTCCAGTTGGCCTAGCGTACCTACCGGGAGGGACCGCTTAACGATACGCGCGATTTCAAAATCGGGTGCTGCCTCGAAGTACAACTGATTTAGGGATCTAGGAAACTATGGTAAAATTGTGCAAGGTAAAGGTAGAATGTTATTTTTCAGCAGGTCTAGATACACGTAAAGCATCTACGTTTGATATATTACACTAACTAAAATAGTTCGTAATTTTCATAAAAGTGGAAAAGGAATACAAAAGCCGTGCATTCAGTTCAGGTTGAAAATGAAAAGAAACAAGGCTTGCAATGGGAGGGAAGCGTACGACGGTTTAATGGTGCACGGTAACAAGAACTTATGGATAGCAATTGCATATATGATTGTGCACTTCTGCGCCTGTCCTTATGTGTATGTGCCATTAACAATGGTAATGGAAATCGAAATCGAAATAGCTTGCTATATATTGCATTAAAGGCTGCATGGAATTACAGATGCACGAAAATATGCTTGTATTCTTATAAAGTGAAAGATTGTATGTACAAGTACATATATATATAAATAAATAAATAAAGTTTTTATTCTCGACAAGGCGAGGCACGCCTTTACAGGCATGATCATTATGACAACAGTGCGCGGTCAAGAATGTGCAAGAATACGTTATGTTTGCCGTACCAGTGTATGTTTATGTAGGGGGTATGTAATTATGTAGCTGTGTGTGTGTGTGGATGTGTAACTGTGAGGTTCCTGTTTGTAACTGTGCTGCTCTAATCTTCACTCTCATATCGTCGGCAATGCTGGAGTAGAAGATGGAGGTCCGTGCGTTGGAAAGGATTATTCGGATACCCACGGGGCAGTGACTTTATTTTGTGGCGAGTCACGACCGCCACGTCACAGTGTTGTTAAGCAGACATTTGTGGCTTTTTATAGGGAGAACGCTTGCCAGGCGAAAACCCACCACGTCCTGGAACACTGCCGCCGAACTATTTGCTGGAACGGGTCAAACCCGAACCACCCAGCTGGCACCACGAGGAGGTTGTTCGGCTAGCCAGCCAGCAAAGGTAACAAATATGCTAAGGCATTGACACACGTGTTAAAGGTGCACATATGTAATTATATTTATTGAGATATACGTCTAAGTATATCATGTAATATTCCAGTTGACGATGGATTGCAATGTACTCGAGAAATACTAGCTACTAATTATACAGATGTACATGTCTATGCGATTTTGCATGTAGAAATACAGTGATAAGCGTCGTTGGAATGCGCGTTTTAAGGATAACATTAGCTAATTAACATAATAAATTGTATCCGAAATTTTTATGGTACGTAAAAGGATGACTTGTATGAAGCACTTGCAATTACATTGTGATAATTGCGCAATTTAGAGAAGTTATGAACAGGGATGGGAATAATTTTATGTAGGTATAGCACACATTTACGCATGAGTACGTATTACTGTGTTTTCCTGCGAATGTGACGGTTGCATATTGTGGCCATGTTAACGTGTTATTGTATCGCATTAATATGGATACTTTACTGGACCCATGGATGGTATTCCTTGCCTTTATGCGTGAAAAGATAATATGAGTACGGTAACCGTAGCGTCATCATCAACTATGAAACTGTGGCGCATTGGATATTTTCGCCATCGGAAATTCAAACAGCGTAATAAGGGTATCCATGCCAAATAGGGAGAAGTCCTTATTAACTGGATTAAAACGTATGTCACTGGACTGCACGAGCTTCCATGAACGGTTGTTCATTACCGCAAATACGTCCCATTAAATGTGCGCCAATGATACCAATCGGGAAACAATATGCATAAATGTAACAATGTGTTTTATCCAAAACAAGTCAAAGGTAATCGATACAGTGCACATGTAGTTATCAATGGTAGAGATTCCGGGTCACGAGTGTTTAATATACGTTAGCATGTGAATAAGCGGTTGATTTCTGCATGGATCCGTCGGGACTTCCGTTAGCCGTTAACCTGGACAACGGGGTGTATATGCCTCTGTTCACGGTTCTAGAGCGGCAGATGGCATGCGGCGGAAATGTGCTCATGGAAAACTCATCTGTGCTGCACGATTTGTTTTGAAAATGCAGTGTTATCCATTTGTCACGGCCCTGCGCACGGTTTGGCGGACCGGCGGTAGCTGCAATACATATAAATACCGGCTTACTGCATTTACGTTCATTATTTTACACAGCTGCCATTTATTACCCGACGTGGTAGTTGTCTTGTATTAAGTCTAATTGCTAAGGCAACAACGATGCAGGGTAACATGCTAGGTGATATGCAGCGGCGGATGTAAATGGTTACGGACACAGGGAAAGCAGGTGCAATAAATGTGTCGGACGTTTGGACCATTCAGAAATATTCACCACTAGGTGAGTGAGCGTGTATGTAGCTCTGAACACACCAAGGGTGAACAACGGGAAACGGTTTCGCAAGCCTCATAAGAGGCCACGGTGACAGTTCAAAATCCATGTAAACAGGACATTGGATAAAGGAACACCTAAGGCAGTATAAATATATAATATTGCTGATAATAAAGTTTACATGAATTCACCTCGTGTGTAAAATACGCTGTGATGAACATACGCATGAAATTCTGCATTACTCCAGAAGCGACGAGACGTTCAGAGCCGTCATGCATACGAAAGGAAAATGCTCCATTTCTAAAAGCCACATGATACAGATTCATAAACCAACCTGGGGTGCTGAGAAATCTTTCTGCTGTGGCACAGGTGAAGTGGAGGCGAACTAGTAGTGACTGATCACTGAAGTAGGCGCCACAGATAGACAGGGGTTCTGAAAGCGTTAAGTGAAGAAGCAATGCAATTATCAAAGGTGCAACGGAGTAAAAAGGCGGCAGCACATGTTACATGCAGGGAAAGTGGTAGTGGCGCATTAAGAAGTAAGCCTCAGTGAGAGAGGCTTCATAGGCGCCACCTATTATTAGCCCAAACCCTTGCGGGATGTGCAACGGAGTGGGTAGAGGCGGCATATGTGATACGGTGGCAGGCCAGTATTTGAGCACCACCCATTTAGGAATCACAGATAGACTGGAGTTGTAGAAGCCACATTAGGACACACAATACACTTACCGTGGGTGAAAGGAAGCACGTAGCGACGGCAACCGTCACGTAGATGCTGACCAGTGGTGACGAGTCTTTAATCCAGGCAGCACGGATACACAGGAGCTGAAAAACTAACTGTTCACAGCCAATAAATTACCGGAGGTGCAACGGAGTATCTATGTTGCAGGAAATGTTCTGTGGAGGATTACCATTAATGGCGCGGGTGTCAGGGACACAAAGGTGTCCTAAAAGGCAATAGCGAAGTGGCAATGCTCTTTCCGGAGTTGCAACGGAGTAGAGAGGACGCAAGGAATAGGTGGAGGCCAAAAATTAGGGCCGCATCACCTACATAGGCAGCAAAGATACACAGCAGATCTAAAAGCTACTTATTAACAGCGGATACACTTACCGAAGATGCAATAGACAATCTAGCAGAGGCAATGGGGACGTGGAGGCCGGCCAGCAATGGCGGATCACCTATATAGGCAGCATGGATACACGGCGGTTCTAAAAGCCGCTAGTTACCAGCGGATAGACCTACCGGAGGTGCAACAGACAGGCTAACAGCGACACAAGTGACGTGAATGCGGACAATTAGTGGCGGATTAACCATATTAGCAACGCAGATGGACGGGTGTCCTAAAAGTCACTTACTACCAGCAGCTACACTTACCGGACGTGCAACGGACTAAATAGCGGCGGCAAATGTGACGTGGATGCTGACCAGCATTGGCGATCACCCATATAGGCAGCATGGATATATCGCGGTTCCAAAAGCAACATATTAATAGCGGACATACCTATTGGAGGTGCAACAGTAAATAGTGTGATCGCACGAACCTGTGCATAACTGTACGTGCCGTCTTCCACTATTGCAAATGCTACTGATAAGGCATTTCTCTGTAAACGTATACGATTCAGGGTGCAACCTGTGGAAGAGTGATCACTGTGAACTCCACCTTTTCCTGGACACGGCGCGTCACAGTGCATCATTTTGTTCCACTTCCGTGCTCCGTGGCTGTGTAGCAGGAAACGGTATGTCATCGCTTGCATTGCATTGGCGACATAAAAAGCCACATATATGTATCTAGTACTGTGACGTGGCGGATGTAAAGCACAACTGAATGAAGGCGCTGCCTTTCCCTTCCTCTCGCAGGAGCGTTGTTCTCCAGAAGCCGTCTGCTCACATCATGTTGATGAGTTGGCCACTGTATTGTGTACCGCGATGAAGTTGCTTAACAAGGTAGTGCTCCGTTACCCACTCCCAACTGGCGCGCCTACTGTAATAAATAAATAAATAAATAAATATATGTATATTCTCTGTAAAACGAGACACACCTGCTAAGGCGTGATCAAATAGGCATACAAGCATAGCTTCTTTAGAATATTAAAACATTTCGTTTTAATGAAAGGAATAAACAAAAAGATGCAGTCCATATGAGCGAGCACACTGTCAGGTAATAGCCAGATCACGAGCCATGATGGGGCTGTGGAGCGCAAAAGCTATTGCGTTAAGATACAAGTTGCGGGTAAATTTGCCATGCAGTGATCCATGAGCACAGGAGCCTAAAAAAGGATTTGGTGGACCATTACGAAGCCGGAATGATCTTTGCTCCATTAAAGTATTCTTCATAGTAAAATCAGTTGCACAAGTTGGACGTAGAAGGCTGAGGACTGCTTCAGTGTGAAATGTCTAGCTGTGACTTTATGTTGTGGCGAGTCACATCCGCCACGTGGCAGTGTTGTAAAGCGAACATTTGTGGCTTTTTATAGGGAGAACGCTTGCCAGGCGAAAACCCACCACGTCCTGAAACACTGCCGCCAATCCATTGAATGGCAAGTTGTAGCTGGCTATGTTTCTTGTTGAACGTTCTTTTGATTCGTTATTCGCAGTCAAGTTGCGTCCCATTTTTCTGCTGACTGATGCGTTATGCGACTGGCCATTGCGTGCCTGGGTCCTCTCCTGTGCCAGATCGGTAGGTCAGGAACTACGCATTCTTTCTGGATATGATGTGTTGATCTTCTGCAGAACCACGTGAAGTCTCGAAGAATATACGTTGAAATATGTTGAAGTTTTGGAGGACAAAAGTTGAGCGATTAATAGGATTGTTGGAGAGAAACAGGTAAACCGATAATGATGACAGCAGACCGAATGCAAGAGGCATCTTAGGTGAAACTGGGGACAACTAGGTTGAGACAGAATGCGGGAGCAACATAGGTAATGCAACGTTCCAAGAAGGAAAGGAAATTTAAGGAATCAGCTATGAGCGGATGAATGCGGACGGCAGTGCGAAGAGTAACTCGTGAGAGTAATTAAAAGGAGACGATAGTCAGGATGAAAAAGGTTTACTGCTAAAGTGTGTTGAAGCCAAGGACGCTCTCGTGCGAAGTATGAGTCGTTCAGTTCTGAAAAATCACCGGTGATATCCCGGTAGTCTGAGAGAACTCTGAGAGCCGGAGACCGAACAGACGAGACTTCATTAGTCGACAGATTCGGAGGCCTTGTAGTAGTCCCAGCGAATTTTGCTGATCAGATGATGATAACGAAGAGCATGGCACTAAGCGTTAGTAGTCCGATTGAAGAAGGATTGAGTGTACAGGTTTCGGATAAAAGTGCCTATATTAATAAAAGGTAAACAAGTCTAGCGGGCTGTCAATGTAAGCGAGACATAGTTTTGAGTCTACAGAGATTAGATCAATATTTCTTGCTAGTCGGGAAAATGTCAAAGGAGTAAACCAGGTCATATGAGACAAGGTTATTACAGGGCCCTGAGAGTTGGCAGTCCGGTTATAGAAGAAATGAAAGTAGAGAGCGCCATAAGAAGAGGAGACAGTCCGGATAGAAAGAGGTTTACTTATAAGGTGTGGAAAAGTCCATGGGGCTCGCGAGGTAGTGGTGACAGAGCTTTCAGTCTTCCGAGCATAGCAGGCAGTGTCGCAGCAGTAGGAGAGAAGGAGACCAATCAACCGAGGTTGGATTTGGTTGGTGCATTGTGATTGAGTCTTATGGTGCATTTGGGAAGGTAAGTGTGGTCAGTAGGATTAGACTGGTCAGAGATAGAAGTGGTTATATTAACATAGGGCGAACAAGATCGGCAGGATATCAAGGTGGGAGAGAGACTGCTTTGGATCGACCGAGCCTAGACCGCTAACAGCTCCGTTGCCTGGTAGCAGTCCCAAAGAACTTGGCTGATCAGCTGAGGCTGGGTGAGGGATGACAGAGACCCGGTCGTCCGATTGAAGAAGGCTTGAATACAGACGGCGCTCAGTTATTGAACAATGGCCAGTAATGTCGCAGCAGCCTTAAAGAAGTTGGAGAGCAGGAGACCTATCAGAAGAGACAGGATTAGTCAGCGAAACGTGCTTGAGTCCAGCAGCTAATTTTGGAGGACAAATGCAGTAAGTCGGGAGGTGGAAAAGTTAGAGGTGGAGGTGCCTATGTAAATAAAGGGTGAACAGGTCTATCAGGCTGTCAACGTAAGTGCAACATAGCTTTGATTCTACGGAGTCTAGATTGTTTAAATGTTACTGCCCTGGAAACGTCAAAGAAGCGGACCGGTCAGATGAGACCAGGTTATTACAGGGCACTGAGATTTGGTAGTCCGATTAGAGAAGAAATGAAAGTAGCGAGCGCCATAAGGGGGAAAGACGGTCCGGATAGAAAGAGGTTTACTTATAAGGCGTGGAAAAATCCATGCGGCTCATGCGGTATTGGTGACAGAGCGTTCGGTCTTCCGAATAAATGCCGGTAACGTCACAACAGTCTGAGAGCACTCGGAGCGCAGGGGACCGGTCAGACGAGACTGGATTAGTCGGCACATTTAGAGTAATTCGTACAGTTGAGGTGGGAAGATAAACAAAGAGTCGGCAGAGATGGACAAGTTAGGGATGGAAGAGGTTATATGAATATAAGGAATGCAAGTCAGGCAGCTCGCAATGTGAGAATTTTATGTGTTGGTGAAGCAGAGCCTAGAAATGAATTTCGATAGTCGAAGAGGATAATAGGGCATAGCACTGAGAGCACGCTCTCCTGTTGAAGAAGAGATAAAGGCAGAGCGCGATAAGGTGGAGGACAGAGTCGCTAGTTTACGTTTAGGGCTAATAAATGCGACAGTTAACGTGTCTCTCGAGGTAATGGTGACAGAGCGTTCAGTCTTTCGAGCAATAGCCGGCAGCGTCACAAAACTCGGAGAGTAGAAGACCGATCAGCCGAGATTGGATTTGGTCGGCGCATTGTGATTGAGTCCTATGGTTCATTTGGGAAGATAAGTGGAGTCATTAGGATTGGACTGGTCAGAGATAGAAGTATTTATATTAACAAAGGGCGAACAAGTCCAGCAGGCTATCAAAGTGAGGGAGACACTGCTTTGGATCGACGGAACCTAGACCGCTAACCTTCCGGTAACCTGGTGGTAGTTCCAGAGAGTTTGACTGAACAGATGAGGCTAAATTAGGGTATGGCACAATGAGTCGGCCGTGCGATTGAAAAAGGATTGAATACAGACGGCGCTCAGTCATCTGAACGATGGCCAGTAACGTCACAGCAGTCGGAGAGCAGGAGACCGATCAGTTGAGACGGGACTAGTCGGCGAAATGAGATTGATTTTGGAGGACAAATGGAGTGGATCGAGAGGTGGAGGAGCCTACATAAATAGAGGGTGAACAAGTCTATCAGGCTGTCAACGTAAGTGCGACATAGCTTTGAGTCTACAGAGCCTAGACCGTTTAAATGTTGCTGAGCTGTGAAAGGTCGAAGAAGCAGACCGGTCAGCTGAGACTGGGTTATTTCAGAGCACTGAGGGATGGTCGTCCGATTGGAGAAATATTGGGTGTACAGGATACTGATGGAATTGTCTATATTAATAAAGGGTAACCAAGTCTAGCGGGCTGTCATTGTAAGCGAGACATAGCTTTGAGTCTACAGAGCCTAGGTCTATATATCTTGCTGGTCTGGAATGGTCAAAGGTGCATACCGGTCAGGTGAGACTAGGTTGTTGCAGGGCACTGTGAGTTGGCAGTCCGAGTACAGAAGAGATGAAAGTATGGAGCGCCATAAGGAGAGGAGACGGTCAGGATAGAAAGGGCTTTACGTATAAGGTGTGGAAACGTCCATGGAGCTCGCGAGGTAATGGGGACAGAGCGTTTGGTCTTCTCAACAAATGCCGGTAACGTCGCAGCAGTCTGAATGAATTCGGAGAGCAGGGAACCAATCAGACGAGACTGGATTAGTCGGCACATTGACAGTAAGTCGAACAGTTAAGGTGGGAAGATAAATAAAGTGTCCGCAGAGACGGACAGGTTTGGGATGCAAGTGGCTACATGAATATAAGGTATGCAAGTCAGGCAGGAGTCTGAGAGAAGTTGGAGAGCAGGAGACCGATCAGACGAGACAGGATTAGTCGGCAAAACGAGATTGAGTCCAACAGCTAATTTTGGAGGACAAATAGAGTGGGTCGAGAGGTGGACAGGTAAGAGGTGGAGGAGCCTATATACATAGAGGGTGAACAAGTCTATCAGGCTGTCAACGTAAGTGCAACATAGCTTTGATTCTACAGAGTCTAGACCGTTTAAATGTTGCTGCTCTGGAATAGGTCAAAGAAGCAGACCGGTCAGATGAGACTAGGTTATTACAGGGCACCGAGATTTGGCAGTTCGATTGGAGAGGAATTGAAAGTAGAGAGCACCATAAGGGGAGAGACGGTCCGGATAGAAGAGGTTTACTTATAAGGTGTGGTATGTGAGGTATTTGGGACAGAACGTTCGGGCTTCCGAATAAATGCCGGTAACGTCACAACAGTCTGAGAGCACTCGGAGCGCAGGGGACCGGTCAGACGAGACTGGATTAGTCGGCACATTTAGAGTAAGTCGTACAGTTTAGGTGGGAAGATAAATAAAGAGTCGGCAGAGATGGACTGGTTAGGGATTGAAAAGGGTAAATGAATATATGGTATGCAAGTCAGGCAGGCTCGCATGTGAAAGATGTTGAGTGTTGGTGAAACGGAGCCTAAAGCTACATTTCGCTAGTCATGAAGCAATCAAAGAGTATAGTAGGGCAGTGCACTTAGAGCTCTCTCTCCGGTTGAAGAAGAAATAAAGACGGAGCGTGTTGAGGGGAGGGCAGAATCGGGAGTAGACTTTTAGGGCTAGGAAGTGCGACAGTTAACGTGGCTCTCGAGGTAATGGAGACAGAGCTTCCAGTTTCCCGAGCAATAGTCGGCAACGACACAGTAGTCCAGCAGGCTGTCGAGGTAAGGGAAACACTGCTTTGAATCGACCGAGCCTAGACCGCTAACATCCCGGTAACCTGTAGTCTCAGATTATTTGGCTCATGGAATTGGGCTAAATTAGGGCAGGGCGCTGGGAGTTGGCCTTCCGATTGAAGAATGATTGAACGATGGCCAGTAATGTCACAAGAGCCTGAGACTGGATTAGTCGGCGCATTGTGATTAAGGCTGTAGTTTATTTGGGGAGATAGTTGGAGTGAGTCGAGAGGTGGACAGTTAAAGATGGATGTGGCTACAGCAATAAAGGGTGAACAAGCGCAGCAAGCTGTCGCGGTAAGGGAGGCATTGCGTTGGGTCTACAGAGCCGGTAACGTTAACATTCCGGTAGTCTGGAAGAAGTCAAAGGGAAGCAGAGTGGTCAGCTGAAACTAAGTTATTGTATGGCACTGAGAGTTGGTAGTCCGATTGAAGAAGGATTGAAAACAGATGATGCAGCAGCAAATAACAGGATCAGGATGGAAACCGATGCATTGCGGGCTGCACCATTACGCAAAGGCATGGGATGGTGTTCACCTATCGTGGAAAGCTAGCGGGCACCTACCAGGCACCAAAACATATTACGCTACAAAAAGAATATCGTGGTTGCAGGCGAAGATTAAAAGATATGGGGATGGAAAAATAAACGCGCAGCAGGACAGCTAATGATGTCGCCCCGTAGCCGTGTCCGTTGACGCATGCAGTCAAACGTGTTCATCGTTTTTTGAACCATTACCAGAGAGTCGTGAACTCCCAACGGAAGCCAACTACCACCTGAAAGTCTTCATTCCTCTCGAGCAACGCATCGATTAGCCACACCTCTTGTTTTTCCATGCACACGTTCTGCGAGCAAACAACGCACGTCGCGGGCTCGTTGGGTTGGCATACGCAACAGGTCGCCGAGGAATCGAAGCCTGGTGCGTAAGATGACGATGATGAGCGGTTCGATTCCTGTTGTCGTGCCATAACCATCGCGTCGAACATGCATATTGCTCAAGCCGTGTTCCAACCACATGTGAGCCCAACTGCGAAGACACGGATGGTGGGACGTAACCATTCCATTTATGTCTGCTGATGTAAGGGCCAGGTTTCTCGAACGCACAGTAAATTCGCCATTCAAATGACGCTGGACCCCACCCTGGTGCGATGATTTTTGGCCTGAGCCATCGATTGAGCTATGCTGGGTAGTGCTTTTGCACCTTCAATCATACCAGATTGGTCCGTGTCCAGATGCCAGACATAGTCAGCCCCTGTTACGCCAGGTTGGGGGTTGGAATGAGAGTGGAACCTTATTCCTTAAAACGTACTCCTTGTGGCGGAACGCCAAACCCGCTGCCTTGCGGTAACGTTTTGGAACAAAAGGCTCTGGTTGACAACGCTAATCGTTCTCCTCTCCAGGCCTGGTCAACCCGACAGTACTAAGCCCACGCAATGCAATGAATCTTTCCTTACGTTGTGTACTGTTGCTCTGGTCACCGCACAGTCTACTCAACGGTGCATTGTCGGCTGCATCCAGCAGAGGGCATAGGGGCTTGGATTCTACTGCCAAAGCCTTCCCATTTTATTATACCCCTCTTATTATTCCTTTGGGAACGTATCCAATAAGGTACTTGACTTCATTCACTCCCAGTCCGCAAACTATTGTTTAGTGATGGGCGACTTCCACCTCCCAGATGTTTGCTGGGCGTATCTTTATTGCGACTCATCGTCAGGCACATTCGGCGCTGATCTGCTTGAACTTACGGTGCAAGTATCCTTGCGTCAGTTCCTTGACCTCCCCACTAGGTACATGGACGCACAGCTACCGTCTGTCTTAGACGTTGCATTTGCTAAGTCACTGGATTTTCTTGGGGATATTACTTACGGACCTACACTGGGTTCCAGTGATCATGTTTGTTTGTTCTTAACTTGTACTCTGTCTAGACTCTACCATACTGCTGTTGGGTCTCGCCCGAACATATGGCGCGCAGACTATCAATCAATGAGAGCCAAGGCTTCGGGTTTCCATTGTGAGCTCTCAGGCGACGATACTGTCCAGCTTGCCTGGGATAAATTCAAGTGCTACCTCACAGAGGCCTCTGCTCCCCTCATCCCAGTCATAAGGAAAAAAGGCGCTAGCACAGCCGCCCGGGATAGATCTCACTGGCAGGTACCTGCTCACAAAGAGGTCTGGATGTTGGCGGACTTACCGAGATGCAAAAGGCGCTGCGGTTCGAAAATGTCAATTCCAGCATTGATGCGTGATGATGGTACTCATGCGCATACAGACTATGACAAGGCCTGTGTACTTTGTGGGCAATAAGCGGCAGCGTTTGTGATGGAAACCTCTTTGACAGGCGTTGGCCTTGTTTGTAAGATCCCAGTCGGTTCAGAACTATCTGAATTTATTGTAGCGGAGAGGGAAGTTCATGGGCTATTAGAAGGGCTGAACCGTTCTAAGGCCTCTGAGTATGATCTAATTCACCCGAAACGGTTGAATGAGTTTGCTGCGGAACTACGTGGACCGCTGGCTACGGTGTTTCAGAAATCGCTTGACAGCTGTGCATTACCTTCGGAATGGAAGGAAGCTGTCATCCGTCCCAACTTCAAAAATGGGAACAGCAGTCGGTCTACAAATTACAGGCCAGTTAGTCTGACGAGTGTAATAGTCAAACTCCTCGAGAAACTGGTGAGAGATTCATTGGAGAGTCATCTGAGTAGATTTAATCTACTTAGCAGTGTACAAAAGGATTCCGGAAGGGATTTTCGTGTCTGACGAATCTACTGGTGGCTCGCGAAAGTTGGGCGGATGCAGTGGATAACGGCCGCGCGCTGGACGTGCTTTTCGTCGACTTTTCGAAGGCATTTGACAAGGAACCCCACTTGAGGCTCACGCAAATGCTGAGCTGCTACGCGGTATCTGGCCGCGCCCTTCTTTGGGTGACTGTCTTCTTGGAGGGTAGAGAAATGTGTGTACTGGTAGGCCGCGGCATATCGTTTAGGCAGTCTGTCCACAGTGGCGTGCCGCAGGGCTGGGTCTTTGGACCGCTGAGGTTCTCTATCTATGTGAATAACCTACCCGCGGAGCTTGAGGTACCATCGCTGCTAGCTGCTGATGAATTGAACTAGTGGAACATTGTCTATGTTTCGGGGTGTTCCCAAGCTATTCAGAAAGCGTTGCATAAGCTTTGGGACTGGTCTACTTTAGGGTTACTGCCCATAAATCAAGCAAAGTGTCCGTTCTTCGAATTGGAGGAGGGTGTCCTCCTACGAAGTACTTGATTGGTGGGGTCGAACTCTCCCGTGTATCTAGCAATGTTGCTCTAGGAGTTGCACTCCGGCGACAACTGGAAGAAGGCCGGAAGCAGGGGTTTTCGTATCTTGTGGTAAATACGACGGTCTTTCGGAGTCTTGACGGGCAGCATCTTTACGAGACTGTTCTGGGTTTTCGTTCGGCTTCATCTGGAATACTGCGTCCAGGCTTGTCCGCCTTCTCGTCCGCGACAAAATGGAGCTAGAGAGGATTTTACCGGTGCGTACTAGGTTAGTCGAGGATTACGGGGACGGACGTACCCCGAGCGTCTACTTAGCTTGTGAATGTATGCAGCGTACTACCGAAGGCTTAGAGGAGACCTAATCCTAACCTACCGTACATTAACTGGGACGATTGCTCCAGATTTATCTGAGCTATTCACTCCAGCTACATTGTCTGTTTTACGCGGTTATTCCTTGAAGCTGGACAAATCGCAGTCCGATCGGATTGTGGCGGAAATCTGGCTTACACGCTGAGTCATGAAGCGCTGGAACATGCTTCCGGAAAGTGCTATCAAGGAATCTACGGTTAAGGGTTAGAGCGGTAACTTGACGCTCTTGGGTGGCAACATCAAACGCTTCTATTTTCCTGAGTAACTCGCATCTTCGCACTTCCATTTGCTGTTCTCTACTTTTCTTCATGCATTGGTATTATTTTCTTATTTAAAGTTCATTTCCTTATTCTGTACCTTCGATTTCTTTTCCTATCTTTGCCTTACTTCACGTGACTGACACTGCAGGGACTGCTAGGGCAGGAACCGTGGGCATTAACTGGTTGGCCAAGGTGCGATACGGGTGTTTCCGTTTTAGATCCAACAATAACAGAGCAATTCATCAATTCCTGGCTCAACGATCCACTAAAAATGGAACACTCACGGAGTGCTCCTATCGTTCCAGTTTCATCTGAACTTGAACCTGAATGTTTGCGGAACAACGACCGGCTGATAGCTTACCGGAACCGTGCCCTATGGTTAACGGCAGCTCAGCTCGCTTGCACCTGTTGAACTTTTTCTTTCCTTTTTTCTTCAACTTTTTGCGACAAGGCTAGAATTTTCAACCTAACATGTTTACTGATGACGATTGCGCTTTCATTTGTACTATTCATTTGTCGCTGGCTAGCCGAACAACCTCTTCGTGGTGCCAGCTGGGTGGTTCGGGTTTTACCCGTACCAGCAAATAGTTCGGCGGCAGTGTTCCAGGACGTGGTGGGTTGTCGCCTGGCAAGCGTTCTCTCTATAAAAAGCCACAATTGTCTGTTTAACGACACTGTGATGTGGCGGTCGTGACTCGCCACAAACTAAAGTCACTGGCCCGTGGATGACCGGAAAGTGCTATCCAACTCACAGCCATTAATCGCTTATACTCACATTTCTGAGGATAACAACTAGTCAAAAAAGCTGTGGCATTTTCAAAGACACAAGCTACATTCATGCACAAGTACATACATATATACACCCATACACGCTTGATATCCGGAAAGTGCTATCCAACCCGCAGACATCAACCGCTTATGCTCACATTCCTAAGGATAACAAACAGTCAAAATGCTGTGGCATATTCAAAGACACAAGCTGCATTCATACAAAATGACATACGTATATACACCCGTACAATTACATACACTGTTATGACAAACATGAATTTTTGTACATTTCTGATCACAATATGTTGGCTAAACATGATCATGCATGTAAAGGTGTGCCTCGCCTTGTCGAGAATAAAAATTTATTCATTTATTCATTTATTTATAGAAGATAAGGCGTCAGCAAGATAATAATGCGCACAGCATGCCATTGTGCTAGCATAACCGCACATGCTGCTGCAACCGCTACCTTAATACACCTATGCAAGGGAAAGTCAACATAAACCAAATGAACCTGAAATGATTGCTTTTATAAAAACAAGAAACTTACCGACAGTGTGGTGGACATTCGAGAATGCAATGTAACGCGTTTACTTCTGCAACTGGCTTTCAATTGCAAACTCCCGTGCTGTGCGCTCTAGGTCCCCTGCAATGCGGTTCATCATTACCTGGAATACCAGGAACTTACATTCTGCAGAAAGTGCATTCATAAGTATCCTCACCATGATATGATGCGCAAGTTTGATGGAATTACCCTGAGCATCTGTCACACATCACCCAGGAGACATCGCGACTACGAGTTCCAAAGTCCTCTTCCTGCAGACACAATTTACATGCACTTGTTGGAACCTGGCCACTTGCACTCCCATGTGCGCCACGTTTGCTCGGCGCTCTGCATCTAGCGGTCGTAGTCGTCGGCAGCCGACGAAATTGCGTAACCCACATTGCGCTGGTACCGGGAGCCGGATTTACAATACGATGGATAAAGGGTGCCTTGCGCGCACGTTTCCGATGCCCTGGATCCCCACAGAGACCACCGTAGCGTAAGTTGACGGGTCTGAAATGGTTTCCTGACCGTTATCTATAATAAGGCTGTTCTCAAAGTTTGCCGGCATTTCAACGGAGCCCGCGGCAATAACTTGCAACTCGTTTTCACACTGCCCTCCCAATAAACGGGGTACGTTTGCCGTGCACAGCGATATACTTTCTGAGCACTTTGACGTGTCGCAGCGAATGTTGTAATCCAACTTAGCGAAGACAACATTTCCGTAAGCACGCAAAATGTCCAGGGCTTTCAGATATCCCTCTGAGCCGAGACTTTCGACGTGCACCTCGATTTCCCCAAGCAGCCATTGCACGCCTCTAAGCTTTATGCGCCTGGCTATCACACTGTTTGCATGTCTAACTGCGGAGCCTGTTTCACCTTGACCGCAAACCAAATACTCCGCCGTTTCAGATTGTACCGCTGGATCAATCAATCATCGACATCCTTGAAGGACATCGTGGGCATTCCGATTCTCCTACGCCGCAACGTGCAATATGTGATCGCAAGGCATACGCCAATGACGATTGAATGAACAGTCACGGTTACTGCCTTGTTGTATACAAACGAGGTATATAGCAGACACGGATTCTGACACCAACAGGTACAGTCCACCCGGCAAGCCACAGATAATATTCGTGCGCTGAAATTGCCCCATCACCCTGTTGCGAGCATTTTCAGTCAATCTGCTTACAAGTTCTGATACCACAAATAAATCACCACCGGCTGAATTACTTCGCATGCACTCCGTCGCTAACTGCGTGCTATGACCAGTAGCCAAACCTTTCGCACGACGAACGATCACCTCGAAAAGCGCCAGTAGGGAGGAACGATCGCTCAAAGTCTGTTTAAGATGCATATTTTCCTTCTCCACACGATTAGTAGAATTGCATCCGAACATCAAGACATGCTGTAATTGATGCGCCGCTCAACATCTCTACCATGGTATCCACGTTCTACGGAAATACTAAAAGCATTCTGTATTTCTCTGCTGAATAGTTTCTAGAATTCCGTGACAAGGCGTCTCCTCAGGCGTGAATATCAGGTATCTACGTAAATGGATCAGGAAGGCATTTACCGCGGTGTCCACAACTGACAGCTGACTGCACCGTCTGTTTATGTCCCGTAACATGTAGACACGCCACAACACCATGCCTGAATCCGGATGCACAGCCCTGAAAGCGTTCATTTGTTGCGCGCATTTGTCTACCACAATAGTCCGCACGGATGCCGTGTTATGAACCATTGCACGCATAAATGTTACCGCCTCCAAATAACGCCCCGTTGTCTCGTTTGGTAACAAGGCGTAAAAAGGACATCGCCATCCCCGTGACGTCAAGGAACATGCAATGCCATAGAATGTAGCCCCCGTAATTAATCTGAGGCGTCAAAGCAGCCAGTATAACTTCGCCGTATCGTACAACCAACCTGCGAATGCACGCGGGTACGAAGAACAGGAATCGCACCTCCAACTGCTCCCTCACAACCGTACATGAACCTTCGCTTTCCAGCAGGGTGGTTACATGTTACACCTCACTAACTTGCTCTGCTTGACTCCGATGCCTCAGATTATATAAATCACGTGTGGTAATACGGATGCCGTATTCCGTTAAGACGAAATTCCTGAGTTCAGGTGTCTGACGAAACGAGAACATCAACTTTAATACCTCCGCTCCTTGTGTCACATTAAGTCACCGGTTAGCAGGCTAAAGCCAGGGTTTCCCCAACTGGAACACATGCGAATGCTTAAAGCAGGTGCGGCCAATCTCATAATACCTGCCCTTCAGCACCACTGGAAATCGGGCCTTGCAGTTGTAGCAACTATAACTACAAGAGTTAACAACAGTCAAATTATCGTGCACCTTACCGCTTCCCTTTCACATTCTTACGCTGGTTATGCACACATCGACATCGAATGAATCGATAACGATGACCATCAGGGAGATCGTTTTCCGTCTTTTGCATATGACCCGCCGCAGTAATCAACGTGCATCTATGAAACGAACATGCATTTTCTCTTCGGAACCGCATCAAAGCACGTTGGAACTCCTCAATTGCTTCATACCCACCAGTTATCATGCAACGAAAAGCTGCGGTATCCTCCTGCATGGCGAACGCTACGAAACGCGCCGAAAGATACAAGCTAAATAACTCATATAAAAAGCACTTCGACTGCCTTCATTCCCTACCATTAAGGTTTATAGAACGTATCCTTTACATGCCCTTGTCGTTTACATGACCATACAACATCTAAACTGCATGTGCTTCTCTACCCTGACTGTACCAGACATTCGTCACGAGCAACACTTTAATCGGGCCGTCGAGTCCGCCACTGGCGCGATTTTGAATACGGGCTGTTGTTCATCAGGACAACCGGTTTCTGAGTTCTCTAAATGTATGGGTTTTATTGGGGTAATTTGTTGCGAAAGGTGTTTATAATGAGGTCAGGAACTCCAAAAAGCTAAAAACTGTACTGCACCATGCTTAATTGCAAAGTTGTATAAAAATGGAAAAGTTAATATATAACGGTACGCAAGTGGTTAAAAAAGGAACAGAATCTAAAAAATCGCTTAGGGCTGGCCGCGCTATGTCTCCATAAAATGAACGAAGTGGCAGCATGTATGGTAAATTTTCCAAAATATGCGAGTGTCGATGTATAGCATATGGTTTGTAAGTAGGGATTGGTTTGCAGTGGAGGTTACCTGTGGAAGTCATAACCGTGTAATCGAAATGGTGACCAAAATCATTATTAATTGTTAGATAATTGACTGCGTGTGTGCAAACATGTCTCCTGCTCTTAAATGATATATATATATATAATCTAAACGATTGTAAATGTTTAAAGAACCCCTGTTCCCCCTAACAGCTCTTAAGCTCCGAAATGAGTAATCATGGACTTCGATGGTTACGTACCATTACTTCATGAAAAATGATTTAGCGTGAATCAAAATCATGTCATTTAGCACACCTAGCAGGAAAAGTATGATGATCACAATAACAAACAGCTGCAGTCCCCACTATTAAATATAACGTTCCTCCGCGTCCACAATTGTACACCACAAAACCATTCGTAATGAAACACAATATTTCTTTCAGGCGACGCAACATTGAGGAAATCTCTTCAATCACCCATTCTACATGTATTATGCATCAAACTTGCAGGAGTACATAGATTTACAGAGAGCAATAATTGACGTACGCATTTCTGAATTATGAACCTACCGTTGTTCCTTACTACCTTCATTAACCTGTATATGCATATATATATATATAGGCATATACGCACGAAATAAATACGTATATATATGGTGCGTATATGCCTATACATGTATACATATATAGGTTAATGAAGGTAGTAAGGAATAATGGTATGTTCGTAAGTAAGAAATGCATACGTGAATTAATCTTTGTGTGCAAATCCATATACTCCTGCATGTTTGATGCATAATACATGCAAAATGGGAGATTGGAGACATTTCGGCAATGTTATGTTGCCTAAAAGAAAAATTGTGTTTAATTACAAATGGTTTTGTGGTATAAAAATGTGGACGCGGAGGAATGTTATATTTAATAGTGGGGACTGCAGCTGTTTGTTATTGTAATCATCATACTTTTTCTACTAGGTGTGCTAAATGGAATGATTTTGATTCACGCAAGATGATTTCGCATGAAGTAATGGTATGTAAGCATCGAAGTCGAGGATTACTCATTTCGGAGCTTAAGAGGATTTTGGGGGAACAGGGGTTCTATAAACATTTAAAATCGTTTAAAGAATGTTGCCTCGGGAAGGGTAACGGAGTTAATCTGTTGTATGCGGTGAAGTAGTGAAGATGGAATTCGCTAAAGATTACCGTGCTAGATAAATAAGACATGGTGTTCTGTGTTCATTAATCTTAACTGAAGATGCAGCCGGTTTTACGTTACTTATTAGTGCCGCATTGTAATTATAAATTAACCCGCTGCTGGGTAGACTAACAAGACGTACTGAGTAGGAAGTGAATGTTTGGAGCAACGGATTGGCAGTAGAAAGGGAACCGATGCACATGACGACGTTGTACTGATATACGCCGTGCGTGTAAGGTGAGGTATGGTTGTATCAGGTGGGCAGAGGGACGCTCAAACCATATGCAAATATTCTCGTCTTTGTGGGAAGCGTTGCGAACGCTCATCACCCAGCAAGCGAGAATACTGAAAATGGTTCATCATGTATTATTACGGTAAGAATTGAGGGCGCTACGAGGTAAACATGCCAAAGGCTCAGTGAAATAGGGACACAAGGTTTACGAAGAAGGTAGGGCAACAGCGGCATGTTTATGGTTAAAAATGGCCGCATAAGGTTAACTTACCACCTTCTTAATGGATGAGCATGTTGTTCGCATTGCTTGCAGTGTTTCGTCACACGTCAAGATGTAGGAATTGGCCCATATATTGTCTGAAGATTACGGAACCACCCACTGAACCTTGTGAGCTTGTAGTCCGCCGCTAGAAACGTGCGGACCTTGCACGTTGCCTATGCGATGTGGGACGACAAGGCACAGTGACAGGGGGCCTGAAAAAGCCGTTTCTCCGTTCTCTAAGGAATGTGAAATGTTGACGAAACTAGAAAGCGAAGGAAGACCCGATCTGGTGCCATGACAGGAGACGACTAATGCACGTACATCACAGTGTGACCAAGGGCGGTACCGAGGACGGCGGATTGCGGAGCATGTGTACTATGTCTTTGAAAAGGTCGTCACTGAAATTTGACGTCACCTTTGGCTCCCATTCACTAATGCCTGCTATAGAGGTACGAATCGGCGGGAGGAGGGTCAGAGGCAGCGATAACCTAGACGTTGTGGATGGCGCATATGTACTTTGGCTATGAAAGGGACGTCACCATTGAAATGCAACCTTACCTTTGTACATGTATCACTGATGAAGGCTCAAGTGGGGCGAATACGTAGGAAAATAGACAGTGGCAGGGTTCACTTTGACGGCAGCGCACGTTATTCTGGCTGTGAAAAGGCTGTCATTATTAGATTGAAAGGATACCTGTAGCTAGGTTTCACAGATGTATCGTATTACGGACGCTGTACGTTGGAGAAGACGCAGCAGCAGCGGCAAGTGGGATGACGAGGGGCGGCACATATCACTGTGACGCTGAAAGAGAAGTGCTCATGGTAATCCAATGATACCTGTGGCTATGGATCAATGATGCATCACTTGCCGGTGGCCGTATGTGGGAAGAGGCGCCGTGACGCTGATACATGATAAGGTGCTAGCGGATAAGCAACGGTGGATGTAAATGGTTCCGGACATTGGGAAACCGGCTGCAATAAAGGTGACGGACGGTTGAACCATTCAGAAATGTTCCCCACTAGTTGAGTGAGCGTGTATACAGCTCAGAACCCATCAAGGGTGAACACTGTGAAATGGTTTCGCCAGTCTCATAAGAGGCCACTGTGACAGGTCAAAATCAATGCAAACCGGAAGTGGGAAAAAGCACTCCTTAGGTAGTACAAACATGTAATATTGTTTAAAAGATATGTTGCAAGCAAACATCAGGTGTGTAAAACCTGCAGTAGTGTTTAGGCGCATGGCATTCCGCATCAGTCTACAAGCGACGTGACGGTCGGAGCAATCATGCATGTGAAGGGAGTATGCACGCTTTCTAAATGCTACGAGTGCATGCATAATACACAAACCGAAAGTGCGACGAAGTAGGTATGCTGTGTCCCATGTTATGTGAAGGCCAACCAGTAGTAGCGGACCACTGGAGGGGGCACCACAACTAGACAGGCATGCTGAAAGAAAGGTTTCGTGGAGGCTGGGCAATAGTGTAGCAACGCACATGTAGGTGGCACGCATACACAGCAGTTCAACAAGCCACATGTGAACAGCCGAGCCAGTTACCGGAGGTGCTACGGAGTAAATATGCGGCGGCAAAGGTTTCGTGGAGGCGGAACATTAGTGGCGGATAAGCCACATACACAGCACGGATAGACATCAGCTCTAAAAGCCACTTGTTAAGAGACAATATACTTACCGGAGGCGCAACGGATTATATTGGCGGGGCAAAGGTTTCGTGCAGGCTGAGCAATGGTGTCGTATCATCCATGTAGGCGGCACGCATGCACAGCAGTTCTAAAAGGCACAGGGGAACAGCCCTTTCAATTACCGGAGTTGCAAGGGAGTAGATAGCGGCGGCGTAGGTTACTTGGAGACTGACCAGCATTGGCTGATCAATGATATACACAGCCCGGATGAAGAGCAACTCTCAAAGCCACATGTGGACAGACAATACATGAACCGGCGGTGCAATGGATTATATAGCGGGGGCAAAGGTTAGGTGGAGGCGGACAACTATTACCGGAACACCTTTAAGCGCAAACATTTCAAACAAAATGCAGACACCGACAGAGTGGAACCTGAAAGCCTGTTAACAGGAACCCAGTGAACCGACCCCATAGCCTTGAATGATTCCCATACAGCATCACCAGTTATTTCTGAAGCGGAGTCTCCGGAAGTGCGCAACCAATAACGAGGACAAACCTGGCACCATTACATCAACAACACCGTAAGTCTTTGATCCTAGTTTCGGACAGACATTGGGCGCCGAAGTAACTCTGGGAACCCTCCTGTAGATGGCTACCGATGGCCCCAACCGAGGCCAAACCGGAAGTGCGGGGCTTCATTCCTCTCGAGCAAGTTATCGCTGGGCCACCCCTTATCCTTGTCAATGCGCACGCCGTGTGAACAAACAAGGCACGGCGCGGGAGTGAAGAGAATGACAGAACATGAACTAAAAGTTGGAAGATGGATATGGTCAGGATAAGGGAAAGATTTCGTGTTGCGGGCACAGCGCGTCTAACTGATGATCGAAATCCTTAACTGTAGGCTCACTGACTACACTTTCTGGAAGCGGGTTCCAGCGCTCGATAACTCTAAGCGATAACCGAGTTTCCGCCCTGCTCCCGTCAGAACGCGGCTTGTGTAGGTTCATTAGATTACCGCGATGACATGTCAATGTAGCCAGACTAAATAGCCAGCTCAAATCCGATTTAACCTTCCCTGTCTAATTACTTAGAAGAGCTAAGAAAAGCCTCACAAATATGTCGGCAGCTTAGACCCCGAAGGGCCGTCGTATTAACCACAAGATTCTGAAACCCCTACTAGCGGCTTCTTCCAGTTGTCATCGAAATGCAAAGAGGAGGAATAGACGACACCTAGCTCTACCTGGTTGGAGGCGAGGGGAGTTGGACCACACCGAGTACGTAGATCGAAGGCGGGAAAGTCGCTCCTATACGAAGGACGGAAGACAGCCTAATGAATGGGCAGCAGCCACAAAGTAGACTGGTCACAGAGTCTGTCCAGGGCATGCTGTATGGCCTACGAAAACTCGGGAACATTTACAACATTCCATAGCTTAAGGTCATTGGCAAACAATAGGGATGATACTCCAAGCTTTCCAAAAAGACCGTTTACGTAGGCGGAGAACAGCATCGGTCTAAACCCTGTGGGACACAGCTTGCCTAAAGAATAAGCTGCGAGCCACACCTAAACACTGGTTTCTTCCCTGCCACAGCGCAGATACCCAGTGAAGGACGCCGCCAGTCAGCATGACTGGCCTATAATTGGCTCACACACTCCTGTCGCCATGTTTGAAGATAGGACAGATGACAGCCTCCTTCCATTCAGAAGGTAATGTACAGCTTTCAAGTGACCTCTGAAATACCGTAGTCAGCTGTGTTACGGCGTGTCAGGGACTTTAATGCAATGCATCCGGAACTGCCTTGAAAACCGTACCGTCGAAGTAGGTGTCCACGGAGCGCCCTCTCTTCGTTTCCTTGGCCGCAAACGGTGTTCCACAGGGGTCTGTTCTCGGAATCCACCTCTTCCTAGCCATCATTGATGACGTCACACCGCAAGTGCAGTCTTCCCAGCTGCTATATGCGGTAGATGGGAAACTGTAGCGCGCAATTAATTATCCCGACGAAGCCCACACACCTCATACAGACCTGTAGGTGTACACAAGTGGCACATAGAAAACAACCTTTTATTTAACGCTTCGGCACGTCTCGTCCTTTCTACACGCCCTTCTGCATTTTCTCCTATATATTACCTGGAAGCGTCTATCCGCCAGATCTCTGAGGCCGGAAGAGAATCGGGTATCATTACCCTGACCTGTCATGCCGTAGCCGCTTGTTGCTGGAAAGCAGCTACTGCTGCTAACCGCATGGTGGCATTGCTGAAATGAACCTTCGGTCAAGCTGACCCTGTTATGGGTCATGTGAAGGTCCAACAATGCAATGCTCTCTATGTAAAGTAACGCTTACTCCGCGCAGCTGTGTAAGCGGAAGCCATATACACCTCGGAGGGACATTGATGGCGGATTGACAATGGTCACTAAGTAAGCGAAGAAGCAGCTATTTCCGGAAGAAAATCCATAACGTGGGCACTTACTGAATGTAAGCGTTTTCCATAGTGGTAACTTCATGAAGCAACAATGAAATTGTGTTCTTTTGCATTCCTAAGGAAATGCAACGTTACATCCGTAAAACGTAACTTACCCGCAGCATTGCTTACATGGGTAGGCAGGCTCACCAAGGTATGCCGCACCAGTTTGATGAAACCAGCGGCCACATACGTCGAACATATTCAATCAACATGTTCGGAGGTCCCTGAGGCGTCATCCTCCTGCTCACAAAGAACGCAAACCGCGCTGTCCACATCTTCAGCAGCGGTCATCCTCCTTGCATGCCATGTTCTCCTTTATAGGGTACGGAATTTCAATTCCCGTGACATCATGCTAGTACCCCCCACCACCACCCACGGGCAATCGAAAGTGACTTGCGTTTGTGGCGCCGACGGTCATTGCAGTTAATGTGCGAAACACCAGCCCTTACCACCAACAACAGGAGTGCTTCGCCAACGTGCGTTTCCGGTGAATTTGTGCTGGTCGAAGAATCGTTGCCCGTCTACAACCGGGTAGCGGTATCGGAGAAAGACGCGTCCACTGCTTGGAAGATAGGCATGTCCACACAGAATAACCGTTGTAACTGTCCAACCTTCGATGATCGGGCGAACACCTCCCCATTACTGTGAGTAACCAGCGGCTCACACATGCATGCCATGACGCCCATTGTGCGGTAGAACTCCTCCTTGACCATACTCAATACATGCGCCTCCAAGTCAGCAAACATAGCCCGAGTGAGGCGAATTTTGGTGGCCCGGTCAAAGTCTCCATCCCTACGGCCTGGCATCGGCGCCGCCGTCACGGTTCCTTCCCTGTCCTCCGAAAGGGCCGACACTGTTACACATTTCGCTGGCAGCAACCAAAGGCAACCACAAGCACCACCTGCTCGTCGTACGTGTTTAGGCTGACCACGTGTATATGTGCGCATACGGAATGCGCCACGGACGATTAAATCGACATCCGCATGGGCTGCCATTCACAATGACCACACGTTGCATGCGCAGGCGCTCGTCATGCACCAGCAAATACCCACCGTATGGGTTCACATTACGAATGCGAACTGGAAGACTGTGCCGCACGTACTGCCTCCGGGCGTATGACGACATCCTCCTCAAAATCACCTGCGCACGGCTTACACACTGCACAACATCGCACATACCAAGCTGATTTCTCGCAAGCAACGTTTCCCTCTCCTCCAAAATGCAAGTGCAAAGCTGCACTATCAACTGAAACAGGTGCAGTAGAGTTGACCGCTCACACAACGTTTCTTTTAAATGCTTATTTGCATTCTCAACGCGAGTTGTGCTGTCACACCCGAATAATACCGCATGGCCCATCGAATGCGCCGCCCAGCTAAGCCGCCATGGGATTCACGTGCGACGGAGGTATTGGAAGCATTCAGCGCTGCGCGCCGATATACCTTCCATAATCCGATGATAATGTGCGCAATCGTGGGTGTACAACAACGAGCGCAGCATGTTGAACAGAGCCCTCTTATCCTCCGTGTTACAGAACGGAAGGTGTGCACAACGCCGCTGCTTGTCCTGCATGATGTGTACCCGGCAGAATACGACGTTCTCACTGGGACAAGCATTGCGAAACGCATTCACTTGCGCAGCACACTTGTTCATCTCCAACGTTCGAGCACCGGCAACCCGCGGGTGAACTCCAACATGCCTATCACTGCCTCTTCGTAAGTAGCCTCCATCTCGTTTGACAGAAGCGCCTAAAAGAAGCGCATACCAAGGCGGCTAACATCCACCAACATGCAGTGCCATAGGGTGTAGCCGCCGTAATTGATCTGATATATCCAGTCCGCCAAAATGACTTCACCCTAATGGCCCATTAACTCTAGCATACGCGTGCGCACGAAAAGCAGGTACCGAATTTCATTTTTCCCAAGCATCCTCCTCATCATCATTGCAAATGAGCTAGAGGTGGAAAACCTTTCAGATATTATGCCGCAATACAGAAGACAAGAAAAGGTAAAAGAATAGTGGCGCGCCCGCTGAGTCCCCAGTAACGGATGGACATCGTTCCGGAGAGCCAACAGCTGGTTGCCGTAAAAGAGAGTCATATTATGCCTAACAAGTGAGATCGAGATTGGAGGGGATGCTAAGCAGGAGAAGGATGGACAAATGAACTCACAACACCAACCCCATTAGGGCCGGCCCCAAGCCATTTCAGCAAGTGTGTCCAACCAAACGTGTTCACCGTCCTTGGAACCCCAGCCAGACAGTCGAGATGCACCAACCGACACCAACTTCGCAGTGAAGGTTCTCATTTCTCTCGACCAAATCATCAATTAGCCGCCCCTCTTCCTCTTCCAACCGCACCCACAACGCGCAAAACAATGCACGTCGCGGGTGTCGGTGTGCTGGCATGCGCAACACGTGGCCCAGCCATCGGAGCCTGGTGCATGATATAATGGTGCTGAGTGGTTCACTCGCTCTTCCTGCACCGAATACGCGACGTCGAACAGTCAGATTTCTCACGCGGTGCTTCCACCAGACCTGAGCTAAGCTGCGAAGGCAGCGCTGATCGAATATGACGAGCCTCTTTCTGTCTGTCCACCTGATGGGCCAGGTTTCACAGCCATATAGGAGAGTTGAGCGGACGGCTGCGTTGTAAACTCCGCCCTTCAGGGCGAGAGTAATGTTGCCTCTGCGCCACAGGTGGCGGAGATTGGCAAAAGCACCTCGAGCTTTTGCTATACGGTTCGTAATCTCATCTTCAATCACAAGCGCGCGAATATAGCTGCCCAGGTACTTGAATTTATGAACGACTTCTAGCAGATCACCACCAAGCGTTAGAGCATGGTTGGGTCCCTGCCAACCTTGGAGAGGTACTTTGCATTTCGGTGGAGCATAGCATAGCTCAAAACGATTGACAGCCAGTGCTAATCGGTCCAGTGCTGTTTGGCATGTTGCATAATTTTAAGCTGACCATTTCTTCGCAACAGCTGTATAAGCTCTTCCACCTCCGTGACACAAGCGTTGCGATGACGCCGCCGTATATCATAAAATCGCACCTTGTTAAACGAATGTTATATTTCGGGCGCACAAATGCAAGCATCTCCTGTGTCCGATGAAAGGTTTTCATTAAACTAAGCACCATGCCTTTCTGCTCCGCCGGTAGCCTCCGTTTTTCGCACACAGCCAAGGCTTCCCCACTTGAAAACTGTGCGAATGCCGCAGACACGCGTTTCCAATCTTGCAATATTTGCCTTTAAACGTCTCTGAAAAGCAGCAGGGCAATTGTAACAGCGGTACCCGTTATAACCTTTTCATCAGACAGTTGCAATGCACTTACGGCTTTCCAGCAACATTGCTTTGCTTATTGTGCACGCATACAAACAGAATATACCGGTACGGGCATCATTCTGGTAGCACCGGTCCAGTCTCCCTGTGGTACGCCTTCGCAGTTATAACGTTCCGACGAATAAACGATGTCGCTGTTTCCGTCCGAAACACTTTCAGCTCATCATTCATCGATGCGAAGTCCAGCTAAGAACCCTTAAGCATACGTCGGAATACAAGCGAGTCATCCACCATGGTTGCTACGCTTGAAGCAAGAAAATGATTAAACACCGTAGCGCGTTTAATCCGCTTAGTATATTGATTCCAAATCCAACTATTAGCATTTCAACAAGCAACCTAAATTATTAATAAACATTCACAGGCGTTCGGTGGTCCAAATTTACATCCAACCACATCCATCCATGCGGAGCGTCCTATCCGCCACTTGGAAATAATGTTCTTTCGGCAGTGTGATTACGGGACACACGGTTGTAGGCGGTAGGAGGTAAATTTGAGGTCACTGAACCCATAGCAACGTTTGTTAATAATTTAGGATGCTTGTTGAAATGCTAAGACCACACTTAGTAATGAACATACCTTGGGGTTTAAATGCCTTACGACGGTTATTCATTTTCACGCTTCACGCGTAGCAGCCATGGTGGATGACCCGCTTGTATTCCAACGTATGCTTAAGGGTCCTTATATGGACTTCGCAGCGGCGAAGGAGGATCTGAATGTGTTTCAGATTGTACCGGCAACATCGTTTGTTCGTCGGAACGTTATAACTGCGAAGGCGTACCACACGGAGACCGGACAGTTGCTACCGGAAAGATGCCCATACCGGTATATTTTGGTTGTACGTGTGCAGGGAAAGCGCAGCAATGTTACTGGAAAGCGGTAAGTGCATGGTATTTGCCTGATGAGAATACTACTATAGGTACCTTTGTTTACAATTGCCCTGCTCGTGTTTCTGTGACGTTTAAAGGCGAATGTTACGCGATTGGGAATGCGTTTCCGTGGCATTCGCACAGTTTTAAAGTTGGGAAGCCCTAGCTGTATGTGAGTAATCGGAGGCTAACAGGCCATCAGGAACGCATGGTGCTGAACGTAATGAAAACCTTTCGTCGGACCCAGGAGATGCGTGCATTTGCGCGGCAGCAATATAACATTCGTTTAACAAGGCGGGATTTGTGTGCCACACGGCGGCGTCATCGTAAAGCTTGCGTCACCAAGGTGGAGGTGGCAACATAGCTTTTGCAAAGAAATGGTCAGGTTAAAATTATGCATAAGGGGAATGAGATTCGGTACCTGTTTTTCGTCTTTTCGCGCATGCTGGATTTTGTGGGCCAACAAGTGGAGGTAATTTTGGCGGACTGGATATATCAGATCAATTACGGCGGTTATATCCTTTGGCACTGCAGGTTTGTGGACGTTAGCGGTCTCGGTATGAGTATTTTTATGCGCTGTTGCCAAATGAGACGGAGGTTGCTTACGAAGAGGCAGTAGGAGGTATGTTAGAATTGGCTCCCGCGGTTGCCGGTGCTCGAACCTTGGTGCTGGACAAGTGCACCGCACAAGTGAATGCGTTTCGGAATGCGTACCCCACTGCGAACATCCTATTCTTCCGGGTACACGTTATGCTGGAAACGCAGCGGCGTTGTTCACACCTTCTATTCTGTAACACGGAAGATAACAGGGCTCTGTACAACATGCTTCAGTCGTTGTTGTACACGTGCTATTGCGCGCATTATCATCGGATTATGGAAGGCATAGCCCTGCGCAGCGCTGAATGCTTCCAATACCTCCGCCTCACGTGGATCCCATGGCGGCTTAGCTGAGCAGGGCTTTTGATGGGCCATGCGGGATTTTTCGGGTGTGACAGCACGAATCGCGTTGAAAATGTGAGTAAGCATCTGAAAGAAACTTTGAGCAAGCGGTCAACCCTACTTTACCTGTTTCAGTTGATAATGCAGCGTGCTCGTGGCACCAATGTGAAGAGGGAAACGTTGCTTGCGAGAGTTCAGCTTCGTGTATGCATGGTTGAGCAGGGTGTCGGCAGTGGGGACGTGATATTGAGCAGGATGTCTTCCCGCGCCCGTCGACAGTACGCGCGGCACAGTGTTCGAGTTCGCATTCGCAGTGTTAACCAAGTCGGCGGGAATTGGCTGGTGGACGACGAGCGCGTTGGCATGCAACGTGTCGTCGTCAGAACTGGCAGCGCATGCGGATGTAGATGTAATCGGCATTGGCTCATTCCATGTGTGCAGATTATTCACTTGGCAAACCTACACGCGTACGACGAGGGGAGGTGCCTCGTGTTTGCCGTTGGATGTTGCCAGCAGTAAGTATATTTGCGCCGGTCCTTTCGGAGGACAGGGAAGGAACGATTACGTTGGCTCGGGTGCGATGGCCCAGTGATGGAGTCCTTGACCGGCCCGCCAAACTTTGCATCGCTCGGGATATGTTTGCTGCTCTGGCAACGTAGATGCTAAGTATGGGCATGGAGGAGTTTCAGCGCATAATGGGCGTACTTGCATGCATGCGTGAGCTGCTCGCTAGTCACAGTAATGTGCAGCTGTACGCGCGATCATCCAAGTTGGAAAAGTTGCAACGGTTATCGTTGGAAGACCTGCCTAGCTCCCACGGATTGCAGGCGTCATCCTCCGGTGCAGGTACCCAGGTGACGGCAGGCAATGGTACGCGTACCGACAGGAATTCCCCGGAAACGGACGTCAGCGAAGAGATCCCCTTGGTGTCGCCAGGGGCTGGTGTTCCGCGGGTTCCTTGCAACAACCGCAGGCGGCGGAAACGGAAGTCACCATTGTTAGCCCATGCGGTAGATGTGGTGGATTGCACCATGATCTCACTGGGATTTAAAATTTAGTACCCTGAAAAGGAGAACATCCGCGCGTTACCGCACATACACATGGAGTGCAAAAAGGAGCACTGCTGCCGAAGAAGCGGACAGCGCCGTTTGTGCTTTGTATGGGCAAGAAGAGGAAGCCTCTGGGAGCTCGGAGCATGTCGATTGGATAAGTTGCGATGTATGCTGTAGATGTTTTCCTCAAACTTGCGCAGCATACCATGGGCAGCCGGCATACACATGTGTGCACTGCTGCGGGTAAGTTCCGTTTCACGTATGTAACGTTGCTTGTCTTTAGGGATGCAAAAGAGCACAATGTCAGTGTTGCATAATGAACTTCTCCAAATGCGAAACCCTTACAATCGGTAAGTGTGCATGGTATTGCTTTTCTTCCGGAACTCCATACTTGCCTATTTTGTGCCCATTGTAACTGAGACATCCGTATTATTCATAGTCCGTTGTTGCTTCCAAGTACACCGCTGCGCCGTGTAATTGCAATCCCTGACATGGGGAACAGTTCGTTGCTGGATCAATAAAACTCCCAGCAACATGATAGCCGGGGAGAGTGGTTGGTTAGCGCTATATCCACGGGGCTTTCTCGTCATGGAATAAGGGAATAGGTGAAGAGTGAGGGAAGAGGGAGTTGCCTGAGAACCTTTGTCCTAAGCAACCAGTCATGGTCAACGCGCGAACACCGAGTGCTGTCAACATACGGTCACAAAAAGGTGGCTGACGTTCTTACCTAAGGCGGCATCGGGGGGAAAAGGCGAAGCACAAGGGGAGTCACATGGACTTCAGCTCGGAAGACGAGAGGAACCAACGGCACCCAGTTTGGTGCCCAGTGGCTTCATTTCTCGCTGGCCAGTGAACCGCTGTCAACCGCGAGGCTTGCGCCAGGGCCAGAAGACTGAGTTTGCCTGAATTCTCATCATTGACCGACGTGGTAGGAGTACCTCTGAAGATGCCCATAGCATCACCCATTACACCTTCATTGGTCAAGGAGGTACGCAAACCGTCGCACCACGTTAAGGTGCAGTCACCTTCCGACGGGATATCTTGCATCCATGAAAGCGGTTCTGGAAAAAGCGTACTTATCGCTTACGGGTAATTTTAACCGTTGTTGCCAGTTTTAATCCCTGGGTTTCTAGGTGGTCAGGCGGAAGTTATCTTCCGCCCCATGAAAACCCATCCCACCAAGGGATTTTCGTGATCACCGACTGCTGCAGCCGTGTGCGGAGCACCGGTTGCTTCCTTGTAGCGAGGCGGTTACACACAACGGGCGGCGGAGTGCCACTTGGCGTCCACCGACAGCTGGTCAGCGATTGACCCAAATAGACCACATAGCATAGGTTACAAATACGGCGGTGACATCCTTGAATGCCGTAGGTACGTGAGCACCTGCTCGCACTGTGATCATGAGTTGTTTAAGGAACGGGTACCAAGCGTCTCCTTTGATTGCCAACTGAGAAACTGTCTGAGCCCTCTCTCAGTCAAGCCTGTCAAAACGCACGGCATACGGTACTCTCGCAGTGATTCCCAACTGACGCTGAGGTTCAGTGAAATGGGATCTCGGCCGCCATACGCTTCGCAGGAACATCCACTTGTGGCCCTATCCATGTTCACCGCACTACTCAGGGATAGCAGAATGGTCGCTGAACCCCGTTTAAAGTGGAAAGGCTAACGCCTGGTTGACAACACCATGTCACCACACCGGCTAATATGTGTTAAGAAAATGGGAGCGTACGTGCTGGCAAGGAAGCCCGGTGGATCAGTCGGGCTCAAAAATGGAGGAGGCAGGAGCAGTAGGCAAGCACCGCAAGCTCTTCCAGCTGATGCGCGTCACTCCTCTTCAGGAATCAGGTGTCAGTGAGACAACGAGAGACAGCGCAGGTGCACTGATACACAATACGGAGCGCCGTATGACTAGATTGGCAGAACACTTCAAGGATTACTTCAGTTGGCCCCCTGTTCCCGGAGATGTTCCCAGTCAGGTGAAGCTGGAATGCCCATGGGCGGTTAGTTTGGAGCCTCCGTCTGAGACCAAGGTCCGAAACACCATAACTGCCGTACATCGTTTTCTTGCAGCTGGCCCGGAATCCCTCCCACCTGCACTATTTAAGGATGGGGATGAGGTCCGCTGCGAAGCACAAACCTTAGTAGTAGGCATCCGGAGAGGATAATATGTCCCGGGTAATTGGAGTGAATGGATTATAGTGGCAATATAGAGGAAGAGCAGTCGCACAGACTGTTCAAACCACAGGGGCATTAGTCTAACGCCAGTAATGACGCATAGCAGTGAATGCAGCGAGGAAGCTGTCTACGAGATGCCGCCGTACTTTTGCTTAAGTTCTGAACTGGGCGATAAAGATGGCTGCCTCGTTCCAGGTTGTTTGAGAAAAGGTAGTGGAACCGAACTACCCTCTTTAGCTACGTTCCCTTCAGCGGCTAGCTTTCACAACGTTATAGTGCGGTGGGACATACCGCTGTATTGCCCACCGTACCTTTACTGTGACGGGCAGATGCTGCTAACTTGGAAAGTGCCCCTTCACAGAAGGCACCACGTTTGGTTTCGTGCAACAAAAAGCCGTCGTTGTTCCTAACCCCAACCTTCATCACCAGGAGGCTGTCTTTGTCCGTCGCAATGAGACTGGACGTTAACGTTGTGCGACGGTTTGCGTACCTCATTGACCCATTGAGCTATACTGGGTGATGCCTCCAGGCACCTTGAGAGCTACTCCTACCAGGTTGGTCAATGATGAGAGGTCAGACAAACTCAATCTCCTGGTCCTCCAGGTTGGGGTTTGAAATGGGTTGGCGTCCATTTCTGTAAAACTAAATCATTGCCACTTCCCCGCTGCCTTGCGGACCGGTTTTTGACGCAATGGCTTTGGATGAGGACCCCAATCGTCCTCCTGTCTAGGTCTGGGCGCCCTGGCAGTATCTCAGCCCACATACAACCATGACTTTTCCTTTGAACATAAACTTCATCCTGCATCGACCGTCGCGCAGGTTATCAAGGGTCGCCTTATCTGCTGCATAGAGCAGAGCGGATAAGCGAAAACATGCTACTGCTGGCGCCTCCCTTCTTTCTTTACCACCTTTTTCACTTATTCCCATCCCTCCCCCATTACTAACCTTCCTTTAATAATTCCCAGCTTAACTGACAGGAACCGAAGTGCCACTGGAGTGGAACCATCTGCAGCTACCATCCCACAGCAATTATCGGATGCCTATCGGCCAAAGTCCCTTATAAGGCCACGCTATCCCATTTCCACGGTGACATACAATGTTCGCACTGTAAGCCAAACAGATCAACAGGCTGCACTCGCACGCACCTTTGACACACTGGGTATTGATGTGTGTTCGAAATTAGGATCAATGACCCTAACGGGGTTATTGAAGTAAATGCACCCGGCTTATCCTCTCGTTCAAGGAATGGAGGAGGCAGGTGCAGTAGACAATTATCGGAAGCTCTTCCAGCTTATCCGCACCACTGGTCCCAGAAAATCAGGGGTCAATGAGAAAATCAGAGACAGCGCGGGTGCGCTGATACACAATAAAGAGCTCGTTGGGTGGAACACCTTCAAGATCAGTTCAGTTGGCTTTCTGCTCCCGGACCTCTTCCTACTCAGGTGATGCAGGACGAGCAGTAGACGGTTAGTTTGGAGCCCTCGTCGGAGGCCGAGTTCCGAAACGCGATGACAGCCCTTAAGCATTTTCGTTCCGCTGGCCAGGATTCCCTTCCACCTGCACTATTTAGGTATGGAGGTAAGGTCCTCCGCAAGTACTGATCTCCTTAATCCAATGTATCTGGAAGGAATAGAGTGTCTCGGCTAATTGGAGTGAATCGATTATAGTGGCAATATACAAGAAGGGCAGTCGCACAGGCTGTTCTAACCACAGGGGTATTAGCCTAACGCCAATTGTGACAAAATTATTAGCCTCGATTATCGTTCGTCGCCTCTCTGCGGAACGGGAAGGTCGGAGTAGGGAGGAGCACGTCGGTTTCCGCCAAGGACGTGGCTGATTATGACGCGTGGCAGTGAAAGCCGAAGGGAAGTTGTCTCGCCTATGCCGTCTTATCTTTGCACGATAGCCAGCTTTTTATGTCGGTACGCTGTCTACACAAGGTGTAGGCGCCTTGATCCTGAATGGGTGCTTAGCGCATTAAGGTTTTCAGGTAAGTCCTTTTCTCTCCCACTTCGTATTGTTTATTTCATAGGTCCTCATGGTTGTATGGCAGCGAAGCGTCAGTTCAAATGGCTGATGTACTGCTGTTGATGATGATAATGATGATGCCTTTGTCCGGCCTCTAACCATTAAACAATCTGATATGAGTGTCTGTGAATGTGCAATAGCACAACGCAGCAAAGGTCATTGGAGCGCTAAGGCACGCAAACCATCGCACCATGGTAAGGTCTAGTCTCAATGCTATTCATTGGAACTGCACTGTCCGCGGTGTGGGACGCCTTCCTCGTTATTGCAAGCGACATTGTTCTGTCTTCCTTAACATGAAGTGTTCATTAGCAGACAATATGATTGACATGCTAGTCACATTGCAAGTACATCCTGATTTCTCTTTCAGAGCCAGTGCCATATGCGTCGCCCATTGCCTTCGGAACTGACATCGGAAATTAACCTTCTCCTACTCACTGGCGCCGGCACGTGCTGCGCCATTGATACGCAGCCATAGGTCCCATTTGTTCCCCATTGCCACTTCTGTTTCAGAGCCTATGCGACTTACGCCATCCGTTGCCTTCATATCTAACGCTGCCACAGAGCCTCCTCCCACGTACTGACGCCGCCATGTGTCGCAGCAGTCATATCCAGCCACAGGTAACATACATCCTCCATGCTCACTCATCTTTCAGAGCCACTGATATGTCCCGGCAACTGCATTCCCACCTCACGCTGTCACAGCGCCTTCCACCTACTGCCGCCGCCATGTGGTGCAGCAGTGATACCAAGCCACAGGTAACATACATCTTCCACGCTCACTTATATTTCACAGCCACAGTGACATGCGCCGCCCATTGACTTAGCACCTCACCCTGCCGCACGGCCTCCTCCCACGTACCGCCGCCGCCGTGTGCTAACGAAATGCTACCCGGCCACAGGTAATCTTCCTTGCCCATCCTGATTTCTCTTTCAGCTACTCTGTGACGTACGTGCATTCGACGTGTCCTACCACAGCACCTTGTCCGGTCTTCCTTCGTCTTCCAGTTCCTCTACGTTTCCCATTCCTTAGAGAACGGGGCACCGGCCCTTTTCAGGGCCCCCTGAATCTGTGTCTTGTCGTCCCAAAGCCCATAGGAAGTACGCAAACTACGCTGTTTCCTTGCGGCGGACTACAAGCTCACAGGTTCAGTGGGTGGTTCTGTAATCTTCAGACAACATATGGTGGAATTCATACATCAAGACGTGTGACGCAACCATGCGACGTATGCGAACAACATGCTCCTCCAATAAGAACGTGGTAAGTTCACCTTTTGCAGACATTCTCAACCACTAACATGCCGATGTACCTGTCCATTATTTGTAGACCCTGTTTATGTAGTGCACTCACACTTAGCAATGTTCATCAGGATGCGCCCCCTACGGTAACCATATTTGACGAACCATTTTTCAGTATTCTCGCTTGGTGGGTGATGAGCGTTCGCAACGCTCCCCACTTACACGAGAATATTTGCATATGGTTTGAGCGTCCCGAATGCCCACCTGTTATATAATCATACACCACCCTAACAAGGGATTGCGTACCTCAGTACAACGTAGCCATGCACATCCGTCAGCATTATGTGGACGATATCTTGCGCCAAACATTAACATCCCATTCATGACGTTGTGTTACTCTACTATGCAAGCCCATTAATTGTAGACATATACATCATTAACGTAAAATCCACTGCCTCTTCTGTTCAACTTAATGCACGCAGAGACGGGAAGGTTTACAGAATTCCATTTCCCCTACTTCACAGAATACCATCGATTAAGTCCGTCGTCCTTACCGACGCCATACTCTTTACACTACTGACACTGTTTCCAGAAACCACTTTCCCACATAACACGTCTTAACTTCAGAAATCAGCGATTACGCACTTACATGCTTACATACCATCAATTCACGCAAACTCATTTTCCCTTGCGTGATTAAAGGCTATCGCATTTACCAAAGGTAAATGGGAGCAGTCTGATTATCTATATAACAAACATACGCAGTCCAAACTCGTATATATATATATATATATCATTCCTCTGCGTCCGCAAATTTATATCACATAAGCCATTGTAATGAAGGATAACTTCCTTTCTACGTAACATACCAATCTGGATACATATTCCATCTACCATTTAACAGGTAACATGCGTACAGCATGCCTCAGTATGGAGACTTACACATAAACATTATTTAAACTTCACACTTGTTACTTATGGTCTAATCAATCTCCTATACCATATTCAATTACCTATAGATGCTTACATACATAGGCATTTTAGTGCAATATACATATCTATATACATTTCCATTTACGTTCATATATATATATACATGTATATGTATTATACATACGTATACATATATATGTCTGTTTAACATATATATATATATATTACGCCTAGATATGTCAGCGTCTATAGCTTAATGAGGTTTGTATGGGATATAGGTCATATCATAAGTCGGAAATGCTTATGTTAATAATTGGTTCCTTATAAGCCTATCTATTCCTGCATGATTTTTGCATACCACATGTGAAATGCGATATCGAGAGATTCACGATTTGTTATGTTGCCAAAGATAAACATTATGTTTCCTTACAAACGCATTTAAATAAATATATATATGCATATATACGTTCCCGCTTATGGGGCCGTGTACCGTCCGTCGGTAAATATACAAATTTATTTATTTATTTAAATATAGACATATATGCGTATATATAGATATACATGCGTGTATATATATATATTTATTTATTTATTTATTTATTTCAGGTGGTGGGCTTTCAGTTTTGTCCTAATGCCTTTCTTTCTCATATAAATGTCTTATGAGCCATGAGCGAGAATACTCGGGACCACTACAGAAGTGACGACGGGTCCTGCAGAGAACGTAGGCAGAACCGGCGTAGCGTTTGTAGGTACGCTGCATTCGATTTACTAACCGCGTGCTTGCATGCTAAGTCTTTTTATTTCAGGTGGTGGGTTTTCAATTTTGCCTTGATGCCTTCTTTCTCATATAAATGTCTACCAGTACTCAATTCCATTAACTTACACGCCTCACTTAAGGCCATTGTATTCGATTTCCATAACCCTTTTGTGTTCGTGGCAATCCGTAAAGTAGACTTCCTGACCTCGTGAACTTATCTAGGATCCTTTTGTAAACAACATATTTCATATTCTCATTAACTTAAGGTTTATGTCACGGTTTCCTTATGCATAAATCGGGTTATTTACTTTGTATCTCTCTCCCTCTCACTCAAGTGATTGGTTGTTGTTGTTTGATATCCCCGGTGTGACTGCGCTTGATGTGCATGTTGACAAGGTGCCTACCTGTCCATTACCCATTACCTCGTCCATACAGGCTCAGGTAGACAGTTGGTCGTTGCTGGAGGGGACCGGGTGCACGTTCTTTGTGGCCGTGCTAGGCTCGAAGAGTAGTTCCATGCACTCAGTGTGGAGCGGACTACGATCCAGCCACCGCCTTATGTGCGCTTGATTTCCCAAATACAGAGTGCTTGTGTTTGTCTGTGAAGGAGTGTGGGCCGGCTCCGTTGATGAAACGTGGCTCCCATCCACATGCTTCCCGGTCTTATTCCCTCGGGTTTAAACTGGTTATGGGGTGTGTGGTTGGAGCTGTGGATGGTGCAGCGCAAGCCACCCATGGTCCCTCTGTAGGCGAAGGCGTCCTGTGGCTTGCCACAGTGACAGGCAAATCCCAAACCGGATGTCGCCAACCGTATATATATATATATATGGTTGGCGACATCCGGTTTGGGATTTGCCTGTCACTGTGGCAAGCCACAGGACGCCTGCGCCTACAGAGGGACCATGGGTGGCTTGCGCTGCACCACCCACAGCTCCAACCACATACCCCATATCCAGTGTAAACCCGAAGGAATAAGACCGGGAGGCATGCGGATGGGAACCACGTTTCATCAACGGAGCCGGCCCACACTCCTTCACAGACAAACACAAGCACGCTGTATTTGGGAAATCAAGCGCACATAAGGCGGTGGCTGGATCGTAGTCCGCTCCACACTGAGTGCATGGAAATACTCTTCGAGCCTAGCACGGCCACAAAGAACGTGCACCCGGTCCCCTCCAGCAACGACCAACTGTCTACCTGAGCCTGTATGGACGAGGTAATGGGTAATGGACAGGTAGGCACCTTGTCAACATACACATCAAGCGCAACCATACCAGGGATATCAAACAACAGCCATTCACTTTAAACGACAAGCCGAAATAAAATAAATCCAACAATGCATACAGATACGGTGGCATAACTCTTCGCTAAATTAACATATGAAGTAATTTGGTTAGCAACAAATCCGTGATAAGTAAGAAATGTACACAAGTTACTTAAAATGCTACAAACGCAACAAAGTTACCGAAGATAAGGGCAATTAGTGTAAGCAACGTGACCAGTTAATAGAAGAGTATTTAGTTAGGCAGAACAAACCAAATAGTGAAATGAAGTTTAGACAGCTTAAAAAGACCTAGTTGAAGTGTAATTTGGTTTAGCCCAACTGCGGTGAAGAAGCATCAAGTATGCAACATCAGCCTCAGCATGGGGCACTATATATATATATATATATATATATATATATATATATATATCGCTTTCGATTGCACTTCCCATGCTTACACACACACACACACTCCATTATCTATCCATTAGCAAGGATTCTGGTCATTATGTCGATTATACGGTTAACAAAGCCATATGTAAGCTCCACTAAAAATTAATCCCCAATTAAATAAGCCATCTGCTAAACGCGGCTTTCCCTGTATCTTGGACAATTTACTATACATTCTCCCACTTCCTTCTTTTTTCTGTTACATACCGCGGACTTCCATAAACCATTTTTTATATTCCCTTTCCTTTTTAACAACTTACTTTCTGCTATATTTTAACTTCCACTTTTATTCAACTTTGCAATTAGGCACGGTACAGATCAGTTTTTGGCTTTTTAGAGGTACTGACCTCTTCACCAACACGTTGCGCAAGAAGTTTACCCAATAAAACCCTTACTTTTTGAGAACGCAGAAACCGGTTGTCCTGATGAACAACAGCCCGCATTCAAAATCGCGCCAGTGGCGGATAGGACGGTCCCGTGAATATCGAAATCACACTGTCGAAGGAGGGAGGGACCGCTTAACGATACGCGCGATTTCAAAACCGGGGTGACGCCCCGAGGTACAACTGATCTATGGATTTAGGAAACTATGGTGAAAATGTGCAAAATAAAGGTAGAATGTTATGTTTCAGCAGGTCTCGATACTCAAAAATAATCTATGTGTGATATATTAGGCTAAATAAAAATGTTCGTACTTTTCGTAAAAGTAGAAATGGAATACAAAAGAGGTGCATTAATTTCAGTTTGAAAATGAAAAAGGAATGCTTGCAATGGGAGGGCAGCGTACGATGGTTTATTGGTGCACGGTAACAAGTACTTATAGAAGGCAACTGTATGAATGATTTTGCATGTCTGCGCTTGTCCTTATGTGTATGTGTCATTAAAAGGGATAACGTAAATGGGAATCGAAATAGCTTGCTATATATTGCATTAAAGATTGCATTAAATTACGGATGCACGATCCTAGGAGTGAAAGGCTGTATATATAATTGTAAGGATATGTATATCCTTGCAGAGGTAACATATATGTTAATGCATTGACACATGTGTTAAAGGTGCACACATTTAAGTATATTTATTGAAACGTACATCTAAGTATATCTTGTAATATTCTAGTTGACAATGGATTGCGATGAACTCGAGAAAAACTAGCTGCTAATTATACAGATGAACATGCCAATGTGATTTTACATGTTGAAATATGGTGATTAGCGTCGTTGGAATGCTCGTTTTATGGATAACATTACCTAATTAACGTAATAAATGTTAGCTGAAATTTTTAGGGCTGGCTAGCCGAACAACCTCCTCGTGGTGCCAGCTGGGTGGTTCGGGTTTAACCCGTTCCAGCAAATAGTTCGGCGGCAGTGTTCCAGGACGTGGTGGGTTTTCGCCTGGCAAGCGTTCTCCCTATAAAAAGCCACAAATGTCTGCTTAACAACACTGTGACGTGGCGGTCGTGACTCGCCACAAAATAAAGTCACTGCCCCGTGGGTATCCGAATAATCCTTTCCAACGCACGGACCTCCATCTTCTACTCCAGCATTGCCGACGATATGAGAGTCAAAATTAGAGAAGCACAGTTACAAACAGGAACCTCACAGTTACACACACACACACAGTTGCATAATTACCTACCCCCTACATAAACATACACTGGTACGGCAAACATAACGGATACTTGCACATTCTTGACCACGCATTGTTATGTCAAAATGATCATGCCTGTTAAGGCCTGCCTCGCCTTGTCGAGAATAAAAACTTTATTTATTTATTTATTTATTTACAGTTCCCATAAAATGTCTGTACAGCTGTACATACCTGACCATGCCTCAACTGGCGTGCCTCGCATAGTCGAGAATAAATATTTATTTATTTATTTAATTTTTAGTAGTTATGAACGTGGACGGGAATAATTGTATGCATGTATAGCACACATTTACGCATGAGTACGTATTACTGTGTATTCCTGCGAAGGTGACGGTTGCATATTTTGGCCATGTTAATGTGTCATTTATCGCATTAATGTGCATACTTTACTGGACCCATGGATTGCGTTCGTTGCTGTTATGCATGGAAAGAGAATATAACTACGGTAACGGTAGCGTAACCATCAACTATGAAACTGTGACGCATTGCATGTTTCCACCATTGGAAATTCAAGCTGCGTTATAAGGATGTCCATGCCCCGATAGGGAGAAGTTATTATTAACTGGATTGAAAAGTATGTCATTGGGCTGCGCTAGTTTCCATGAACGGTTGTCAATTACCACAAATACGTCCCATTAAATTTGCGGCAATAGCACTAATTGGGAAACAATATGCGTACACGAAATAATTTGCTGTATACAAAACAAATCAAACGTAATCGACGCAGTGCACATGTAGTTATCAATGGTAGAGATTCCGGGTCATGAATGTTTAATATACGTTAGCATGTGAATAAGCGGTTGAATTCTGCATGCATTCGTCGAGACTTCTATTAGCCGCTTAACTGGACAACGGGGTGAATATGCCTCTATTCACGGTTCTAGAGCAGCAGAAGGCATGCGGCGGTAATATGCTCATGGAAAACTCATCTGTGCTGCACTAGTTTTTTGAAAATGCAGTTTTATCCATTTGTCACGGCTCTGCGCACAGCTTGGCGGACAGGCGGTAGCTGCAATACATATAAATACCGGCTTACTGCATTTACGTTCATTATTTTACACAGCTGCCATTTATTAACCGACGTGGTAGTTGTCTTGTATTAAGGCTACTTGCTAAGGCAACAACCATACAGGGTAACGTTCTAGGTGATAAGCAGCAGTGGATGTAAATGGTTCCGGATATAGGAAAAGCCAAAGCAATAAGCGTGAGGGACGTTTAAACCATTCAGAAATATTCATCACTAGGTGAGTGAGCGTATATGTAGCTCTGAACACACCAAGGGTGAACACTGAGAAATGGTTTCCCAAGCCTCATAAGAGGCCGCGGTGACAGTTCGAAATCAATGTAAACGGTACATTGGATAAACGAACACGTAAGACAGTATAAATATGTACTATTGTTAAAAAGATATGTTACATAAAAACATCTCGTGTGTAAAATACGCGGTGATGAACATACGCATGGAGTTATGCATTACTCCGGAAGCGACGAGACTGTCAGAGTAGTCATGCATACGAAGGGAATATGCGCCCGTTTTAAAAGCCACACGTTACAGATTAATACACCAACCTGACGTGCACTAGAAGTATTTCTGCTGTGGCACACGTGAAGTGGAGGCGGACCAGTACTGGCTGATCACTGAAGTAGGCACCACGGATAGACAGGGGTTCTGAAAGCGAAAAGTGAACAAGAAATGCACTTACCACAGAGGTTCAACGGAGTACATAGGCTTTTCCCACATGTTACATGTAGGAAAAGTAGTAGAGGCGGACCACTCATCACGGATAGACAGGGGTTTTGAAAGTGAAAAGTGAGCAAGCAATGCACTTACCAGAGGTGCTACGGAGTATATACGCGGCAGCACATGTTACATGCAGGGAAAGTGGTAGTGACACATCACCCATTTAGGAATCACTGATAGACTGGAGTTGTAAAAGCCGCATTAGGACACAATACACTTACCGTGGGTGAAAGGAAGTACGTAGCGGCGGCAACCGTGACCTAGAGCCTGACCAGAAGTGGCGGATCAGTCATCCAGGCAGCGCGGATACACAGGAGTTGAAAAACCAATTGTTAACAGCAAATAAACTTGCTGGAGGTGCAACAGAGTATCTATGTTGCAGGAACTGTTTCGTGGAGGAATACCATTAATGACACACATTTCAGAGATACACAGGTGTCCTAAAAGAAAATAGTGAAGAGCCAATGCGCTTTCCGGAGTTGCAACGGAGTACAGAGGACGCGAAGGATACGTGTATGCCAAAAAGTAGCGCCGGATCACCTATATAGAGAGCATAGATACACAGCACTACTAAAAGCCACTTATTAACAGCGGACACTTATCGGAGGTGCAACGGACAAGCTAGCAGCCGAAAGGGGGACGTGGAGGCGGACCAGCATTGGCGGATCAACCATAGGCAGAGTAGCCAGCAGTTCTAAAAGCTAATTATTAACAGCGGATACACCTACCTGACGTGCAACGGACTTGATAGCGGCGGCAAATGTGACATGGAGGCGGACCAATATTGCCGGATGAACTATATAGGCAGCGCAGATTCACGGGGTCTCTAAAAGCCACTTGTTAACAGCGGATATACTTACCGGAGGTGCAACTGACAAGCTAGCAGCGACAAAGGTGACGTGGAGGCGGACCAGCAGTGGCGGATCACCCATATAGGCAGCGCAGATGGACGGGTGTTCTAAAAGCCACTTACAAACAGCGGCTACACTTACCGGAGGTGCAACAGACAAGCTAGTAGCTGCAAAGGTGAAGTGAAGGCTGACCAGTAGTGGCGGATCACCCATATAGGCAGCATGGATACACAGCTTTTCCTACTCGCTGACCAATCCTGTCTCGTCAGATCTGCCACTTGTTATTCGATTTCACTCAGAGTTATTCGACATTACAAACCTTTGTTGGGCTAACTGAAAGTTTTGTTTACGTCACCTGGAAAGCCTCGTGGGCTCCTCCACTCTTTTTCAATAAACTTATTCCTAACCCGGTTCCTAACCTTTTCCTATTGTGATCTATGTTCTCAATCTTCCTTCCATCGGAGGACCAGTTTTCACTACACTGCTGTAAATCTAGTCCTACTTGACCAGTCCATTTCCCTCTGACTGCTTCCATGCAACCTAGGATTAAGCGATATTCGCTCTACAGGCTCAACACTAAGTTTCCCATACTTCCAGAACCTGCTTTACTTGTTCACTGTTTAATGTTATGGCTTTTTCACATTATCTCTCTTGGTTCGACTGACCGAATGATTCTGTTTACATTACTTTGGACAGCCTCGTGGGCTTTTCCACACATTACCCATAAAACATCCTTATCTGGAACCGCACCTTTTCTTGCTTAGCGCCCTCTGTGTATTCATCTCTTTTGCAATCGAACGGCTGATTTCAATGCCCTGCTGTGATCTTGTCTCGCCTGACCAGTCTGTTGCACTATGACTGCACCTTTACATCTTTAACTCAAGCGTTATAGGCTCTGGGGCTCAACGCTAGGTTTCCCCTACCCCTAGAGCCTGCTAGACTTGCCCACCATCTATTGTTAGCTCTTTTCTCACCTTTACTATATGCCCTTATGCAAACACGCCGACTAATCCAGTCTTACCGGATCGGCGTCCTGCTATCCGGATTCATTCAGACTTCTGAGACGTTACCTCTCTTGGTTCGGCTGACTCAACTACCCGATTACATTACTTGGAGAGCCGCGTTGGCTTCTCCCACCCTTTCGTCAATAAACCTTTCTCATCCTGACCCTAACATTTATTATCGCGCCCTGTTTTCATTTTTTTCTTCAAATGGAGTGTCCCATCTCACTGCTCTGAGGTGCTCTAGTCCCACTGACCAGCCTCTTTCTCTCTGACTGCTCCTATGCTACCCAGACTTAAGTGACATAAATACCGAGCAGTACCCAGCGCTGGCCTCCAGCGAAATGTTGCGATTCAGTTTTGCCTATTATTATTAGCACATCCTCTGCTCAGGTTACAGTTGTACTTGTGTAAAAAAAGCCGTGGGAGCGTATCCAAAGAGGTACTTCACTTCATTTGCTTCCAGTCCGCAAACAAGTGTTTAGTGATGGGCGGGTGCTGTGTCTGAAATTAGTGCTCGCAAGAAATAAGCGAGCATCCTCACAAATGAAGTAACCGCTCACCGTTATCATTACGGGAGCCTATACCATGTTGGCCGCCCACATGCAGCTCATCTGTGGATAATTTTCCAACTTGAGCGTTCAGATCCCCAGCCAGCACTACAATGTCCGAGCTTCTTCTGTGGCTAAGGAGCTCGTTCAGTTGACGATAGAAGTCGTCTTTTACCGAGTCATCGCTACAGTTTGTCGGTGCATAGGCAGCGATAACGAATAGACACCTGTTAGTCCCACGTGACTTCGAAGCTTTGAACGAGCCAGCCAATCGGACCGCACACATCCGGCTACTGATTGGAATCCAATCAACCGGAGTAGCTTCAGCCCGGGGACTCAGCGCAATACCAACACCAATGTGCGAACATTGAGGCATGCCAATCTGAAGGAGGATCGAGGGCTCCAAATGGAAGCCGATGAACTGGAATGGGCCGCTTGGTTGGACATGGGCCTGTTGACAGGGCAGGAAGGACGCTCCGCGTTCACATGTGAGTTGAAACTAAAAGACAAGCGACTATTGAAGCAAGGTGTGGGAGGGCCGAGAATTGGGGGTTGAAAACAGGGGGATAAAAGTAAAGCTGGAACGGTACGATAAGGGTGAAAAAGCGCAAGAGGGGGAATAAGAAGACGGGGAGGCTTGAGCAGTAGCATTCAAACCCCCATTCCACCCTGATCGATGCAGCAGACAGGGCACCGTTGATTATCCTCTGCGGTGGCCAGAGCATCAGAAATAGGTTTGAAGTGAGATTCATTGTATTGCGTGGGCAGGATACTGTTAGGTTGCCCAGGCCTAGACAGGAGAACGATTAGGGTTCTCAACCAAAGCCTTTGGTTAAAAAGCCTGACCACAAGGCAGCGGGTTTGGCACTGGGCTACAAGGAGTCCATTTTAAGGAATAAGAAGCCACCCTCATTCCAACCCCCAACCTGGAGGACCAGGAGGCTGAGTTTGTCTGGCCTCTAACCATTGACCAATTTGGTATGAGTGACTCTGAAGTTGCAAAAATGCACCACCCAGTATAGTTCAATGGATCACAGAGGCACACAAACCATCGCACCACGGTAAGGTCCCGCCTAATTGCGATGGAACTGAGCACCTCATCAATTCCTGGCTCAAAGGTCCACGCAAAATGGAACACTCACGGGATTCTCCCAACGTTCCAGTCCTATCTGAACTTGAATTCGAATGTTTGCGTCTCCTCAGGCGTGAATATCAGGTTACTGGACAAACGGATCAGAAAAGCCTTTTCCGCTGGGTCCGCAATTGGGGGATGACTGCACCGTCGGTTTATGTCCCGTAACATGTGGACACGGCACAAAACCATGCACGCCTCCGGATACACCTCCCTGAAAGCGTTCATTTGTTGCGCGCACTTGTCTACCACAATAGTCCGCACGGATGCCGTGCTAAGAACCATTGCACGGATAGCTGTTGCCGCCTCCAAATAACTCTCTGTCGTCTCATTTGGTAACAAGGCGTAAAAAAGGACATCCCCACTCCCGTGACGTCCACGAACATGCAATGCCATAGAATGTAGCCCCCGTAATGAACCTGATGCGTCGAATCAGCCATTATAACTTCGCCGTATCGTGCAACCAATCTCCGAATGCACACAGGTACGAAGAACAGGAATCGCAGCTTCAACAGCTCCTTCACAACCGTACATGAACTTTCGCTTTCCAGCATGGTGATTACATGTTCCACCTCACTAACTTGCTCCGCCTGACTCCTATGCCTCAGATGATCAAATCACGTCTGGTAATACGGATGCCGTATCCCGTTAACACGAAATTCCTGATTTCACGTGTCTGACGAAAAGACTTCATCAACTTTAATACCGCTGCTTCTTGTACAGCATTAAGCCGCCGATTAGCAGGTTTCCCCAACTGGAACACATGCGAATGCTTCAAGCAGGCGCGGCAAATCCCATAATACAAGTTCAAGTTGGATAGGAACGGTAGGAAAATTCCCATGTGTTCCTTTTTCAATACGTCGTTGAACCACGATGGAGTTTGCAGGAGCGATTTGAAAGCAAGAGCCAAATCGATACACACGAATCACATCACGGTCAACCAATCAATGCCCATGCGGCCTGCACTAGCAGTCCCCACTGTACCGGCCACGTGAATAAAAATAAAGGCTAACAGAAAGGAAACAAAAAATAACTAATGATAACTGTAGCACGGGAGAATGTGTGGATAAGACAGTAATAGTAATAGGTGTGAGAAGCCAAGGAAATGGGTGTAGAAGTTAAGAACCAAAAGGAAAGGTCTGAAACTGCAGCCCAAGGGCGTCGAGTCGATGTTCAAACTCCCTCACCGTTAGTGCTAATACTACTTTGCTGGGTAATGCGTTCCATGGTTCGATGACCCTGCGTGATAAACGAAAGTCAGCTCTAACGCGATCAGATCTGGGCTTATGCAGCTTCACAGAGTGACCACGAAGAGATGGTATCTGAGCCGGATGGAACAGTGCAGTTAAACCAGGCCCAATCTTGTTGGTCAGTATATGGTACATAAGAATCAGGTCTCCCTGAAGGCACCTATAGTGCAGCGAAAACATTTGCAACTTGAGCAGCCTATGAGAGATGCCTCAAACCTTGTACCATTTTTGTACCAACCCTCAGAACTCGTTCGAGTGTCATCTTGTCGCGTACCAAGCATGGAGGACAGGCCTGCACGCAGTACTCCAAGTATGGCCTGACAAATGCTGAAAACAATGTAACAAACATTTCATTTGTTATGATGCAGAACGACCTGCGTATCATCCACAGCGTTCAGAAACCCTTGCGGGTATCATTTGTCCAGTTGTCGCTGGATTTGAAGTCAGAGGATAACGAGATACCCAAGTCGGTTTGTTCAGTCACTTGACGTACTACATTTCCGCCAAGTACCTAAGGAGTTGTGGAAGTGCTTGATCCTATGCGCAGGACCGAACACTTGGCGACATTGACTGGCAGCTGCCACAATTCTGACCACTCCCAAAACTTGTCCACAGCTGTCTGCAAAGCCGTGGGTCCAACAGAATCGCTCACTGTATTCCAAAATTGTAGGTAATCCGCAAACATAAGGGATGGTACCTTAAACTTCTCAGGGAGGTCATTGACATCCAATGCAAACAGCAGAGGTCCGAGAACCGACCCCTGAGGAACACCACTCAGGACGGCTTGTTTGAAAGACAGTCCGGAACCCACTCGAACGCTCATCTGCCTTCCTTCCAGGAAAGCCGAAATCCACTTCAATACTTGGCCTGAAACTCCGTAGGATTCTAGTTTGAACAAAAGACGGCAATGCGGTACGGTGTCAAAGGCTTTAGAAAAGTCGATGAACAAAACATCCACCGCCTGTCCTTGATCCACAGCCTCAGCCCAGCATTTTTGGGCCACCAACATGTGAGTCAAACAGGAGTGGCCTCTGCGGAACCCATGTTGGGACGGGTTGAGCAAACTGAAGTTAGCTAAGTGCTTCTCCAGAGCATCTCTTACCAGCTTCTCTAATACCTTCACTAGTACGCTTGTTAGGCTAACCGGTCTATAATTTTCAGGTAAGTGATTATCACCCTTTTTGAAAATAGGGCACACGATAGCATCTCTCCAGTCAGCAAGTAGGGAGCAGCTAGGAAGACACTTCTCAAAGATACATTTAATCGATTTACACAGTAACTCGGCCAGCTCGTACAAAAGTTTGGGATGGAGGGCATCCATCCCGGCAGCTTTAGTAGGATTCAGGTCACGCAGGAGCTTCAGTACCTGAGCTTTCGAGATAGAAAGGTCCATCAGAAAGGAATCTACTGGTACCTTTGCCTGCAATTTGATATTAGGCAACGAAGATTCATGAACAAACGACCTAGCATACTGTGCTGCAAGTAAGCAGGCCTTGGCCTGATCGGTTGATACTTCGGTGCCCTCAGGTCCAAAGAGCACAGGGATAGGCGATTTTGCAATGCATCTCCGTTTGACATAGCCAAAGAACCGTTTCGGGTTTGTTTATGTGGACAGAGCCAGCGCTAGTTCATACCTCAAGCGTGCGGCCCGCAGATGCTGTTTACATGCATTTCGCACGCCTCGGCAGCGATGATAGGTACTTTCTGAGGGAGCTGATACGTAAGTCCTCCAACACCAGGATCGCCTACTGAGCATCCTGCGCGTCTCAGAGTCAAACCAAGGGGCTTTGCCCCTACTTTATTTTTCGCTGAGATTGGAATGTGGGGGAAAGAAATCGCGTAAAGGAAGGATTTGAACTTGTCCCAAGCGAGCTGCACGGTATCATCCTCTGAAACGATACAGGGTTGATTTGCAACCTAGTCCCTGATGGCTTGAAAATCAGCGCGCCAGATAGTTGGCCTTTTGACCATACACTCACGTGCCCGACTTAAGGCGCACTTGAATAATAGGCAAACGTGGTCACTATAGCCCACGGGGAATCAGACACTACATCTCGTACAAAGTCCAGCGATTTCGCAAAGATGATGTCTAAAATGGAAGGCTTTTGACCCTGTATGAACCTAGTTGGCTTCTGTACAAACTGATGAAGAGATGCATGTAAAGATAGGTTAAGGAGATCATTAGAAAAATGTCCACACCCTGATGTGCAGAAATTGCGCCAGTCAACCACAGGAACATTAAAATCACCCATAACCAGACATCTACTGGTCGTATGAGTACGAATAAAATCAATGAGCCTGCTTGTCGCATTTTCGGGGCTTCTGTATACTAACATAATTTTGAATTGCGTGAAAGAAGCGAAAACCTCCACCGCAGTAGCCTCGGCAGTTACATCGGGGGAATTGAAGGGATATGTTCGCAAAACAGTCAAGGTGGATCTGAGGTAGAAAGTAACTCCACCTCCGCGACAGCATGAGGCGAGATCCGCTCGCAGAAAGGTATAGCCAGGCAAACATATTTCACTGTTCAGAATGTCGCAGAACAGCCACGTCTCAGTGAAAGCAAGTACGTCTGGCCGGGAACTTTCTACAATAGTGCCAATGTCGCACATCTTGCTCCTCAGACTACGCACGTTGCTGAGGACTGCTTTAAGGAAATAGGGATCGTGAGCCGGGGATCGGGTGCCACCAGAACGCCATCGCAATGAGGCTGGACGTTACCGTGGTGCGATGGTTTGTGTGCCTCTGTGATCCATTGAGCTATACTGGGTGGTGCATTTTTGCAACTTCAGAGTCACTCATACCAAATTGGTCAATGGTTAGAGGCCAGACAAACTCAGCCTCCTGGTCCTCCAGGTTGGGGGTTGGAATGAGGGTGGCTCCTTATTCCTTAAAACGGACTCCTTGTAGCCCAATGCCAAACCCGCTGCCTTTCGGCCAGGTTTTTTAACCAAAGGCTTTGGTTGAGAACCCTAATCGTTCTCCTGTCTATGCCTGGGCAACCTAACAGTATCCTGCCCACGCAATACAATGAATCTCACGTCAAACCTATTTCTGATGCTCTGGCCACCGCAGAGGATAATCAACGGTGCCCTGTCTGCTGCATCGCTCAGGGTGGATAGGGGTTGGGATGGTACTGCTCAAGCCTCCCCGTCTTGACACCAGCCAACTGGCGAAGCCAGCTGTTCTGAATGCCTATCAAAGTACGCTGTCATGCGAGATGGATAAACGCTCACTGGATGCAATTGAAGCTCATTGGTCTCATATTCACCAGACCTTACTAGCAGCAGGAAAATCCTCATGTGGTATGTCTAATAGCCAACATGGACATTGGGTCTCTTAACAGTCTCTGGAACTTATAGATGCTCGCCGGCATATTCCGGCTGGAAGCGAACACAATGAAACTCGCAAAGTGCTCCGGGCAAAACTCCGTGCTAGCCTGAAGAGAGACCGCGAATCCTGGTGGTCTCATCGTGCAACAGAGATGGAAATGGCCGCTGCCCTTGGTAACCATCGTAAGTTATTCCGTCGTATACGGGATACGGGCAGCAGGAGACCTGGTGTTAGTGAAACCATTTGTGACCAGAGTAGACAGCCTATCCACAAGTTATCAAAACGCTTAGAGCATAGTCAAATTTCGTTTCAAGTGTTTATTCAAACACTGTTTTCCACGTCAAATCAACTAAAAATCTCGATCAGTATGGCACGGACCGGGATTCTAACCAAAGTGCTTTGCTGATAATTTGGTGAGGGTGGTTTGGTACGCCATGCTACATGTGGACTATGTTGCTTATTGATGTTGTGTGGTGTATAATGAAGCGTTTCAGGAGCATTTATGGTACGTGGTAATATTAAAGTTTGTAGATTTTAACACTGTTGTTGTTCAAGTAGCTAACGAAGTGCAGTTATGAGCCGCGGCGCGTCGTTGGAAGCTGCCATCATGGTGGACGATATTCCTTCGTTTAATCGTTTGGTGAAATTATATATTCGCGAACATTTGCGGACATGGAACAGGATGTGAAGAATTTCAGCAGGCTACTGCGACGGCTTTTTATAATAGGTCAGTGGTTACTCGGACTCGGTACAAAATTTGCTTAACTTAACTTAACTTTACCTCCCTATAAATATACTAAGTGCATTCCGTTTTATTATTGAAACCTCATTAATTATTTCTTAACGCTCGCCATTGCCTAATTGATACAGGGTGTTCCATTTAACCTCTGCCCGTAACCAAAATTCCGCCCTTGGTTAGAGCCCAGCTCCCAGTATGGCACGCCAAAAAGTCAAGTTACCGCGTAGCACTCACAGATTAAAACAAACGTGCTCATGCAGTTTAGATGCTCTTCGGTCATGTACATGGTAAGGGCAAGTTAAGGGTAATTTCTAGATACCTTAAGGTTAGGGATTGATGGCAGTGTAAGTGGTTTGTTTATATGAATTATTTAGCTGTTACCTTTTGGCGCGTTTCGTGTCGCCCGCCATGCAGGATGATACCGCAGCATTTCATTGCATGATAACTGGTGGTTACGAGGCAATTGAGGAGTTCCAACGTGATTTGTTGCGGTTCCAAAGAGAAACTGCAAGTTCGTTTTATAGCTGCACGGTGATTACTGCGGCGGGTCATAAGCAAAGGACTGGAAAAGATCTCCCTGATGGTTATGGTTGTCGATTCATTCAATATCGATATGTGCATAGCAAGCGTAAGAACTTGAAAAGGAAGCGGTAAGGTGCATGACAATTTTAGTGCTGTTAACTCTTTTAGATATAAGTGTTACAACTGCAAGACCCGATTTTTTGTGGCGCTGAAAGGCTGAAATCCTTGTTTGAAAACAGTAGTTGAATAACACTGCACAGAAAATTTGGCCTTTGTCAGTCTTCTTGGGATCCGAAAGGACTTGGAAGTGCCAACTTACCGGACTATTTGGTCACGGCCTACCTGTCGTGTTTCATCGTTCGAGCTCTTCTTCGACGAACTCTGTTTTCTGGGTTTCAAAGGGACTCAGAAGTCCTAACCCACTCGCAATCTCTTTTTCCGTACGAATTACGGCTTGCTACACCCTGCATACGCTGATTACTCTTTCATGTGCGAGAAAACGTTTGTGTAAACACTGTCCTGCTTGAAAAAGTGCATCATATCGGTTGCCCCCGGTGAGTTCAATTCGGTGCGTACGTTTCTCTTGCGGTAATAACCGACTTTGCTCTCGCTGTCTGCATTGTAGGCCTTCGCAAACCGGTCCTCACCTTTTCGTTGTTCTTACCTTTTCTTCATCACTGTCAAGATGGTTAGAAAAGTTGTGGGTGTTCCTCCGGGTCTTAAAACAGCTGATTCAGTTTACCTATGCGGCTTAGAGAGATGCTCTATACCTTTAACCGACTTGTCGGGTGGTATGCAATGCGATCTTGGCGGTAGGTGGTTCCATGCGGTTCGCCTGCGGATCAGTATGCTCTCTTGGGAAGCAATGAGATGTTCCTTTATAGCTGTGAAGCTTGTTTTAAGTTTAAAGCTCAGCGCTGTGTAACCACGAAGTATTGCTTCGACTCGCTCGTTTCCAGACTGACAAATATGGAAAGAGTGTTGTCTTTGCTGTTGACAACTTTGGATGGGAAAGTTGAAGGTTTAGTAGATCGCCTGACACCATCCTTTGTTCTCGGCCAGGTGAAATTAGCGGATAGTAGCACGCAAACGGATTCCGTCTACCTAACACCCTATCCAGCAACCGATTGTGAGCTAGTTGGCGCTAAACAGTTGGAAGGAGTACGCGATTCCACAGCTAGTGCTGAAATATTACAGACCTTGCCAGCAAAACGCAAGCGGAGCAAGCTAAGGAAAGCTGTAAACTCTCAAAATGTGGTAGTATCGGAGTTTACAGAGGATCAGGTAAGCACGTCACTTGCAGACCCTTCAGTATTGAGTTCTTCGGCGTCTCCTCCCCAAGCCAATTCCTATGCAGCTATTGCATCCAAGCAACCAGCCACCCGGTCGCAGGCTTCTGTGGCGCGTTGAGTAGGCACCCCCCGCCGCAATGACGCTTACACTGATAGCATTGTCATTTTTAGGGGTGTCACGGAGTCCACCGCCACACTTCCAAAGGAGCGAATGCTTGATGACGTACAATGGTTTAAGCTTTGGGTTTCCAAACTTCTACCGCCCGGATTTCCTGACGTAACTGTGCGGAAACTCATTAGGCTTGGGTCTGTACCGCTTGATGTTTCGGACGTGAAACCCCGTTTACTGAGAGTCGTTCTTTCAACACCGGACGAGCGTAATACGCTTCTGCGTTTCGCTTTTAAACTCTAAGGTTCTGGGGTCAGTATTCAACCTGACCTCCCATTAACTAATAGGTTGAAACTGAAGACCGCCATAAAGGACCTCAAAGCCCGTCGCGAAGCGGGTGAAACGGGTCTTCGAAAGGTAGGTTTTCGGGTGGTGAGCCGGAGGTCTACTTCCGCCCTTTCAGAGCCCGTTCCGGTGGCATCATCATCATACACGTTAGCTAGAGGTGGGGAACACCTGCTACTGTGCTGCAATAAAAAAAGAAAAAATGCAACCGGTGCAAGCCGGCTGAGCTACCGGTAACGGATGGGCATCGTTCCTGTAAGCTACCAGGCGGCTACTTTGCATCAAAAAATTACTATGCGAAATTATAAAAGGTTAAATAATGAGATCGTGGTTGGAGGGGAAGGCTAAGAGGGATGGGGTGGGACAAAGAAACTCACAGCACGAACGCCACTGAGGTCGGCTTCTAGTCATATCAGCAAGTGTGTCCAACCAAACGTGTTCATCTTCTTTCGGACCCCAACCTGGGAGCCGAGACGCTCCAACCGAGGCCAGCTCAGAACTGAGGGCTTTCATTCCTCTGGACCAAGTCATCGCTTGACCACCCCTCCTCTTCTTTCATCCGCACCCCCGGCGCGCAAACAACGCACGTCGCGGGAGTCGGTGGGCTGGCATGCGTAACACGTGGCCGAGCCACCGGAGCCTGGTGCTTGAAATGACGGTGCTGAGCGGTTCAGTTCCTTTTCCTGTGCCATAAACTAGGCGTCGAACACGCTGGTTGCTCACGCGGTGTTCCCACGAGATGTGAGCTAAATTACTAGGGCACCGGTGGTCGAACGTAACTAGCCCCTTCAGGTCCGCTGCTTTAAGCGGCCAGGTTTCGCAACCGTACAGTAGGGTCGAACGTACTGCTGCATTGTACACTCTACCCTTCAGGGCAAGAGTGATGTCGCGCCGGCGCCATAAGTGGCGAAGGTTAGCAAAAGCGCCCCGAGCTTTTGCTATACGGTTCGTGATCTCATCTTCAATGCCACGGGCGCTGATACAACTTCCCAGGTAGTTGAATTTTTGAACGACTTCTAGCTGATCCCCACCAAGGGTCAGCGTAGGAGGCGGTCCAGGCCAATCTTTGAGGAACGCTTTGCACTTCGAGGGTGCGAAGCAAAGCCCGAAGTGACGGACAGCTGGTGCTAATCTGTCCAGTGCCGCTTGGCACATTTGTGAGCTGTCACAGATTAGGGCAATATCATCAGCATACTCTAAGTGAAGAAGTCGTTCTCCTGGGAGTAGCTACACACCTTCTAAATCGTGTCCAGTGTACGCGATTTCCATGACTTCGTCAACAGCGAAGTTGATGAGAAAAGGTGACAGCGGGCATCTTTGTCTCACGCCGCTGGCGATATTAAAGGGCGACGACAGCTTGCCGTAAGCCCTCACTCTGCCCGAGCTACGCGCATATAATGCTCGGATAATATTCACATTTCTCAGGTACACCTTTCCTGAGTAGACAGCCCCAAAGTGCATATTTATACACGGAGTCGAATGCACCTTTGATATAGAGGAACACGAAAATGGTGGGCCGCCAATATGTGTGACGGTGCTCCAATTACTGACGGAACGTGAAGATGTCAATGCAACCACGACCTCGACGAAATCCAGCTTGCTGCTCACGAATCTGGCTTTCACGAGTGCCAGTCAGTCTGTGAAGGATGACAGAGGCAAGCAATTTGGAGGCGATGGAGATCAGACTGATTCCTCTATGGCTGCCGCATTCCGATCGTGAGCCTCCCTTGAAAATTGGGACTATGACGGAGCGGCTCCAATCAGTTGGGACAGTTTCCTGCTCCCACAGTTTGACTAGTAACTCGTGTAAATCATCCACAAGAGCAGGTCCCCCGAATTTGAAGAGTGCTGGAGGAAGATCATCAGGTCCCGCGGCTTTGTTCAACTTCAACAGTTCGATCTCACGTTCGACTTCTGATCGAGAGGGTGGATTCAGAGAAAGCCCACGGAGCAGGGCGATCACCGGTCGATTCCGAACGATTACATTGCTTTCCAAAGTGCTCAGCCCAACGCTCTAAGCGTTTTGATAACTTGTGGATAGGCTGTCCACTCTCGTCACAAATGGTTTCACTAACACCAGGTCTCCTGCTGCCCGTTTCCTGTATCAGACGGAATAACTTACGATGGTTACCAAGGGCAGCGGCCATTTCCATCTCTGTTGCACGATGAGACCACCAGGATTCGCGGTCTCTCTTCAGGCTAGCACGGAGTTTTGCCCGGAGCTCTTTGCGAGTTTCATTGTGTTCGCTTCCAGCCGGAATATGCCGGCGAGCATCTATAAGTTCCAGAGACTGTTAAGAGACCCAATGTCCATGTTGGCTATTAGGCATACCACATGAGGATTTTCCTGCTGCTAGTAAGGTCTGGTGAATATGAGACCAGTGAGCTTCAATTGCATCCAGTGAGCGTTTATCCATCTCGCATGACAGCGTACTTTGATAGGCATTCAGAACAGCTGGCTTCGCCAGTTGGCTGGTGTCAAGACGGGGAGGCTTGAGCAGTACCATCCCAACCCCTATCCACCCTGAGCGATGCAGCAGACAGGGCACCGTTGATTATCCTCTGCGGTGGCCAGAGCATCAGAAATAGGTTTGAAGTGAGATTCATTGTATTGCGTGGGCAGGATACTGTTAGGTTGCCCAGGCCTAGACAGGAGAACGATTAGGGTTCTCAACCAAAGCCTTTGGTTAAAAAACCTGGCCGCAAGGCAGCGGGTTTGGCATTGGGCTACAAGGAGTCCGTTTTAAGGAATAAGGAGCCACCCTCATTCCAACCCCCAACCTGGAGGACCAGGAGGCTGAGTTTGTCTGGCCTCTAACCATTGACCAATTTGGTATGAGTGACTCTGAAGTTGCAAAAATGCACCACCCAGTATAGCTCAATGGATCACAGAGGCACACAAACCATCGCACCACGGTAACGTCCAGCCTCATTGCGATGGCGTTCTGGTGGCACCCGATCCCCGGCTCACGATCCCTATTTCCTTAAAGCAGTCCTCAGCAACGTGCGTAGTCTGAGGAGCAAGATGTGCGACATTGGCACTATTGTAGAAAGTTCCCGGCCAGACGTACTTGCTTTCACTGAGACGTGGCTGTTCTGCGACATTCTGAATAGTGAAATGTGTTTGCCTGGCTATACCTTTCTGCGAGCGGATCTCGCCTCATGCTGTCGCGGAGGTGGAGTTACTTTCTACCTCAGATCCACCTTGACTGTTTTGCGAACATATCCCTTCAATTCCCCCGATGTAACTGCCGAGGCTACTGCGGTGGAGGTTTTCGCTTCTTTCACGCAATTCAAAATTATGTTAGTATACAGAAGCCCCGAAAATGCGACAAGCAGGCTCATTGATTTTATTCGTACTCATACGACCAGTAGATGTCTGGTTATGGGTGATTTTAATGTTCCTGTGGTTGACTGGCGCAATTTCTGCACATCAGGGTGTGGACATTTTTCTAATGATCTCCTTAACCTATCTTTACATGCATCTCTTCATCAGTTTGTACAGAAGCCAACTAGGTTCATACAGGGTCAAAAGCCTTCCATTTTAGACATCATGTTTGCGAAATCGCTGGACTTTGTACGAGATGTAGTGTCTGATTCCCCGTGGGCTATAGTGACCACGTTTGCCTATTATTCAAGTGCGCCTTAAGTCGGGCACGTGAGTGTATGGTCAAAAGGCCAACTATCTGGCGCGCTGATTTTCAAGCCATCAGGGACTAGGTTGCAAATCAACCCTGTATCGTTTCAGAGGATGATACCGTGCAGCTCGCTTGGGACAAGTTCAAATCCTTCCTTTACGCGATTTCTTTCCCCCACATTCCAATCTCAGCGAAAAATAAAGTAGGGGCAAAGCCCCCTTGGTTTGACTCTGAGACGCGCAGGATGCTCAGTAGGCGATCCTGGTGTTGGAGGACTTACGTATCAGCTCCCTCAGAAAGTACCTATCATCGCTGCCGAGGCGTGCGAAATGCATGTAAACAGCATCTGCGGGCCGCACGCTTGAGGTATGAACTAGCGCTGGCTCTGTCCACATAAACAAACCCGAAACGGTTCTTTGGCTATGTCAAACGGAGATGCATTGCAAAATCGCCTATCTCTGTGCTCTTTGGACCTGAGGGCACCGAAGTATCAACCGATCAGGCCAAGGCCTGCTTACTTGCAGCACAGTATGCTAGGTCGTTTGTTCATGAATCTTCGTTGCCTAATATCAAATTGCAGGCAAAGGTACCAGTAGATTCCTTTCTGATGGACCTTTCTGTCTCGAAAGCTCAGGTACTGAAGCTCCTGCGTGACCTGAATCCTACTAAAGCTGCCGGGATGGATGCCCTCCATCCCAAACTTTTGTACGAGCTGGCCGAGTTACTGTGTAAATCGATTAAATGTATCTTTGAGAAGTCTCTTCCTAGCTGCTCCCTACTTGCTGACTGGAGAGATGCTATCGTGTGCCCTATTTTCAAAAAGGGTGATAAGCACTTACCTGAAAATTATAGACCGGTTAGCCTAACAAGCGTACTAGTGAAGGTATTAGAGAAGCTGGTAAGAGATGCTCTGGAGAAGCACTTAGCTAACTTCAGTTTGCTCAGCCCGTCCCAACATGGGTTCCGCAGAGGCCACTCCTGTTTGACTCACATGTTGGTGGCCCAAAAATGCTGGGCTGAGGCTGTGGATCAAGGACAGGCGGTGGATGTTTTGTTCATCGACTTTTCTAAAGCCTTTGACACCGTACCGCATTGCCGTCTTTTGTTCAAACTAGAATCCTACGGAGTTTCAGGCCAAGTATTGAAGTGGATTTCGGCTTTCCTGGAAGGAAGGCAGATGAGCGTTCGAGTGGGTTCCGGACTGTCTTTCAAACAAGCCGTCCTGAGTGGTGTTCCTCAGGGGTCGGTTCTCGGACCTCTGCTGTTTGCATTGGATGTCAATGACCTCCCTGAGAAGTTTAAGGTACCATCCCTTATGTTTGCGGATTACCTACAATTTTGGAATACAGTGAGCGATTCTGTTGGACCCACGGCTTTGCAGACAGCTGTGGACAAGTTTTGGGAGTGGTCAGAATTGTGGCAGCTGCCAGTCAATGTCGCCAAGTGTTCGGTCCTGCGCATAGGATCAAGCACTTCCACAACTCCTTAGGTACTTGGCGGAAATGTAGTACGTCAAGTGACTGAACAAACCGACTTAAATAAATAAATAAATAAATAGTATATTCTCTGTAAAACGAGACACACCTCTAAAAGGCATGATCAAATATGCATACAAGCACAGCTTCTTTGGAATATTAAAACATTTCGTTACAATGAAAGGAATAAACGAAAAGATGTAGTCCATAAGAGCGAGCATATTGTCAGGTTATAGTCAGACCAAGGATCATAATGGCGCCGTGGCGCGCAAAAACTGTTGCGTCAAGATAAAAGTGGGGGGTAAATTTGACATGTAGTGATCCATGAGCACAGGAGCCCGAACAAGGTTTAGTGCAATCAATGACCATTACGAAGCCGGGATGATCGGTACTCCACTAAAGCATTCTTCATAGTAAAATCAGTTGCACAGGTTCGATGTTGGAGGCTGAGGGCTGCGTCAGTGTGAAATGTATAGCAGTGACTTTATTTTGTGGCGAGTCACATCCGCCACGTTGCAGTGTTGTTAAGCGGACATTTGTGGCTTTTTATAGGGAGAACGCTTGCCAGGCGAAAACCCACCACGTCCTGGAACACTGTCGTAGCTTCCGTTGAACTGTAGTGCTAGTCGGCCATACATCGTATAGACCGATTTTGCACTCTATTATTCGCAGTCGGTTGACAGCCCAAATTTTTCGTTGGTTGGCCAAATGGCTTAGCACTGAACCGGCAATAGTCGTTGAAGCCAGTCAATGATGTAAAAGAGTCGCAGAGTCGAATGATAATGATGCGGGTGAGTAAACATATTGTTAATAGAGGCCGGCTTTTTCTATTATACTGTCCGGCTCGCAACCCGTGTCCAGCTATTCATGATGGACTTGTCATGGGGACGGTGATTGCAGTTGTTTCTTGTGTCTGAATATGTCTAAAACAGGAATAAATGCTATTCTCCGCGAAGTGGACAAGTATTTCCTTCAAATGTAAGCGTAATTGTCTCCATAACCAAGTGAGAGCTCCAGGAGAAATCATCGGAAAAGCCGCTTATGCGCGCGCAGTGCTGTCCGTGAAATGACATCAGAAAAGCTCCAGGTGACTGGAGAATCGGAATGTTTGAGGCAGTGAATGTAATCACGCCAGAATTGTCAGTCTCCGGTTGTGGAACAGTGGATCCATGTAACTACATTATTCCAGGTGAGTAAATTGTTCTACTGTGAGTACGAGGCGAGCTAAACCCATTTGTTTAGACCCCGTGGTGGTAGCTTCTCCAGAATGGCGGAAAGAGCTCCATTTGGAACGATGTGTGGGTTCTTCATCTCCCGGAGAAAAGAACAAGCATGTAAACCAGCTGGCTATTGAAAGTGGGTCGACTATTCCCAGTGGATAAACCTTCTTGTTTTGGCGGATGTATCTGTGGAAATCTCGAGGGAAAACGAGCAACGGACAAGAGGCAGCCAAACAGAAAGACAGCAACGAAGCAAGAAGCACAAACACAGACTGGTGGCGCGCAACGGTGCCTATCATACATTAAAATCTATGTAATTTTGTTTAGTATACATGATTTGCAAGCGCGTTCTTTACATCACGTCGCTGGTGTGCCTCAGACTACAACTACGAGGTAGAAAGAAGGGTATAACAAAGCGTGTAGACAACGTTAAGCGATTAATATGATTATTGGAGAGTAACAAGTAGACCGATGATGATGACAGCAGACCGAATGCGAGCGGCATCTTAGGTGAAACTAAGGACAACAAGGCTGAGAACGAATGCGGGAGCAACATAGGTAAAGCAACGTTCCAAGAAGAAAAGGAAATTTAAGGAATCAGCTATGAGCGGAAGAATGCGGACGGCAGTGCGAAGAGTAAGTCATGAGAGCAATTAAGAGACGATGGTCAGGATGAAAAAGGTGTACTACTAAAGTGTGGTGAGCCAAGGACGCTCTCGTGCGAAGTATGAAACGTTCAGTGCTGAAATAGCACCGGTAATATCCCGGTAATCTGAGGGAACTCTTAAGCCGGAGACAAAACAGACGAGACTCGAGAAGTCGACACATCCGGAGGCCTCGTAGTAGTCCCAGAGAATTACACTGATCAGATGATGACAAAGAAGGGCATGGCACTAAGCGTCGGTCATCCGATTGAAGATGTGAGAGTACGGATTACTGATGGAAGTGCCTATATTAATAAAGGGTAAACAAGTCTAGCGGGCTGTCAATGTAAGCAAGACATAGTTGTGAGTCTAGAGAGATTAGATCGGTATATCTTGCTAGTCTGGAAAAGGTCAAAGGAGCATACCGGTCAGATGATACTAGGTTATTACAAGGCACTAAGAGTTGGCATTCCGATTAGAGAAGAAATGATGGTAGAGGGGCCATAAGGAGAGGAGACGGTCCGGATAGAGAGAGGTTTACTTATAAGGTGTGGAGAAGTCCACGGGGCTCGAGAGGTAATGGGCACGGAGCGTTCAGTCTTCCGAGCATAGCAGGCAGCGTCGCAGAAGTAGGAGAGAAGAAGACCGAGCTGCCGAGTTTGGACTTGGTCGGCGCATTGTGATTGAGTCCTATGGTTCATTTAGGAAGGTAAGTGGAGTCAGTAGGATTGGACTGGTCAGAGATAGAAGTGGTTATATCAACGTAGGGCGAACAAGTTCAGCAGGATATCAAGGTGAGGGAGGAAGTGCTTTGGATCGACGGAGCCTAGACCGCTAACATCCCGGTAGCCTGGTAGCAGTCCCATAGAATTTGGCTGATCAGCTGAGGCTGAGTTACGGATGACAGAGACTCAATCGTCCGATTGAAGAATGATTGGATACGAACGGCGCTGTCATCTGAACGAGTAATGTCACAGGAGTCTGAGAGAAGTTGGAAAGCAGGAGACCAAACAGACGAGACAGGATTAGTCGGCGAAACGCGTTGAGTCCAACAGCTAATTTTAGGAGGGCAGATGGAGTGGGTCGAGAGGTGGAGGTGACTATATAAATAGAGGGTGAATAAGTCTAGCAGGCTGTCAACGTAAGTGCGATATAGCTTGAGTCTACAGAGTCTAGACTGTTTAAATGTTGCTGGTCTGGAAAGGGTCAAAAAAGCAGACCGGTCAGATGAGACTAGGTTATCACAATGCACAGAGTTGGCAGTCCGATTAGAGAAGGTTTGAAGGTAGAGAACGTCATAAGGAGACGGTCCGGATAGGGAGAGGTTTACTTATAAGGTGTGGAAAAGTCCATGGGGCTCGAGAGGTAATGGGGACAGAGCGTTCGCACTTTTCACTCAATGCCGGTAACGTCACAGCAGTCTGAATGCATTCGGAGAGCAGGGGACCGATCAGACGAGACTGGATTAGTCGGCACACTTAGAGTAAGTAGTACAGTTGAGGTGGGAAGGTAAATAAAGAGTCAGCGGAGACGGATGGGTTGGGATGCAAGCGGCTAAACGAATATCAGGTATGCAAGTCAGGCAGGCTCGCAATGGGAGCGAAGTTGTGTGATGGTGATACAGAGCCTAAAACTACATTTCGCTAGTTAGGAAGCAGTCAAAGAGGATAATAGGGCAGGGCTCTGAGAGATCACTAAGCGGATGAAGAAGAAATAAAGACAGGCCGCGATAAGGAGAGAACGGAGTTGAGAGTTTACGTTTACGCATATGAAATGCGACAGTTAACGAGGCTCTAGAGGTAATGGTGACAGAGCATTCAGTCTTCCGAGCATAGCAGGCAGCGTCGCAGAAGTAGGAGAGAACAGGACCGATCTGCCAAGGTTGGACTTGGTCGGCGCATTGTGATTGAGTCCTATGGTTCATTTAGGAAGGTAAGTGGAGTCAGTAGGATCGGACTGGTCAGAGATAAAAGTGGTTATATCAACCTAGGGCGGACAAGTTCAGCAGGATATCAAGGTGAGGGAGGAAGTGCTTTGGATCGACGCAGCCTAGACCGCTAACATCCCGGTAGCCTGGTAGCAGTCCCATAGAATTTGGCTGATCAGCTGAGGCTTAGTGACGGATGACAGATACTCAATCGTCGGTATCTCGTTATCCTCTGACTTCAAATCCAGCGACAACAGGACAAATGATACCCGCAAGGGTTTCTGAACGCTGTGGATGATACGCAGGTCGTTTTGCATCATAACAAATGAAATGTTTGTTACATTGTTTTCAGCATTTGTCAGGCCATACTTGGAGTACTGCGTGCAGGCCTGTCCTCCATGCTTGGTACGCGACGAGATGACACTCGAACGAGTTCTGAGGGTTGGTACAAAAATGGTAAAAGGTTTGAGGCATCTCTCATAGGCTGCTCAAGTTGCAAATGTTTTCGCTGCACTATAGGTACCTTCAGGGAGACCTGATTCTTATGTACCATATACTGACCAACAAGATTGGGCCTGGTTTAACTGCACTGTTCCATCCGGCTCAGATACCATCTCTTCGTGGTCACTCTGTGAAGCTGCATAAGCCCAGATCTGATCGCGTTAGAGCTGACTTTCGTTTATCACGCAGGGTCATCGAACCATGGAACGCATTACCCAGCAAAGTAGTATTAGCACTAACGGTGAGGGAGTTTGAACATCGACTCGACGCCCTTGGGCTGCAGTTTCAGACCTTTCCTTTTGGTTCTTAACTTCTACACCCATTTCCTTGGCTTCTCACACCTATTACTATTGCTGTCTTATCCACACATTCTCCCGTGCTACAGTTATCATTAGTTATTTTTTGTTTCCTTTCTGTTAGCCTTTATTTTTATTCACGTGGCCGGTACAGTGGGGACTGCCAGTGCAGGCCGCATGGGCATTGATTGGTTGACCGTGATGTGATTCGTGTGTATCGATTTGGCTCTTGCTTTCAAATCGCTCCTGCAAACTCCATCGTGGTTCAACGACGTATTGAAAAAGGAACACATGGGAATTTTCCTACCGTTCCTATCCAACTTGAACTTGTATTATGGGATTTGCCGCGCCTGCTTGAAGCATTCGCATGTGTTCCAGTTGGCGAAACCTGCTAATCGGCGGCTTAATGCTGTACAAGAAGCAGCGGTATTAAAGTTGATGAAGTCTTTTCGTCAGACACGTGAAATCAGGAATTTCGTGTTAACGGGATACGGCATCCGTATTACCAGACGTGATTTGATCATCTGAGGCATAGGAGTCAGACGGAGCAAGTTAGTGAGGTGGAACATGTAATCACCATGCTGGAAAGCGAAAGTTCATGTACGGTTGTGAAGGAGCTGTTGAAGTTGCGATTCCTGTTCTTCGTACCTGTGTGCATTCGGTGATTGGTTGCACGATACGGCGAAGTTATAATGGCTGATTCGACGCATCAGGTTCATTACGGGGGCTACATTCTATGGCATTGCATGTTCGTGGACGTCACGGGAGTGGTGATGTCCTTTTTTGACGCCTTGTTACCAAATGAGACGACAGCTATCCGTGCAATGGTTCTTAGCACGGCATCCGTGCGGACTATTGTGGTAGACAAGTGCGCGCAACAAATGAAAGCTTTCATGGAAGTTTATCCGGAGGCGTGCATGGTTTTGTGCCGTGTCCACATGTTACGGGACATAAACCGACGGTGCAGTCATCCCACAATTGCGGACCCAGCGGAAAAGGCTTTTCTGATCCGTTTGTCCAGTAACCTGATATTCACGCCTGAGGAGACGCAAACATTCGAATTCAAGTTCAGATAGGACTGGAACGTTGGGAGAATCCCGTGAGTGTTCCATTTTGCGTGGACCTTTGAGCCAGGAATTGATGAGGTGCTCAGTTCCATCAGAATTAGGCGGGACCTTACCGTGGTGCGATGGTTTGTGTGCCTCTGTGATCCATTGAGCTATACTGGGTGGTGCATTTTTGCACCTTCAGAGCCACTCATACCAAATTGGTCAATGGTTAGAGGCCAGACAAACTCAGCCTCCTGGTCCTCCAGGTTGGGGGTTGGAATGAGGATGGCTCCTTATTCCTTAAAACGGACTCCTTGTAGCCCAATGCCAAACCCGCTGCCTTTCGGCCAGGTTTTTTAACCAAAGGCTTTGGTTGAGATTCCTAATCGTTCTCCTGTCTAGGCCTGGGCAACCTAACAGTATCCTGCCCACGCAATACAATGAATCTCACGTCAAACCTATTTCTGATGCTCTGGCCACCGCAGAGGATAATCAACGGTGCCCTGTCTGCTGCATCGATCAGGGTGGAATGGGGGTTTGAATGCTACTCGGTAAAAGACGACTTCTATCGTCAACTGAACGAGCTCCTTAGCCACAGAAGAAGCTCGGACATTGTAGTGCTGGCTGGGGATCTGAACGCTCAAGTTGGAAAATTATCCACAGATGAGCTGCATGTGGGCGGCCAACATGGTATAGGCTCCCGTAATGATAACGGTGAGCGGTTACTTCATTTGTGAGGATGCTCGCTTATTTCTTGCGAGCACTAATTTCAGACACAGCACCCGCCCATCACTAAACACTTGTTTGCGGACTGGAAGCAAATGAAGTGAAGTACCTCTTTGGATACGCTCCCACGGCTTTTTTACACAAGTACAACTGTAACCTGAGCAGAGGATGTGCTAATAATAATAGGCAAAACTGAATCGCAACATTTCGCTGGAGGCCAGCGCTGGGTACTGCTCGGTCTTTATGTCACTTAAGTCTGGGTAGCATAGGAGCAGTCAGAGAGAAAGAGGCTGGTCAGTGGGACTAGAGCACCTCAGAGCAGTGAGATGGGACACTCCATTTGAAGAAAAAATGAAAACAGGGCGCGATAATAAATGTTAGGGTCAGGATGAGAAAGGTTTATTGACGAAAGGGTGGGAGAAGCCAACGCGGCTCTCCAAGTAATGTAATCGGGTAGTTGAGTCAGCCGAACCAAGAGAGGTAACGTCTCAGAAGTCTGAATGAATCCGGATAGCAGGACGCCGATCCGGTAAGACTGGATTAGTCGGCGTGTTTGCATAAGGGCATATAGTAAAGGTGAGAAAAGAGCTAACAATAGATGGTGGGCAAGTCTAGCAGGCTCTAGGGGTAGGGGAAACCTAGCGTTGAGCCCCAGAGCCTATAACGCTTGAGTTAAAGATGTAAAGGTGCAGTCATAGTGCAACAGACTGGTCAGGCGAGACAAGATCACAGCAGGGCATTGAAATCAGCCGTTCGATTGCAAAAGAGATGAATACACAGATGGCGCTAAGCAAGAAAAGGTGCGGTTCCAGATAAGGATGTTTTATGGGTAATGTGTGGAAAAGCCCACGAGGCTGTCCAAAGTAATGTAAACAGAATCATTCGGTCAGTCGAACCAAGAGAGATAATGTGAAAAAGCCATAACATTAAAAAGTGAACAAGTAAAGCAGGTTCTGGAAGTATGGGAAACTTAGTGTTGAGCCTGTAGAGCGAATATCGCTTAATTCTAGGTTGCATGGAAGCAGTCAGAGGGAAATGGACTGGTCAAGTAGGACTAGATTTACAGCAGTGTAGTGAAAACCGGTCCTCCGATGGAAGGAAGATTGAGAACATAGATCGCAATAGGAAAAGGTTAGGAACCGGGTTGGAATAAGTTTATTGATAAAGAGTGGAGGAGCCCACGAGGCTTTCCAGGTGACGTAAACAAAACGTTCAGTTAGCCCAACCAAGGTTTGTAACGTCGAATAACTCTGAGTGAAATCGAATTACAAGTGGCCGATCTGGCGAGACAGGATTGGTCAGCGAGTAGGAAAAGCACGTATAATAAAGGCAGAAAAAAGCTGTAGCAATAGAGGATCAACGAGTCTAGCAGCCTCTCTGGGTAGGGGAATATGAGCGTTGAATCTGCATAGCATATACCGCTTAAGTCTACGTAGCATAGGAGCAATCAGAGAGAAAGAGGCTGGTACGTGGGACTAGATAACCGCAGGCAGTGAGATCTGGCACTTCAGTTGAAGAAGAATTGAAAACAGAGCGCGATAACAAATAAGCTAGGGTCAGGATGAGAAAAGTTTATTGACGAATGGTGAGAAATGCCCACAAGGCTCTCCAGGTAGTGTGAGTGTGATTTCCATTACTTCGTCAACAGGGAATTAGCGGAGAGGTAACAACAGACCTCCCTGTCTCACCGCTGCACGTCCGGTAAGTGTATCCGCTATTAGTGAGTGGCTTTTAGAACCGCTGTGTATCCATGCTGCCTATATGGGTGATCCGCCACTACTGGTCAGCCTTCACTTCACCTTTGCAGCTACTAGCTTGTCTGTTGCACCTCCGGTAAGTGTAGCCGCTGTTAATAAGTGGCTTTTAGAACACCCGTCCATCTGCGCTGCCTATATGGGTGATCCGCCACTACTGGTCAGCCTTCACTTCACCTTTGTCGCTGCTAGCTTGTCCGTTGCACCTCCGGTAAGTATATCCGCTGTTAACAAGTGACTTTGACAGAACCCCTCGGCCGGCTTTTATAGAACCCCTCTATCTGCGCTGCCTATATGGTTAATCCGCCACTGCTGGTCCACCTCCACGTCAACTTTGCCGCCGCTATCAAGTCCGTTGCACGTCCGTTAGATGTATCCGCTGTTAATAATTAGCTTTAGAACTGATGTGTATCTATGCCGCCTATATGTGTGATCCGCCACTGCTGTTCAGCCTCCACGTCACTTTGCCGCCGCTATATAATCCGTTGCACTTCAAGTAAGTGTATCCGCTGTTAGTACGTGGCTTTTAAAACACCCGACCATCTGCGCTGCCTATGTGGTTAATCCGCCACTACTGGTCAGCCTTCACGTTACCTTTGCGGCTGCTAGGTTGTCTGTTGCACCTTAGGTAAGTGTATCCGCTGTTAACAATTTGTTTTTAGCAAACCCCTCTATCTGCGCTGCCTATATGTTTAATGTGCCAATATTTTCCGCCTCCATGTCACCTTTGCCGCCGCTATCAAGTCCGTTGCACGTCCGGTAAATGTGTCCGCTGTTAATATGTTGCTTTTAGAAATGCTGGGTATCCATGCTGCCTATACGGGTGGTCCCCCACTGCTGTTCAGCCTCCACATCACCTTTGCCGCGATTATCATGTCCGTTACACGTCCGGTAAGTGTATCCGCTGTTAACAAGTGGCTTTTAGAGACCCTGTGCATCTGCGCTGCATATATGGTTAATCCGCCACTACTTGTCAGCCTTCCCGTCAACTTTGCAGCGGTTAGTATGTCCGTTGCATCTCCGGTAAGTGTATCCGCTGTTAATAATTGGCTTTTAGAACCGCTGTATATCCATGCTGCCTATGTGGGTGATCCGCCACTGCTGGTCCGCCTCCACGTCACCTTTGTCGCTGCTAGCTTGTCCGTTGCACCTCCGGTAAGTATATCCGCTGTTAACAAGTGGCTTTTAGAGACCCCGTGTATCTGCGCTGCCTATATGGTTCATCCGGCAATATTGGTCCGCCTCCATGTCACCTTTGCCGCCGCTATCAAGTCCGTTGCACGTCCGGTAGGTGTATCCGCTGTTAATAATTAGCTTTTAGAACTGCTGGGTATCCATACTGCCTATATGGTTGATCCGCCAATGCTGGTCCGCCTCCACGTCCCCTTTGCGGCTGCTAGCTTGTCCGTTGCACCTCCGATAAGTATGTCCGCTGTTAATAAGTGGCTTTTAGTAGTGCTGTGTATCTATGCTCTCTATATAGGTGATCCGGCGCTACTTTTGGACCTACACGTATCCTTTGCGTCCTCTGTACTCCGTTGCAACTCCGGAAAGCGCATTGGCTCTTCACTATTTTCTTTTAGGACACCTGTGTATCTCTGACATATGCGTCATTAATGGTATTCCTCCACGAAACAGTTCCTGCAACATAGATACTCTGTTGCACCTCCAGCAAGTTTATTTGCTGTTAACAATTGGTTTTTCAACTCCTGTGTATCCGCGCTGCCTGGATGACTGATCCGCCACTTCTGGTCAGGCTCTAGGTCACGGTTGCCGCCGCTACGTACTTCCTTTCACCCACGGTAAGTGTATTGTGTCCTAATGCGGCTTTTACAACTCCAGTCTATCAGTGATTCCTAAATGGGTGATGTGCCACTACCACTTTCCCTGCATGTAACATGTGCTGCCGCGTATATACTCCGTAGCACCTCTGGTAAGTGCATTGCTTGCTCACTTTTCACTTTCAAAACCCCTGTCTATCCGTGATGAGTGGTCCGCCTCTACTACTTTTCCTACATGTAACATGTGCTGCCGCCTATGTACTCCGTTGAACCTCTGTGGTAAGTGCATTTCTTGTTCACTTTTCGCTTTCAGAACCCCTGTCTATCCGTGGTGCCTACTTCAGTGATCAGCCAGTACTGGTCCGCCTCCACTTCACGTGTGCCACAGCAGAAATACTTCTAGTGCACGTCAGGTTGGTGTATTAATCTGTAACGTGTGGCTTTTAAAACGGGCGCATATTCCCTTCGTATGCATGACTACTCTGACAGTCTCGTCGCTTCCGGAGTAATGCATAACTCCATGCGTATGTTCATCACCGCGTATTTTACACACGAGATGTTTTTATGTAACATATCTTTTTAACAATAGTACATATTTATACTGTCTTACGTGTTCGTTTATCCAATGTACCGTTTACATTGATTTCGAACTGTCACCGCGGCCTCTTATGAGGCTTGGGAAACCATTTCTCAGTGTTCACCCTTGGTGTGTTCAGAGCTACATATACGCTCACTCACCTAGTGATGAATATTTCTGAATGGTTTAAACGTCCGTCACGCTTATTGCTTCGGCTTTCCCTATGTCCGGAACCATTTACATCCACCGCTGCTTATCACCTAGAACGTTACCCTGTATGGTTGTTGCCTTAGCAATTAGCCTTAATACAAGACAACTACCACGTCGGGTAATACATGGCAGCTGTGCAAAATCATGAACATAAATGCGGTAAACCGATATGTATATTCATTGCATCTACCGCCTGTCCGCCAAGCTGTGCGCAGAGCCGTGACAAATGGATAATACTGCATTTTCAAAAAACTAGTGCAGCACAGATGAGTTTTCCATGAGCATATTACCGCCGCATGCCTTCTGCTGCTCTAGAACCGTGAACAGAGGCATATTCACCCCGTTGTCCAGTTTAACGGCTAATAGAAGTCCCGACGAATGCATGCAGAATTCAACCGCTTATTCACATGCTAACGTATATTAAACATTCATGACCCGGAATCTCTACCATTGATAACTACATGTGCACTGCGTCGATTACGTTTGATTTGTTTTGTATAAAGCACATTATTTCGTGTACGCATATTGTTTCCCGATTGGTGCTATTGCCGCACATTTAATGGGACGTATTTGTGGTAATTGACAACCGTTCATGGAAGCTGGTGCAGCCCAATGACATACTTTTCAATCCAGTTAATAATAACTTCTCCCTATCGGGGCATGGACACCCTTATAACGCAGCTTGAATTTCCGATGGTGGAAACATGCAATGCGTCACAGTTTCATAGTTGATGATTACGCTACCGTTACCGTAGTTATATTCTCTTTCCATGCATAACGGCAACGAACGCAATCCATGGGTCCAGTAAAGTATGCACATTAATGCGATAAATGACACATTAACATGGCCAAAATATGCAACCGTCACCTTCGCAGGAATACACAGTAATACGTACTCATGCGTAAATGTGTGCTATACATGCATACAATTATTCCCGTCCACGTTCATAACTTCTACAAATTGCTCATTTATCACAGTGTGATTGCATGTGCTTCATCCAAGTCATACATTTACGTACCCTAAAAATTTCAGCTAACATTTATTACGTTAATTAGGTAATGTTATCCATAAAACGCGCATTCCAACGACGCTAATCACCATATTTCAACATGTAAAATCACATAAACATGTTCATCTGTATAATTAGCAGCTAGTTTTTCTCGAGTTCATCGCAATCCATTGTCAACTAGAATATTACAAGATATACTTAGATGTACGTTTCAATAAATATACTTAAATGTGTGCACCTTTAACACATGTGTCAATGCATTAACATCTATGTTACCTCTGCAAGGATATATATATATATCCTTACACTTATACATACAGCCTTTCACTCCTAGGATCGTGCATCCGTAATTTAATGCACTCTTTAATGCAATATATAGCAAGCTATTTCGATTCCCATTTACGTTACCACTTTTAATGACACATACACATAAGGACAAGCGCAGACATGCGAAATCATTCATACAGTTGCCTTCTATAAGTACTTGTTACCGTGCACCAATAAACCGTCGTACGCTGCCATCCCATTGCAAGCATTCCTTTTTCATTTTCAAACTGAAATTAATGCACCTCTTTTGTATTCCATTTCTACTTTTACGAAAATTACGAACTTTTTTATTTAGCCTAATATATCACACATAGATGATTTTTGAGTATCTAGACCTGCTGAAACATAACATTCTACCTTTATTTTGCACATTTTCACCATAGTTTCCTAGATCCATAGATCAGTTGTACCTCGAGGCATCACCCCGGTTTTGAAATCGCGCGTATCGTTAAGCGGTCCCTCCCCGTCATCGACACCAGAAGACGAACGAAATTCGAAGAAGAGTAGATATCTTGTAGTGAGTTAAAACAAATGTACAAAAATTGACGGAAGATAGAATAGGAAGTTACAAGGAAAAATGTGAAGAGTTTATAAACACTACACGCTCATTGTTAAGAATATCTGCAACGCTTCGTCGCTTAAGAAACTGAGGATAATCGAGCCGAGTGACCTCTCTGGCGCTGTAGCGATATGCGCGTTGACTGGAAAGTACCAGCTTTCAAAGTCATCACCCTGGCTGGAAACACGCAATTGGCGACTGTGGGATTGGATCCGCAAATTTGTGTCCCGGACGCAACACTCAATCTTTGGTGGGCTGCAATCACTTTTGCTCATACTTGTAGAACTGCCCGCGACGCCAATTTGTAATATATTCCGGATAGCAGGTTCGAGACACGGACGAGAAGTCCCGGCTACCAACGAACGGCACGTGAGAATCAGCGACCGAGTAACTAACACAGTAGCACGCACGAAACGGCAGTCATGCAAGACGACGAGGCTCTACTGAGTCGACCACGAGAACAAGCAAGCTGGACCGAGACAGATGTATTCAACAGCGCGGTATGCGAATAGCGTGGTACACGGCAAGCAAGTATATAAAAAAGGAGTTTACAAGGAACAGGTACTGGGGCTTGGCTTTTGATTCCCTTCATTCATTGTGCATTCGGTCCGCCAAGCCCTGTAAAAATAAGCAAAGGAGACATAAGTAATGGCGGTCAATTTAAACAATACATTACGGTTTCATCTGTACTACAATGCGGCGAATGGCATTGCGCGCGCTCTTGTCCCTTCAAACATCATATTTGTCAAACGTGCCATAAGCGGGGGCATAAAGAGGAATACTGCAATCAGGTCCGGTCGGAGATATTGAAGATGTTTTATCGAAAGGGGAATGCTAGAAAGGATAGCGCCGAGTCTCTGTCCATAGTTGCCGCATTCCAACGCGAGTGTAAACCGAGACAAGGATTTATCAGTGTGCTGATCAATGGGACCCCAACAGAACTGCTAGTTGCCACCGCATCGGACATCACGATTATTTGCAGGAGCATATGGACCGAAGATGGTGGCCGAAGATGGTCGAGACTCAGTACGTTGCACGTAATGCATCCGGCGGTGTGTTAAACTTAGTGGGCGAACTTACTTGCAAGATTGCTTTTCAAGGTGTGGAAATGTCGGGAACATGCTACATTTCAGACCGGTCGAATTTGAATCTTCTTGGCCTCAACTGGATTGAAAAGTTACAACTCCTCGACCTTCCCTTGAATCAGATCTGCAACCGAGTTCGAGCAAGTTCAGACCCATCTTCAAAGTCCGTCGAAGACATGACACGTACCCTGAAGCGCAACTTTGCCTCTGTCTTTCAGGATGGCTCGGGTCAATGTACGAAATGCAGGGCGACACTGAACTTGCGACCAGGTGCTAAACCCGTGTTCAATGCCAAAAGACCGGTACCATATGCAGCCATGTCGACAGCTGATCAAGAACTCGATCGACTGGAACGTGCCGGAGGCATTACAGCCGTCAACTTCTCAGCATGAGCCGCACCTATTGTCGCAGCGAAGAAAGCAAATGGAAAGGTACGCGTCTTCGGTGACTTCTCAACTGGCCTCAACGCCGCGCTGGACGACCACCAGTACCCATTACCTGTACCGGAAGGTATCTTTGCAAAACTGAATGTTGGTAAGTACTTTGCTAAGATTGATCTATCTGATGCTTACTTTCAAGTGGGTGTTGACGAGGTCCCGAGGGAATTGTTGACCATCAACACTCATCGTGTTCTATTCCAACACAACCGTTTGCCTAGTTGGTGTGAAAACGGCGCCAGCCATCTTCCAGCCGTTGCTGGATGCCATGCTAGCGGGTGTTTCTGGAATCGCTGCATATCTGGATGCTATCATATTGATGGGTCGCCCGCCAGAAGAGCTATACAAACGCCTGGATGAAGTGCTTGGTTGTATACAGTCGTACGGTTTCCGGATCCGTGAAGATAAATGCACGTTTTTCACGCCGCTCATCCAATACCCCGGTTTTATCCTCGAACATGATGGACGTCGAACAGACCCGGAAAACATGGAAGCCATTGGAAAAATGCCTCCACCAACAGACCTACAGTCATTGCGTTCCGTTTGTGGGCACATCAGTCACTACAGTCCATGCTTGCCTGAGATGCACCGCCTGCGTGCCCCCTTAAACTAGCTACTAGCCATAGGCCAAACATGGAACTGGACATCAGAATGCCAGAAGGTCTTCGAACGGGTCAAGTCACTGCTGTCCTCAAACATGCTTTTGACTCGCTTTGATCCTTCCATAGAGCTTGTCCTAGCCACAGATGCATCAAGCAATGGGATTGGTGCTGTAAGTACAAATACGTACACCGATGGATCTCAGAAAGCAATCGCCCATGCCGCCAGAACACTTACGTAGGCTGAGAAGCATTACAGTCAGATTGAGAAAGAAGCATTGGCCATAGTGTACGCAGTCAAGAAATTCCACAAAATGCTATATGACCGCCGCTTCAAGCTTCTGAAAGCTCCCAAGTCCTTGCTGGCTATCTTTGGTTCGAAAAAGGGCATCTCGGCCTACCCAGCCTACCGGCTACAACGTTGAGCGCTTGCCTTAATGGGGTGATTTCGAGATCCAATTCCAATTGACAGTTACCATTGGCCAATCGGATGCACTGTCACGCCTAATTGATGCTCGCCAGCAAGAACACGAGGGCACAATCATTGCCTCGGTGGAGGTTGAACCTGCCGTCAACTATCTGGTAAGTGATGCATTGCACGGTCTACCAGTTACCGCAGAAGCTGTACGAACCGAAACACTTCGGAACCCGATACTCAAGAATGTTACACAATTTCGCAAAACAAGTTGGCCACGTTTATGTCCACCTGCCGAGTTGCAACAGTACATTCTGATGAGACGCTCTCTATTGTAAACGACTGCACACTATTTTCGGAAAGCGTGGTCATCCCCAAAGCACTTCAGGAGCGTCTTATTCGGCAGTTCTACGCCCTGCATCCTGGAATCAACCCGATGAAGGCGCTTTTCCGCAGTTATGTATAATGGCCTTTAGGGACAAATAGCTAAAAGCAATAGCTAAACGCTGCCAAATTTGTGCCAATGGCTTGAAAGCGCCACAAGAATCAGAACTCTATTCATGGCCAAAAGTTACTAAGCCATGGTGCCGCATCCATGTCAAGTTTGCGGGACCGATCAACGGCCGAAGTTTCCGCATTATAGTCGATTCATAAAGCAAGTGGCCTGAAGTGTTTCTTATAGATAGCCCAGCCACCAATGCCACCATATCGAAACTGCGCCAAACCTTTAGCAGATTCCGCTGTCCTGAGACAACTGTCACTGACAATGGCTCACAATTTACTTCAGCTACGTTTACGGAGTTTTGCAAGCAATGCGCCGTACAGCACATTCGCCCGCCGCCGTTTCACCCACAGTCGAATGGCCATGAAGAAAGGTTTGCCGATGCCTTCAAACGAGCTTTCCACAACTCAAAAGGGGCGGGACGTATAGAGGAAGCGGTTGACCAGTTCCTTTTCCTCTACCGATCAACACCGAAGCCACAAGCGCCAGATGGAGTTTCTCCAACACAGACCATGATGAACCGGAAGCTCCGCAGGCATTTCGACGCCGTCCGACGGGTCTCGGAGTCTTCTGTTGATAAAAGAAACCGCTGAATGGAACAGGAGTTTAACCAGCGGCTAGGAGCAAAGACGCGTTCTTTTACGCTTCGGCAGAAGGTGCTAGTGCGTGACTACCGGGAAGGTCATGCGAAATGGACGCCAGGGACGGTCAAAAGCAAGCGCGGAAATGTCATGTATGACTTGATGGTGGGCGCACAGATCTGGCCGCGGCATGCAAACTGGTTACGGCCCCCATTGTGCCAACCAGCACAAGCAAGGCCTATTGACCTCCCGCTCGCTTTACTGGTGGAAAGCTTCAACCTGCCGAAGGTAGCAGTGGACGACTGCACACCGTCGAGCAACGAATCCAGAACACGGACATCGGAACAAAGTTCTCGGGCGCTTCAGCCAAGGAGATGGACCGACAAGCAGAGAACACCGTCCCGAAGACTGCATGTTAACCCTAGGCTTGCTTATTTTACCTCAGAAGATATCTCAGAAGGGAAGGTGTCCGAGCGAAAGTCAGACTTGCCCCTGAACTCCACTATTTTAGCGCTTAATCGCTCATTAACGATTATCGCATCGATTTCGAACGTCCCGGAAGGTCCTAATTCTGCACGTGATTAAAAACCACCTGACACCTCGGCCGGAGCGACCTTCTAACGATAAGCGATTAAAGTGTTGTCCGTGACGGATGCCTGGTACAGTCAGGATAACAGTAGAATAATCATCAACTATGAAACCATGACGCATTGGATGTTTCCACCATAGGAAATTCAAGCTGCGTTATAAGGGTGTCCATGCCCCGTTAGGGAGAAGTTATTATTAACTGGATTGAAACGTATGTCACTGGGCTGCACCAGCTTCCATGAACGGTTGTCAATTACCACAAATACGTCCCATTAAATGTGCGGCAATAGCACCAATCAGGAAACAATATGCGTACACGAAACGATGTGCTTTATACAAAAACAAATCAAACGTACTCGACGCAGTGCACATGTAGTTATCAATGGTAGAGATTCCGGGGCATGAGTGTTTAATATACGTTAACATGTGAATAAGCGGTTGATTTCTTCATGCATTCATCGGGACTTCTATTAGCCGTTAAACTGGACAACGGGGGGAATGTGCCTCTGTTCACGGTTCTAGAGCAGCAGATGGCAGGCGGCGGTGATATGCTCATGGAAGACTCATCTTTGCTGCACTGGTTATGTGAAAATGCAGTGTTATCCATTTGTCACGGCTCTTCGCACAGCTTGGCGGACAGGCGGTTGATGCAATGAATATACATATCGGTTTACCGCGTTTTATGTTCATGATTTTGCACAGCTGCCGTGTATTACCCGACGTGGTAATTGTCTTGTATTAAGGCTAATTGCTAAGGCAACAACCATACAGGATAACGTTCTAGGTGATAAGCAGCGGTGGATGTAAATGGTTCCGGACATAGGGAAAGCCGAAGCAATAAGCGTGACGGACGTTTGGACCATTCAGAAATATTCATCAATAGGTGAGTGAGCGTATATGTAGCCCTGAACACACCAAGGGTGAACTTGGTGAAATAAATAAATAAATAAATAGTATATTCTCGGTAAAACGAGACACACCTGTAAAGGCGTGATCAAATTTGCACACAAGCATAGCTTCTGTGGAATGTTAAAACATTTCGTTTTGATGAAAGTTATAAAAGAAAAGATGTTGTCCGTATGAGTGAGCATACTGTCAGGTAATAGTCAGACCCAGGGACATTATGGCGCTGTGGCGCGCAAAAATCCGTCAAAACACAAGTTGGGGGTAATTTCGCCAGGTAGTGATCCGTGAGCACAGGAGCCTAAATGGTTTCCCAAGCCTCATAAGAGGCCACGGTGACAGTTCGAAATCGATGTAAACGGGGCAGTGGATAAACGAACACGTAAGACAGTTTAAGTGTGTACTATTATAAAAAAGGAATGTTACATGAAAACATCTCGTGGGTAAAATACGCAGTGATGAACATACGCATGGAGTTCTGCATTACTCCGGAAGCGACGAGACTGTCAGCGTAGTCATGCATACAAAGGGAATATGCGCCCGTTCTAAAATTCACACGTTACAGCTTAATACACCAACCTGACGTGCACTAGAAGTATTTCTACTGTGGCACACGTGAAGTGGAGGTGGACCAGTACTGGCGGATCACTGAAGTAGGCACCACGGATAGACAGGGGTTCAGAAAGCGAAAAGTGAACAAGCAATGCACTTACCAGATGTGCAACGAAGTTTATACGCGGCAGCACATGTTACATGCAGGGAAAGTGGTAGTGGCACATCATTCAAGTAAGCATCACGAAGAGAGCGGTTCTAAAAACCACCTATTAATGGCCCGTACCCTTACGGGATGTGCAGCGGAGTAGGTAGAGGCGGCATATGTGAAGTGGTGGCAGACCAATAGTTGACCTTCACCCATTTAGGAATCACGGATAGACTGGAGTTGTAAAAGCCGCATTAGGACACAATACACTTACCGTGGGTGAAAGGAAGTACGTAGCGGCGGCAACCGTGACCTAGAGGCTGTCCATATGTAGCGGATCAGTCATCCAGGCAGCACGGATACACAGGAGTTGAATAACCAATTGATAACAGCAAATAAACTTACTGGAGGTGCAACAGAGTATCTATGTTGCATGAAATGTTTCGTGGAAGAATACCATTAATGACGCATATGTCAGAGATAGACAGGTGTCCTAAAAGAAAATAGTGAAGAACCAATGCACTTTCCGGAGTTGCAACGGAGTACAGAGGACGCGAAGTATACGTGCAAGCCAAAACGTAGCGCTGGATCACCTATATAGGCAGCATAGATACACAGCAATACCTGCATACCTGGAGCTTGCTAAGTGCCACCCTCTTTCATCCCCAACCTTCATTCTTCTAGACTGTCTGCTCAAATTCATTTGCAGTCCGTTGATTTATCCGGGACACTTAAGGTATCCACTAGCCACTAGCTTGCTCCACCCCAATGCCATTGCTAGCTGCGGATACTCTCTATCTCACCTTGTATCATTATCAGTTCTTCGCGTTACCTACGTCACCAATTTTCAGCTGCAGCTACTCATTGCAGGTAGCATGCATATCTACGCTAGAAGCCACTCTGCATCTCTCCAACTTACTCTCTTGAATGGTTAGCATAACATACCTTCACTGGTTTGTTGACTTCTTCTGTCACTGTAAGTATCTAATAAAAAACTAAAGGGCTCAATGGAATTCCGTTGCTGCCCACTGGTTCTCTCCATTAGCACAAGTATCCTTCGTTCTTATCTTCATTACGTTTACTGCAGAGACTCATTGTAGGCTCCATATATCTCTGAGCTTATCTGGAGCTACTAGGAGACATTCCTTGTTTTCACATCCTGTAATCTCTCAGATTGTATGTATAACTTACCCTCACTGGCGTGTTGCTGTGTTCTGTGACACTGTAGGAATCCACTTGTGACCAAAGTGTCTAATGGAGTGGCTACATTAGGCCATTGAAAGTTTCTCGTAGCGCCATTTTCTGTCGATTCTCTTCACCTCAGCACTTCTACATAGTAGCAACTAGTGGTCGAGGGCTCCACGTAGCTCTGCATTTTCGGACTGCCAACTCTGTGCCCTGTAATAACCTAGTCTCATCTGACCGGTCTGCTTCTTTGACCCTTTCCAGACCAGCAACATTTAAACGGTTTTGACTCTGTAGACTCAAGCTATATCGCACTTACGTTGACAGCCTGCTAGACTTGTTCATCCTCTATTTATATAGTCACCTCCATCTCTCGACTCACTCCATTTGCCCTCCTAAAATTAGCTGTTGGACTCTATGTCGTCTCGCCGACTAATCCTGTCTCGTCTGTTTGGTCTCCTGCTTTCCAACTTCTCTCAGACTCCTGTGACATTACTAGCCATCGTTCAGATGACTGAGCGCCGTTCGTATCCAATCATTCTTCAATCGGACGATTGAGTCTCTGTCATCCGTCACTCAGCCTCAGCTGATCAGCCAAATTCTATGGGTCTGCTACCAGGCTACCGGGATGTTAGCGGTCTAGGCTCCGTCGATCCAAAGCACTTCCTCCCTCACCTTGATATCCTGCTGAACTTGTTCGCCCTACATTGATATAACCACTTTTATCTCTGACCAGTCCGATCCTACTGACTCCACCTACCTTCCCAAATGAACCATAGGACTCAATCACAATGCGCCGACCAAGTCCAACCTCTGCAGCTCGGTCTTCTTTTCTCCTACTTCTGCAAAGCTGCCTGCTATGCTCGGAAGACTGAACGCTCCGTGCCCATTACCTCTCGAGCCCCGTGGACTTTTCCACACCTTATAAGTAAACCTCTCTCTATCCGGACCGTCTCCTCTCCTTATGGCCCCTCTACTATCATTTCTTCTCTAATCGGACTGCCAAATCTTAGTGCCTTGTAATAACCTAGTCTCATCTGACCGGTATGCTCCTTTGACCTTTTCCAGACTAGCAAGATATACCGATCTTATCTCTCTAGACTCACAACTATGTCTTGCTTACATTGACAGCCCGCTAGACTTGTTTACCCTTTATTAATATAGGCACTTCCATCAGTAACCTGTACTCTCACATCTTCAATCGGATGACCGACGCTTAGTGCCATGCCCTTCTTTGTCATCATCTTATCAGTGTAATTCTCTGGGACTACTACGAGGCCTCCGGATGTGTCGACTTCTCAAGTCTCGTCTGTTTGGTCTCCGGCTTTTAGAGTTCTCTCAGATTACCGGGATATTACCGGTGCTATTTCAGCACTAAACGTTTCATACTTCGCACGAGAGCGTCCTTGGCTCACCACACTTTAGTAGTAAAACTTTTTCATCCTGACTATCGTCTCCTAATTGCTCTCATGAGTTACTCTTCGCACTGCTGTCCGCATTCTTCCGCTGATAGCTGATTCCTTAAATTTCCTTCTCTTCTTGGAACGTTGCTTTACCTATGTTGCTCCCGCATTCGGTCTCAACCTTGTTGTCCTTAGTTTCACCTAAGATGCCGCTCGCATTCGGTCTGCTGTCATCATCATCGGTTTACCTGTTACTCTCCAACAATCATATTAATCGCTTAACTTTGTCAACCCGTCTGTTGACCCTGCGCGTGCAGATCCTTCTTTCTACCTAGTAGTTGTAGTCTGAGGCACACCAGCGACGTGATGTAAAGAACGCGCTTGCAAATCATGTATACTAAACAAAATTACATAAATTTTAATGTATCATAGGCACTGTTGCGCGCCACCAGTCTGTGTTTGTGCTTCTTGCTTCGTTGCTGTCTTTCTGTTTGGCTGCCTCTTGTCCGTTGCCCGTTTTCTCTCGAGATTTCCACAGATACATCCGCCAAAACAAGCAGGTTTATCCACTGGGAATAGTCGACCCACTTTCAATAGCCAGCTGGTTTACATGCTTGTTCTTTTCTCCGGGAGATGAAGAACCCACACATCGTTCCAAATGGAGCTCTTTCCGCCATTCTGGAGAAGCTACCACCACGGGGTCTAAACAAATGGGTTTAGCTCGCCTCGTACTCACAGTAGAACAATTTACTCAACTGGAATAATGTATTTACATGGATCCACTGTCCCACAACCGGAGACTGACAATTCTGGCGTGATTACATTCACTGCCTCAAACATTCCGATTCTCCAGTCACCTGGAGCTTTTCTGATGTCATTTCACGGACAGCACTGCGCGCGCATAAGCGGCTTTTCCGATGATCTTTCATGGAGCTCTCACTTGGTTATGGAGACAATTACACTTACATTTGAAGGAAATACTTGTCCACTTCGCGGAGAATAGCATTTATTCCTGTTTTGGACATATGCAGACACAAGAAACAACTGCACTCACCGTCCCTATGACAAGTCCGGTATGGATAGTTGGTCACGCGTTGCGAGCCGGACAATATAATAGAAAAAGCCGGCCTCTATTAACAATATGTTTACTCACCCGCATCATTATCATTCGACTCTGCGACCCTTTTACATCATTGACTGGCTTCAACGACTATTGCCGGTTCAGTGCTAAGCCATTTAGCCAACCAACGAAAAATTTTGGCTTTCAACCGACTGCGAATAATAGAGTGCAAAATCGGTCTATACGATGTATAGCCGACTAGCACTACAGTACAACGGAAGCTACGACAGTGTTCCAGGACGTGGTGGGTTTCCGCCTGGCAAGCGTTCTCCCTATAAAAAGCCACAAATGTCCGCTTAACAACACTGCAACGTGGCGGATGTGACTCGCCACAAAATAAAGTCACTGCTATACATTTCACACTGACGCAGTCCTCAGCCTCCTACATCCAACCTGTGCAACTGATTTTACTATGAAGAATGCTTTAGTGGAGTACCGATCATCCCGGCTTCGTAATGGTCATTGATTGCACTAAACCTTGTTCGGGCTCCTGTGCTCATGGATCACTACATGGCAAATTTACCCCCCACTTGTATCTTGACGCAACCGTTTTTGCGCGCCACGGCGCCATTATGATCATTGGTCTGACTATTACCTGACAATATGCTCGCTCTTATGGACTACATCTTTTCGTTTATTCCTTTCATCGTAACGAAATGTTTTAATATTCCAAAGAAGCTGTGCTTGTATGCATATCTGATCATGCCTTTTAGAGGTGTGTCTCGTTTTACAGAGAATATACTATTTATTTATTTATTTATTTAAGTGCCACCTTCTTTCATCCCCAACCTTCATTCTTCTAGACTGTCGGCTCAAATTCATTTGCAGTCCGTTGATTTATCCGGGACACTTAAGGTATCCACTAGCCACTAGAAGGCTTCACCCAAATGCCATTGCTAGGTGCGGATACTCCCTATCTCACCTTGTATCATTATCAGTTCTTCGCGTTACCTACGTCACCAATTTCCAGCTGCAGCTACTCATTGCAGGTAGCATACATATCTACGCTAGAAGCCACTCTGCATCTCTCCAACTTACTCTCTTGAATGGTTAGCATAACATACCTTCACTGGTTTGTTGACTTCTTCTGTCACTGTAAGTATCTAATAAAAAATGAAATGGTTCAATGGAATTCCGTTGCTGCCCACTGGTTCTCTCACTTAGCACAATTATCCTTCGTTCTTCTTATCTTCATTACGTTTACTGCAGTGACTCATTGTAGGCTCCATATATCTTTGAGCTTATCTGGAGATACTAGGAGACATTCCTCGTTTCTTCATCCTGTAATCTCACAGAATGTCTGTATCACTTACCTTCGCTGGCTTGTTGATGTGTTCTGTGACACTGTAGGAACCCACTTGTGACCAAAGTGTCTAATGGAATGCCTACTTCTGGCCACCGAATGTTTCTCGTAGTACCAGTTTCTGTCGATCCTCTTTACCTCAGCACTTCTACTTAGTAGCAACTAGTGGTCGTAGGTTCTATGTATCTCTGCACATATCCGGAGCCTGCCAAGTGTAACCCTCTTGCATCCCCAACATTCATTCTTTATGGCCGTCTGTGTCACATTCATTTGCTGACCGTTGACTTATTCTGGGACACTTTAGGTATCCACTAGCCACTAGAAGCCTACACCCCAATGCCACTGCTAGTTGCGGATACTCGCTATCTCACCTTGTATCATTATCATTTCCTCGTATTACTTATGTCACCACTTTTCAGCTGCAGCCAGTCATAGTAGTTAGCATACATATCTACGCTAGTAGCCACTCTGTATCTCTCCCACCTACTCTCTTGAATTGTTAGCATCACATACCTTCACTGGTTTGCTGACTTCTTCTGTCACTGTATCTAATAAATAACTAGAAGGTTCAACGGAATTCAGATGCTGTCCGCCGGTTCTCTCCCTTAGCACAATTACCCTTCGTTCTTCTTATCTTCGTTACGTTTATTGCAGATATTCATTGTAGGCTCCACACATCTTTGAGCTTATCTGGAGATACTAGGAGACATTCCTCGTTTCTCCATCCTGTAATCCAGATTGTCTGTATCACTTACCATCGCTGGCTTGTTGATGTGTTCTGTGACACTGTAGCAATCCACTTGTAACCAAATAGCCTAATGGACTGGCTACATCAGGCCACCGAAAGTTTCTCGCAGCGCCATGTTCTGTCCATCCTCTTAAACCTAAGCACTTCTGCTTAGCAGCAACTAGTAATCGTAGGCTCCACGCATTTCTGGAGCTTGCTAAGAGCTGCTCTCTTCTATCTCGAACATACTTTGTGGCTGTCTGCGTCACATACATCCGCTTTTTGCTGATTTACTATGGGTAATTAAGGGCATACACTAGCAACTAAGAGGCTTCATGCAAATTCCATTGCTGATCACTGATACTCACACTTACAGCGACCCTAACTGTTCCTCGTCTTACCTCTGGCTCCCGTGTTTAGCAGCAGTCCTTCTTCATAAGCTACTATCATCTTTGTGCATATCCTGAGCTGCCAAGGTCCACACTTTTTCCCTCCAAGCTTTAATCCCTGGGACTGCGTGCATCACATACACTTGCTGTCTGTTGCCTTTATTAGGTGTCCACTAGCAATTATAAGGCCACACCTAAATGCCATTGCTCATCCGCGACACCTAATTGGCCGTAGTACAGCTATCTCACGGGCTTCTCCCGACTCAGGCCTCCTTAATTATACTCCATTAACACCACCGCATGATTTGATTAGCTGCACGTCGATGCGTCGTAGTCTATTATGCTCTAACTATCTAACGACCTCTTTGTATGCTTGCGCTTTACTTGTCCGCTGCCATTCTACCACGAAACCACTCTTAGTTCTTTTCTGTCGTGCAAACATATCCAGGTATTCAGCATAAGCTGCTCTTCTGCCACACATCTCTAGACCTTTATCTACCCACTACTTGCTGTATTGTCTTAGGCATTTTTTACCTGCAATACTCCAAGTCTCGGGCTAGCAGTCCATGCCTCTATCCAGCTAGGCACTATTACCCTAGCACTCTGGCTGCTGCGGTTAGGTCTCAGGTTCTGATGTCCACAGAAACCTTAATGTACGCATATATTCTGGCTATTCGCGGTCCTTCCGTCAATTAGCCCTTCTTAGCTTTTAAATTCGGCACTCTCTCTCCCCTGGTCAGTACAGAGACGCCCCTTAGCTTCTCATTTAAAGGTGTTCATTCCTCAATTATTCGCTGCTATTTTTGCGAAACTTACCCATGTATGAGTCCAGAAGACTCACTGGCTTTCCCTGGGTCAGCATATTCTACGCTCCCCAGCGAAACTTCCCACGCAACAGTTGCATCATAGCAAACGGATCCTGTGTTTTCTTTGCTTAACGGCGCAACGCTCTGCATCCAAGGTATACGGTAGCAACCAACCTATAGGGCTTTGCTTCCGATGAATATTCAAAAGACACTTTTAGCATAATCATTGTTACACATTGTACATCATATGTTTCCTCTAAATGTTAGACCATAGTGCGTAAATAATGCTTGTTTCCACGTCTGTTCTTTGCGGCCCTGTTTGTCTCTCACCTTCCCTTTCTCCGAGGTCTGGAACTTCTTGGAGCTCTGGGATCGGAATGTGAAAGAGCTTGCTCCTGGGACAGGACATAGAAACCCCCAAGGACCTACATAGAACACGGCTGCACAACAAGTGGATAAAAATGCACTCACTACCATGACCGTCGTCCAGTAATGGTAGCTGGACATGACACCTTTATACTACTGCGAAGTATACATAATCCTGTAAATTCTAGAAGCAAGAAACGGAAGTTTTGCTCACCTGGACACGAAGATAACGAAGGTCTAACCCTCCATATGCCTCAGCCATTATGGCCGCCGCGAGCAAAAATAACCTGTTCAGCTAACAGAGGAAATTAGAAGGCAATTGACGGCGGTTAACCGAGTGTTAAATCAGTCGACGAGCTGCTCTGCCAGTTTTACGGATTTCTGACAGTGTTTCAGGACGTGGTGGGTTTTCGCCTGGCAAGCGTTCTCCCTATAAAAAGCCACAAATGTCCGCTTAACAACACTGCGACGTGGCGGATGTGACTCGCCACTGAATAAAGTCACTGCCCACAACTACATACTGGCATGCCGACCTGAATCCTAATGTAATATTTTCCTGTCAAGTTTTCTCTACAAACGGAATGCCCAGCCTGTTTACACTACGCCCACTATAACCCAACTTGTCTTCATGTTTTGACGAATTTATAGCTCAAGATTAATTTTACAATTTCCAAAGCTTGGACAACTTTCGGCTTATTGCCGATTACCTGCATAGCAACGTGTTTGTTGCGAAACATAAATTGCTTGTAAACGTTGATCATGCCTGGTCAGGTGTGTCTCGGAAATTCGAGAATATACTATTTATTTATTTATAAAAGCCACTTATTAACAGCGGACATACTTACCGGAGGTGCAACGGACAAGCTAGCAGACGCAAAGGTGAAGTGACGGCTGACCAGTAGTGGCGGATCACCCATATAGGCAGTGCAGCTGGACGGGTGTTCTAAAAGCCACTCACTAATAGCGGATACACTTACCTGACGTGCAACGGACTTGATAGCGGCGGCAAAGGTGACATGGAGGCGGACCAATATTGCCGGATCACCCATATAGGCAGCATGGATACACAGCAGTTCTAAAAGCTAATTATTAACAGCGGATACACATACCGGAGATGCAACGGACATGGTAACAGCGGCAAAAGTGACGTGAAGGCTGACAAATAGTAGCGGATTAACCATATGGGCAGCGCAGATGGACAGGTGTTCTAAAAGCCACTTATTAACAGCGGATACACTTACCGGACGTGCAGCGGTGAGACAGGGAGGTCTGTTGTTACCTCTCCGCTAATTCCCTGTTGACGAAGTAATGGAAATCACATTCACACTATCTGGAGAGCCTTGTGGGCTTTTCTCACCTTTCTCATTAAACTTTTCTCATCCTGACCCTAGCTTATTTGTTATCACGCTGTTTTCAGTTCTTCTTCAACCGAGGTGCCAGATCTCACTGCCTGCGGTTATCTAATATTACGTACCAGCCACTTTCTCTCTGATTGCTCCGATGCTACGTAGACTTAAGCGGTATACGCTATGCAGATTCAACGCTCTTATTCCCCTACCCAGGGAGGCTGCTAGACTCGTTGATCCTCTATTGTTACAGCTTTTTTCTGCCTTCATTATACGTGCTTTTCCTACTCGCTGACTAATCCTGTCTCGCCAGATCGGCCACTTGTTATCCGATTTCACTCAGAGTTATTCGACGTTACAAACCTTGGTTAGGCTAACTGAACGTTTTGTTTACGTCACCTCGAAAGCCGCGTGGGCTCCTCCACTCTTCATCCATAAACTTAGCCCAACCCGGTTCCTAAACTTTTCCTATCGCGATCTATGTTCTCAATCTTCCTTCCATCGGAGGACCAGTTTTCACTACAATGCTGTAAGTCTAGTCCTACTTGACCAGTCCCTTTCCCTCTGACTGCTTCCATGCAACCTAGAATTAAGCGATATTCGCTCTACAGGCTCAATACTATATTTCCCATACTTCCAGACCCTGCTTTACTTGTTCACTTTTAATGTAATGGCTTTTTCACATCATCTCTCTTGGTTCGACTGACCGAATGATTCTGTTTACATTACTTTGGACAGCCTCGTGGGCTTTTCAACACATTACCCATAAAACATCCGTATCTGGAACCTCACCTTTTCTTGCTTAGCGCCCTCTGTGTATTCATCTCGTTTGCAATCGAACGGCTGATTTTAATGCCCTGCTGTGATCTTGTCTCGCCTGACCAGTCTGTTGCACTATGACTGCACCTTTACATCTTTAACTCAAGCGTTAAAGGCTCTGCAGGCTCAACGCTAGGTTTCCCCTACCCCGAGAGCATGCTATACTTGCCCACCATCTACTGTTAGCCCTTTTCTCACCTTTACTATATGCCATTATGCAAACGCGCCGACTAATCCAGTCTTACCCGATCGGCGTCCTGCTATCCGGATTCATTCAGACTTCTGAGACGTCACCTCCCTTGGTTTGGCTGACTCAACTACCCGATTACATCACCTGGAGAGCCGCGTTGGCTTTTCTCACCCTTTCGTCAATAAACCTATCTCATCCTGACCCTAACATTTATTATCGCGCCATGTTTTCATTTTTTCGTCAAATGGAGTGTCCCATCTCACCGCCCTGAGTTGCTCTAGTCCCACTGACAAGCCTCTTTCTCTCTGACTGCTCCTATGTTACCCAGACTTAAGTGACATAAATACCCAGCAGTACGAAGCGCTGGCCTCCAGCCATTCAGTTTTGCCTATTATTATTAGCAAATCCTCTGCTCAGGTTACAGTTCTACTTGTGTAAAATAGCAGTGGGAGCGTATTATTAGAGGTACTTCACTTCGTTTGGTTCAAGTCCGCAAACAAGGGGTTGGTGATGGGCGAGTGCTGTGTCTGAAATTAGTGTTCGCAAGAAATAAGCGTGCATCCTCACAAAAAAGGTAACCGCTCACCGTTTTCATTACGGGAGCCTATACCATGTTGGCCGCCCAGATGCAGCTCATCTGTTGATAATTTTCCAACTTGAGCGTTCAGATCCCCAGCCAGCACTACAGTGTCCGAGCTTCTTCTGTGGCTAAGGAGCTCATTCAGTTGACGATAGAAGTCGTCTTTTACCGAGTCATCGCTACAGTTTGTCGGTGCATAGGCAGAAATAACGAATAGACACCTGTTAATCGCACGTGACTTCGAACCTTTGAACGAGCCAGCCAATCGGACCGCACACCTCCGGCTACTGATTAGAATCCAATGAACCAGAGTAGCTTCAGCCCGGGGACTCAGGGCAATACCAACACCGACTTGGCCAGTGTTCGAAGCTGTATCGTCACCGGATAGTCTCAACGAGAAAGTGCTGCTAGTGTCACCTGAAGGGTATCGTAGAGTGATCACCTTGCTCGAGTCTTGCAGGCGAGTTTCTGATAAGTAGTAGATATCGATTGAGAGGTTCTCTTATGTTCGAGTATGTGCTGCCTGTTGACCGATCTTAAGCAATGTGCGAACATTGATGCATGCCAATCTGAAGGAGGATCAAGGGCTCCAAATGGAAGCCGATGAACTGGAATGGGCCGCTTGGTTGGACATGAGCCTGTTGACAGCGCAGCAAGGACGCTCCGCGTTCACATGTGTTGAAACTAAAAGAGAAGCGACTATTGAAGCAAGGTGGGGGAGGGCCGAGAATTGTGGGATTGAAAAAAGGGGGATAAAAGTGAAGCTGGGACGGTACGATAAGGGTGAAAAAGCGCAAGAGGGGAAAAAGAAGACTGGGAGGCTTGAGCAGTAGCATCCAAACCCCTATCCACCCTGATCGATGCAGCGGACAGGGCACCGTTGATTATCCTCTGCGGTGGCCAGAGCATCAGAAATCGGTTTGAAGTGATATTCATTGAATTGCGTGGGCAGGATACTGTCAGGTTGCCCAGGCCTAGACAGGAGAACGATTAGGATTCTCAACCAAAGGCTTTTGGTTAAAAAAAACCTGAACGCAAGGCAGCGGATTTTGCATTGCGCTACAAGGAGTCCGTTTTAAGGAATAATGAGCCACCGTCATTCCAACCCCCAACCTGGAGGACCCGGAGGCTGGGTTTGTCTGGCCTCTAACCATTGACCCATTTGGTATGAGTGGCTATGAAGTTGCAAACATGCACCATCCAGAATAGCTCAATGTATCACAGAGGCACACAAACCATCGCAGCACGGTAAGGCCCAGCCTCATTGCGATGGAACTGAGCACCTTCTCAATTCCTGACTCAACGATCCACGCAAAATGGAACACACGGGATTCTCCTAATGTTCCAGTTCCATCTGAACTTGAATTCGAATGTCTGCGTCTCCTCAGGCGTAAATATCATGTTCCTGTACAAACGGATCAGAAAAGCCTTTTCCGCTGGGTCCGCAATTGGGGGCTGACTGCACCGTCGGTTTATGTCCCGTAACATGTGGACACGGCACAAAACCATGCACGCCTCCGGATACACCTCCCTGAAAGCGCTCATGCATGTAAAGTTAGGTAAGGGAAATCATTAGAAAAATGTCCACACCCTGATGTGCAGAAATTGCGCCAGTCAACCACAGGAACATTAAAATCACCCACAACCAGACATCCACTGGTCGTATGAGTACGAATGAACTCAATGAGCCTGCTTGACGCATTTTCGGGGCTTCTGTATACTAACATAATTTTGAATTGCGTGAAAGAAGCGAAAACATCCACCGCAATAGCCTCGACAGTTACATCGGGGGAATTGAAGGGATATGTTAGCTCAATAGCCAAGGTGGATCTGAGGTAGAAAGCAACTGCACCTCCGCTACAGCATGCGGCGAGATCCGCTCGCAGAAAGGTATAGCCAGGCAACCACATTTCACTGTTCAGAATGTCGCAGAACAGCCACGTCTCAGTGAAAGCAAGTACGTCTGGCCGGGGACTTTCTACAATAGTGCCAATGTCGCACATCTTGCACCTCAGACTACGCACGTTATTGAGGACTGCTTTAAGGATATAGGGATCGTGACCTGGGGTTCGGGTGCCACCAGAAAGCCATCACAATGAGGCTGGAACTTACTGTGGTGCGATGGTTTGTGTGCCTCAGTGATACATTGAGCTATACTGGGTGGTGCATGTTTGCACCTTCATAGCCACTCATACCAAATTGGTCAATGGTTAGCGGCCAGACAAACTCAGCGGTCAGGTTTTTTTAACCAAAGGCTCTGGTTGAGAACCCTAATCGTTCTGCTGTCTACGCCTGGGCAACCTGACAGTATCCCGCCCACGCAATTCAATGAATCTCACTTCAAACCGATTGCTGATGCTCTGAACACCGCAGAGGATTGAAGCAGTTAATGACGGTAGGAGAGTTGATGCCTTGCTGATTGACTTTAGCAAAGCATTTGATAGAGTGAACCACTTTATCTTTCTATCTAAACTCAACAGTTGTGGCGTGGGTGGAAAACTGCTGAAATGGATTCAGTCTTTTCTGGACAAGCGGCAGTGGTGCGTCCAGGTCAATGACTACCGAAAGAAATGGTGTACTGCCTCTAGTGGTGTGCCACAGGGCACAGTACTTGGCCCAACGCTTTTTATAAATAAATAAATAAATATTTTATTCTCGACTATGCGAGGCACGCTCATGGAGGCATGATCAGATATGTACAACGGTACAAACCTTATAATGCAATTGTAACAGTAACGTAGAAAATTGTTCATATATCCATGATTGGAACTGTACAATGTTGAAAATGCGAAACAATAAGTTGGCTGTCATGAGATATGGGACCTCAGCTAATAAGTGATTGAGAAACCTGAATGATCCATTAAAAGGTAATGGAAGAGCCCGCACACAAGGAAGGAAAAGGGCAACGTATGGTAGGATGTAAAACGACAACAGTATTTACAGATGTAGAAGTCCCAGTGTAACGATCCTATGTAGACTTGTGACGCTAGTTGACCTGCCAGTGTAAAGTTATGGGCTGTGACTTTATTCGGTGGCGAGTCACATACGCCACGTTGCAGTGTTGTTAAACGGACATTTGTGGCTTTTTGTAGGGAGAACGCTTGCCAGGCGAAAACCCACCACGTCCTGGAACACTGCCACCAATCCATTGAATGGCAAATTGTAACTGGCTATGTTTCTTGTTAAAAGTCTGTTTGCTCGGTTATTCGCAGTCAGGTTGCGTCCCATTTTTTCCGCTGGTTGATGCAATAACTGGTTACCTATTGCGCTCCTGGGTCCTGTCCATTGGTAGGTCGGGTACTAAACATTCTTATTGAATATAATGTGTTGATCCTTCGCAGAACCACATGAACTCATCTCTGATTATGTATATTTGCCGGGGAGCGAAGAATTCGTGTCCAGCTACCCTCACTGGACATCGGTGGTTGGGTGCAAATAGTTAGAGTGGAAGTGAGGCCATGGTCCAGGTAAGTAATTGTTGGTTATTTCGTCCCATCCCAGACGGAGGCAGTTCCTCAGTTCAATCCCGTTGCTCTCCGATGTTCGCGACCTCAGAGAAAAGGGAGAGAGGAACAAGCCGAGAGAAGACCGAAAAGGAACAGTCAATGTACCTAGCGTTTGATCAAAATCCTACATTAAGACATTTATTTGAGACAACTAGTGTACAAGGTGTAACAGATATTACGCTAAAGATGTTTTTTACTTATGCGGAAGGCATGGCCTGATGGGTAGAATACTTTCATGTGCATAGGGATGAAGAGCAGGATTCCGGTAAGATATTCATGAGGTGTAAGCTGACAATGTTCGAATTCTACCTGAGACTAGAAAGTGGGTGTGTAGTCATGATTGGTTGTTATCGGAAACCAAAAGACAGTGACGATGTGGCCATATTTGTATGGTGGTGCTCATGTGGTGCTCATGTGTGGACACCGACCGTGCACTTGTGTGTGCTGACCTGCGGATGCGCTTTGGCGGACGCCCAAGCCGACATTGTGAGCGCATTGACACCAGCCAACTGGCGAAGCCAACAGTTCTGAATACCTATCAAAGTACGCTGTCATGCGAGCTGGATAAACGCTCACTGGATGCAGTTGAAGCTCACTGGTCTCATACTCATCAGTCCTTACTAGCAGCAGGCAAATCCTCATGTTGTATGTCTACTGGCCAACATGGACATTAAGTCTCTCACAGTCTCCGGAACTTACAGATGCTCGCAGGCATATTCCGGCTGGAAGCGAACACAATGAAACTCACAACGAGCTCCGGGCAAAACTCCGTGCTAGCCCGAAGAGAGACCGCGAATCCTGGTGGTCTCATCGTGCATCAGAAATGGAAATGGCCGCTGCCCTTGCTAACTATCGTAAGTTATTCCGTCTGATACGGGAAACGGGCAGCAGGAGACCTGGTGTTAGTGAAACAATTTGTGACAGGAGTGGACAGCCTAACCACAACTTATCAAAACGCTTAGAGCGTTGGAAAGCAATTTAATCGTTGGGAATCGATAGTTTTTCGCCGACCAGTGATCGCTCCGCTCCGTGGGCTGTTTCTATGAATCCACCCTCTCGCTCAGAAGTCAAACGTGAGATCGAACTGTTAAAGTTGAACAAAGCCGCGGGACCTGATGATCTTTCTCCAGCCCTCTTCAAATTCGGGGGACCTGCTCTTGTGGATGATTTACACGAGTTACTAGTGAAACTGTGGGAGAAGGAAACTGTCTCAACCGATTGGAGTCGCTCCGTCATAGTCCCCATTTTCATGGGAGCCTCACGATCGGAATGCGGCAGCCATAGAGGAATCAGTGTGATCTCCATCGCCTCCAAATTGCTTGCATCTGTCATCCTTCACAGACTGACTGGCACTCGTGAAAGCCAGATTCATGAACATCAAGCTGGATTTCGTCGAGGTCGTGGCTGCGTTGACATCTTCATGTCGTGTCAGTTGTTGGAGCACCGTCATATATATTGGCGGCGCACCGTCGTCGTGTTCCTCGATATCAAAGTTGCATTCGATTCGGTGGATAAATATGCACTTTGGGGCTGTCTACTCAGGAAAGGTGTACCTGAGAAATGTGAATATTATCCGAGCATTATACGCGCGTAGCTCGGGCAGGGTGAGAGCTTACGGCAAGTTGTCGTCGCCCTTTAATATCTCCAGCGGCGTGAGACAAGGATGCCCGCTGTCATCTTTCCTCTTCATCCTCGCTGTTGATGAAGTCATGGAAATCGCGTTTACAGGACACGAATGAGAAGGTGTGGAGCTGCTCCCAGGAGAACGACTTCTTGACTTAGAGTGTGCTGATGATATTGCCCAAATCTGTGACAGCTCACAAACGTGCCAAGCGGCAATGGACAGATTAGCACTAGCTGTCCGTCACTTCGGGCTTTGCTTCGCACCCTCGAAGTGCAAAGCGTTCCTCAAAGTTTGGCCTGGACCGCCTCCTACGCTTACCCTTCGTGGGGATCAGCTAGAAGTCGTTCAGAAACTCAACTACCTGGGAAGTTGTATCAGCGCCCGTGGGATTGAAGATGAGATCACGAACCGTGGAGCAAAAGTTCGGGGCGCTTTTGCTAACCTTCGCCACTTATGGCGGCGCAATATCAACCTTGCCCTGAAGGGTACAGTGTACAATGCAGCAGTACGTTCGACCCTACTGCACGGTTGCGAAACCTGGCCGCTTAAAGCAGCGGACCTGAAGAGGCTAGTTACATTCGACCACCGGTGCCTTCCTAATTTAGCTCACATCTCGTGGGAACACCGCGTGAGCCACCAGCGTGTCCGACGCCTAGTTTATGGCACAGGGAAAGGAACTGAACCCCTCAGCACCGTCATTTCCAGCACCAGGCTCCGGCGGCTCGGCCTCGTGTTACGCATGCCAGCCCATCGACTCCGACGACGTGCGTTGTTTGCGCGCCAGGGGTGCGGATGAAGGAAGAGGAGGTGTGGTCAAGCGATGAATTGGTCGAGAGGAATGAAGGTCGTCACTCCTGAGCTGGCCTCGGTTGGAGCGTCTCGGCTCCCAGGTTGGGGTCCGAAAGAAGATGAACATGGTTGGTAGGACACACTTGCTCTGATATTGCTAGAAGCAGACCTCAGTGGCGTTCGTGCTGTGAGTTTCTTTGTCCCACCCCATCCCTCTTAGCCTTCCCCTCCAACCACGATCTATAAATAAATAAATAAATAAACGGTATATTCTCTGTAAAACGAGGCACACCTCTAAAGGCATGATCAAATTTGCATACAAGCATAGCTTCTTTGGAATATTAAAACATTTCTTTTTAATGAAAGGAAGAAGCGAAAAGATGTAGCCCATATGAGCGAGCATATTGACAGGTGATAGTCAGATCAAGGACCATGATGGAGCTGTGGCACGCAAAAACTTTTGCGTCAAGAGCCAAGTGGGGGGTAAATTTGCCATGTAGTGATCCATGAGCACAGGAGCCCAAACAAGGATAAGTGCAATCAATGACCATTACGAAGCCGGGATGATCTGTACTGCACTAAAGCATTCTGCATGGCAGAATTAGTTACACAGGTTGGATGTAGGAGGCTGAGGACTGCGTCAGTGTGAAATGTATAGCTGTGACTTTATTTTGTGGCGAGTCACATCCGCCACGTTGCAGTGTTGTTAAGCGGACATTTGTGGCTTTTTATAGGGAGAACGGTTGCTAGGCGAAAACCCACCACGTCCTGGAACACTGTCGTAGCTTCTGTTGAACTGTGGTGCTAGTCGGCTATGCATCGTATGGACCGATTTTGCACTCTATTATTCGCAGTCGGTTGAAAGCCAAAATTCTTCCTTCGTTGGCCGAATGGCTTAGTAATGATCCGGCAGTAGTCGTTGAAGCCGGTCAATGATGTAAAAGAGTCGCAAAGCTAAATGAAATTGATGCAGATGAGTAAACACATTGTTAATAGAGGCCTGCTTTTTCTATTATATTGTCCGGCTCGCAACGCGTGACCAACTATCCATACCGGACTTGTCATAGGGACGGTGAGTGCAGTTGTTTCTTGTGTCTGCATTTGTCCATAACAGGAAGAAATGCTATTCTCCGCAAAGTGGACTAGTAATTCCTTCAAATGTAAGTGCAAGTGTCTCCATGGCCAAGCGAGAACTCCATGAAAGATCATCGGAAAAGCCGCTTATACGCGCGCAATGCTGTCCGTGAAATGACATCAGAAAAGCTCCAGGTGACTGGAGAATCGGAATGTTTGAGGCAGTGAAGATAATCACGCCAGAATTGTCTGTCTTCGGTTGTGGAATAGTGGATCCATGTAAATACGTTATTCCAGGTGAGTAAATTGTTCTACTGTGAGTACGAGGCGAGCTAAACCCATTTGTTTAGACCCCGTGGTGGTAGATTCCCCAGAATGGCGGAATGAGCTCCATTTGGAACGATGTGTGGGTTCTTCATCTCCCGGAGAAAAGAACAAGCATGTAAACCAGCTGGCTATTGAAAGTGGGTCGACCAGTCCCCGTGGATATACCTTCATATTTTGGCGGATGTATCTGTGGAAATCTCGGGAGAAAACGGGCAACGGACAAGAGGCAGCCAAACAGAAAGACAGCAATGCAGCAAGAAGCAAAAACACAGACTGGTGGCGCGCAACAGTGCCTATGATACATTAAAATTTATGTAATTTTGTTTAGTATACATGATTTGCAAGCGCGTTCTTTACATCACGTCGCTGGTGTGCCTCAGACTACAACTACTAGGTAGAAAGAAGGATCTGCACGCGCAGGGTCAACAGACGGGTTGACAAAGTTAAGCGATTAATATGATTGTTGGAGAGTAACAGGTAAACCGATGATGATGACAGCAGACCGAATGCAAGCGGCATCTTAGGTGAAAGTAAGGACAACTAGGTTGAGACCGAATGCGGGAGCAACATAGGTAAGGCAACTTTTTAAGAAGAAAAAGAAATTTAAAGAATCAGCTATGAGCGGAATAATGCGGACGGCAGTGCGAAGAGTAAATCGTGAGAGCAATTAGGAGACGATAGTCAGGATGAAAAAGTTTTACTACTAAAGTGTGGTGAAGCCAAGGACGCTCTCGTGCGAAGTATGAATCGATCAGTCCTGAAAAATCACCGGTAATATCCCGGTAGTCAGAGAGAACTCTGAGAGCCGGAGACCGAACAGACGAGACTTGAATAGTCGACACATCTTTAGGCCTCGTACTAGTCCCAGAGCATTTCACTGATCAGATGATGACAAAGAAGGGCATGACACTAAGCGTCGGTCATCCGATTGAGCGAGAGAGGGTACAGGTTTCCAAAAGAAGTGCCTATATTAATAAAGGGTAAACAAGTCTAGCGGGCTGTCAATGTAAGCAAGACATACTTTTGGGTCTACAGAGATTAGATCGGTATATCTTGCTACTCTGGAAAAGGTCAAAGGAGCAGACCGGTCAGATGAGACTAGGTTATTACAAGGCACGGAGAGATGGCAGTCCGATTAGAGAATAAATGGCTGGCTGGCCGAACAACCTCCTCGTGGTGCCAGCTGGGTGGTTCGGGTTTACCCCCTTCCAGCAAATAGTTCGGCGGCAGTGTTCCAGGACGTGGTGGGTTTTCGCCTGGCAAGCGTTCTCCCTATAAAAAGCCACAAAAGTCCGTTTAACAACACTGTGACGTGGCGGTTGTGACTCGCCACTAACTAAAGTCACCCATTGCTTATCCGGACAATCGCTTCAAGTCCACAGGTATCAAGCATCCATTTAGCACTGGCGACACCTTCAAACACATTCAAGCAAAACGACAGGAAATATTTACCAATCTCATAAACAAATCTAAACACGCCTACATGCAAACTTACATACGTTCATACATAAACATGTGCAACAATCCCATTGTTCCATTGTACATTAACTGATCACATTTTGTACTCTTAACATGATCATGCCTGCGCAGGCGTGCCTCGCTTAGTCGAGAATACATAATTTATTTATTTATTTATAAGGAGAGGAGACGGTCCGGATTGAGAGAGGTTTACTTATAAGGTGTGGAAAAGTCCCTGGGGTTCGAGAGGTAATGGAGACAGAGCGTTCGGTGTTCTCATCGAATGCTGGTAACGTCACAGCAGTCTGAATGAATTCGGAGAGCAGGGGACCGATCAGACGAGACTGGATTAGTCGGCACATTGGGAGTAAGTCGTATAGTTGAGGTGGGGAGATAAATAAAGGGTCGGCAGAGATGGACAGGTTACGGATTGAAGAGGGTAAATGAATATAGGGTATACAAGTCAGGCAGGCTCGCAATGTGAGAGACGTTGTGTGTTGGTGATACAGAGCCTAAGACTACATTGCGCTAGTTAGGAAGCAGTCAAAGATGATAATAGGGCAGGGCTCTGAGAGCTCGCTATGCGGATGGAGATGTGATAAAGACAGGCCGCGATAAGGAGAGGACAGAGTCGAGAGTTTACGTTTACGAATAAGGAATGCCACAGTGAACGTGGCTCTCGAGGTAATGGTGACCGAGCATTCAATCATCCGAGTATGGCAGGTAGCGTCGCAGAAGTAGGAGAGAAGAAGACCGATCTGCCGAGGTTGGACTTGGTCGGCGCATTGTGATTGAGTCCTATGGTTCATTTAGGAAGGAAAGTGGAGTCAGTAAGATTTGACTGGTCAGAGATAGAAGTAGTTATGTTAACATAGGGCGAACAAGTTCGGCAGGATATCAAGGTGAGGGAGGAAGTGCTTTGGATCGACGGAGCCTAGACCGCTAACATCCCGGTAGCCTGGTAGCAGACCCATAGAATTTGGCTGATCTGCTGAGGCTGTGTCATGGATGACAGGTCGTCCGATTGAAGAATGATTGAATACAAACGGCGCTCAGTCATCTGCACGATAGCCAGTAATGTCACAGGAGTCTGAGAGAAGTTGGAAAGCAGGAGACCGATCAGACGAGGCAGGATTAGTCGGCGAAACGAGATTGAGTCCAACAGCTAATTTTTGGAGGGCAAATGGAGTGGGTCGAAAGGTGGAGATGCCTATATAAATAGAGGGTGAACAATTCTATCATGCTGTCAACGTAAGTGCGACATACCTTGAGTCTACAGAGTCTAGACCGTTTAAATGTTGCTGGTATGGAAAAGGACAAAGAAGCAGACCGGTCAGATGAGACTAGGTCATTACAGGGCACTGAGAGTTGGCAGTCCGATTAGAGAAGAAATGATAGGAGAGGAGACAGTCCGGATAGAGAGAGGTTTACTTATAAGGCGTGGAAAAGTCCATGGGGCTCGAGAGGTAATGGGGACAGAGCGTTCGGTGTTCTCATCAAATGCCGGTAACGTCGCAGCAGTCTGAATGAATTCGGAGAGCAGGGGACCGATCAGGCGAGACTGGATTAGTCGGCACATTGGGAGTAAGTCGTACAGTTGAGGTGGGAAGATAAATAAAGGGTCGGCAGAGATGGACAGGTTACGGATTGAAGAGGGTAAATGAATATAGGGTATACAAGTCAGGCAGGCTCGCAATGTGTGAGATGTTGTGTGTTGGTGAAGCAGAGCGTAGAACTACATTTAGTTATTCAGGAGGCGGTCAAAGAGGATAATAGGGTATGGCACTGGGAGCACGCTCTCCGGATGAAGAAGAAGTAAGGGAGGAGGGGAGCTTTATTAGTGCTGGTTGAAGAATTCGTGAGTCTATATGTGATCGGGGCCGTTCTCCCAGAGCACGTCCTCGGGGATGCAGATGCCCAAGATCTCTGCTACCTTGGGGACGCATAATAGTCTATTTATGACCGTGGAGAATTGCGTGAGACCATCAGATGCTCTGACGGCTTCCGGTAGCTTATTCCAGACATGCGCATATCTATAGAGGAAGAAGTTAGAACGTATGGAGCAACGTGCGTTGGGTAGGGAAAATGAGTTTGCCTTATGGCGTAGAGGATAACGTGTATCGCCAGGCGGCAGAAAAAACTAGCGACACTTGAGTCCGGTGTCTTGATTAGCTTTTATAGGAAAACAAGGTTGGTTTTAAGTCGTCGCAGCCAAAGCGGTTCCAGACCAAGCTGCTTGCAGCGGCCTTGATAGTTGAGCACAGATGCTGCTAATAGACTTTTAGTGAACGAACGCTGTAATTTCTCAATAACCATCCTGTCACTTTTACGTGAGTTAGTAACAACGATTGAGCAATACTCTACTATAGGCCTTGCACACAACTTATAGAGCATGAGTCGAGACTCTAACAAGCACATTGACTTCATTATATAACCAATGATAGACCTGGCTTTGGCAGAGCTATGGCTCGCTTGTTCCGCAAAATTCAATGAGCAGGAATAGTGTACACCGAGATCACGCACAGTGAAGCTGTTATCAAGTGGTGATTTACCAGGGAAAAGTTGACGGTGTAGGAGGGCAGGCACGGGGAGAAAAGGGGGGGGGGAGGCGGTGGGCTGGGGCGGCGGGTAGATAACTCTTAGTGTCGCTTAGAGCGCACCATTTCAAAGCAACTGAGATCGCTTTGATGCTAAGAACTATTACGTAGACAGCTTAGGGCAAATGAGAATTGAACTGTTATGTACGATCGGCAAAAGGGGTACGGGCGGGGCCGTGGTTGAAGACCTGGAATACATCATTAGAGGTACAGCAAAAACACAGAGACACAGAACCGACTTGGAATACCCGCTGGAGGACGATGCTTTTGGATGAGAGGTCGCCCAGGGCACTGGACTTCTTTCGGTATGGAAAGGGTAAAAAAAACCATGAAAGGTGATGGCTGAGACACGTATGCTGCTATTTAGTCATTAAACATTGTGTGGCACCAAGCAACGCCTTTTTTCAAGCCAGAAATAATAATCAGGCCGTGACCTGAGTCGAGGGAGGTGTTCACGGGGTGTTATGGAAGTCAAACTGGCAGGTGTACAATGTGTAGGTCCGCAAGAACCCGGTTGTACATGAGTGTATAAAGGTTGCGTGGCACAGAAAGCAAGCATCGCGTCCTTGATTATCCATTTCCATGAGTCGAGACCAATATGCTGTAGACTAAGGACGATAAAATGTCAATATTGTAGGCCGAAAACCTCTGTTGTCGTAGTAGGACGGTTGCGTGCCTTCCATTGGACGGGAGTGAGCACGCTCCATGGAGAGGTGAAGACAAGTGAGGAGCAGACTGGAATGTCCACCTCCGTTAGTTTAAATGGAAAAGGCATACCGTCGACTGGGATATGTGACGGGCTTCAAGAAGCAAGTTGCCGCCTTATAGGCTTAAGTCAAATCCATATTAGAATTGATCTCGGTGAACTTGGGGTATCGTAGTGGCTAGGCAATCTGGCGAGTGATGAGAGTTACATATAAATGTGTTTAAGGGAAACTCGCAGAAATCAACCGCACCAGTGATTATACTTTGTATCAGAAGCACTGAGGTATAGATCGGGTAGCCGTTTCTCCACCTCCGCTGCCGGTCATAGTCAATGAGAGACTGTTTGCTTTGGGGTGTCAGTACAAAGCGCGGCTGGCTCTACTTAGGGTCCCAGATCATGTGTGGGTGAATGTTCGCCAGCCTACATAGGGCTTCATGACATAAGTAGGGTAAAGGCTTTTGGTCTTGATGAGCGAGAGCGCATTTGCGTGATCTGCTGGTCAGTTTGCGTGGGAGGGTGTCGGTCAAGAGGTGGGGGGGTCGCGGTGTGATGGTTCGTCTGTTTGGAGGAAAGACATCATGCATGGTAGAATTATGTGTTGCAAGCACGCGGCGCAGTATCTAGTTGTCGAAAAGAAGAAAGTCGGCCCAGGGTGATGATCGATTGGAGAAATTCCCAGGTAATGCGCTGAGGCCTAAATAGCATCTATATTTCGTGACTGCATATTGACGGTATTTTAGGAGCGCGAAGGACAGCTTCAACCACCTTTGCGCGCTGCCCGTGATTTGCTCTATCTACACCGCGCAAGGCCGGGCGAGAACCCGATTAGGATTATAAGGTCCAGTATTTGTTCGATGCTATCGTACATTCACATGCTGTGTCCATTCCATTGTGGAAATAGTGTCATCAAGGGCCCTGTACTTGAGTGGCCGAATGTCCGAGCCATCGAACGCAGGAGGCATATGGATAGTCTCCAGCAAGGACCTTATAGAGCGTGAAGGAGAAAGGAACAACCCTGAAGGGCCACCAAGGTTGGTATACGCGAGCACAAGAGGAGGGGAGGGTTGTAGAAACTGCCAATCATGCCGGATGACCTCCAAAGGCCGGATTCCAAGTCGAGTCTCTTCAAGTTGCCAAAGAGGATGTGTATATTAGATGGTGCGATATCCGGTCGGTGACGTATATGGGGAAAATAAAGCTCCGCCAGCACGTGTACGACTCGTCCATGTACTGAAAGTGGTGGAACCGGTATGTGGACGTGCGCCAGAACGCCGGCCGAGTGCTAGGTTTCTGTTATCTACTCCATATGCCGTGCTGACAGAAGGAGGAAAGAGCTAGAGTGCCAGGTTATTTGTAAGTTGAGCGTATATTGAGGAGGAGAGAGGTACGATCATAGGCGCTGCGGGGGGGCGCGCTGGGGTCGTCAGATAGCGTAGTAGTTGTCGGTACTAGACAGGGATGGAGGCGTTTCCGATCGACTGTAATCTTCAGTCCCCGTTGGCATACATCAGGCTAGGTGCAGACAATACTGGTGCTACTGGTAATGGGAAAAATCCCACAGGTTGTAGTTCAGCAGATGTCGGCGGAGGGAGGTGTGTGTGCGGGGTAGAAGTGGAGGGACCATAGCGGCCTGGGCCCG
>OX104062.1:20983899-21001624 GCA_944474145.2 Dicrocoelium dendriticum | reverse complement strand
GCACATGTGTGGACACCGACCATGCACTTGTGTGTGCTGACCTGCGGATGCGTTTTGGCGGACGCCCACGCCGACATTGTGAGCGCATTGACACCAGCCAACTGGCGAAGCCAGCTGTTCTGAATACCTATCAAAGTACGCTGTCATGCGAGTTGGATAAACGCTCACTGGATGCAATTGAAGCTCACTGGTCTCATATTCACCAGACCTTACTAGCAGGAGGAAAATCCTCATGTGGTATGTCTAATCGCCAACATGGACATTGGGTCTCTTCACAGTCTCTGGAACTTATAGATGCTCGCCGGCATATTCCGGCTGGAAGCGAGCACAATGAAACTCGCAAAGAGCTCCGGGCAAAACTCCGTGCTAGCCTGAAGAGACCGCGAATCCTGGTGGCCTCATCGTGCATCAGCGATGGAAATCGCCGCTGCCCTTGGTAACCATCGTAAGTTATTCCGTCTGATACGGGAAACGGGCAGCAGGAGACCTGCATCAGTACGTTCGACCCAAATGTACGGTTGCGAAACCTGGCCGCTTAAAGCAGCGGACCTCAAAAGGGTAGTTACGTTCGATCACCGGTGCATTCGTAATTTAGCTCACATCTCGTGGGAACACCGCGTGAGCAACGAGCGTGTTCGGCGCCTAGTTTATGGCACTGGAAAAGGAACTGAACCGCTCAACACCGTCATTTCCATCGCAATGAGGCTGGACCTTACCGTGGTGCGATGGTTTGCGTGCCTCAGAGATCCATTGAGCTATGCTGGGTGGTGCTTTTGCACCTTCAGAGCCACTCATACCAGATTGGTCAATGGTTAGAGGCCAGACAAACTCAGCCTCCTGGTCCTCCAGGTTGGGGGTTGGAATGGGGGTGGCTCCTCAATGCATAAAACGGGCTCCTCAGTCCAGTGCCAAAACCCGCTGCCTTGCGGTAAGGGTTTTGAACCAAAGGCTTTGGTTGAGAACCCTAATGGTTCTCCTGTCTAAGCCTGGCAACCTGACAGTATTCTGCCCACGCAATACAATGAACCTTTCTTCTAAAAAATTTCTTGATGCTCTGGCCGTCGCAGAGGATAATCAACGGCCCGTTATCTGCTTCATCGATGAGGGTGCATAGGGGTATGGATGCTACTGCCAAGGCCTTCCTGTTTTCTTATCCCCCTTCTTGCGCTTCTTCATCCTTATCGTCCCGCTCCAACTTTACTTATATCCCCCCATTTTCAATCCCCCAATTCTTGGCCCTCCCCCAGCTTTCTTCAGTAGTCGCTTGTCTTCTAATTTCAAATCACACACAATCCCAAGGCCTCGCTCCAATCCAGTTGACAAGTCCATGTTCAAGCAAGCGGACAACGTCAGTTCATCCGTTTCCCTTTGGAGTCCTCGCGTCTTGCTAAGACTGGCATGCTTCAACGTGCGCACTTTGCTGCAGATTGGCCAACAGGCAGCACTTGCCCACACACTAGAGACCCTACTGATCAATATTTGCTGTTTATCAAAAACCCGCCTGCAAGATTCGAGCTCCGTACTTACCCTGAGATCCCCCACATGCGACACGGACGCAACACATTCTCATTGCGCCTGCCTGGCGATGATGCAGCTTCAAATGCCGGTCAAGCTGGCGTCGGCATTGTTTTGAGTCTCTGGGCTGAAGCTGTCCTGATTGATTGGATCCAAGTAAACAGTAGGATGTGTGCCGTTAGATTAGCTGGTTCCTTCCGTGCTACGAAGTCGCGCGGGGACAAACGGTGCCTGTTTGTCATTGCGGCTTACGCCCCTACAAACTGTAGCACCGACTCGGTAAAAGATGATTTCTATCAGCAACTTCACGAGCTCCTTCGTTACAGAAGAAGCACGGATACTGTGGTGTTGGCTGGTGATCTAAACGCCCAAGTCGGAAAATGGTCCTCTGATGAGCTTCATAAAGCATATAAATAAATAAATAAATATTTTATTCTCGACTATGCGAGGCACGCTCGTGGGGGCATGGTCAGATATGTACAACGGTACAAACATTTTAATGCAAGTGTAACAGTAACGTAGAAAATTGTTCATATGTCCATGATTGGAACTGCACAATGTTGATAATGCGAAACAATAAGTTGGCTGTCATGAGATACGGGACCTCAGCTAATAAGAGATTGAGAATCCTGAATGATCTATTGAAAGGTAATGGAAGAGCCCGCACACATGGAAGGAAAAGGGCAACGCTTCGTAGGATGTAAAACGACAACAGTATATACAAATGTAGAAGTCCCAGTGTAACGATCCTATGTAGAATTGTGACGCTAGTTGACCTGCCAGTGTAAAGTTATGGGCTGCGACTTTATTTGGTGGCGAGTCACATACGCCACGTTGCAGTGTTGTTAAACGGACATTTTTGGCATTTTGTAGGGCAAACGCTTGCCAGACGAAAACCCACCACGTCCTGGAACACTGCTGCCAATCCATTGAATGGCAAATTGTAACTGGCTATGTTTCTTGTTGAAAGTCTGTTTGCTCGGTTATTCGCAGTCAGGTTGCGTCCCATTTTTTCCGCTGGTTGATGCAATAACTGGTTGCCTATTGCGTTCCTGGGTCCTGTCCATTGGTAGGTCGGGTACTAAACATTCTTATTGAATATGATGTGTTAATCCTTCGCAGAACCACATGAAGTCATCTCTGATTATGTATATTTGCAGGGGAGCGAAGAATTCGTATCCAGTTACCCTCACTGGATATCGGTAGTTGGGTGCAAATAGATAGAGTGGAAGTGAGGCCATGGTCCAGGTAAGTACTTGTTGGTTAATTCGTCCCATCCCAGGCGGAGGCAGTTCCTCAGTTCGATCCCGAAGCTCTCCGATGTTCGCGACCTCAGAGAAAATGGAGAGAGGAACTGGCCGAGAGAAGACCGAAAAGGAACAGTCAATGTACCTAGCGTTTGACCAAAATCCTACCGTAAGACATTTATTTGAGACAACTAGTGTACAAGGTGTAACAGATATTGCGCTAAAGATGTTTTTACTTATGCGGAAGGCATGGCCTGATGGCTAGAATACTTTCATGTGCATAGGGATGAAGAGCAGGATTCCGGTAAGATATTCTTGAGGTGTAAGCTGACAATGTTCGAATTCTACCTGAGACTAGAAAGTGCGTGTGTAGTCATGATTGGTTGTTGTCGATGTGGCCGTATTTATATATGCTCCACGGGATAAGGATTACCTAAGACACCATAACTACAATGTACATAAGTATATGAAGATGGGAAGCTGAACATATTAGAAGCAAGCTAAGATTAAATGGATATCAAAGGAAGACTAAGCGCTGAAGGTAAGACGATCAGAAGATATCGATAATAGACCGGGTTTCAGTGGCCAAAGGTGTCAGTTGGGTTAATCATTCGAGGTGCTAATGAATAACTACCGTGTCAGAGGGTCGGACAGCAAACCAGCTGAGCTGTGAAAAAACTATACCAGGAGAATAAACCTTCTACAGAAGGACTGACGCCTAGCGAGCTAAGGGGTATTCTCAAAGTTAAATAGAGCTTGCAGCGAACAGCTGCCGCAGAGCAGAGATAGTGGCTAAAGGAAAGGATGTATCAGTGGTTGATTCAACCATATAAGTAAGGCTTTTGACCACATGTCAAGTAAACGCGGGTATGGCAGACGACGGATAACGGCGCGCTAGGAGAGATAAATGGCTAGCAATAGAGTTCGGAATAAGGCTTCAGCTACTAGCGGATCCTACGGTGGAGCAGAATAAGTCAACAAACAGCTAAGCTGTGACGCAAACAATCAAAGAGATGAACATGGTAAGAACGGAGCGAGCTCCGGGTATCCGCAAAGTTACATAGAAGCTATGGCGACTAGCTGGTAAGTGGTTCTAGAAAAGTATGTATCAGAGGCTGGTGTAGCCATATGATTAAGAAGTTTTACCACTACTGGATGCCTACAGTTTCAGTGAATAAATCAGCAGACGAGCGCCGATTAAAAAGACAGACGTCAGAGGACGTCATCTGGGCGGCCAACATGGTGTAGGCTCGCGTATTGATAATGGTGAGCGATTGCTACATCTGTGTGAAGATACTCACCTTTTTCTCGTGAGCACTAACTTCCGACACAGCACTCGCAGAAGCGTGGCTTGGCGGCCATCAGCCTCGGGCCAACCATGGGCACAAAACGGTCATATCGCGATCAGTTACCGCTGGAGGGGCTGTGTCCAAAATTGTCGCTCAATTTGGAGCACGAGCGTGGACAGTGACCACGCACTTGTCTGTGCCGATCTCCGGGTGCGTTTCGGTGGACGCCCGCAACGTCGATCTGAACGGATTGACACCAGCCAGCTGACGAAGCCAGATGTTCTGAATGTGTACCATAGTGCGCTGACATCTGGGCTGGGTAAGCGCCCACTAAACACCGTTGAAGATCACTGGTCGCATATTCGTCAAACGTTACTGTCAGCAGGCATGTCTTCATGTAGCAAAGCAAATTGCCAAACCGGACATTGGGTCTCTACACAGTCTATGGAACTTATGGATGCTCGCCGACGTATTCCGGCTGGAAGCGAATACAATGAGGCTCGCAAAAATCTCAGGGCAAAACTACGTGCTAGCCTTAGGAAGGACCGCGAAACCTGGTGGTCTCATCGTGCCTCTGAGATGGAAACAGCCGCTGCCGTTGGTAATCATCGTAAGTTATTCCGTCTGATACGGGAAACAGGCAGCAGGAGACCTGGTGTTAGCGAGACCATACGCGACGAGAGTGGGCAGCCGATCCACAGCTTGTCAAAACGCTTGGAGCGTTGGGCCGAACACTTTGCAAGGCAATTTAACAAACCTGAGTTATCGCTTTCTTCTTCGGGCATTGAGCGCCCTTCTCCTTGGGCCGTCTCCTCGGATCCGCCCTCACGCGCAGAGGTCGAACGTGAGATCCGGCTTTTGAAATTGCATAAGGCCTCAGGAGCAGATAGAATTCCCCCAGCCCTCTTCAAATTCGGGGGACCTGCTCTAGTAGATGATCTACACGAGTTGCTAGTGAAACTTTGGGAGCAGGAGACAGTCCCGACAGACTGGAACCGCTCCGTCATTGTCCCAATTTTCAAGGGAGGCTCTCGTTTGGAATGCGGCAATCATAGAGGGATCAGTCTGATTTCGATTGCCTCTAAATTGCTTGCCTCTGTCATTCTCCACAGACTGACTAGCACTCGTGAAAGCCAGATTCGTGAAGAGCAAGCCGGATTTCGTCGAGGTCGGGGCTGCATCGACCACATCTTCACATTGCGTCAAGTGTTGGAGCACCGCCATGTTTATTGGCGACCCACCGTTGTCGTGTTTCTTGACATAAAAGGTGCCTTCGATTCGGTCGATCGATGTGCCCTTTGGGACTGTCTGCTGAGGAAAGGTGTGCCTGATAAATATGTAAACATTATCAAAGCGCTGTACGCGCATAGTTCGGGCAGGGTGAGGGTTTATGGCAAACTCTCGCCACCCTTCAGTATCACCAGCGGTGTGAGACAAGGATGCCCGCTGTCACCTTTCCTCTTCAACTTCGCTATTGATGAAGTCATGGAAACAGCGTTCGCTGGACACGACCTAGATGGTGTGGAGCTACTTCCTGGTGAGCGACTTCTTGACTTGGAGTATGCGGACGATATTGCCCTAATCTGTGACAGCCTCCAAACATGCCAAAGAGCACTGGACCGATTAGCACTGGCTGTCAATCGTTTTGGGCTATGCTTTGCTCCATCGAAATGCAAAGTACTTCTCCAAGATTGGCAGGGACCCAACCCTGCGCTAACACTTGGTGGTGATCTGCTAGAAGTCGTTCAGGAATTCAAGTACCTGGGCAGCTATATTAGCACCCGTGGGATTGAAGATGAGGTTACGAACCGTATAGCAAAAGCTCGAGGTGCTTTTGCCAATCTCCGCCACCTGTGGCGCAGACGCGACATTACTCTTGCCTGAAAGGCAGAGTTTACAAAGCAGCCGTCCGTTCTACTCTCTTATATGGTTGTGAAACCTGGCCCATCAGGTCGACTGACATTAAGAGACTCGTCACTTTCGATCATCGCTGCCTTCGCAGCTTAGCTCATGTCTGGTGGAGCACCGCGTGAGCAATGAGCGTGTTCGACGTCGCGTATTTGGTGCAGGAAGAGCGAGTGAACCGCTCAGCACCATTATATCACGCACCAGGCTCCGATGGCTGGGCCACGTGTTGCGCATGCCAGCACACCGACTCCCGCGACGTGCATTGTTTGCGCGTTGTGGTGCGGTTGGAAGAGGAGGAGTGGAGGCCAAGTGATGACTTGGTCGAGAGAAATGAAAACCCTCACTTCGAAGTTGGCGTCGGTTGGTGCATCCCGACTGCCTGGCTGGGGTCCTAAGGACGGTGAACACGTTTGGTTGGACACACTTGCTGATATGGCTCGGAGCCGGCCCCAATGGCGTTTGTGTTGTGATTTCCTTTGCCCACCCCCTCCTGTTTAGTATCCCCCTCCAATCACGATCTCACCTGTTAGGCATAATATGATTCTCTTTTACGGCAGCCAGCTGTTAGCTCTCCGGAACGATGTCCATCCGTTACTGGGGACTCAGCGGGCTTGCCACTGTTTGTCACTGTTTTCCTTTTCTTTTATTTTGTATTGCGGCACAATAGCTGAGGTGTTTTCCACCTCCAGCTCACGTGTAATGATGATGATGATGCACCGTCATCTCAAGCACCAGGCTCCGGCGGCTCGGCCACTGTTACGCATGCCAGCCCACCGACTCCCGCGACGTGCGTTGTTTGCGCGCCGGGGGTGCGGATGAAAGAAGAGGAGGGGTGGTCAAGCGATGACTTGGTCGAGAGGAATGAAAGCCCTCAGTTCTGAGCTGGCCTCGGTTGGAGCGTCTCGGCTCCCAGGTTGGGGTCCGAAAGAAGATGAACACGTTTGGTTGGACACACTTGCTGATATGGCTAGAAGCCGACCTCAGTGGCGTTCGTGCTGTGAGTTTCTTTGTCCCACCCCATCCCTCTTAGCCTTCCCCTCCAACCACGATCTCATTATTTAACCTTATATAATTTCGCATAGTAATTTTTTTGATGCATAGTAGCCGGCTGGTAGCTTACCGGAACGATGCCCATCCGTTACCGGTAGCTCAGCCGGCTTGCACCAGTTGCATTTTTTCTTTTTTATTTATTGCAGCACAGTAGCAGAGGTGTTCCTTACCTCTAGCTAACGTGTATGATGATGATGCCACCGGAACGGGCTCTGAAAGGGCGGAAGTAGACCTCCGGCTCACCACCCGAAAACCTACCTTTCGAAGACCCGTTTCACCCGCTTCGCGACGGGCTTTGAGGTCCTTTATGGCGGTCTTCAGTTTCAACCTATTAGCTAATGGGATGTCAGGTTGAATACTGACCCCAGAACCTTAGAGTTTAAAAGCGAAACGCAGAAGCGTATTACGCTCGTCCGGTGTTGAAAGAACGACTCTCAGTAAACGGGGTTTCACGTCCGAAACATCAAGCGGCACAGACCCAAGCCTAATGAGTTTCCGCACAGTTACGTCAGGAAACCCGGGCGGTAGAAGTTTGGAAACCCAAAGCTTAAACCATTGTAGGTCATCAAGCATTCGCTCCTTTGGAAGTGCAGCGGTGGACTCCGTGACACCCCTAAAAATGACACTGCTATCAGTGTAAGCGTCATTGCGGCGGGGGTGCCTACTCAACACGCCACAGAAGCCTGCGACCGGGTGGCTGGTTGCTTGGATGCACTAGCTGCATAGGAATTGGCTTGGGGAGGAGACGTCGAAGAACTCAATACTGAAGGGTCTGCAAGTGACGTGCTTACCTGATCCTCTGTAAACTCCGATACTACCACATTTTGAGAGTTTACAGCTTTCCTTTTCTTGCTCCGCTTGCGTTTTGCTGGCAAGGTCTGTAATATTTCGGCACTAGCTGTGGAATCGCGTACTCCTTCCAACTGTTTAGCGCCAACTAGCTCACAATCGGTTGCTGGATAGGGTGTTAGGTAGACGGAATCCGTTTGCGTGCTACTATCCGCTAATTTCACCTGGCCGAGAACAAAGGATGGTGTCAGGCGATCTACTAAACCTTCAACTTTCCCATCCAAAGTTGTCAACAGCAAAGACAACACTCTTTCCATATTTGTCAGTCTGGAAACGAGCGAGTCGAAGCAATACTTCGTGGTTACACAGCGCTGAGCTTTAAACTTAAAACAAGCTTCACAGCTATAAAGGAACATCTCATTGCTTCCCAAGAGAGCATACTGATCCGCAGGCGAACCGGTGCATGCCGCATGGAACCACCTACCGCAAAGACCGCATTGCATACCACCCGACAAGTCGGTTAAAGGTATAGAGCATCTCTCTAAGCCGCATAGGTAAACTGAATCAGCTGTTTTAAGACCCGGAGGCACACCCACAACTTTTCTAACCATCTTGACAGTAATGAAGAAAAGGTAAGAACAACGAAAAGGTGAGGACCGGTTTGCGAAGACCTACAATGCAGACAGCGAGAGCAAAGTCGGGTATTACCGCAAGAGAAACGTACGCACCGAATTGAACTCACCGGGGGCAACCGATATGATGCACTTTTTCAAGCAGGACAGTGTTTACACAGACGTTTTCTCGCACATGAAAGAGTAATCAGCGTATGCAGGGTGTAGCAAGCCGTAATTCGTACGGAAAAAGAGATTGCGAGTAGGTTAGGACTTCTGAGTCCCTTTGAATGCCAGAAAACAGAGTTCGTCGAAGAAGAGCTCGAACGATGAAACACGACAGGTAGGCCGTGACCAAATAGTCCGGTAAGTTGGCACTTCCAAGTCCTTTCGGATCCCAAGAAGACTGACAAATGCCAAATTTTCTGTGCAGTGTTATTCAACTACTGTTTTCAAACAAGGATTTCAGCCTTTCAGCGCCACAAAAAATCGGGCCTTGCAGTTGTAACACTTATATCTAAAAGAGTTAACAGCACTAAAATTGTCATGCACCTTACCGCTTCCTTTTCAAGTTCTTACGCTTGCTATGCACACATCGATATTGAATGAATCGACAACCATAACCATCAGGGAGATCTTTTCCAGTCCTTTGCTTATGACCCGCCGCAGTAATCACCGTGCAGCTATAAAACGAACTTGCAGTTTCTCTTTGGAACCGCAACAAATCACGTTGGAACTCCTCAATTGCCTCGTAACCACCAGTTATCATGCAATGAAATGCTGCGGTATCATCCTGCATGGCGGACGACACGAAACGCGCCAAAATGTACCAGCTAAATAATTCATATAAACAAACCACTTACACTGACTTCAATCCCTAACCTTAAGGTATCTAGAGATTACTCTTAACTTGCCTTTACCATTTACATGACCGTACAACATCTAAACTGCATGAGCACGTTTACCCTGACTGTACCAGGCATCCGTCACGGGCAACACTTTAATCGCTTATCGTTAGAAGGTCGCACCGCATGCTGATTGGCAGCATGCCGAATACAGAGTGGGTACTTTAGAGAAGGAACTAGTAGATTGGACGCAAGTAAATGCGTTCGAGCAGAACGTCAATGTCCCGACTAGGGGTCGTACGGGGAGTACCCCTTCAACCCTTGATATCGTGATCGCCAGACATGGTCACTTGATGAGACCGTGCTCCACAACGGTCGGTGATCAGCTGGCGACTGGGAGGTTGCGGTGGCGGACAACAAGCCACTTTGCCTTGGTGAAGGAAAAGGGAAGATTACATTGTGATGGAAGAGCTATTAATGTGGAGAAAAATGCCATGGGTTGTAACGCGGACCTAGGTTGATATGAGTATGATGATAGTTTGAATGCACCGTAAAGTGCGTTGGCGGATTCAGTCGCTGTCATGGCTGTCGACGATACCGCTGCTTTCCGTGCTGTCTTCCTTCAGCGTGTGTACCGCACTTTTGAGCAGTTCGAAAGTGACTTAAAGCGCTTTCAAATGCGTACTGCGTCATGTTTCTACAAGTCGGATGTCCTGACATCGGTTGGTTATAAGAGGAAAACCGGAAAAGAGTTGCCTGAGGGTGTGCGATACAAATCCGTACACTATAAATGCGTGCATTGTACACGAAGAGGATACACATGCCAGCGGTAAGTTCACATGTAATGTATGTGAGACGCTTATTAACTTTAGGTACAAAAGTTACTACTGCAAGGCACATATAGCCGTACGGCATAACGGCTGGTGCTACGACATGGTATCCTACAGCCGTCTGCACAGCCACAATTTCCATGTAGGTAAGCCGTTTCTGTATGTCACCAACAGACGGCTCCCGCGGCACGCGGAAGAGGACATCTATCGCATGATGCAGTCTTTCAAGGACACACGCGAGCTCCGGAGGTATGCGTTGAAGCACTACGGTAGAAGGTTGAACCGTTATGACCTCCGGAGCATAAGAGATAAGATGAAGGGAAAGGTAGAGGGAAACTCGGTTAACGCTGTCATACAATTGCTGGAGACCGCCGGTCAATGTAATGTAGAGTATGAGGAGTCCGAGGTACGCTACATCTTTTTTGTTCCCAGGTACGTACGTGACCTTGTGGAGCTTTATACTGAGGTATTGCTGGCAGACGCGACGCACCAGATGAACTGCGGTGGCTACATACTGTGGCACTGCATGTTGGTAGATTTGCATGGTATTGGGCGTTCCATTTTCTACGCCTTGCTTCCTAATGAGACAACGGCAGCGTACATGAACGCCGTGCGCAACATGCGGCTTATGTTACCAGCGACTGAGGCAGCACGGACGGTGGTGATTGATAAGTGCATGGCCCAGATGCATGCATTCCAAGTGGTGTACCCCTGCACGCGGATTGTATTGTGCCGTTTCCACCTACTGAAGGATGTCACCCGCCGTTGCAACGGGTTATCCACAAAAAGTGCAACCGACAGGTTGGTTATTAAGCAGTCCGTACGGAACTTAGTGTACGCTAGGACCTATCGGCTGTTCGTCAGGTATTTGACAGCCATTAAAGAGGGAAACGCCGACGCGCATAGATACTTAGTACGAACGTGGTTGCCATTTGTCTCATCATGGACGGCTCACCGTTTGACGTCCACCTGTTTGTTCGGTTGTTTCACAACGAACCGCGTGGAGAACGAAAATAGGCATTTGAAGAGTGGTCTTTCGGAGCGGACCTCTTTATTAGACCTGTTTACCGCGGTTGTTAACCGCGTGATGGATGCTCAAGCTCAGTGGGAAGATGTAATGGGTAAAACCGATTTGTCTCAGCATCCCATGGACTCTTGCTTGCATAGCCTAGGGCAGGCAGCGTTACAGTTTTCAGGGTATGCAAGAACGCGCCTGCGGTGCCATCACACTAGAGAGAAGGTGACAGTGACGGAGTTGTCCGATGATACATGTGTAGTGCAAGGGACCCGTAGAAGGTACACCGTGTTAATGGGTGAGGAGGTAACCTGCCAATGCAGCTTCAGCCGGCAATGGCTGCTGCCTTGTGCACACATTGTGCATGCATTGCGCGCTGCAGGCAGACCGGTTGACGAGGTATTGCGTAACAACCGGTGGGTTGTGTCACACGCGCAACAACCGCGTGTTACCGCCTCCACGTCCTCCGACGTCGTCCCCCTAGCGTCTAGCTCCACTGTTGCACCTGTAAGTAGGGAACAGAAGCTTCGGGAATGTAGCCAGGTTCTGGGTGATATTCAGGTTCAAGTTTGCAGTCTGGGCGATGCGAAGTATAGGGAGGTTATGGATCACTTGCGTGACTTACTGCGGAACCTTAGCAGCTCTCACGAGGAGGTTGCGGTTTCATTCACCGCAAACGTAATGGATTCAGCTGCCGAAGGGACGAGTGAAGGTACCACGGAAGGCACAAGGCGTAAGCAACGTTTAGTACCAATTCCAGAATCCTCAGCCAGTCAGGAGCATGAAAGGAAGACACTGCGTTTTCGAGACTTGCACACGAAAACGGCTAAGGTGTATAGGCCTCCAAGGAAGCGTCGCAGCCATGCACCACTCCCAGCCAACTACGACAATGACAAGTGCGCTTCGTGCCTCCAAACTGACTGCGAGGCACAGAGTGGACAGGTGGTTGACTGGGTCATGTGCTGCGATTGCCGCCTTTGGTATCATCAGGTATGCGTCTCGTACAGTGGACAGGAACACTTCACTTGCCATCGTTGTATGTAAGTCCTACTTTTTCATATTGCTACCTTTTTCTTTCATTCATAACCGTGTTATCCATTGCTTCCGCTTGATCGTTAGGTACACACACTGCTCCCATATGCGGTGCCTCCCCTACGTGACGTTTACGTCACGGGATCACACATACTGGGGTTGGTCAGGTGTGCCAACGGACATCAGAAGCACCCACAATTCCGCTGCCTTTTTAGGATGCGCATTTACTTATCAGTTTCTTCATGACAGCGCCATCTTCCAAGCAACCGGATTAACGATTGCGCTTTGCAAGGCACCGGAGTAACCTTCGTTGACAAGGTAAGAACCACGCTTGATGTATCATACATGGTACAAGTATTCCTAGCGCTCAAACTGCATTTCTCATATCACATCACCTCCCAGTTGCTTAGTGATCCGCCGCGTGGGGATGAGTATGAATTACCTCACCCATACGTGCGTGACCATTTCGCATGGGACTGAACACCTTATCCTTTCCTTTACCTTGCCTGCCGCTTCTATCTATGGTTGATTTAAGTGAACACCTGTTTTACGGTCCGACATTAGCTGCATTTCAGGCACTCCGTTCCCCCTTCGGCAATACGTGGCATCACGTTTGTTAGCGGCGTTGGATGACACATCCGCGTTCATCAGCAACTTCCGGTAGACCATAGGCTACAGGTTAGGGAGGCTGTGAAGGACGTCAACAACAGACGAGCCGCAAATGAACACCGTGCGTCCTCACTGCGAGGCTTGGTGATTATGTACCTGAGGTACATACGCCCGGTATCATTTCCCACTGTACACGGTCCCCCTTTGAAGGTGCACTAACCGAACATCGACATGTTTCTGCACAGTGTTAACAGGGATTCCGGCGTTCAGGTGTTGCAGGGGTGACTTGCAGCTTTCCCGTGGCAGCACAAAATTGTTCCCGTTCCCTGAGTAACTCAGATCTTCGTACCTCAACCTCCTATTCTCTACCTCTTCAGGAGCATTGATATCATTTTCCTTCTGTAATGCGCACTTATATTCCAGTGCACGCACTTATAGGGCACGAAACGTGCGCATTAACCGTTTGCCCAGGGAGGCCTAGGGGTGTTCAGATTTAGAATCACTTGCACTGGAACGATTGCAATCTCCCGTGAGTGCTCCTTCTTATGCACATCGTTGAGGTAGGATATGAGAAAGTGGTAGGTCTTGGTAGATCTTAAAGGAAACTCCTGAAACATCATGATCAACCCGTTACCGCCAACTTTCCCTGCACTAGCAGTCCCGGCAGTGTAAGTTACGTTAAGTAGTCACGCCGTATGGGGTAAATGTTACATCAAGGGGAATGAACGTCAATAAAATGAAGGATTGTATTGTATTCTCAACAGTCTACTAGCTAGACAAACAGCCAGCCTAAAACCATGGAGATAAGGAGATAAACAAGATTCAAAGCGTCATAATCATCGTGGCATGCTAGTTGAAGGTGAGCAACACACTTCAACTAATATGCCGCAGGAAGAATGGAACAGTTTGATAAAAAGCAGAACAAAACACTTTTAGTTTGTTTTCACACGCCGCTTTTGTTCTTTTTTGTCATTTTAATGTTTGTCGAATTAAACATGTGAATCAATACAATAATGTACACAATTATTCCACTGATTCCGGTTGCGGGCCATATCTTCAAGAGTCCTAAGCCATTGGCATTTTTCATCTTTGGGTCCCCATCCTGGAAGACGTACGGATACTACAGCGGATAGACACGACGTCAGCGATTTCATGTGCTGCCGCCAAGTGGAAGGCTGACCACCATGCGGTCGCCTCCAGCCAGGTCCTTGACGAGCGAATAGAGCGCGGCGGGGAAGACGCTCAGGTGCCATGCGTAGAACGTGACCGAGACATCTCAACTGGCGCAACAAAACCAGTTTGTTGAAGGAAATACTAGCATTAGTCAAGAGTTGTTGTAGATCCCGATAGAATTCCTCATTGACCGAGTCGCCACTGCAGTCAGTTGGAGCGTACACAGAGATCACAAACAAGTTGTGTCTCTCTTCGCGTTGCCTGTTGATTCTACACGAACCCCGAAGCCGAACCGCACATAATCGGCTATTAATAGGGAACCAGTCCAGTAGTGCCGCCTCGGCCTTGTCACTTAGTGCTATACCTACACCAGCCAGACCCGCTGAGGCTGCTTCTGGCTCTCCAGAAAGACGCAGGTGATATCTGGCTTCGTGGTCAGTGGGGGGTGTCAATGTAAGCACAGTGCTGGGATCTTGCAATCGGGTTTCTGAAAGGCAGCAGACATCAATGTCTAGGGAATGTAGAGTGCGCGCTAGACCGGCTTGCTGTCCAATCTGCATGAGTGACCGAACGTTGAAACACGCTAGACGGAACGAGGATCGGGGACGAAGGAGAGTCATAGGTTGAATTCCTTGATCTGCGGAGCAACCGGAATCGCAGCCAGATTGTTGAACAGATGAATCGGGTAACCGAAAGTGAGGATTGTTAGCAAACAAACAATTGGCGTGTGATGGAGTAGCGTGAAAGTGAGTAGCAGGAACAGTAGCTGATGAGCGCGTTGTAGTGAAGTCCATGGTTTTGCGAGAGGGCGTGATACTACCCGGTTGCCCAAACCGAAGTAGAGAGTTGACTTAGGGGACTCCACCCCGAGCCTTTGGCTAAATAACCTACCCGCAAGGCAGCGGGGCGAATTTAGGGAATCGCGCCCATTGGGAGGCGTTGACTGAATGATCAGTTCATGCGTCCTTTGTTTGGTAGATTACCAAACAGGGGCCCAATACTCCCCATGAAGTCAGCACAATTGCTGGAACACAATGCCCCACGGAGGTGGAACATTGTCGCCGAACACTTTGCTGGAACGGGGTACACCCGAACCACCCAGCTGGCACCACGGGGAGGTAGTTCGGCCAGCCAGCCAATGAAGGATAACAGCGAAGAGTGAAGAGAATGACCGAATAAAAGCTAACAGTTTGAAGATGGTTATGGTCAGGAGAAGAGAAAATCAAGGGAAGGGATAACCGGGAAGACAAGGTAACCTAGCCCGGCTAAATAGCCATGTAAACTCCGGTCCAACCTTATCTATCAAAATGCTGCAAGCTACCATTACGTATCCTCGAACCCGTCGTCAGTGCACTGAATACACACACAAGCTAGGTAGACCCACGGGGTACGAATGCCTCACGTAACACGTCGACCAATTGCTTACCTACTCTCGGAACCCTCTCGAGCTCCATTTTGTCCCGAACAAGACAGGGCGTGCAAGCCTGCACGCACCAATCCAGATGGGTGCGGATAAAGCGGAGAACCTCTACTTGCGGCCTTCTTCCAGCTGTCACCACAATGCAAAGACGATGAATGCACGACGCGTAGGTCTACGTGGTTGGAGACAAGGGGGAGTTTAACCAACCACAGTATGCACTTGAAACGTGCAAAATTTGCTGCCATACGAGAAACGGAAATATCCGCCTGATTTATGGGCTTAAGCCACAAAGTACACAAGTCCCAGAGTCTGTCCAGCGCATATTGTATGCCTCGGAAACTCCAGAAACATTAAGAACATACCATAAATTAACGTCATCAGCACCCGGATTAGCCACAGTATTCCAGTGCTCAATGTATTATAACCGTCTATACATGAAGTAAAACAGTTTAACACAAGCCTCGCCTGAGAATGATCTCAGCTAGATAAAACCCTACGCAAGCAAATATGGAGAGAAGTAAACCGTTACAAACAAGTGAAATAACACACCACAGTTAACCCGTTTACCTCCTGCAGCGACTCTCTCACGTGATATACTAAGCCCGCTGACGAACGAAGCACACGGACTAATACCAGTTGTGGGGCATTAAAACCGTTACCGGATCAGGATTTTAATAAATACATGGCAATTATGTTTCATTAAACATTTTCATCCGAAAAATATGCCAAATAACATATTACAAGGCAATGAAAAATATAAGAAATATTTACAAGATACCTAAATATGACTGATAAACTAAATAACATACCTATATTATCCACATATATGAAAGCAATCGATATATATCAGCATCATATATATATATACATGTATTCAATATACCATAGCAAACATATATAATATTAAAAAAACCAAGTACATCGAAATCTACTAGATAGAAATAGCGTTCAGCGATTGCATGGATGAATTATATCGCTAGGACTTGCCATTTCCCTTAACAATATATTACAGAACTTTCCGTATTTTCACGTATTGCGTATCCATCCACTATACAATTCTTCCCAAATTAATTATCCCATACATTACAAATTACGAAAGAAAGAATTTGTTGATAAGCCGTGAAATATACCTTCGTACCGTTGCAAACTACATTTACTTTCACCCATGCTGTAAACAAATGCGTGAAATATGGCGTTTCAATCAGCACTTCCCTAGCTGTAGCCGTGTGAAACTTTTAAAACACTTATATATCACACCAAACACGGCATTATATATTACCCATTTATTCAGCTGCCTTTTACATAACCCGCACGAAGCGTTTCAAGTAAAATACTATCTTTCATTTGATACGTACATCTTCTGTGCCGTAATCGTTCACATCACCATATATCACTTGCCTTCGAACCCTATAGGAAGATTTAATTCCTTTAAAACATAGCGCAGGTACTACTGCTACCATATGTCAGTGTCATCTCTCACTATATCTTCCCTTACAGATTACATCACCATTTCACCACGCAGCGACGGTGGCTGTCATGGCAACCAGGATTTCGTATTTCCTGACTACCTCCTTCGACCTTCGGTCGTCCATTTCAACACATACATGCTTTAACGTTTAACATCACATTATGGCATTAATGATCGTCCATTCGTAATTATCTTTCAATGTTCACACGCGGACGTATGTTCATACTACTCGTCTTATTTCCAAGTGTCGGATGTACCTCCGGTACTGTTATTTATTACCCCTTGCATCGACCGTTGTGCAGCACGTTACCCACGTAGGAGCGCAACAGCCGGCAACGCGCGGGCAAGATGGCGCACCTGGTACAAAATTGCAGTCCAGTATATATAGGCTTTGGATGGGTGCAAAGTAAAAACAAAATGTGCACCAGTCTGGATGTGAGGTTTGATGGAGTAAAATGTCATGGTCACTACAAATGTCGTCATTCCTTAACTATAATTGACATTGCCCCTAACTTGTCCTTACGGTCCATATGTGTCCGAGAGAAAGTAAGGAATTGCCTTGAAAATGCACTATTTTATCGGTTAATCTATTAAAGATTATTGCATCGATATCGAACCTTCCGGAATGTTCTACTAATGCATGTGATTAAAAAACTACTGACACATGGACAAAAGCTACGAGGAACCAAAAACCTTGATAGCTGACTTTTCGATTCTAGAAGTCGAAGGTCAGTAAGGGATCACTAAATTCAGCCAAGGCCCGCAGTAGGTCAGGTCAGGTCAGGTCAAAATCCGTGGACGAGACAGGCTTCCGCCTAACGAGCGTGCAGCTTCTTGTACCGGTAAGCGAACCAGAGCCCCCGGCACTTCGACTTTTATCGCCTCTCCTCTGCCTCTGCAAAAAGAAATGAAGCAAAAGCGAGA
>OX104062.1:20928719-20983893 GCA_944474145.2 Dicrocoelium dendriticum | reverse complement strand
GGTGCTCTACTGCTATATATGATATCCCCTGCACCCTTTGCACACTAGTGTGATGCTCGAGTTCGCGATGATTCACAAGTCTTTTCTTAACGTTTTCCGGCCTCCGATTCCGCTTACATTTGCTGGAGTTAGTGTAGTTTTGCTTGCAGGGTCACATATTGCAGCAATCGATGGGTTGCTTGCTGAAGAATGGGTCTATTAGGACTATACTTATGATGTAACCTTGTCCCTGGACAGTCGCGATGCAGCACAGCCCGTAATTTCGTCAAATTCTGTCAATAATCTATTGGATGCTGAGCGCACATCTTTCCGAAATCAGACTTCTATAATTATGATACAATTCTACAGGAACTTGTTATTTTGAGTCGAAAATTGGCACTAGTCTTAATTTATCATTGGTAGAATGTCTTTTTAGGAAGATTCCAATATCCACCAAGCTTTCTCTTTTTCAGCACTTGTCAAGATGGTTCTCTGTTCGACATGCGACATTTCGCTCACTCCCGAGGATCGCGTTGCACACATTAAAAGCGATTGGCATATCTATAACCTGAAGCGCATCGTCGCCGGTCTCCCTGCCATACCGGAAACCATGTTTACAGAAAAGAAACAATTTTTTACTGGACCATTGATTCAACCGGAAAAAGTATGTACTGAAAATCATGTAACATTAAAACATTAGAAAACATACTGCGATGTCTGCAAGACTCCCTTTGTCAACAGTCGATCATACGTTGCTCATTTAGCTTCAAGGAAGCATTCACGCAACGCGGAGTTAAAGCCCCGGTAAGTATCGATTGTAGTGGTGTACAATCAGCTCATGGAACCACTGTAAAACGGAAGCTTTGAACCGGTGTTGGAGTTTAAAAGATGATCTACTTGACGCTGAATCGAATTATCAGCAACCGCCTCAGCGGGGGGCTCGACAGTGAGTGGGAGTAAAATAAACTCAAGTCGCCTTGTCAATCGCCAAGCAAACGATTGAATTCTTGGCTGGGGATCCCCCAACTTAGCTTTCGGTGACTGTGGTGCCACGGTTCGTATGTATGTATGTATGTAATCTCAACAGCCTAGTAACTAGACATAGAGCCAACAAAACCATGGAGATAAGTGGATAGGAAACAGTCATTGCGCCACGGTTCGAGAATAATTGATTCAGTATTAGAATTCCTGAGAAATGTTCACTCCCAGGAAACTTAGTGATGACGCGGGAAACGTAGTGTGTGATGGAAGAACGGTACAGTTTTCGAATCCACTAGCTCAGTGAATAAGAAAGGCATAAGCAATACGCCGGTACGCAGTACTACTGACGCTTCCCTGCCGCGCAACCACCACCAGTCGCACGTGCGCTAAGAATACTGCTAGCGTCGCCTTGTTCCTACATAGGCTCGAATTTGCGCCGTCAGATTACAAGACAAGCTGGTTGTCTTTAGGCCACGGGCAGTGCTGAATAATGAACAACGCGATACGAGCCGGTCACCAAGAATTAGATGCTAGCAGCCGTCTGCGTAACCAACTTTCAAGAATAACGCTTTACTAGGTCAGCTAAGTAAGCGAATCCTCTTTCCGATAACGATTTGAACATGTCTGTTACGTTCCGAATTTAAGCAACTCTTGCGTGAGTAATCACCACAACCAATTTCTTGTCTTTTTTTTACTTTACTGATTCTCTTTACGGAATCACCTACGAATAAGATCACCCTTTATTTAACTGAGTGAACTCATTTAAGTGTCTTCTCGTGCTGGATCTTTTTCACCTTCCTCACTCTAGAATTTATACTTTTCCCGAAAGTGAGACCCATGAACATACAGTTATGGTACTGTAGTATGTTAGCTTAATGTAAGATGCCCCATTCGCTGTGGATCCAGGCTAGACACATCATACCGTTTGTGGTCATAGTTTACTGTTTGAGCAAAGCCGACCAATGGGTGATGGGCAAGTCAGAAAATAAGCAGTCATTGTCGATACAAATTCATCCCGCTTGGACAAGGCGGAAAGAGGAATCAGGATCGGCTCAACGTAGAAAGAACAAAGCCCAGCTGTATCGCGAACAACACCAACGTGGATTGTCCGAAACAATCGCATGTGGACTAAGCTTGTTGCACTGGTCACAGAGGCAAAGGGCTCATGCATTCGAGCATACTCGAGGCGGACACAGCAGTCGGAGCAGAGGTCGACCAGAACGAGCAGAAAGTGCGAACCAATGAACAGACAGACCGCAGAAGACGTAAATAGTTGGAACTAACTAATGCGACTCTGATAGCGCCCACCGATTAGTTGCAGTATACACGATGCCTTGCTTCACAAATATCAAATTCTGGTTGTTACCCAGACTTTTGTGTTGACCCTTGGAAGGGCTATACGATGCCATTGAGATGCGCTTGTTATTGGGCTTCACCAGAAGGTTGCTCCTTACAGAGTCCTGGGGCTGACTTGCCGAACTACCTCCTCGTGGTGTCAGCTGGGTAGTTCGGGCATACCCCGTGCCAGCGAAGTGTTCGGCGACAATGTTCCACTTCGGTGGGGCATTATAGTCCAGCAATTGTGCTGATTTCATAGGGAGTATTGGGCCCCTGTTTGGTGATCTACCAAATGAAAGCGTGAACTGAGCATTCAGTCAGCGACTCCCAATGGGCGCAATTCTCTAAATCTGCCCCGTTGCCTTGCGAGTAGGTTATTTAGCCAAAGGCTCGGGGTGGGGTCCCCTAAGTCAACTCCCTACTTCGGCTTGGGCAACCGGGTCGTATCACTCCCTCACAAAACCATGGACTGTACTACAACGTGCTCATCAGCTACTGTTCCTGCATCTCACATTAACGCGACTTCTTCACACGCCAATTGTTTGTTTGCTAAAAATCCTCACTTTCCGTTAACCGATTTATGTGTTCAACGATCTGGCTGCGATTCCGGTTACGCCGCGAACCACGGAGTTCAACCTATTGCTCTTCTTCGTCCCCGATCCTCGTTCCGTCTGGCGTGCTTCAACGTTCGGACACTCATGCAGATTGGACAGCAAGCTGGTCTAGCGCGCACCCTGAAGTCCCTCGATATTGATGTCCTCTGCCTTTCAGAAACCCGATTGCAAGATCCCAGCACTGTGCTTACATTGACATCCCCCACTGACCACGAAGCCAGATAGCACCTGCTTCTTTCTGGCTATCCAGAAGCAGCCTCAGCGGGTCTGGCTGGTGTAGGTATAGCACTAAGTGGCTCGGCCGAAGTGGAACTACTACACGTTCCCGATTAACAGCCGACTATGTGCAGTTCGGCTTCGGGGTTCATGTAGAATCAACAAGCGCCGCGAAGAGAGACGCAACTTATTTGTGATTTCCGTGTACGCTCCAACTGACTGCAGTGGCGACTCGGTCAAGCACGAATCCTACCGGGATCTACATCAGCTCTTTACTAACGCTAAAATGTCGGATGTCGTTATCCTTGCTGGGGATTTTAATGCACGCGTTGGGCGCCTGTTACCATACGAACGCCATCTTGGTGGTCATCACGCGCTCGATGAGAACCGCTCTGATAACTGCGGTAGGCTTCTCACGTTGTGCGGAAACAACCATCTGTTTTTCTCGAGCACTAACTTTAGGCGTACGAAGAAGCGTCCCGCAACGTGGCGTCTCCCTTCGCCAACACAACCGGGATCTCATATTGATCACATTGCAATTAGCTTCAGCTGGCGTGGCAGCGTACTGGACTGCAGGTCCTTTTGGTCTACTATTCTTGACTCAGATCATGCACTGGTCTGCGCAAAAATCTGCATGTTTTGGGGGTCTTGAAACACGAAACACTACAAGTTTGATGTAAACAGATTAACTGATTCCTCTGTCCAGGCAAGCTATCAGTCTTCACTGACATATGCACTTAGTTGCAATCCACCGCAAGAAGTGGAACAACACTGGACTTGTATACAGAGAGCGATGACCATTTCCGGACAGTCAAGCCGCGGGCTAGCTCGACGCCCCTTGAAGTCTTGGATGTCTGCTCGTTCTTTGGACCTGTTCGAACGCCGCAAAGATATCCCTGCGGAATCAGATTGCAACGAGCGGCGCCGTTCTGCCAACCGGCTGCTCAAGCAAAACCTACTCAAGGATCGCAAGGCATGGTGATCTGAGTGTGCTTTAGAGATGGAGACCGCTGTCCTCTGGCAAAACTCAGGCCTTTCCAACTCACTCAGTCCACTGGCTTCAGGAAGCCTGGCGTCAATGAGGTCATTTACGAGGTGGATGAGTCTCCGATCACAAACCGACAGAGGCGTATGGACTCGCAGTTCGACTGGCCTCCACCATCTATCAGTACATGCAGTACAGCGTGTTGGCTCGTCCCTATGAATCCACCCAGCGAAGCGGAAGTCTTCATCGAGATTCGACGCTTGAAGCGGTTAAAGGCTGCCGGCTCAGACGGACTTCTTCTGGAGCTGTTCAAGTACGGTGGCGTGGCGATCATTAACCAGCTAACCGCGCTGTTTGCAAAAATCTGGCGTGAAGTGAAAGTGCCTTCCTCTTGGGGCGAATCAGTTATTGTCTCGGTTTTCAAGAAAGGCGCTCGCGCTTCATGTACAAATCATCGCGGGATTAGTCTTATTTCGGTTTCCTCCAAGCTGTTGGCATCCATTCTGCTCTGTAGACTAGCCGCAATACGTGAATCATCTTACCGTGAAGAACAAGTTGGTTTCCGTCCCGGCGCGGATCAAATCTTCACGCTCCGCCAGCTCCTCGAACATCGCCACATTTATCACAGACCCACTATCGTTGCATTCTTAGACAGACGTGCCGCTTTTGACTCAGTTGATTGACCTGCTTTATGGTGTTGCTTGCTAAAGAACTGGGTGCCAGAGAAATATACCGCCATCTTACGAGCACTTTACCTTCATGGCAAGCTTTCCTCGCAATTTGCTGTCAATAGCGGTGTGCGACAGGGCTGCCCTATGTCCCCATTCCTCTTCAACTTCGCAATGGAAGACGTTCTGTCGAATGCTCTAGGTTTCCAACATTTTGGCCTGGAGCTTCTACCGGTTGAGCGCCCGGCCGACTTAGAGTATGCTGATGATATCGCCTTACTTGGTGACGATCCTCAGAGTATGCAACTCATTCTTGATCGTTTGGTGGTTGAAGCATCTAAGTATGGCATGAGCTTCGCCCCATCGAAGTGTAAAGTACTGCTCAAGGATTGGCTTTCACCTGCTCCCGTGCTGAGTTTGTCTGGCCTCTAACGATTGACCAATCTGGTATGAGTGACTCTGAAGGTGCAAAAGCACCAGCTAGCATAGCTCAATGGATCGCTGAGGCACACAAACCATCGCTTCACGGTAAGGTCCAGCCTCATTGCGATGGTAATGCTCCCGTGCTGAGTGTCGAAGGTGCACAACCTGAACAGGTAGAAAGTTTCATCTACCTTGGGAGCTGTGTTTCTGCTGACGGCACTATCAGCATAGAAGTTTCTATTCGCATCGCTAAAATTTGATTAACATTTGCCCATCTGAAGCACTTGTGGCGTGGCGACGTCCCATTCTCGCTGAAAGGCCGCGTTTACAGCGCATCTGTTCGCTCAGTATTATTGTATGGGAGCTAGTCCTGGCTGATTGGTGTGGAAGACATGCGTCATTTTTCTGCCTCCGATAACCGTTGCTTACAGAGGATTGCTCGTGTTTGGTGGCAACATCAAGTTCATAGTAATGACGTTCGACGTCGCATTTTGGGGAATGTGAGTATTCCCTTCAACATACTGTTTGCTGCGCCAGTTGAGATGGCTCGGTCACGTCCTACTCATGGCACCGCGTCGCGCTTTATTCGCTCGTCAAGAACCTGACTAGAGGCGACCGCGTGGTGGTCAGCCTTCCACATGGCGACAGCACATGAAATCGCTGACGTGGTATCTAGCCGCTGTTAGATCCGTACGTTTTCCAGGATGGGGACCCAAAATGTGAAGTGTTTCAACTCAAGTAGAATGCCCATTTGTTACGTCAACTTTCGAAAGATGAACAAAACACGAAGCTTTGAGCAAACAATTTCCGATTACTTCTTCATCAGGCTCATACAGTAATATACATTGGGTTAACGTCTGTTGCAATCGTTAGTGTAACAAAGAAACAATTGATGAGAAAATTTAACTTATGATCGTGATGGCATTTACCTGATCACATGACTGAAGTCAGGTGAATTTGCGGAGTACCATTACTTCCTTCACTACAACTTCCCTGGCTGACCACCAGCCGTGAACGAAGTAATGGTACTCCACAAATTCACCAGTCATGTGATCAAATGAATGCCATCATGATCACAGGTTAAATTTTTTGATCAATTGTTTCTTTGTTACACTAACGATTGCAGCAGACGTTAGCCTAATGTATATTACTGTATCAGCCTGATGAAGAAGTAATCGAAAACAATTGTTTGCTCAAATCTTCGTGTTTTGTCTATCTTTCGAAATGTGAAGTGCCAAATGGTTTGAAGGCATGGCCCGCAACCGGAATCAGTGGAAGTATTATGTACCGTATTGTATTGACTGAATGTTTAATAATTCAAACATCGAAAATGACAAAAAGAGCAAAATCGGTGTGTGAATAACAAACTAAGCATGTTTTGTTTTACTTTTTGTTGAAATTTTCCTTTCTCCCTGCGGCATAGTAGCTAAAGTTTGTTGCTCACCTTCAACTACTATGCCACGACGATTATGACATGATGACTTCCCCTTATCCGATAATCTCCATGGTTTCTGTCGGCTCTATGTCTAGTTGCTAGACTGTTGAGATTACATAAACACCTTAATGGAGAATCTTATATCCAACTGGCATCCGAAGCATGAACGACAACCTTTTGTGTTCATTTTAGTCATTGTGAGGAAGCTTAATTTTACGTTTTATTAGTTGTTTTATATGTTATCCATCAAAATTCCGTGTTTTCCTCTTCAAGCACTCATAACGATTCTGCTTCAAATGGCCCGGTAAAATCATCCGCTTTAGAGCCAACAGAGACTGATGAACCTCCACAAGCACTGCGTTTGGGTTCCTGTCTATTTTGTGACCGCGTTTTACCACCAGACATGACGTTGTGTGAATCAGAAAGAGACGAGTCGCTGGCCCAAAGAATCCTGATGCACATGTTCGACTCGCACAGTTTCCAACTTCCATACCCCGATAATATCGTTAATGCTCCTGGTTTGCTCCGGGAACTTGGTCGAATTGTCGGTAAGGAGAGAGCGTGCCTAGCCTGTGGTCGTCAATTCTATGGTCGTCGATTCGACAAAGCCGACGACATGCAGTCCAACAGCGTTGTCGCCCTAAAAGCCGTTCGCAACCACATGCTGGACAAGGCTGGTCACATGCGTGTTTGGTGTGGTACAGACGATCCTGTCGAGGTGGCGTTGCTGGTTGCAGAAAATGAGGAGCAAAATCCCGGCTGTTCGGAACCTCATCCAGCCGCTTTAGCCGGTGGTGAACTTTTCAGTCAATTCTATGACAAGTCTGTAGTCGTACCTCCCTTACTACTGGTAAGTTTTACTGTTTGATATCCCCATGTTCTCAAGGTATTTACAATTATCACTGTCGTCGTCGTCATCATTCTGAATTATCCAGTAATATCTTTTGAACCTTTTTCGGCAGTAATTCTGTCGTTCTAGTGTGCCTTGATCCTATGGAGGAACCGGCAAAGGAGAATACTCAGTCAGTCAGGTTTACCTCACATATAAAATATCCTGATGCGCCTAAACGTCGGACGATCGTAAATCGCGAGGTACGACGAAGTGTACGTGTACGTAGAGTCCGATCGTGAATGGAGCAGACAGCGACGCGCACAATCACAACAATCCAGCGGCAACCAAGGTAGAACCACGGAAGAGGAGCTCGAAACCAAGTGTATCTATATATATAGTTAATTAAAACAAAGCTGTACAACAACTGCATCGAAATAGCTAAATGTGAAAATGAAAGATAAGCAAATTATTTGCAATCGCTACAGTACTCCCCCCTAGAGCGTGCACTAGGGAAACGCTCGACAAAGTGCCTACGGAACGTACTGAGCAAGCTTAGGTGGAAGGAAAACAACACGACCAGAACGTGTGTGTGTGGAGCTGCGTGTAGTCGGAGGGCACAGAAGACTCGGTGTACGGGCGTCAGTGTGTTGTTGGGTAGGGGGTAATGAGTCAGGGGCGGGTGTATGCTGAGGGGAGGAAACGGGATCAATACTATCGATTGTAGGTTCAACGTAAGCTGGTTTGAGTCGGTCGATGCTCACGGATTCTTTTGATCCATTCTTATTCAACACGAAGTACTTGGGTTTCCGTGATAAGACCTGATACGGGCCTTCATAGGGCGGAGTTAAAGGTCTTCGGACGGCGTCGACGCGGGTGAACACAAACGGACACTTGTGCAAATCGGGGTGGATTTGCTGTTTACGTATGTTAGGCCGCGTAGACGTTGGTCGAATGGATCGAAAATGCTGTTTGAGGCGTTCAGCGTACGAGGAGGGTTCTAGTTCGCCGGTGGTGCGAGAGTCCAGTACCAGGTAGTCTGAGGGTCGTCCTGAACACGAGATCTGCTTGGCAGCACCCAATGTCCTCTTTGATTGTATTGCGAATACCAAGAAGGATCGCAGGTAGACGCTCAGACCAGCGTGAGTCGGATGAACTAGCCATGATGGCAACTTTTAATTGTCGATGAAAGCGCTCGACGAGGCCATTGGCAGCGGGGTGGTACGCGATGAGTACAGCCTAATAAACGACTGAGATCACGGAACAGTGTGGAACTGAACTGAGTCCCTCTGTCGGTAGTGATGGTGGATGGAACACCAAACAGAGAGATCCAAGATTCGACAAAAGCACGAGAAACAGATTCGGTAGATGTGACCAACGGGTAAAACGGTCAACACACGTTAGAAGATGGGTGGGACCGTTGGAAGGAGGTAAAGGGCCAACAATATCTACGTGAACATGTCTAAAACGTGCGTCAGGAAGTGAAAATGTACCTGGAGTAGTGACTGTGTGGCGATGAACTTTACTGCTTTGACAACTAAGACAATGTTTAGCCCATTGTCTAATATCTGAACGCATATTGTGCCAGAGGAAGCGGTCGGTAATGAGATTTACGGTGGAGCGGATACTTGGGTGTGAAAGACCCTGTAAATGATCAAAAATGGTTCGACGAAATGATCGTGGGACAAAGGGTCTAGGCTTACCGGTTGAAAGGTCACAGTAAACTCTTATGTCAGAGTTAAGAACGGGCAGTTGTGTGAGCTTCAATGAGGGGTTTGAGCGAAGTTGGACAAGCTCAGGGTCATCGTTTTGAGCGGCCGCTATTCTCTCTCAGTCGATGGGTGTTGACGACAGCTGATTCATATGAGCGCGGGACAATGCATCGGCAAAAGCGTTGTTAGAACCGTCGATATAACGAACATCAACACAAAACTGTGAAAGATAGTCCAGATGACGCGTTTCTCGGGGTGAGTCACGATCCGAGGCGGAACGGAAAGCGTACACCAGTGGCTTGTGAGCTGTCAAGAGTATGAAACGACGTCCTTCTAAAAGGTGACGGAAATGTTTCACAGTCAAGTACATGGCGAGCAGTTCACGACCAAAGGTGCTGTACCTGACCTGAGCAGGTTAAAGCTTCCGTGAGAAAAACGACAGCGGTTAAAATTCGTTACCAACTAACTGTTGCAGAACTGCACCGACAGCGGAACTTGAAGCATCCGTCTTAAGGACAAGTGTAGCGTCCTCAGTGCTGTTCAAGTGATGGAGAGAGGTAACGTCACTAAACTTCTGCTTGACGGCCGTGAAAGCTGCTTCAACTTCTGGGGTTATGGTTAACGTCTTTGAGTTTCCTTTCAATAAGTCGGTAAGCGGATGAAGTAATTCAGCACAGTTGGGTATGAATCTGGCGTAGTAGTTGATCATAGCGAGAAATCGGCGTATGTTTCGGACAGATTGGGGCATCGGATAGTCGAGGATCGCTTGAGATTTATCCGGGAGGGGTTTAATACCTTCACCATCGATCTTGTGACCGAGAAATGCGACCGTTGGCTGACTAAATTTGCATTTGTCCGGGTTGATGGTTATACCGTGGCTTTCAAAGCGTTCGAAAACCATTCGGAGGTGTGATAAATGCTCGTCGGGTGTGGCGCTTGCGATCAAAACATCGTCAATGTAAACGTAGACGAAATCAAGGCCACGGAGGACCTGATCCATAAAGCGTTGGAAAGACTGTGCTGCGTTCCGGAGGCCGAAAGGCATACGAAGAAATTCGTAAAGGCCAAATGGAGTGATCACAGCGGTTTTTGCGATGTCTTCCTCCGCCATTGGAATCTGGTGGTAAGCTCTGACTAAATAAATAAATAAATAAATAGTTTATTCTCATCATTGCGAGGCACACCATCAAGGGCGTGATCATGGTAATTCAGACATGTACGCTCGGCAATTACACAAATTAGTACATTTTGACAAATAGCATAGGAATGTATGTGTTTGTTGACATGTATAAGTATGTTTATGTCTGTATTTGGAAGTAACCATGTTGTGTGATTAGGTAAATGTGACTCTGTGTTTGTTTGTTGGGTTCGCCATCGAAGAAGAAAATCAATGGACCGCTTCATAACGGATGACGTTCGTGATGTGTGAATGATCCTCCGGAAAAGGGAAGAGACAGTGACTTTATTTAGTGGCGAGTCACATCCGCCACGTCACAGTGTTGTTAAACGGATATCTGTGGTTTTTTTATAAGGAGAACGCTTGCCAGGCGAAATCCCACCACATCCTGGAACACTGCCGCCGAACCATTTGCTGGAACGGGATTTACCCGAACCACCCAGCTGACACCACGGGGAGGTTGTTCGGCTAGCCAAGTGAGAAATCGTGGATATGGTGGATAGGATACCTATCCGGAACAGTGATGTTGAGAGCACGGTAGTCACCGCATGGTCGCCAATCGCCTGACTTTTTAGACACCAGATGGAGAGGTGATGCCAAGCAGCTGTTTGAAGGACGAACAATGCCGAGATCAAGCATGTGTTGGAATTCCTTTTTAGCTGCCTGAAGTTTGTCAGGGCGCAAGCGTCGAGCTTTAGCAGTTACTGGCGGACCGGTTGTAACGATGTGATGGCGTACATCGTGTTTAGGGTGGGAAGTATCGTTACTCGCTCGAATGAGGGATGGGAATTGTCGGAGCAATGAGCAGTACTGTGAGTCATCAGGTATGAGGATGCGAAGCCCGAGAGAATTGACTGAAGCAAGTTTGCAGGGGATGCTTAGAGACGTAGTGTCGTCTCGTAATTTCCCACAACGTAGGTCGACCACAAGACCGAACTTGCTGAGAAAGTCGATTCCGATGATGGGCTTTTGCACATCAGCGATGGTGAAAATGAAAGGGAAGTTAGGCCGTAGTCCGAGACTCAAGGTAAGTAATTTCTGGCCGTAGGTAGCGATTTTAGTCTGATTAGCTGCCGTAAGCATTGGACCAGCTGGTTGCGGGGAGCGTTTTTCCAAAGAGCGGGGGAGAACGCTGACTTCTGCACCAGTGTCACCCAAGAAGTGAAGCTTGGTTGTGGAGCCAAATACGTACAACAGGCGACTAATAACCTGGCCAGCGACAGCCGCCGCCATTACTGGCTGGCCATGTGGTTTCCCGACGTAGGAGTTGAAAAGGCTTTAGGGTGTTTACACCCTGGACGGCACTTACGCGCTGCGTCTCCGAAGCGGTGGTGATAATAACAATAGCGGTGAGACTGTCGTGTATGAGAGCTGCTAGAACGTCTGGATCGAGAAGCGGATTGTCGCGAAGGAACGCGGTCGCGTTTGAGATGGGACAAGGTGAGCTCTAGGTTAGAAAGTCTCTCATTGATTGTATCAAGTAGCGTGGTTCCGGAGAGGTTGCTTGAGCTAGTCTCAACGACGTGGGATACCGACGTTTTAATAAAGCGTTCGTGAACTTTATCAGAAGCTTCTGCCAGTTCGTCTAGCGGAAGATCGTCGGCGAGCACAGCTAAAATAACCGTGGTATTCGTAGGAAGCCAATTACTCCACAATTGGCGGAGAACGGAATCATCCAGTATGGAAGAACCGACGAGGGAACGCATGTGTCGGAGTAACTGAGACGGCGTTCTATCTCCAAGCTCAACGCCAGAGAGCAACTGCTGAAGGCGTGTCTCATCTGAGGCTGTAGTGCGCTTTAATATGGCTGCCTTAAGTTTATCATAGGGGACTCTAGGGGCATGGGATCAAGGATGTCGATGACCTCTGAGGCGATGTTGGACGGCAGGCGAGCAGTCACATATGAAAACATTGTGGACTCGGATGTGATCTTACGAAAACGGAAAACAGCTTCTACCTGAACGAATCAAACATGTGGGTTATAAACGTCAAAAGAAGATAAAACGAGTCAAAGGGAATGTTCCGACGCATTAATAGCGGGCGCGTGATCAGACATTGTGTAGAAAAAAGGAAAAATATACACAAAAAATAAATAGAAATACGGGGTCACCAATTATATGGAGGAACCGGCAAAGGAGAATACTCAGTCAGTCAGGTTTACCTCACATATAAAATATCCTTATGCGCCTAAACGTCGGACGATCGTAAATCGCGAGGTACGACGAAGTGTACGTGTACGTAGAGCCCGATCGTGAATGGAGCAGACAGCGACGCGCACAATCACAACAATCCAGCGGCAACCAAGGTAGAACCACGGAAGAGGAGCTCGAAACCAAGAGTATCTATATATATAGTTACTTAAAACAAAGCTGTACAACAACTGCATCGAAATAGCTAAATGTGAAAATGAAAGATAAGCAAATTATTTACAATCACTACAGTTCTCGTCCTTCCTGGTCGTATTTTGCTCGTGTCCTCCTCAGACCAGTTTGTCTCGTTTTTTCATTGTTAAAGTCGTTTTATGCTATACTTGTTGGTGTAACTCACTCACATTAGTTATTTTGACTTAGCTCATTATAACCACCTGTACTAGTTTATTATATTTTATGTGATTCTACATTACGCTGATTTACTGGTATCGATCGGTGCGTTTTTTGAAACGGCAAAGCAGAGACCTTGTGGTATTTGCTCTAAAGGCGTTGGACATCGCGCAGATGCGATTACATGCAGTTTACGCAGTGTAAAGTTTCATATTTCGTGTGTAGAGGACCGTTACCTAATGAGTTCTAGTGCTGGGGCAAAATGCGATCTTAGGCAAAAACACAAAATAGAGGAAAAATCAATGAACTTGCTTTATAGTTCCTTCTTCAATCGATGTTAGTCCGATGCCGACTAGAGATTCTAACATATAATCCGAGTAATGGATAGACGTGGCAGCAGCACAATCACAAGCAGCAGCAAAACCGAAAGCAGCACGACGCGAGCGCGTAGAATTTGTTGTATTCAAAATTCGTGAATTTAAGCAAATGGTACAAAATGATCGGTAACGGGAATGATAAAAACAAAGATGAAATACCGTGTAATCACAACCACTACACGTGCATTGGTCTGTCTGTGGACCAATTCCGTGTAATTCGGCGGATTCAGCACGATTTTTTGAAGACCGTTTGTAAGCATTGTCAGTCTAAACTTGGGCAGAATGGAGCCAAAAATCCTGGTATGCGGATCAGTAAAGCGAAGAGCGCTAAAACGCGCAGCTCGATTAGTCCTACACCACACTCAGAGAAAGTACCAGCGCTTAGTACAACAGCGAATTTATCCCTGGAGCAAAGTACTAGCGTTCCGGCAGGCTCGCCTTCAAGTCCTACGATTTCTTCGGTTAACACTAAAGCTCTAATTCGTAATAAGCAAATTGGTGATAACGAATGGAAAATGCAAATACCAAAGAAACCAATTACAATATCCAGCGACCTGATGCGCCGCAAGCTCATGGTCTTTCACGCTCCTGAATCATGTGATTCCAATCCTCTGGTGCGCTATGAACATGATGTCGAGTTTTTGCAATCTCTGATTGATAGACTGCTCGACGTGGATAAGAGCAGGCTCAAAGTGAAACAGATCGCTCGTCTAGGGAAGAGAACCGAGGGCAAAAATCGACCTATGAGAATGACTTTTGTCGAAAAGGCAAGTTGTAAGTTAATGTTGTCCCGCCTTAATAAACTGAAAGGTCTAAAGATCCAGCAGACAGGGAGAAACTCTAGCTACGCACGGACGATGAAGAAACAAATTTCCGTATTGTAACTTTTCGGGTAGTTACCCGGATTCTTCCGCGAATCCAGATCAACTGGTTTCGGATGCTTCAGGCGCGCCCAACGGTTCCTACAACAGCCTGCGCGTAGCCTTTACTAACGTCTGCAGTCTGATGAACAAGCGCGATGAGCTGTACTACTTTGTAAGCTCTCAGCGACCAGACATATTAGGCTTTGCTGAGACATGGTTAAACTCCGACGTAACCGCCCAAGAAGTGGAAATCAGCGGATACTCATGCTTCCGCTGTGATGGACCATCAAATAATCGTGGGGGCGTTCTACTTTACATAAAGTCTTCTTTGTGTGGGAGACTAGTGAGCGCCTACCGAAACCCTGATGGTCTATGTGAACAGTTATGGTGTTCGATCCACCTCAGACGCTGCGAGATGCTCGTGGGGGTGGTATATCGCAGTCCACTGAGCTGCTGGTTGCCGCATGTCTGCAGCCCCATAAGTCGTCAGCTGTTCCTACTCATGGGTGATTTCAACTTACCCCGAATACACTGGCCTGAGGCTGAACTTCTTCCCGGCCATTGTGAAGTCGATAGAAAGTTTACGGAGTTGATATTTGAAACTGGGGCCACACAGCACATCAGTCAACCGGCACGCATAACTGCGCGCGCGACTCCATCGTATTTAGACCTGCTTTTGACTGGCTATGAGCAACGTGTGCATGACATTCAAGTCTTAGAGCCTCTGGAAGCGAGTGACCACTCGATGATCATAACCGGCTTGGAACTACTGCTGCCGTATTCATCCCCGCTGGAGCCAGCCTTCAACTATTGGAAGGTGGACTTTAATGGCCTCACTCGAGCAGCGAGCCAGATGGACTGGTCTTTCCCAGAGGATTCATCTATTGAAACCTGTTGGAGTATCATTAAAGAGGAAGTGAAATCGTTGTGCGTCCGATTTGTACCCCTCAAGTATCGGAAAGTTGGGCCAGTCAAACCACATTGGTTCGACAAGGAGTACAGCAAACTGGCCCGACGACGACGCAGACTATGGAACAAATTCGTGTTATCTGGTTCCGATGAAGACTGTAAGGCATTCAAGGTACAGCGAAATCTCTGCAACAACGCGAAAACAAAAAACGTAGAGACTTCGAAGAGCAGCTTGCAACCGCCGCAAAAACTGCTCCCAAGAGGATATTCGCCTGCGTGAAGCGGCGCCTGTGGCCTGCAGGCAATGTTCCAGTGTTGGAAGGCTCCGATGGACAGCCCCTAACCTCGAGCACAGATCGTGCGTCCGCATTGACAGTACACTTCGCCTCCGTATTTGCAAGTGACCAGGTGTCTGTAACGAATTGGACGAGTACCGCCCCTGCTGAACTAGACTGCAGTATTGAAGATGTATGCAAGCTTCTAGCAAATCTTGACGGGAAGAAGCCTGCTGGGCTAGATGGAATTCACCCACTGATTCTCAAGTCCCTAACGGCCATCATCTCGCCTTCTGCAACTGAGCTGTTCAACAGGTCACTATCCACTGGACTATTACCGGGAGACTGGGAGTGCTCAGTCGTAAAGCCCATACCGAAAGGTGATAACTCTAGCAAAGTGGATAACTACCGGCCGATCTGTCTGACTGCTGTTTTGGCAAAGACGCTCGAGAAGATCGTGAAGAAGAGCCTTCTGTAGCTTCTCTAGTCGAAAAACCTGTTGACCTCCGCACAGCATGGTTTCGTGAAAGGTCGGTCGTGTATCACCAACCTACTGTTGACGAGGCACGAATTGTTACAAGCGTTGAACCAAGGCAGATCGGTCGACATCATTTACGTTGACTTCAGGAAGGCTTTTGACAAAGTAAATCATGCAGTGCTCCTCAATAGGCTGAGGGTGTGTGGTGTTGGTGGCTCGCTGCACCAATGGATCAGGAATTTCCTTGTTGATCGAAAGTGGAGGGTCCAGGTGGACAACCATTTAACCGACTGGTATCCATCGAGCAGTGGCGTGCCCCAAGGCACTGTACTGGGGCCGACTTTGTTTCTCATCCATGTAAACAATGTGCCTCAGCTACTCCAATCACCTTGTGCGTTGTTCGCAGATGACTTGAAGGTGTGGAAAGTAATCCGCACACCCAGTGATTGTGACATGCTTCAGCAGGACATCGACCGCCTTTCCACGTGGTCTGCAAAGGTCAACCTTCCGATCAACCCAGTCAAGTCGCAATCCATGAGGCTGGGTAAGTGTGAGCACAGTCGAACCTACCCGGTGGCTGCTCAACCGTTGCATCCCGCGCCTTTCGTGCGCGACCTCGGTGTACTCTCACGCTACGACCTAAAGTCCACGGACAACACGAATAGGCTTTACCAAAACTGCCTTCGTATGCTTTGGGCGCTCAGGCGCAACTTCAGCATCTGGCCCGAAGAGATCGCCACTCGCCTCTTCGTCTCAATAATATGACCAATGCTAGAGTATGGCTCTCCCGCGTATTGTCCAATCACCCGGGGCGAGGTAGAAAAGATTGAGCGAGTGCAGCATGTAGCCACCAGGTTGATTCCCAACTTACGAGGTGTGCCGTACGAAGACCGGTGTAAGAAACTAGGGCTGTACACCCTAGCTTATCGTCGACTGAGGGTTGACTTCATCATGACGCACCGGATATTACATCTGGGTGATTACCCTATGCTGAAGCCGCTGCTTCATCTGCGCACACCAAGCAGTACACGAAAACACCGGTACAGGCTTGTCGTACCGGATTTGAAGCGGGTCGCTCACCAACTCTGTTTGGAACGCAGAGTGGTGAATGTATTGAACGGCTTGCCGCAGCAAATAGTTTAGGCAAAGTCGGTGTCGGAATTCAAGAAGTTCCTGGACAAACACCTTACCGACGCAAAATATATTGAGCGCAACACAACATAACGGAACTTTGTAACTAAGTGACATTAGATGCAGCTACACAGAGCAGACTCTTCTTGCTGAATCCAATCAGTAATCAGTAAACATCATCAACGGTAGCGGCGCTTTATAACGGTTTCCTTTTGTCACACAGTTATAACTCATTGCAGATGACTCTATAAGGAGTAAGTTTGAATAAAGGGGGCTTAATATATCGCTAAATGCATCAGGAGAATTTTTAGAGCAAAGACAACATATGAACGCCGTACATGCACAAATAGCTGGATGCCGAGTAAAGATGGGGCGTCACTGTCGGCACAGCTTCCTTATGGATCTCAAATCCTCAACGTTGACCTACTCTCATCTCAGCATCACACACACTTTAAATAAGAATCCTGCTAGGAGCATATAGGAGTTTACCCATTGATTTCGGTTGTGGACCATATTCTATGATGTCTACTGCCAGATACAGAATGGATCACATCAGCCCAAGCATCCCACGTAGCGACCAGAGGCCTCATTTCGCGTTGTCAGCTCAACACCTGTCCCCCCCTCCGAGATATTGGTAACGTCTCAGGAGCTACAGAAGTAGATGTCACTTCAGTATAAGCTCCTGATCTGATTTGCCAGACCTCTGACGACTGGTTGACCTAACAGAAGTAGCTCTAAAAGTGTCAAAAGACCCCACCCAGCGCAGTTTACTTGATCGGCACATCCACTTATGGTCCTGTTTTGTGTTGGTCTATGAGAGCCGAGCTAAAGCATTACTTCCACGCAAGTTTATTATAACAGACTACGCCTTCCTGCTCCGCTTCCATTCTGGTAACAAGATATACCGACACTTCCTAATTAGTGGACTCCAGGTAGGAAAGCCACAACAACAGCGACGACAACAACAACAACAACAACAACGAAAAAGCACATCAGCCATTTGAACTGATGCTTCGCTGCCATACAACTATGATGACTTAAGGAATAAAGAATAATAAGGAGTGAAGGGGGACTTACCTGAAAACCATAATGCCCTAAGCGAACTTTCAGGGTCAAGACGCTTACATCTTGTGTTAACAACATACCGTTACAAACATCTGGCAATCGCGCTAATTTAAGGCGGCATCAGTGAGACAGCTTCCTTGCACCTTTCACTGCGCACCATCATAATCAGCCATTACCCCGCGGATGACTCAGCACCAAACACACGTTGCAGGCAATCAGACTAGGAGACGGCAGCAGACGCGCCACTGGTGTCGGTTGCGAGCCATGTCCTGTAAAGTCTCGAGCCAAGCACAAGGTGAGTCACGTGGACTCCACCCCGGAAGGCGAGACGGACCAACGGCACCCAGTTTGGTCGTCAGTGACTTCATTTCCCGCTGCCAACTCAACTTCTGTCCACCTCGAGCCTTGCGCCACCCTACATCTGGCAGACTAAACAAGCTCCTCCTAGGTAAGCGGTGACCAGGCATACGTACCACGTGTCCGAGCCAACGCAACTTATTCAGTGCTATCTGTTGTTCTAGGGAGCTAGCATGATTATCACCACCTAGTACTCGCCTACGCACATCATCGTTGCGGACACGCTGGTGCCATCCGACACCAGCAATGCTTCGCAGGCAACGATGATCAAAGACTTGAAGGCACCTCAGATCGAAGAGGCCAAGTCTCACTACCACACAGCAGAACGGCCCTCACTGTGGCCTTGTATACACGGCCTTTCAGGCGGAGGGAAACTCCCTTCTGTCGCCAAAGATGCCTCAGGTTCAAGAAGGTAGCTCTGGCTTTTGCAATGCGTGGGCCGACATCAGTTTCTATGCGCCCATCATTGCTGATGCAGCTGCAAAGATAAGGGAATTGATCAACCACCTCGAGTTTCTCGTTAGCAAGCGTTAAGGGATCACCAAGTGGCTGGTGGTCCTGCAGCAACACTTTGCACTTTGAAGGTGCGAAGTGCATACCAAATAATGGGACCACTAGACAGGCTAATCAGGGTTGATTGTGCCGCGTAACACCGTCGAAGAGCAAGACGATATCGTCCGCATAATCTAGATCAACCTTTCACCAGGCAGCACTATAACGCCTACATCGTGAGATTCCGCAAGGGAACACTCCATGATAGAATCCACGACGAAATTGAACAAAAATCAGACAACCCTGACGAACGCCACGTGTGGTCAGAAAGCTATGCGACAGGTCACTGTATACTCTGATGCGGCCTGTAGTGTTCGAGTATAGAGCACGAGGGGTGTTCACATATTTCGTGGGAACACCTTTCCGCGCAAGTAGTTCGAACAGAATACATCGATCAACTGAATCGAACACACTTGAAATCGAGGAACACAGCTATTGTCAGTCGGCGGTATGCGTGGCGCTGCTCTAGCACCTGCCGCAGAGTAAATATATGTTCTATACAGCCACGTCCTAGGCGGAAACCTGCCTGCTCTTCCCTGATGCGTAATTCCCGTTCCGCAATGAGGCCAAGAACGAGAATCGAGGCCAGTAATTTTGTTACAACTGGCGTTAGGCTAATACCCCCGTAGTTTGCGGTCTGTGCGACTGCCCTTCCTGTATGTTGCCACTATAATCAATTCATTCCAAGTAGTCGGGACACCTCATCGCGGTGAGGCTGGACCTTACCGTGGTGCGATGGTTTGTGTGCCTCAGCGATCCATTGAGCTATGCTGGGTGGTGCTTTTGCACCTTCAGAATCACTCATACCAGATTGGTCAATGGTTAGAGGCCAGACAAACAGCCTCCTGGCCCTCCAGGTTGAGTGTTGTAATGAGGGTGGCTCCTTACTCCGTAAAACAGGCTCTCTGTAGTGCAGTGCCAAACCCCGTTGCCTTGCGGCAAGGTTTATGAACCAAAGGCTTTGGTGGAGAACCCTAATCGTTCTCCTGTCTAGGCCTGGGCAACGTGACATTATCCTGCCCACGCAATACTATAAATCTTTCCTCAAACAACTTCTTGATGCTCTGGCCACCGCAGAGGATAATCAACGGTGCCCTATCTGCTGCGTCGAACAGGGTGGATAGGGGTTTGGATGCTACTGCTCAAGCCTTCCCGTCTTCTTCTTCTTCTCCTTCTTATGCTTTTTCACTCTTGCCGTCCCGTTCCAACTTCACTTTTATCCCCCCAGTTTTTAACCCCCGGATTTTTGGTCCTCCCCCAACATGCTTTGCTAGGCAGTTATCTTCTAATTTCAACTCACATGTGAACGCGGAGTGTCACTCCTCTCCTGTCGACAAGCCCATGTCCAATCAAGCGGTCCATTCCAATTCAACGCCTTCCATTTGGAGCCCTCGATCCTCCTTCAGATTGGCATGCCTCGATGTACGCACATTGTTACAGATCGGTCAACAAGCAGCACTTGCCCGAACATTGGAGACCCTCGCGATCGATATCTGCTGCTTATCAGAGACCCGCCTGCAAGACCCCAGCTCTGTGTTCACTCTGCAATTCCCTTCAGGTGACGCAAGCAGTGTTTTCTCATTGCGCCTATCTGGTGACGATGCAGCTTCGAGCACCACCCAAGCTGGTGTTGGCATTGCCTTGAGTCCCCGGGCTGAAGCTGCTCTGGTTGATTGGATCCCAATCAGTAGCCGGATGTGTTTGCGGTCCGATTGGCTGGCTCGTTCAAAGCTTCGAAGTCGCGCAGGACTCATAGGTATCTATTCATCATCTCTGCCTACGCGCCCACAAACTGTAGCGGTGATTCGGTAAAGAATGACTTCTGCTACCAACTGACCCAGCTCCTTCGCCACAGAAGAAGCACGGACACTGTTGTGCTGGCTGGGGATCTGAACGCGCAAGTTGCAAAGTTGTCCACTGATGAAATGCATTTGGGCGGTCACCACGGTGTAGGCTCCCGTAATGATAACGGTGAGCGGTTACTTCAGTTGTGTGGAGATGCCCGCTTATTTCTTGCGAGCACTAACTTCCGACACAGCACCCGCCGGAGGGTGACTTGGCGCCCACTAGCTATGAACGCAGATCGGTCACATTGCGGTAGGTTACCGACGGAGAGGCTGCATCCAGAACTGTCGCTCGATTTGGAGCACATTTGTGGACACCGATCATGCACTTGTATGTGCTGACATGCGGATGCGTTTTGGCGGACGCCCACGACAACGTTTTGAGCGCATTGACACCAGCCAACTGACAAAGCCTCCTCCTTCAGATCGGCATAGCTCAATGTTCGCACATTGCTTCAGGTCGGTCAACAGGCAGCACTTGCCCGAACATTAGAGACCCTCTCGATCGATATCTGCTGCTTATCAGAGACCCGCCTGCAAGACTCGAGCTCTGCACTCACTCTGTGATCCTCTTCAGGTGACACTAACAGCACTTTCTCATTGCGCCTATCTGGTGACGATGCAGCTTCGAGCACCGGCCAAACCGGTGTTGGTATTGCCCTGAGTCCCCGGGCTGAAGCTACTCTGGTTGATTGGATTCCAATCAGTAGCCGGATGTACGCGGTCCGATTGGCTGGTTCGTTCAAAACTTCGAAGTCGCGTGTGATTAACAGGTGTCTATTCGTTATCGCTGCCTATGCACCGACAAACTGTAGCGATGACTCGATAAAAGACGACTTCTGTCGTCAACTGAACGAGCTCCTTCGCCACAGAAGAAGCACCGACACTGTTGTGCTGGCAGGGGATCTGAACGCTCAAGTTGGAAAATGATCCTCAGATGAGCTGCATCTGGGCGGCCAACATGATATAGGCTCCCGTAATGATAACGGTGAGCGGTTACTTCATTTGTGTGAAGATGCTCGGTTAGTTCTTGCGAGCACTAATTTCAGACACATCACCCGCCGGAGGGTGACTTGGCGCCCACCAGCCTCAAACCAGCTATGGACGCAGATCGATCACATTGCGGTAAGTTACCGATGGAGAGGCTGCGTCCAGAACCTTCGCTCGATTTGGAGCACAGGTGTGGACACCGACCACGCACTTGTATGTGCTGACTTGCGGATGCGCTTTGGCGGACGCCGACGCCAACGTTTTGTGCGCATTGACACCAGCCAACTGGCAAAGCCAGCTGTTCTGAATGCCTATCAAAGTACGCTGTCATGCGAGTTGGATAAACGCTCACTGGATGCAGGTGAAGCTCACTGGTCTCATATTCACCAGATCTTACTAGCAGCATGAATATCCTCATGTGGTATGTCTAATCACCAACATGGACATTGGGTCTCTTCAGTCTGGAACTTATAGACGCTCCCCGACTTATCCCGGCTGGAAGCGAACACAATGAAACTCGCAAAGGGCTCCAGGCAAAGCTCCGTGCTAGCCCGAAAAGAGACCGCGAATTCTGGTGGTCTCATCGTGCGTCAGAGATGGAAGTGGCCGCTGCCCTTGGCACCCATCGTAAGTTATTCCGTCTGATACGGGAAACGGGCAGCAGGAGACCTGGTGTTAGTGAAACTATACGTGACGAGAGTGGACAGCCTATCCACAATTTGTCAAAACGTTGGAGTGTTGCGCTGAGCATTTTGAAAAGCAATTTGTTCGACTAGAATTGTTCGATTCTTCGCCGGCCAGTGATCGCCCTGCTCTGTGGGCTGTCCCTGGATCCACCCTCTCGCTCAGAAGTCGAACGTGAGATCGGACTGTTGAAGGAACAAAGCCGCGGGACCAGATGATCTTCCTCCAGCCCTTTTCCAATTCTGGGGACCTGCTCTTGTGGATGCTTTACATGAATTACTAGTAAAACTGTGGGAGAAGGGGACTATCTCAACCGACTAGAGCCGCTCCGTTATTGTTCCCATTTTCAAACGAGGCTCGCGTTCGGAATGCGGCAACCATAGAGGAATCAGTCTAATCCCCATCGCTTCCATAATCCTTCACAGATTATCTGGCGCTCGTGAAAGCCAGATTCGTGAGAAACAAGCCGGGTTTCGTCGGGGTCGTGGCTGCATCGACCACATCTTCACCTAGCGTCAGTTGTTGGAGCACCGTCACCCATATTGGCGGCCCACTGTAGTCGTGTTCCTCGACATCAAAGGGACATTCGATTCGGTGCATAGACGTGCACTTTGGGACTGTCTACTCAGGAAAGGTGTACCTGAGAAATATGTAAATATTATCCGAGCATTATACGCGGGTAGCTCATTCAGAGTGAGGGCTTACGGCAAGCTGTCGCCACCCTTCAATATCTCCAGCGGTGTGAGATAAGGATGGCCGCTGTCACCTTTCCTCTTCAACTTCGCTGTTGAGGAAGTCATGGAGATCGTGTTTACAGGAGACGAGTTTGAAGGTGTGGATCTGCCCCCAGGAGGACGACTTCTTGACCTAGAGTATGCTGACGATATTGCCCTAATCTCTGACAGATCACAAACGTGTCAAGCGGCACTAGACAGATTAGCACTAACTGTCCGTCACTTCGGGCTTCTCTTCGCACCCTCGGAGTGCAACGCGTTCCTCCAAGACTGGTCTGGACCGCCTCCTTCGCTGACCTTTGGTGGGGATCAGCTAGAAGTAGTTCAAAAATTCAACTACCTGGGAAGTTGTATCAGCGACCGTGGGATGAAGACGAGATCACGAACCGTATAGCAAAAGCTCGGGGCGCTTTTGGTAATCTTCGCCACTTATGGCGCCGGCGCGACATCACTGTTGCCCTTAAGGGTAGAGTCTACGATGCCGCGTTACGTTCGACCTTACAGTACGGTTGCGAAACCTGGCCCCTAAGATCGGCGGACATAAAGGGGCCACCGGTGCCTTCGTAATTTAGCTCACATCTGGTGGGAACCCCGCATGAGCAACGAGCGTGTTCGATGCCTCGTTTACTGCACAGGAAAAGGAACTGAACCGCTCAGCACCGTCATTTCACTCACCAGGCTCCGATGGCTGGGCCACGTGTTGCGCATGCCAGACCACGGACTTCCACGACGTGCGTTGTTTGCTCACCGGGGAGGTGGATGGAAGAAGAGGAGGGGTTGCCAAAGGATGACTTGGTCCAGAGGAATGAAGGCCCTCACTTCGGAGCTGGCCTCAGTTGGAGCTTCACGGCTCCCTGGTTGGGGTCCAAAAGACGGTAAACACGTCTGACCGGATACATTTGCTAACATGTCAAGTAGCCGACCTCAATGGTGTTCCTACTGTGAGTTTCTTTGTCCCTCCCCTCCACCTACGATCTCATTTGGTAGCGTAAAACGTAATAATTTTTCCTTTTACCTAGTAGCCGGCTGGTAGCTTACTGGAACGATGTCCATCCGTTGCTGGTAGTTCAGCTGGCATACAACTGTTGTATTTATTTTCCTTTTCCTTTATGTATTGCGGCACAGTAGCTGAGGTGTTCCCCGCCTCTAGCTGACGTATATAATGATGATGAGTCGGGACACCCTTCCAGATACTTTCGAATAGGGAGGTCAGTGCTATGCAGAAGACCTTACCTCCTTAAAATAGTGCAGGTGGGAGGGAATCCGGACCAACGGCATGAAAACGATTGAGGACTGTGATCGCGTTCCAGACGTCAGCCTCCGACGGAGATCTAATTCAACCGTCCATGGCTCGTCCTGCATCCCCTGAGTGAAGAGATCCGGGAGCAGGGGACCAGCTGGACTGATCTTGAAAGTGTCCCGCCCAATAAGCCATACGGCATTCCTTATTGTTTATCAGTTCACCTGCGCTGTCTCTGATTGTTGCACTGACGTCCGGTTTCCTGGGAGCAGTGATGTAGACCAACTGGAAGAGCTTGCGGCAATTGCCTACTGCTCCTGCATCCTTCATTTCGTGAGCCCTACTGGTCCACCAGGCTTCTTTGTCGGCACGTAGGCTCTACTTTAGTTCGCACCTAATAGTCCATCTGGTCATTTTGCTCAGAGCCAGGCGGGAGGTTTCTTCTGGATTCCCACAGGTTCACTGACCTTTCGTATATCAGTGGCCGATGCGATGACGATTGTTACTGCCAAAAGCAGATGCTCCTGCGTCGTGCATGGCGGCCGAGATCCTATACCACTGAAACTGAATGTCATTAGGACAAGACAGCGAAAGTTCGGTATGCAGTGCATCTTGATAGGCTTGCCTGACCGAGGACTGAGACATTTTCTTCGTTGCCAATCGGGGAATACGCTTTGTGCGCCTCCCGGTCAATTACATGGGGAAGTGACAACGTACCAAAGCATTATCAGCGTCGTCGCACGTATTCCAGTACGAGCGGTAATCCAGGATGGAACCACGCCACCTGTAACTTATGGCAATGTGGTCAATATGGGTCAATCGTTGGCCAGCTACCGGAGGACGCCAAATGGCACTTCGGCGCCCACTGTGTCTAAAAGCAGTGTTACTAAGAAACAACTGGGGTTTCACACACAGTTCCAGCAGACGATCGCCGTTGTCAGTCCGTTCGGAGTTAAGCCCATAATTACCACCCAGTTGAGCTTCTGAAGAGCTCAGACGCCCTACTTGTGCGTTCATATCCCTTGCAAACACTATAATACCTAAACTAGTAACACAGCGTAATAGCGCGATCACTTCGTGATCGAATGTGGCCTTGACAGCATTTGAACTGCAGTCGGTGAGAGCATACGCAAAAAAGACTAACAACCAGTGTTTTGTACTACTTCGTGGATCAACCTTAGCTAATGTCGTCAAAGGGGCTGCACATAAACGGCTGTTCATCGGAATCCAATCAACCAACGATGGCTCAACCTAGGAGCTTAGGATAATACCTACACCAATTTGACCCGTGAGTGCTGCATCGGCGTCTCTGGATGCGTACAACCAATAGCGAAAGGACAAACCGGGTTCAATTAGATCAGCAATTCCATTGGGGTCATTGATCCTAGTTTCGGATACACGACACATCAGTACCCACCCAGCGTGTCCAAGATGCGTGCGAGTACAGCCTGTTGACCTGTTTGTCTTAGAGTGTGAATGTTGAACGCCGCCAGGGAAACGAGACAGCGTGGCTTTATAAGAGACTGTTGCTGATAGGCGTCCGGTGCGTGTCGCGAGGTGGCTGCAGATGTTTCCCCAGTGGCACTTCAGTTGCTGTTAATTAAGCTGGTAATTATAGAAGGTTAGTAATTGAGGCTGGGATGGGAGTAAGAGAAACAGGTGGAAAGGAAAGAAGGGAGGCGCCAGCAGTAGCATGTTTTCGCTTATCCGCCCTGCTGTATGCAGCAGATAAGGCGACCCTTGATAATCTGCGCGACAGCCGATGCAGGATGAAGTTTATGTTTGAAGAAAATGTCATGGTTGTATGTGGGCTGAGATACTGTTAGGGTGCTCAGACCTAGACAGGAGGACCGTTAGGGTCCTCATCCAAAGCCTTTGGCTTAAAAGCCTGTCCGCAACGCATCGAGGAAGTTGCAATGCTTTAATAGCTTGGAACATATTTGGAACCGATCGGGAAGTCATCATTTCAGAAAACTTGGTAGACGACCGGTTAATGTATTTATGGTAATGGTCCGCTGTCGCATGTATATCAAGCGTACACCTTCGAGGGCGAGAGAACAGCTGGGGAGTTTTGCACGTATTAATGCGCGCCACACATTAAAAAGGATGCTATTTCTTGTTATGGAGCACTAAAAGATAAGTGCATACGAAGGGGATCATAATACAAACATCTAAGTATTGCATTTCAGAGTAACTTCACTGGATGCGTTTAAATGCAAACACCAACAGTGTCGCACGTTGAACTGATGTAGCTTACCGAAGAAGAATCTTCGTAGGCGTTGTTGAGCCTGGAAGGTTGCCAAAATCCTTAATTGGTCTGATTGACGGAGCAACAAAGGTCACATTGTTGTTAACGAAGCAGATGAAAAATTCCGATAAATCCGAGTGTCATGTCTCGTCGATGAGGCAATAAAAATAGGGAAGGCACTAAGGAATACACATACGTGACAGAAAGGCCAACCAGGTTTCAGAAAGTATTATGAACGACCGGTTAATGAATGTGTTGGGAAACTTTTCGCTTTAGCACGAAAGCGTAGTGGAAGAAGAGGATGGGAGGCCGAGCAATGCTTTGTCAATAGGAAAGGCCTTCATTTCGAACATCACGTCAGTTGGTGTACCCCCGACTGCTTGGCTGGGATCCGAAGGACGATGAACACGTTTGGTTGGCTACACTTGTTGACATGGCATGGAGCCGACCAGAGTAGCGTTTGTGTTATGAGTTTCTTTGTCCTTCTATTCCACGCTTATCTCCCCTCCAACCACGGTCTCACATCCGAAACGTAATATGTTACTAAGTATTATATTGCCTGTTTATTGGCATTTTTTATTAGATAACATTTTGCCTCGTTTGTTTTCAACATATCTTTTGTATTGTCGCACAATAGCTGAATTGTCCCTCACATGTAATTATGGTGATCAGTTCGTATCCATGCCGGTGCGTACCCAATACTCGTAGTCAATGTATACCCAGCTGGTTTTGATCACTGCATTGACCATAAAACCATCTTTTTATTTTACAGCCTTCATCAGAAGAAGCATATGAGGTTCAGTTGCCTTCTGGAACAACTGTTGGCCATAGAAGCCTGAAGACAATCTACCAACAAAGACTACCTGCACTCCCGATCAGCCAAGAGCCAAGAAGATCACACATGCTTGCTGCCATCGGGACTGGACAGACGGACATGCCAGTCGGATTACACACTGGCCTCATGACAGGTCGCACGTTCGATCCGCTCAAACGAATAGCCGATCGCCATTCAGAAGAATCCAGGAAAAAGTGGGAACTTGTGGTCGGACTGCGAGGGAACGATGTATATAGATCACGCCTGCGAAGGCAGTATTGATACAATTTATTTTCCTCAGAGAATCCCCATATTGTCTTTGATATATTTGATTTCATTTCAACAATTGGACACTGAGCTCTATGGGTACGCACTGAAATAATTCCCGGATGTTTTGTCGGTTTCCAGATCAATACTTCCCTATCTCTCGGATTCATCGAGCCACTAAAACAATCCTGTGGTCAGCTACTGCAAAGGCCGGCGTGTGCCGGTCATCAAGGAACGTCGGCAGCTAAATGATGACACGGCAATCAGTCTTGGCGGACGGACTCAGTTCAGTTCACAAAGTAGCGCACGAGAGTGCGCTCAAACTGAGCCGGTGATGCCAAAGATTCGGTTCATCAAAGCGTCAAACGCAATGCTCACTGCTCACCTTGATCCCGCTACGTTGAATTAATGTTTGACCGAGCACACACAAAGCACTCAACAATCGCGTAGTGCATGCTTAATGTTCATTTACCAATAAATGCTAGCCGCCGTCTAGGTCATACGTGGTTCAGGACAGACAAGCTGGTCTTTCGTGGTTCCATTCCAATTATCGTATCACAGATAGCTTCCAATCTCAGTTTGGCGCATCGCGATGGTAACACCTGGACCGTGAGTGATCCGTATCGCATCTCCGCTGGCAGTACACCTTGCTCCCGATAGAACCCAGAGGCAACCGCGGTTAGCCTTGATGATCCCACAACGTGATGATACTCGGGTGTCGGGGAAGGACGCGCACTTTTGTGGTCACGACAGTTGTCCTGCGCTTCTTTCCAATGGGATACCGTTCATCTCTATCGTTTGCATTGATCTCATAAGTTTCAACGCGCTGCGAGTGCTGTTTGGCTCAGAACAGAGGAACTAACTCCCAATAACAGGTTTTAGAAAATTTTGTATCATGGAGATATTGTGTGTGGCGATCGAATGAACTTCCACGGGTGCTGTAAAAACAGAAATGGACCAGCAATCGAGTTCGATTGTGCAGGTAGTCTATTAAGATGGATCTTCAATAACTTGAGGAACCAGTTGCTACACCCTTAAATCCCGAAAGGCGACCGCACAATTATAGATACTACCCGAATGACGGTGCCAGCGTCGGACCAAACGGCACATTAAGTCAAGTGCACCTGTTACAATGTAGACCTGAGATCTCCGCATGCGCCGCGATGCGGAGCACAGTGTCCGACTAGTTGCCGCTGGTTACTCAGATAACTAATAACGAATGAGAATTCGTCCACGTGGGGCCTCGATAATTTACAGTAGTGTTAGGTGGGCCACGAACATCCATTTGCCCTTCTTCGCTCTCAGACTGCACTGAATTGTGAGGAGAGTCGCCTACTTGGAATTACTGGTTCATCATGTTCCGTTAAATCGGAGTTGCGTGATAACTGTCAGTGGGTTTTTTCCGAGACTACATTGTGGGGCTTGGTCGGAGAATGCTTTTAAAAAGGCGCTGCTGGCGCGGAGGCAGGTGCCATACCTAGAACTGAACCAAACACGCCAGAGCAAGTGGACGATACCCGGAAAACTGCAGTTCGCCATCTTTAGGTACTCCACAACTGTTTCTAATATAGCGCTCCTAGGGTGTAGAACCATGCCACAAGGTGTTAAGACCTCTGATTCTAGGAGTTCGAGACCAGCAGCGACCGATTGTGCTTTATGTGATCCACCCTTATAGCCTACAAATGACGACGTAAACTATTCGGCAGTGCAACTTAACATGAGAATATATGCTCTGAAGGTCGCTCTAGCTCACGCACCATGGGGGATGAGTTAGGCGACATCACGATGACCAACTTGGTCTCACAGACTCGGTGGATGATAATCTTACCTTGCAGGGTCACAGCAACAGTTCGGTCCACTTCGCAACGAATTGTCGGACCATCAGATGACAGTGTAGTGTCTCTCTGAGTAAGAGAGCAGCTTGGCTGTTGATGACAAATTGCATTTCCGATCTTGAGACTGCCGATCGTTCGTATTGACCACCAGGTTGCTCGGGAAGCGCAACATTCGAGATCAAGGCGCATTTTAATAACTGGGATATATGGATGACTTTTCCAAATGCGCAAGTAGATGAGCTTGAGAAGTTTCAAGTAGGCTCTTCACAACTGGACCCAGCCCTACAGCACCCACCACCATCCTCACAAGCGCTTGATGACCGTTTCTCCCTTATGGAACTCGTTAGCAGTGTGCACTTCCCTAATATTTCAGGATTCGAACCCATGGCTGTTTAACTCACAGTCAGCAGCTTTGACTTACTTTGCAGACTGTGATACCGCTATCTCATCTCCTTGATCGTGTTCTATACTGGTGTACAGAGGACTTAGCTGGCCTCCGGGAGCACAATGTTGGGTGGTTTCACTGAAGGGGCGGGCACGCACGATCTCACAGCGTGCTAGGGATACACAGTGAGCAGGCCACGCGCGCAAGCGATCAAACCTAGTGCACTGTGGTAGCCAATCAATGAGCATTACGTAATCGGACGTCGATACTGAGGCAGAGACGACTGCACGCCACAGACATGCAAACAGAGGGGTGTAACTGACTCGCGGATGCCATCATCGTTCGTCAAACAAACAGTTTCTGACCTTTGTGTCGGATTGGAGAGCACAAAGGATCCAGAATTACAACAAACGGCTTCCCTCATTAAGTTAACAGCTGGCGTTATGTACTGTTTAGTTAAGCTAAGACACATTGAGAAGCTCCATTAGGACAAAACGTCTCCATAGACATTGGCGGCCGCTTGATTGTAAGGAAATAACTTAGCACCAGGCTAACTGGAATCAAGATTGTCGAGAAAGCACAATCTGGACAACACTGCTGTATGTAGTCTAATTTTGGCGTTGTTCAAAGAAACCATCCCAGAAGACTGGATCGCGCACAAAATGCCATGGAGTTCCATGTGTAGGATCAGAACAAGTTGTACGCAAGCAATGCACTTGCATAATCTAATAATCCACCGTGTTCGATTATTCCGGGAATGCACCAAGCTATTGCCCCTTCACCTCTTATAAAAACTGCTGTCATGCTTGGGTATAGAAGAAAGATGACAAAAAACGACTGTCCTGTTCCGGTGTTGCGTCCACACTATTTGATTCGAGTCCCTCAGAGCGAAAGAAATCTAAATGTGAACAGGTGAAGAGAATCGAGGCTACCGTTACTAAGTTATGACAACCCCATTAAATTGTAGGACCTAGCATATCGTGGTATAGTGACGAAGAGTCTTACCAAACATCAAACCGCTCTGTTCTCTCGCCAGATATAGGCAATATTTCGCAAACAACTGGATCCACTGACCTTTGGTGCATAGCTCATAAACGATCGTGTGTAAAGGTTCCTGAAAGTATTTTGAACTTTCAATACTAGTTGTCTACGTGACGTCACCGAATGGATCGGATCGGAATTCGTTACAAGAGCAGCGCGCTCTACGAACTATTATGCGGGACGGCCCGTGGAACAAGCGATCACATATCACGTGACTGAGCAGCGCGTTTTCGGCCGCTTATCCGATCTTCCAATTATAGGCCGATGTCGACGGAACGCATTCACATCGGTCAAAACAAATCTTGTACATCAAACCAAGCGATTCGAACGGAGTCACGCAGCAACGCACTGACATCACTTTCAGGTCAAACTTCCCCTCATTGATCTGTTAAATTGGACCAGTGAAGTAGCGTTGAACGGTGAAATGCAGCAAAACTCCTTGTGTGCATGCACCCCCGTCATACCGTAGGATCCCGTTGTGCAGCCATTATTTGTAATGTGGCCGTTCGCATTCAGACACCGTACTCTCTCGAGACTCGGTGGATAGCGTGCGAGTAGTTCATCACTCGTTACGTAGGAGCGGAGGTAAACACGGAAGCCAGCACAGTGTTGTACTTACAAGTGCCTGGATAAATCGACTCGCGTTTTTCAGCTAGAAGATTGTAAAAGGCAACACCGCCTGCAGTATGGACCACTTCTCTTGCCAATCGATCTCTGCCCTTTAACCTGCAGGGCCGCTACACAAGACTAGCTGCCAGACGCACTTTTAGGTTAACTATCGCACACTGAATGCTCGTGATCTACATATATGGAGTATGATCCTTTCAATAGCGGACGAATCACCCCCGCTTGTATGCCAAAGAGGCGGCTGGATGTCAGCCTATCAGTTTAAGGTAGGTAGGTGTAAGGCTGCATTAATCAGAGACCTGGCCACTTCGCGCTGAAGATATTAAGATATCTACCGAATTTTATCACCGATGCTTGCGGAATCTCGCTCACATCTGGTGCGAACTCCAATGCTGAGATCCGCCAGTCGGTGTTTGGGAAGAAACGTCCACCTTAGTGACTCACTGGAGTGGCTGTTAAAATTTAACCGCTTACGTTGTCTAGATCATGCCCTCTGTAAGCGCGTTGAGCAGCTTCTTCCCTCAACGTACACTATCTGATGTCACTGCACCAAGCTGGGCGAAACGCCGAGGTGATCAGTCGATGACGTGGCATAAAGGCATGGAGCAATTGATCTGTGTAGACTTGGTTAGACTGGAACGTGTTGTATTTGTGGATGGGGCCTTCTGGAAGGGTAACGTCAGTGATTGGAGACCATAACAGACAAGGCGCACTCACTGACATTTGGCTATCAATTTTTCTATCCAGATTAATATCATCTACAACAGTCACGATAACTGGATCCACCGTACTTCGGACCCCTTCTCATAGTTATTTGACTGGACTATGTTAAGGAATGCGTGCCCAAGAGAAAACACGAAAGTACCAAAGAAATGCTTGTTTAAAAACTGCATAAAAGTAACCAATCCATGAGAAAAAATGATAAACACTTGTTGCTGGGCCTATTCTGCTTTTTCTTTGTCATCCTTATAGTACAGGAATACAAAGCTGAAAATGACAACGCCGATGAGCATAGAAATGGCACTGAAGTAGTAGGGATATGCAGCTTCAATGAATCGTTCGTATTGCGTGTGGGTGAATGGCCGCACGGGTACCTGGAGAAATAAAATATGAAGCACATGAGTAAGTATGCGAACGGAGGATGTGAACAGCACACACACAAGCCTGGGTGGTGTGACATCGCTGCTCACCTGAGTCACACTTGTCAGATGCGTATATCCGAGGCGATGGTAATCCACGACGAACTTGAACACACCGTACACGTCCGGTAGTCTTAATTCAGTGCTGTGTTTTCCATCTAGAAAAAACGAAAGAGACAAGTGAGAATATGTGACAGGATTGAGGAGTATGAAAAATGTTGTGAAATAAATAAATCATATGATTGCTCATAAGTCTCTCTAAAACTGACTTTTCGATCTGTTCCAAGTTTTAAGATAGAGCAGATTATAAAGACCTCCATTTTGGGATACCCTGCTGTCATTTGAAATATATTTCTCGACGACGCAAGATACAGTAAGTTGCGAGAAGGATGATAGTAATAATGCACCAGCAACAGGAGTTCCCAGACATCAGTCACTATCGAATATAAAGGTTGAGTATTTAGGTATTCCAGTTGCAGATTAACTATGCCCGAATGCAAAGTGTGATGGCACCTGAGAGAGGGTGAACGAAGTTGAGGCGGGGCCGGTGGACGGGAAACCGAGACACCGACCAGATGACGGAGTCCATCCGGTTTGTTAGAAACGAAGAGCAGCGTGTTCGCAGGTGCACCGGGTTTGTCCGGACCACAAGTACGCACTAAGACCGGCTGACAACGCGGGGTGCAATGGTTACTGGTCAAGTGAGCGAGCGAAGCAGGCTGAACAGAACGGGAGTCAAACGCCGCCCACGCGAGCTGAACAAGATTGCACGGGCCAGACTCAACACACAATTGACGTGAATTGGCCCAGGAAAGGACAGGCGTGGGTCCGACTACTCACCGTGCGTGCAGACTATTGAGCATAATCAGATGATTTGAGATGCGACAAAGGGAAATATCTCATGGAAATCCAGAATAAGTGATTTTATGGTTCATTAGTAAGTTCTGTTCGCTACCCAGACTTCGTTTTGACTTTGGGAGATCCAAACGACACAAAGTATGCCATAAGACCCATCCGAGAGCGCGATGCACACAAAATGCGTTGATGGTTGGAATTTGCTTGCGTACACGATCATCATCAGTGTGTACCTTCAAGTGCTTTTATATTATGAACGAAAGTCAGGTCTGTTTGCAAGGGAGCAAAGAATAGGCACGTTAAACATTAGCTTGGTCACAAAAATGATACCAAGCAAATTTATTTTTAGCTTGAATTCACTTCAATGAGGCTATTTCGTCTAATGGCTCGCCCTTTCGGGGCTATGGTTGTAGGTGGTTGGCCGACTGGTCGCACTCAACCGTTGTGACTTATTGGCGGCTGTCGAGACGGTTTCCTGTATACTCTTGTTAGATTGCATAGCAAGCTTCGCTTTCATCCACAACAGCCCACAAGGCTGTCACACCTGAGGAGTTGCTAATGTTCCACTAGAAAAGAATGTAGTATACATAGCATTCTGATTTTTTGTAAATTAGGTTCCAGCACTCGAGGCATTCACTAACAATGCTTTCATGATAGGTACCACGAAGAAATGTTGCATAACCGATGGGAATCGAATAGCATCGTTGCTCACATACACCGTAGAGTTGAGGGCTCCAAAAGTAGACGCAGTATGCTATCGATAGCCGCCTCCCAACAAATCATGGACATTGTCGACGTCGCGAGTAGAGAGAGGTGAAGTTAACCTGTTCTCTCATCGTTAGAGCTTATGAAATTGGGGCATCGTTTTGGTTTGTATCCCGAGTGATGGCTTCGGCGTTCGTAAACACAAAAGAAGAACACTCATATGCGCTCAGGAACAGATATCGATCCATCATCAATGAAATTGAAAAGATGAACGAATTGTCATCATCGTGCTCACTGCCAGAAGTTCCAATCCCACCGACTATATTACGCCGCATCCAAGCTGCCAGGCATTACCTTTCTTGTAGTAATGAACAAACTGCCGGAAGAGTAGGCTATGAAATCAGAAAGCACTGTGCTGCTGTCCATCTCAAGTACAGAAGACGAGACATAGGCCCAATAATGAGGTGACGCATATCGGTCCAAAACCAGACTGTTATGTTTGGCGAGGATGTTTGGCATATTATCTTCCATCTTCCAATAACAATCCATGGAATACCATTGCTGTTACTTTATCTCCAATGCAAGGGAGGGGGAATCAGAAAGATTATTGTGCGCATGCTCAAGGAAATTTGAGATAAATCTACTGTGGGACGTGGTTTCATAAGCGGATCAATGTAGTGTGACTGGATGGCTGAGAATAGCCGTCGTTGCAGTATTGGTGGCGAATGTAAATCATGATCAGACCATCAGCGACAGGGTTGGAAGGAAATGTATCGTGTCTTCCTGGTTACAATCCGATAGAGCGACGTACAAATGCAGCCCTTATTGTGGGGTTTCCCTTGTTCCTCTGAACGACACTATCACTGGACAAATGTCTCGAAAAACGTGTCAGTGAAACATGTGAGAATACAAAATTAGATTACTAATTAACGACAGTATGGTTACCTGTGTATTTCATGGTACGTCGGATGAATGGATCGATACGAACAAATTCCAACTGTACATCGTCAGCCTGATAAGGGACCCATTGATTGAATTCATTCTTAGTTTCGATTTTGATTGCGTAGTATACATCTTCCATTATGGTGTACTGGCTGGGTGGGATACTTTCGCCTTTCCTGTGGTGCTCCACGGACACGACTCGAAGTTGGCCATGCTCTCCGAGGACCCATGGGATGAGGTTTCGTAGTAAGTTCAGATTTCCCGATGTAGGAGCTCTGAAACAGCAGAACAAACATTAACACCTAAATTGGATACACCGGGTCACGTGTCCAGTAAACATCAAAAGATCAAAACGATAGAAAATAATTCTCTAACCGTTAGCTGGACGTAAGAAATGCCTTCGATATTGTGCCCTAAAACAACGCAGTAAGATTTACAGGAAACGGAAAAAATATAGCACAATAAATAGTAAAAAGCACATGATAGAAACAAGTGATGTTACGCTTTTTATTGTTATGCATCAACACATGGTGGTTGGAGAGAGAAGCTAGGCGGAATGAAGAGGGACAAAGCAACTAACAACTCAAGCGTTCCTGGCCATATCAACAAGTGTCTCCAACCAAACGGTTTCATCTGCTTAGGGCCACAGCCAGCAGGTCGACAGGCCCTACATGAGACCAGCTTCAACATAAGCGTCTTCCTTTCTCTAGACCGAGTCGTCGCCCGGCCTACTCTTCTTCCACACAGAACCCGGTCGTGCAAACAAAGCACTTCGCGGGAATCAGTGTGTTGGCATGAATAATAATGTGTTAGCTGTACGCCGTAACGGCGCTTCGCTGCCGCGCGACCAACACCAATCGCGCGTGGGCTGAGTATACCGCAACCCACCGTGACTTCGTCAATGGATATCATCATCATTATTATACAATTTAGCTGAGGGTGGAAAACAACTCAGCTATTGTGCCACAACACAAATGACAAGGAAAAGTGACAGCGTGCCTCATAGATCCATTGAGCTATACTGGGGTGTTTTCTTGCAACTTCAGAGTCACTCATACCAGATTAGTCAGACAAACTCAGTCTCCTGGTCCTGCAGGTCAGGGGTTGTAATGAGGGTGGCTCCTTATTCCATAAAACGGGCTCATCGTAGTCCAGTGTCAAAAGGTAAGGTTTTTGAACCAAAGACTTTGGTTGAGAACACTGTCTAGGCCTGAACAACCTGACAGTATTCTGCCCACACAATACAATGAACCCTTCTAACAATTTCCAGGTGCAATTTCGGTTGCATGGAGCAAAGTGGATAAGGGTATGTATTCCTCTGCTCAGTCCTTCTCGTCTCCTTATCCCATTTCTTGCGCTTTTTATCCTTATCGTCCCGTTCCAACTTTACTTTTAGCCCCTCATTTTCAATCCCCCAATTCTTGGCCTTCCCCCAGCTTGCTTGAATAGTCGCTTGTCCAGTTTCAACACACACAGTCGCAGGGCGTCACTCCAATCCAGTCGACAAGTCCATGTTCAACCAAGCGGACAATGTCAGTTCATCCGTTTCCCTTTGGAGTCCTCGAGTCTCACTAAGATTGCTATACCTCAACGTGCGCACTTTGCTACATATTAGCCAACAGGCAGCACTTGACCGAACACTCGAGACCCTATCGATCGATATTTGCTGTTTATCAGAAACCCACCTGCAAAATTCGAGCTCCGTGCTTACCCTGCGACACTGGCGGCACATTCTCATTGCGCCTGTCTCGCGATGATGCAGCTTCAAATGCCGGTCAACCTGGTGTCAGCATCGTTTTGAGTCCCCGGGCTGAAGCTGCCCTGGTCGACTGGACCCCAGTCAACAGTCGGATGTGCGTCGCAAGGCTGGTTGGCTCGTTCTAGGCTTCGAAGTCGTGCGGGAACAAACGGTGCCTGTTTGTCATTTCGGTCTACGCCCCTACAAAATGTAGCGTTGATTCGGTGAAAGATGATTTCTATCAGCAACTTTACGATCTCCTTCGTTACAGAAGAAGCACGGATACTGTGGTGTTGGCTGGCGATCTAAACGCCCAACTCGGAAAATTGTCCTCGGATGAGCATCACCTGGGCGACCAACAGCGTATAGGTTCCCGTAATGATAACGGTGACCGGTTGCTACACCTAAATAAAGGTGCTCCTCTCTTTCACGCGAGCACACCTTCGACACAGCACCAGCAGAAGAGTAACTTGGAGCCCACCATTCTCGAGCCAGCTGTGGAGGAAAATCGATTATATTATGATTAGTTACCGCTGGAGAGGCTGTGTCCAAAACCGTCACTCGATTTGGAGCACCACCGTGGACTCCGATCACGCTCTCGTGTGTGCCGACCTGCCAACGGATTACGACGGACGTCCGCAACGTGCCTCTGAACGAATTGAAACCAGCCAGCTGTTCTGAATGCATATCAAACTACGCTGGCATTTGGTCTGAGTAAGCGTACACTGAACACCGTTGAAGATCAGTGGTCGCATATTCGTCAAATGTTACTATCAGCAGGCATGTTTTCATGTGACAAATCAAATTGCCAAACTGGACATTGGGTCTCTATCAAGTCTCTGGAACTTATGGATGCTTGATGACATATTCCGACTGGAAGCGAATACAATGAGACTCGCAAAAATCTCGAGGTGAAACTGCGTGCTAGCATTAAGGAAGACCGCGAAGCCTGGTGGTCTCATCGTGCATCTGAGTTGGAAACAGCCGCTACCGTTGGTAATCGTCGTAAGTTATCCTGTTTAATACGGGAAACAGGCAGTAGGAGACCTGGTATTAGCGGGAACATACGCGACGAGAGTGGGTAGCCGATCCACAGCCTGTCAAAATGCTTGGGGCGTTTGGTCGAATACTTTACAAGGCAGTTGAATCAACCTGAGTTATCGCTTTATTTTTGGAGCGTTAAGTGCCCTTCTCTATGGGTCGTGTCCTTAGATCCGCCCTCACGCGCAGAAGTCGAACGTGAGATCAGAATGTTGAAATTGCATAAGACCGCAGAGGCAGATAGAATTCCCGAGCCCTCTTCAAATTCGGGGACCTGCTCTAGTAGGTGATTTACACGAGTTGCTAGTGAAACTTTGGGAGCAGGAGACTGTCCCAACCGACTGGAGCCGCTCCGTCATAGTCCCAATTTTCAAGAGGCTTCCGTTCGAAATGAGGCAATCATAGGGGATCAGTCTGATATCAATTACCTCTAAATTACTTGCTTCTGTCGTTCTCCATAGACTTACTGGCGCTCGTGAAGGCCAGATGCGCGAAGAGCAAACAGGGTTTCATCGAGATCGGAGCTACATCGACCACAACTGCACTTTGCGTCAATTGTTGGAGCACTGCCATTTTTATTGGCGACCCACCGTTCTCTGTTTCTTGACATAAAAGGTGCACTCGATTCGATGGATCGTGCCCTTTGGAACTGTCTGCTGAAGAAAGGCGTGGCTGATAAATATGTACACATCATCAAAACGCTGTACGCGCATAGTTCGCGCAGAGTGAGGGTTTGTAGCAAAGTTTTGTCTCATTTCAATATCTCCAGCGTTGTGAGACAAGTTTATCCGCTGTCACTATTCCTTTTCAATTGCGCTATTGAGGAAGTCACGGAAACAGCGTTCCTTGGACACGACCTACAAGGTGTGAAGCTACTTCCGGGTGACCGACTTCTTGACTTGGAGTATGCGAACGACATCGCCCTCATATGTGACAGTGGCCAAACGTCAACCTGCACTGAACCGATTAGCACTGACTGTCAATCGTTTTGGGTTATGCTTTGCTCCATCGAAATGCAAAGTAGCTCTCTAAGATCGGCAGAGACCCACCCCTGTGCTGACCCTTGGTGGTGATCAGCTACAAGCCGTTCAGGAATTCAAATATCTGGACAGCTACATTAGCGCCCGTAGGATCGGAGAGGAGATTACGAAGGGTATAGCAAAAGCTCGAGGTGCTTTTGCCAATCTCCGCCACCTGTGGCGCAGACGCAACATTACTCTCTCGCTGAAGTGTAGACTGTATAACGCAGACGCCTGTTCAACCCTCTTATAAGGTTGTGAAACCTGGACCATCAGGTCGACAGACATAAAGAGGCTAGCGACTTTCGATTATCGCTGCTTTCGCAGATTAGCTGATGTCTGGTGGGAGCACGGCGTGAGCAACTAGCGTGTTTGGTGTCGCGTATTTGGTGCAGGAAGAGCGAGTGAACCGCTCAGCATCACTATATCACGCACCAGACTCCGATGGTTGGGTCACGTGTTGCGTACGTCAGCACACCGAAACCCGCGACGTGCATCTTTTGCGCGCCGGGGGTGTGGTTAGAAGAGGATGAGGGGAGGCCAAGCGATGACTTGGTCAAAAGGAATGAGAACCCTCATTTCAAAGTTGGCGTCGGTTGGTGCATCCCGACTGCCTGGCTGGGGTCCTAAGGACGATAAACACATTTGGTTGGACACACTCGCTGGTATGGCTAGGATCCGGCCCCAATGGCGTTTGTGCTGTGACTTCCTTTGTACATTACCCTCTTGCTTAGTCTCCTCCTCCAACCACGATCTCATTCGTTAGGCATACTATAATAATAATAATAATGCGAAATAACTCTTTTTCGGCATGACAGCCGGCTGTTAGCTCCCCGGAACGATGTCCATCCGTTAATGGAGACTCAGCGTGCGTCTTGTATATTTTCTTCTTGGCTTTTGTATTGCGGCTCAATAGCTGCGGTGTTTTCCACCTGCAGCTGGTATAATGATGATGATGCAGTTGGGTAAGTTCGGTTGTTCGAGAAAGTTTGTAAGTCTAACTGGATGCCTGCATAGTACTATGCAGGCAAGGGTGCAGCTGAATGGACAGACCTCGGATGAGTTTGCAGTTATCTCTGGTGTGAAGCAAGGCTGTGTCTTAGCTCCTGCCCTGTTTAATATTAATCTTCATGTCATGACGTGCTTGATACGGCTTGTGCTTACGGTGTTCGTGTAAAGCATGGTATGATTAGTGGGTTGTGAACATCCATCGTTTCAGTGCGAGAACCGTAATCTGTGAGAGAACTATGTTACTGACCGCTGACGACTGCGTTGTTTGCACACAGTGCGGATGAGTTGCAACACATGTCTAGTGCACTGGCTTCGACAGCGGCCAAATTCGGGCTCACCATCAACAAAAGCAAAACTCTCTCTTTCAGCCTTCACCGGAAGTGCAATATGCAATGTCGAAGTATTGGACACGACTTGCCGCTTCTGCTACCTTCAGAATGTGGTTTCGACTGACAAGTAAATATATGATGAGCTTCGCATCCGCGTATCGAAAGCAGCGGCAGCATTCGTGAAGCTTGCGTACCGAGTGTGGAACAACCATCAGCTTACCGTCGGCACGAAGCTGATGGTTTACAAATCCATGGTGCTGTCCGTGCTTCTATACGCCAGCGAAACGTGGACGATGTACCGGCGATATGTGAGATATCTCAAGCGGTTCTATCAACACTGTCTGCGAGGGATTCTGCGCATCGGTTGGTGTGACAGAGTTGCAGACACGGAAGTGTTGCGCCGTAGTGGAATGTATGCAGTGGACTGTTGAGAACATAATCACAATCGGTGCAGCGTTGGTAGGTACGCTGCATGCACTTCCATTCGATGTACTAACCGCGTGCTTAATTACTGAGTTTCTTTTTTAGGCGATTGGCTTGCTATATTGTCTTAGTGCTTATTTTATTGTCTACCTGAATAATCTATTAACTTGCACATGTCGCTTAAACGAAAGGTGGTCAACTACATTTATTTTTTTATTTGTTCCGTATGCTTTTTGATCTCTTGTATGTCATCATGAAGTTAAAGCAGCTATGTTGATAAACTATTTATTTAATATGCTACTTTAGCGAAGAGTTATGTCGGCATATCCGAATGGGGGTTTCGATCTATTTTATCTGATATTGTCATTTCAAGTGATTGGATATTGCTTGACATCCCCGATGTAGCTGCGCATTATATCCTTGTTCAGAAAATACCTACTTATTTATCATCATTTACCTACTTGTCTATTACGCGCTACCACATCTAAAATGGCTACCGGAGACAGCTGGTCGTTGCTGGAGTGGACGGGGTGCACGGCTCTCGTGGCCGTGGTTCCATCCAGTGTGGAGCGGACTACGGTCCAGCCACCGCCTTGTGTGCGCTTGATTCCGAAATGCTGTGTGCTTGTGTTTGCCTGTGAAGAAGTGTGGGCCGGCTCCGTTGATGAAACGGGGCTTCCATCCACATGCCACTCGGTCTTATTCTCTCTCTCTCTCTCTCTCTCTCTCTCTATATATATATATATATATATATATATATATATATATATATATATATATATATATATATATATATGCATGGTTGGCGGCATCCGGTTTCGGATTTGCCTGTCACTGTGGCAAGCCACAGGACGCCTGCGCCTACAGAGGGACCATGGATGGCTTGCGCTGCACCACCCACAGCTCCAACCACACACCCCATATCCAGCGTAAACCCGAAGGAATAAGACCGGGAGGCATGCGGATGGGAACCACGTTTCATCAGCGGAGCCGGCCCACACTCCTTCACAGGCAAACACAAGCACACTGTATTTGGGAATCAAGCGCACACAAGGCGGTGGCTGGACCGTAGTCCGCTCCACACTGACTGCATGAAATCACTCTTTGATCCTAACACGGCCACAAGGACCGTGCACCCCGTCCCCTCCAGCAACGACCAACTGTCTCCTGGAGCCAGTATGGACGAGGTAGTGGGTAATAGACAGGTAGGCACCTTGTCAACATGCACATCAAGCGCATCCACACCGGGGATATCAAACAACAGCCAAACACTTGAAAGAGAGAAAGAAAAAGAGAAAAACTCGATTAATGCATAAGGAAACGGTGATATAAACCTTAATTAAATAGCATATGTAATAAGTTGATTACAAACAAATCCTAGCTAAGTGCACGAGGTCAGGAAAGTATAGTTCACGGAATGCCACGAACGCAAAAATGTTATGGAAATCGAATACAATTGGCTTAGGCGATGTGTGCAAGTTAATGAATAGAGTACAGGGAGATATTTATATGAGAAAGAAAAGCATTAAGGTAAAAACTGTAAACCCACCACCTGAAAGAAAGAGACTTAGCATGCAAGCACGCGGTTAGTAAATCGGGTTCAGCGTGCCTACAAACGCTGCGCCGGCTCGCCGTAATTCTCTGCAGGACCCGTCGTCGCTTCTGTAGTGGCCCCAAAGGGCCTAGCTCATGGCCCACTAGACATTTATATGAGAAAATATATATATACATATATATATATATACATATATATATGCTTGATATCCCTTATATGGGTAGTTCAGGTTCACAGGATAGCTAGCTTTTTACACAATTAAAATGATTTTTTGGAATATGAAGTCTGGAAAAATAAACCTAAATTTTCCGTGATGAGCATGAAGTTCAAAGATGGGGTCCAAATGATTTCAGAGGGTATATTGTATGAAACACAAACTCACCGGACGGTTGAATCAAATTTTTCTACATTATTGGTCAGAAAGTCATCAGAGAGGAAATCCAGAGAGCCAAAGAAAAGAGCCCGGGCATTGTTACGTGCTTGGAGGGCAACGATCAACTGCGTGTTGTTGCCGACGGTATTTGGATAGTCGCTCAAAGGCTTTAACGGATTATAACTATAAGATGTAGGTCCAGCATGAAGAATATTGATAAGCAATGGATTAGCAGTGTTTGCCGACATACTGGAAAGGTGTAAAAATTGTTATGATCCTACCCAACACCGCGATAAAGGAACGGTGCATGGCCACTATGACCGGTAATCACGGAAACGTTGATGAGATTATGTGGAGGCACCACTAGGTAGGTATGCTAACAACATGGTACAGTAGAACTGAATCTTACCGTTCCGTCATCCTTGGCGTCATAGTTGTGGTGATCGATGACGGAGGCTTTCTCATCATCGAATTCAATACCGCATTCACTACCAAGTGTGCGCATAGCCTCTCCGATTTCAGAACTTGCAGCGACTATTAGATTCCCTCCCTCATCTAAGAATTTCACTATACTCTTAACATCCAAAGTGCCGCCAAACTCTGTCCGGAAATAAGGAAGACAAAAACCCACCAGACACGGAGGGCGAAAGTAGGACCAAGTGTCCGTAAGTATACTCTCCGTATTGCATCAGCGTATTAGTTGCATCGTCCGCAAGTCGTATAGCCAAGTTATAGCCACGGTCTGCAGGGTAAAACGAAGTTAAGACAAACCTGTGAAAAGCTTAAGGAACTTCGAATGTGTTTCCTTAACCCACGTATTTTCCATCAAGACCAAAACATTTCTAGACCTGTCGGTATCGTCACACAAACTGGAGGCGAGAAGGGTAAAGAGTATCAGGACTCGCAACATCTGTGTAGTATGCGTCCGGTTAATGGTTCCCGGTGCTTCAGTGTCCAGGGGTACGTGAGTCGTAGTAGACCGAGGCGGCTGAAATGCAAAAGAGATACTTCATAGGCGACTGGACAGTTACATCTCAATCACAGTAAGATTCGGAGCTGGATGGAGGGTGTGTCTGTGTTACACCTCGTCGCGAGCTGGACCGCATTGTCACAGCTGCTGATGGAGGACCAAGCATCAGGAGACTGGATGGATGGCGCGAAAACATGCACGAGGGATGACTGCTCTGATAAAACAAGTTCGAGTTCAAGTTCAGGTGGGACTGGAACGATAGGATGCATCCCGTAAGTGTTTTTTCTTGAGCAAGTCGTTGATCTAGTTGATTTCGGGTGCTCCGACTTTTTGACAGATGTGAAAGGAAAATACCCGAAGCACACCCCGGTCCACCAATTAATGCCAACGTTCCCTGCACTAGCAGTCCCTGCTATGCAAGTTACCTGAGGTAAGCAAGAGAGGAGGAGAAATCGAAGGTAAATAGTAAAGAAAATCTTTTGAAAAAAGGATAATACCAATGGTGAGGGAAAGTACAGAAAACAGAATCGAAGTATGAAGATGGGAGTTAGTCAGGAAAAAGGAAAGGTTCCGTATTGCCATCCAATGCTCGATACGATATCCGTGTCTCCGTCGGCCGGTGGTCTGCACGTTTGCTTTGCAACCATAAAGGTCACCGGTTCGAATCCGCGTAGGAGTGGGCATCCTCACGGTATACTCAGCCCGCGCGCGACTGGGGGTGGTTGCGCGGCAGCGAAGCGCCGTTATGGCGTACAGCTGGCACATTATTATTATTATTATAAAACGATCGGACCGTGGTTTGTCTATCTTCATGCAATGCCCGCACAGACCAGATAATCTACCAGGACTAAATAGCCAGAACAAGTCCAGGCCAACTTCCCCAGATAAGATACAGTAGGTTAGAAAGAATTCGGAACACTGGTAGCCGGGTTGGTTGCTCACCAGTTGATCGGCTCTCGGAGCTTGAAAAATGAGCAGTGTATCAAGTTCGGAGAACCGATCAACAGTTGACGTTACGTTAAGATTAGTTCCCTCCTAATCCTACGACAGTGCATTGAATGCATCCCCAAACTAAGTAGGCTTTCGGGGTAAGTTAGTCACATGAAACTATCGACCAACCTAGTACCGGCACGCAACACCCTTTCTAGTGTCATTTTGTCGCGGACAAGGCACGATGGACAGGCCTGGATGCAATATTCTGTGTGGGGTCGCACGGAGGCTGTGCTTCACAAATAGTCCAGCTGCTAGGGTCCCGAAAGAACGACGGATAAACCACAACATCCGGAACCATTAACTAACCACCTTCTCGAAGGCTGGTCGTTTACCCATCGACTGGAAAACTGGGATCGAAACGCCTAAGTACAAAGGCGGAAATCGTCAAGACCCTGTGAACTATCGTCTAATCCGTTTGACATCCATCGTCTGTAAAGTCATGAAAAAGATTATCATAAGCGCTCTACAGAAGCACTGCGACGAAAATAACATCATTACCTCTACCCAGCATGGTTTCCAGAAGGGACGCTCCTGCTCCACCAATCTACTAGTGGCGAGAGATAAGTGGGCGAGGTCAAGTGATGCCGGACAACGCACAGATGTGATTTTTGTCGATTTTAGCAAAGCGTTCGACAAAGTCCTACACCAACTACTACTTTAGAAGCTTATACAAATCGGTATCAGTGGCAGCCTTCAGTCGTGGATTTGCGACTTCTTGGAAGGTTGGATCATGCAAGTGAGAGTGAACGAGACGCTTTCCATGCCAGTGCTCATGACAAGGGGTGTTCCACAGGGATCCGTCCTTAGACCTGAACTGTTCTAGTTGTACATCGGTGATCTTCCGGCAACACTCCAAACCGAATTCAATGACCTCAAGCTGTGGTCTGAAGTGCCTGAACTTGACGCCGCTGATCGACTACAGGTGACCCTTGATCTGTTGCACAGCTGGCCCATCAAGTGGGGTCTACCAATAAGCTACAAAAACTGCTGTGTTCTGCCGATCGGGGCTTCTGAGCCACTTGGAATTTACCACATTGGTGGGTTCCTCCTTAAACAAGCCGCTCAGGAGAAAGATCTAGACGTAATAGTAGAAATTGATCTAAAAACCACATAGGGTACACTGAAAAAGGTTGCCACTGAAAACAGGATGTGCTGTGCCATAAGAAGATCCTTCTGTCGGATGACACCAAAGATCTTCAGGCTCCTGTTCACTTCACATGCACGACCGATTCCAGAGTATGGGTTGCCAGCTACGTTTCCACTCACTAAGTTCGAATGTGCCTTAATCGAAAATGTCCAGGGTCATCGCTCTAAGTCCGTTTCCGGGCTTCGTGACCTTCCGTACCCCCCTCCGGCTTCAGATGAATCCGTTTTTCGTGGAATACCGTCGCTGTCGTGAAGACCTCATCTTTACGAGGCACATACTAAGAGGGGAACATGGTAACGAACTACAGCAACTTTTTCAGCTCAACATAGGTGGCTCTACACGAGGTCACAACTGGAAGCTATTCAAACCGAGGAGGCTCAAAGTCAGCACCGCTGTCGCCCTCTCCACTCGCGTAGTGAATGACTGGAATCGTCTTCCGGCGACTGTTGTTGATGCGACGACTGAGGAATGTTTCAACCGATTTTTAGATACGCACCTACGCAAGACACCAGGGTTGCACTGTCCTACTGCGACTGCTCCGGTTCCCTGAGGACTACTGGGTCGCATTGACATATGTGATCTTAGTGCTGAACTGAAGGTGATGAGGCTAACATGGGTCCTCCGCTCTGCCCTCTACTACTCAATGAATGAACTCCAGGGTGTAGAGTGAAACAGCGGACGATAACTTAATCAACCTGAGGAGTCACGTGAGGAAGTTCACTAAAATTAATAACATAACTTATGGATGAATCCGGCGCTCGGGTACGCAGCACTGAACACTGTCCGATTTATGGGCAGAAACCACAAGACAGACCATTCTCTGAGTCTATTCAGAGCCCGTTGAAGAGCCGCAGGTCTTCCAAGGACATCAACTATATTCCAAAGCATTAGATCATCACTAAATAAAAGCGATGGCACCTCAAGCTCCTCAGGCAAGTCATCTATATAGATCGTGAACAACAGCGAACGCAGGACAGAGCCTTGCGGAACGCCGCTAAGGATAGCTCGTCGAAACGAAAGACTACTTCCCACACGAATACACTGTTCCCACCCATCCAGAAAAGTTGACACCCACTGGAAAGTGCGACCAAATATTCCGTACGACCGCAACTTTAGTGAGAGTCGCGAATGGAAGACAGTGTCAAAGTAATTGACGAAGTCAGTGAACAGCACGTACACTGCGTGCCCACAGTCTACGGTTTCAGCCCAGTTCTCGCGAGCTACCAGTAAGTTCGTTTGCCACGAAAAACCTTTGTGAAAACCATGTTGCCCAACGCTAAGCTGGTAAAATTACTCAAGTGGTTCTCCACCGAATCTCCTACTAATTTCTCAAGTAATTTAACCACCACGCTGTAATCAAACGGTAGGTGAATTGAGAAGGCGAAGAGGAGAGGAAACGACAGTCACAAACTAGGTTACGCTCCACGACATCTTACTTGTTGGCTTGCTAATGGCGACAGTTGAACGCACTATAACCTGGAAAGCCGTGCTTCACAATGGTCAGTTATAACCGGCGAATGCGGTCGCGAGGTGTAATACGGTGACGCGAAGCCGTTTAAAGGACTGACGTAGTCCGGTTTACCTTACTTTTGCGTTAATTTCCACCTACCAACTTGACACTTTGTAAGGTGGAAATAAAACAGCACATTTACATGCAATCAAATGTTTTTTTTGGATAACTGAAGCTCAAGTTCAATTGGGACAGGAACGGCAGGTAATTTCCATGGGTCTTCCTTCTTTAATGCGTGGTTGAATCAGGATAGTTCGCGGGATGGATTTGATACCGAGGAGAGCCAAATCAATAAGCACGAATCATATCACGGTCAAGCAAACAATGCCCACGCGGCACTGATTGATTCAGTTCGCCCAGAATAGCTCAGTAGAAGGTACAACGGTAGTTAAAGTGGGACTGGAACAATAGGATTATCCCGTAAGTGTTCCTTCTTCGGCGGGTCGTTGAATCAGGAGTTGGCGGACTTTGAAATACTGATGGACCTAATACAAAGACTGCATCACCCTCTGTCCAACCAATTAATGCCCACGTACCCTGCCCTAGCAGTCCCTGCTGGGCCGGTTACGTGAAGTAAGAGAAAAAAGTAAACTCAGCAGGCAAAAGAGAAAGTGGAAAGAGCTAAGCAAGTGGAATACCAAGATATTTGAGTCATTAAAAGAAGAACTAAAAAGTGAAGGTGAGTAATGGGACGGAACCAGCCAATGAGAGCGTTTTACGCTGAGGGCTATTGATTTAGCCATAAATTGAATGTACCGTTAGTTTGGACGTTAAGCAAATAGACTTGCCAGCCGTACGCAGGTCTCCTGCTTTGGGAAGTCGGGCTAATCAGAGTGCACGCTAGCAGCAGGTCATCGGTAGGTCAGCCGAAACCTTAACATATATTTTTGGCGACGGAGGTGGGATCAAGATGTCAATTTCAGCGGAAGACCTGAAAACCATTTTGTTGCAGCAACAGCAGCAATTTGAAACAGCACACCTGCGTATGATTGAAACCCTCACCCAAATGTTATCTGTGCAGCCTACGGTCGTTCAGAACAATGGGAAGCCTTCGGCGGATGCGATGATCAGTAGTGTTAATGAGTTCATATTCGATCCTGACTCAGGATTAATATTCGATGCGTGGTTCAGGCGCTATGAAGATGTTTTCAGGGCAGAGTTGTCAGGTCTCGATGATGCATCTAAAGTTCGCCTTTTGTTACGAAAACTCGGAACGGTTGAACATGACAGATACATTAACTACATTTTGCCAAACAACGCGCATGATTTCAGCTTTGATGATACAGTTGCTCGACTCACAGCGTTGTTTGGAGACCAGTCATCTCTTTTCAATAACCGATACAATTGTCTAAAGCTATGCAAAAAGGACAATGACAGTCTTATTGCTCACGCGGCGATAGTCAAACGTGAATGCCAGAAATTCAAACTGAAGTCGCTCACGGAAGACCAGTTCGAGTGTTTGATACTAGTCTGCAGTCTACAGTCCCCAAAAGACGCCGAGATACGAACGAGAATACTTGGTATGTTGGAACGCGACACAGATGTTACATTACAAAACGCCATTGCTGAAGCCCAAAGGATCATGAATTTAAAGCACGATACGGCTATGGTGGAAGATTCGAGAGCACATTCCGCAGATATATCTGTCCAGCAAGTTTCAGGAAACAACCCACCGACCGCTCAACCTAGCAGATATCCACAATCCAAACCCCCATCACCTTGCTGGCAATGCGGAGGATGGCATTTTGTGAGATGGTGTCCTTTCAGCAAACATGTTTGTCAAAGGTGCTTTAGACGGGGGCACAAGGAGACCCACTGCAGATTCAAAACATCATTTAGATCGTCATGTGATACTCGAAAAGCAGGTTACCGAAGGTTCGCGACAAGAGTAAACGCTAACTATACGGACGATGTTAAAGATAGAAGAAAGTTCGTCCCTATTACCATCAACGGAAGAGTAGCGCGTCTGCAGATTGATACGGCTTCCGATATTACAGTCATTACGGAAAACTTATGGAAAGCTATCGGTTCACCTGACATTAAACCAACTAACCATAAAGCGAAGAGCGCATCAGGTACGAGTCTAAACTTGATCGGTCAGATTGAATGTGAGTGTCGTTTTACCAACTTCACCGCTTGGGGAACTATTTTCGTCACAACACACAAGAATTTGAACCTCCTTGGATTAGACTGGATTGAGCGATTCAACCTCTTAGATGTTCCAATTAATCAAATCTGTGCAAGTGTACACTTACACAAACCAAAAGTCCCCAAGGCAATGGCAATCGAACAAATTCGAGAGAAATATGCACCTGTTTTCCGTGAAGGACTTGGTAAGTGTACAAAGTTGCAAGCCTCATTGTCCTTAAAACCCGATGCTGTTCCTGTTTTCCGTGCAAAGCGGCCAGTACCTTACGCAGCAGTCCCAACTGTTGACCAGGAACTTGATCGTTTGGAGAAACTTGGGGTTATCTATGCAGTGAACTACTCTTCTTGGGCAGCTCCAATTGTGGTTGTCAAGAAGCCGAACGGCCAGATCCGAATATGTGCCGACTTTTCGACTGGGCTGAATGAAGCGTTAAACACGCATCAGTATCCTCTGCCAGTCCCAGATGATTTGTTCTCGAAACTAAATGGGGGTCAGTGTTTTGCCAAGCTAGATCTATCGGATGCGTACTTACAAATAGAAGTTGATGAAGCTTCTAGAGAATTACTGACGATAAATACGCACCGAGGTTTGTATCAGTATCATCGACTTCCATTCGGAGTTAAGTCCGCGCCAGCAATTTTTCAGCAAATCATGGATACTATGCTAACAGATGTAGATGGTGCTGCCGCATATTTGGACGATATCATTGTCGTCGGAACTAACCCAGATGACCTTTTCAGAAAGCTGCACTTAGTACTTGATCGCATACAAGAGTACGGATTTAGACTTCGCCCAGAAAAGTGCACGTTTTTCATGGACTCCATTAATTTTCTTGGCTTCATAATTGACAAGAACGGTAGACGTCCAGATCCATCAAACATCGATGCTATAAAAAAGATGCCACCTCCCAAAGATGTGCCTACTCTGAAGTCCTTCTTAGGACTCGTCAGTCGTTACAGTCAATTTCTGCCACATATGCACAGCGTGCGTGGACCACTCAATGAGTTACTCACCAAGGACAAACGTTGGCACTGGTCCGAAGATTGTCAGAAGTCCTTTGAGGAGGTGAAGCGAATGCTGTGTTCTGACCTTATGCTGACACATTAGGACCCTACACTTGAAATCGTGGTGGCGGCAGACGCTTCGAAGTATGGCGTGGGTGCAGTTATCTCTCATAAGTTTGCTGACGGATCGGAAAAAGCGATCGCACACGCAGCTCGATCACTGTCGCCAGCCGAAAAGAATTACGGGCAGATAGAGAAAGAGGCATTAGCGATAGTCTTTGCAATAAAGAAATTTCACAAAATGTTGTATGGCAGGAGGTTTACCCTGCTTACCGACCATAAACCACTCCTAGCCATATTTGGATCAAAGTCCGGTATACCCGTTTATACCGCGAACAGACTGCAGCGTTGGGCCACGGCCTTACTCACCTATGATTTTGCGGTGAAGTACACGGCTACAAAGGACATAGGTCAAGCAGACGCACTTTCCCGGTTATTGGAGCTACAACAGCATCAGCAGGAAGAATCTATAATTGCAGCAATCTCCCTTGAATCAGAGGTCAACCAGGTCTTGATGGAGAATTTTAGGAAGCTTCCCGTGACGTTCGACATGGTACGTGACGCAACTGTGCGAGATCCCCTCTTGCGCCAGGTAATCAAATTTCACACTACGCAGTGGCCAAGTGCTACTCTATCCGGAGAGCTACAAATTCTCTCTCAGAGAAAGGACGAACTTTCGATCGTAAATGGGTGTTTACTTTTGGCCGAGAGAATTGTCATACCCAAAGAACTTCGCCAAAGAGTCCTTCAGCAATTTCATCGGGCACATCCTGGAATTAACAGAATGAAAAGCATTGCTCGGAGTTTTGTCTACTGGCCAAACATTGATTTGGAACTCGAGCAACTAGTAAAGTCATGTCCCAGATGCGCGCTTGCTAGTAAGGCACCGAGAAAAGCTGACTTAGCTTCCTGGCCGTTGGCAACAAAACCGTGTGAACGCGTGCACGCTGATTTCTTTGGTCCCCTAAACGGTCAGCAGTACCTAATAGTTGTTGATTCCTATAGCAAATGGCCCGAGGTCTTCTGTATGGAGCGTGCGACAAGTGGTGCAACAATTAACATTTTGAGGAGACTTTTCAGTCAACACGGAATACCAGAAACCTTGGTCACTGACAATGGTTCTCAGTGCACTTCTTCCCAATTTGCCGAATACTGCGCACAGCATGGTATCACGCATCTACGGTCGCCACCGTTTCACCCTCAGTCAAATGGACAAGCAGAGCGCTTCGTCGACACGTTTAAGCGATCGCTACTAAAGATGCGGGGGGAAGGAACCACACAGGAGATACTTGATACATTTTTGCTCGTGTACAGATCAACTTCAAATCCCCAAGTACCAAACCAGTTGTCGCCGGCAGAAGCACTAATGGGAAGAAAACTCCGTACTGTGAATTCCCTGCTAACTCCGAGGTGTACTAATGAGCAAGAAAGAAACGTTCGGATGGAGCAGTACTACAACGAGCGACACAGAACTCAAGCACGCCGCTTTTACCCCGGACAGCGTGTCTTAGTAAGAGACTATCGCGCGGGAAACCCGCAATGGGTGGTAGGATCGATACGGAGAAATATTGGACAGGTGCTATATGAGGTTAATGTGGGTAATTTGATTTGGACCAGGCATTCCAATCAGCTGCGACCAACTAGCATCTCTGGGGGCACAAGCGCTCGGTTACTACCGTTAGATATTCTACTAGAGAGTTTCGACATGCCATCTAATCCCCAAAGCAATTCGGATGCATCCCGCACAGAAGTCTCAGAGGAACCGAAGGTCCAGACCCGGCGCTGTACTGATCGACTACGGAGACCTGTCGTAAGAATGCAGTTGGATCCAAAAATGAAGTCTTATGTCAACTTTTGCGGGGGAAGGTGTTAATGGGACGGAACCAGCCAATGAGAGCGTTTTACGCTGAGGGCTATTGATTTGGCCATAAATTGAATGTACCGTTAGTTTGGACGTTAAGCAAATATACTTGCCAGCCGTACGCAGGTCTCCTGCTTTGGGAAGTCGGGCTAATCAGAGTGCACGCTAGCAGCAGGTCATCGGTAGGTCAGCCGAAACCTTAACAGTGAGTCAGCTAGGAAAAAGGAAAAGTTTGCTGTTGCCACCCAAATGCATCAAGCTGGCGCGCAAAACCATTAACCGTAGGTTCCCTAACCACGTGACCTGGAAGCGAATTCCAGCGATCTATAACTCGGCGCGATAGACGAGTTTCCGTCCTAATCTTATCACACCGCGGTTTATGCAGATTCAGTGGGTGACCGCGGAGATTAGGTAACGTAGCGGGACTAAATAGCCCTGACAAGTCCGGGCCAATCTTACCCGTCAAAATACGATAAGTGAGAATCAGGTCCCCTCTTATCCTTCGGTAGTGCACGGAGTACATACCCAAACTGAGCAAGCGTTCAGGATACATCTGTCCCCGTATACCCTGCACTAGCCGAGTGCCCACTCGTAACACCCTCTCCAAGTCCATTTTGTCTAGGTTAAGACGTGGTGGACAACCCTGAATACAATATTCCAGGTGGAGTCGGACGAATGCCGAAAATAGCTTCACAAACAACTTGGCCGTTAAGATTCCGAAAGAGCGGCGGATAAACCACATCATACGACACCCTCGACAAGCAGCCTTCTTCCAGTTGTCTCTAGAATGAAGTGCTGATGCGTGTACGACTCCTAAATCAACCTGCTGAGTGACAACAGGGAGTTCACCACCGCCGACGACATATCGGGTGGGAGGATTTGCAGCTCCGATTCGGAGAACAGAGCACTTCGCCCTATTTATGGACATCAACCATAAGATAGACCATTTCTAGAGCCTATCCAAGGCACGCTGAATTGCCTCAGGACCCCCCGGGATATCCACACTATTCCAGAGCTTAAGGAGACTTTTCAGTCAACACGGAATACCAGAAACCTTGATCACTGACAATGGTTCTCAGTGCACTTCTTCCCAATTTGCCGAATACTGCGCACAGCATGGTATCACGCATCTACGGTCGCCACCGTTTCACCCTCAGTCAAATGGACAAGCAGAGCGCTTCGTCGACACGTTTAAGCGATCGCTACTAAAGATGCGGGGGGAAGGAACCACACAGGAGATACTTGATACATTTTTGCTCGTGTACAGATCAACTTCAAATCCCCAAGTACCAAACCAGTTGTCGCCGGCAGAAGCACTAATGGGAAGAAAACTCCGTACTGTGAATTCCCTGCTAACTCCGAGGTGTACTAATGAGCAAGAAAGGAACGTTCGGATGGAGCAGTACTACAACGAGCGACACAGAACTCAAGCACGCCGCTTTTACCCCGGACAGCGTGTCTTAGTAAGAGACTATCGCGCGGGAAACCCGCAATGGGTGGTAGGATCGATACGGAGAAATATTGGACAGGTGCTATATGAGGTTAATGTGGGTAATTTGATTTGGACCAGGCATTCCAATCAGCTGCGACCAACTAGCATCTCTGGGGGCACAAGCGCTCGGTTACTACCGTTAGATATTCTACTAGAGAGTTTCGACATGCCATCTAATCCCCAAAGCAATTCGGATGCATCCCGCACAGAAGTCTCAGAGGAACCGAAGGTCCAGACCCGGCGCTGTACTGATCGACTACGGAGACCTGTCGTAAGAATGCAGTTGGATCCAAAAATGAAGTCTTATGTCAACTTTTGCGGGGGAAGGTGTTAATGGGACGGAACCAGCCAATGAGAGCGTTTTACGCTGAGGGCTATTGATTTGGCCATAAATTGAATGTACCGTTAGTTTGGACGTTAAGCAAATATACTTGCCAGCCGTACGCCGGTCTCCTGCTTTGGGAAGTCGGGCTAATCAGAGTGCACGCTAGCAGCAGGTCATCGGTAGGTCAGCCGAAACCTTAACAGTGAGTCAGCTAGGAAAAAGGAAAAGTTTGCTGTTGCCACCCAAATGCATCAAGCTGGCGCGCAAAACCATTAACCGTAGGTTCCCTAACCACGTGACCTGGAAGCGAATTCCAGCGATCTATAACTCGGCGCGATAGACGAGTTTCCGTCCTAATCTTATCACACCGCGGTTTATGCAGTTTCAGTGGGTGACCGCGGAGATTAGGTAACGTAGCGGGACTAAATAGCCCTGACAAGTCCGGGCCAATCTTACCCGTCAAAATACGATAAGTGAGAATCAGGTCCCCTCTTATCCTTCGGTAGTGCACGGAGTACATACCCAAACTGAGCAAGCGTTCAGGATACATCTGTCCCCGTATACCCTGCACTAGCCGAGTGCCCACTCGTAACACCCTCTCCAAGTCCATTTTGTCTAGGTTAAGACGTGGTGGACAACCCTGAATACAATATTCCAGGTGGAGTCGGACGAATGCCGAAAATAGCTTCACAAACAACTTGGCCGTTAAGATTCCGAAAGAGCGGCGGATAAACCACATCATACGACACCCTCGACAAGCAGCCTTCTTCCAGTTGTCTCTAGAATGAAGTGCTGATGCGTGTACGACTCCTAAATCAACCTGCTGAGTGACAACAGGGAGTTCACCACCGCCGACGACATATCGGGTGGGAGGATTTGCAGCTCCGATTCGGAGAACAGAGCACTTCGCCCTATTTATG
>OX104062.1:20890806-20928396 GCA_944474145.2 Dicrocoelium dendriticum | reverse complement strand
GGGGTACTCCCAGTACGACTTCTAGTCGGGATATTGACGTATTGCTCGAAGGCATTTATGTGCATCCAATCTACTAGTTAACGCGTAGTACTCACAGAACAAAGTCGAGTACTCACAGAACAAAGTCGAGTACTCACAGAACAACTAGGTGTATACCCCATAAACATGTAAATGCATTTTTTATCGGTTTGGTTTTCAAATGCTCCTTGTGGCAACACTACCTATCGACTTGCATAGCATTGCATGCGTATGTACTCTGATATTTACAGCCGGAGCACCTTCCATTTTCTGGCACCTTCCGTCCACTACGGAGCACGCTGCCCCAGCGCGCGAACTGACGACGTGGAAGACGCGCGCAAATTCGACCTTAAAGTCCGAAGGCCAGTCACTCGTGATCGAATACTGTTTTTTGGTATTGCTATTGTCGCCGGTTAACTTAGTGTTGATGTAGAAAAAGGCAAGTTGAGATTTATAGACAAAGCACCGATTTTCCTGGAAGCTGATTCAAGTTCAAGTTCAATTAGGACCGGAACAGTAGGAAAATCCCGCGAATATGCCACCTTCGAAAACATCTTTAATCCAACAGGGAAACCGGTGCCTTGATGTGCCAAAGGAGGGCCAAATCAACACACACGATTCATATGGTCAACCAAACAATGCCCACGTGCCCTGCACTAGCCGTCCCCGCTGTGCCGGCCACGTGAAGAATAAAAGAAAACAGTAGTGTCAGTAAAGAAAAGAAAACAGAGGAGAGGACAAGCTAATCGAATATCGTAGGCAATATTAAGGTGTAAGTTAAAATGAGTTAAAGAAGCGAAAGCCGTAATAGACGAAGAAAAGTTTAAGACATGAAGGGGAAGACTTTAAACTGCAGACCGAGAGCGTCAAGTCGATGCTCGAACTCTTTCAACGTCGGTGCCATCACGACGTCTGCAGGCAATGTGTTCCAATAAGCTATAACCCTACGCGATAACCTAAAAGTTGCCAAAACCCGGTCAGACCGGGGTTTGTGCAACTTGAATGGGTGGCCACGAAGGGTTGGCATTCGAGTTGGGCAAAACAGTCCAGTCAAATCAGGACCAATCTGACCCATCAATATACGATATGTAAGGACCAAGTCGCCCCGAAGCCGCCTGTAATACATGGAAAACATATCCAACTTACGTAGCCTCTCCGGGTACGTCAGCTTCTTTAAGTCGTACACCATTTTCGTCCCGGACCGCAGGACTCGTTCAACTGCCATCTTATCACGAACCAGGCATGGAGGACAAGCCTGGACGCAGTATTCCAAGTGCGGCCTTACAAAAGCCGAAAATAGTCTAACAAACATGTCGGTGGTCATGATCCCGAATGACCTGCGGATCATCCACAACATGTTGAAGCCTTTACGAGCAGCTGTCTTCCAGTGCTCACTGGACTTGAAGTCAGATGACAGCAAAACACCGAGGTCAGATTGGAGTTGAACTCGCGGTACCTCGTTGCCGCCAAGCAAATAACGCGTCGGCGGGTCATTCGGACCAACGCGTAGAACGGAACATTTCCCTAAATTAACTGGCAACTGCCACAAAATTGACCAGTCCCAAAGTCTATCCAGAGCCTCCTGTAGGGTCAGTGGACCAATCGGCAGGTCTATCGTGAACCAGAGTTTTAAGTCATCCGCAAACATTAGGGATGGCACACCCAATTCTTTAGGTAGGTCATTAACGTATAAAGTGAAGAGAAGGGGGCCAAGAACCGAACCTTGCGGCACGCCACGGAGAACACATTGGCGAAAGGACAAGCTTGAACCCACCCGCACAGACATTTCCCTTCCGATTAGGAAAGCTGAAATCCATCGTAAGACTGGTCCAGAAATATCAAAGGAATTCAGCTTGTCCAAAAGGCGCGAATGTGGAACGGTGTCAAAAGCTTTGGAAAAGTCAATAAACAGCACGTCCACTGCCTTCCCGCAATCAACGGCTTCGGCCCCGTGTTCACGAGCCGTTAACCAGTTAGTAAGGCAAGAATGGCCCTTACGAAAACCGTGCTGAGAAAGATTAAGCAACTCAAACGCTTTCAAGTGCCTTGCGATAGCGTCCCCCACGAGCTTTTCCAATAACTTGACCAGCACGCTCGTTAAACTGACCGGTCTATAATTATCAGGGAGGTACTTATCACCTTTCTTAAAAATGGGGCAAACAATAGCCTCCTTCCAGTCCTTGGGTAGAGAGCAGCCTCGTAGAGACTTCACAAAAAGATGCGTAATCGGAGAGAAAGTTCATCGGCCAACTCGTACAACAGTTTGGGATGAATAGCATCTCCACCGGCAGCTTTGTTGGAATTTAATTGTCTCAAAAGTCGGAGCACTTGAGCCTCGGTTATAGAAACCTCCTCCAAGTGGGAGCCCTCAGGAACTTTTGCCTGGAGACTGATTTGCGGCGGCTGTAACTCTCTAACATAAACACCAGCATACTGTTCTCTGAGCAAACAAGCTTTTTCGTGATCCGTGACAACAGCAACTCCGTCCGAGCCAAACAACACTGGGATGCACGAATTCATGTTGCTTCGCCTTTTGACATAAGCGAAGAAGCGTTTCGGGTTTGATGAGGCTATACGAGCAAGCTCTACTTCATGCTGTAGACGAGCACCACGTAGATACTGCCTGCAGGCATTTCGAACCTCACAATATCGCTTGAAGGTGCATAATGAAGGAGCAGATAAGTAAGTACGCCAACATCTGGCACGTCTGTTAAGTTGTTTGCGTACAGTAGAATCAAACCAGGGTGGCTTTGCCCTAGTTTTATTCCTGCCAGATGGTGGTGTATGGGGAGAGAGAGCTCACTCAGGTATGATTTAAAGCTGTCCCAGGCCGTTTGAATGCCGTCACTTTCCAAAATGACACAAGGCGACTTTGCGGCTTTGGCTTTCATTGTCTGAAAGTCTGCGCGCCATATATTTGGTACTCGGTCGGGACGATCATTCGTCTGACGACGAAGGGCGCACTTAAATGAGAGACATGCGTGGTCGCTAGCACCGAAACGTGAGTTGTATACAATATCGGTGACAAAATCAATGGATTTAGCGAAGATCAAGTCCAAGGGGGACGGGTTTTGACCCATCATGAATCTAGTTCAGTTCAGTTCAGATGGGATTGGAACGATAGGAGAATCCCGTGAGTGTTTCATCTTGAGTGAATCGTTGAGCCAGGACCAGATGGAGTGCTCAGTTATCGATGGATCTGTAACGGAAACACCCGTATCGCACACTGGCCAATCAGTTAATACCCACGTTTCCTGCCCTAGCAGTCCTTACTGTGGCAGTCACGTGAAGTAAGCAAAGGATAGGACAAGAAATCGAACGTACAGAATAAGGAAGTGCACTTAAATAAGAAAATAATACTAATGCGTGAAGAAAGGTAGAGAAAAGAGAATCGAAGTACGAAGATGCGAGTTACTCAGGAAAATGGAAAGGTTTCGTGTTGCCACCCAAGAGCGTCAAGTTGCCGCTCAGATTCCTTAACCGTAGATTCCCTGATAACACTTTCCGGAAGTATGTTCCAGCGGTCCATAACTCGGTGTAACAGCCGGATTTCCGCCCTTATCCGATCGGACCGCGGTTTGTCCAGCTTCAAGGAATGACCGCGTAGAACAGACAATCTAGCGGGACTAAATAGCCAAGATAAATCTGGACCAACCTTCCAAGTTAAGCTACGGTACATTAGGATTAGATCTTCTCTAAGCCTTCGGTAGTGCACTGAATGCATTCCCAAACTAAGTAGAAGCTCGGGGTACGTCTGTTCCCGTAATCCCTCGACTAACCTAGTACCCACTCGTAAAACCCTCTCTCGCTCCATTTTGTCCCGGACGAGGCAAGGCGGACAAGCCTGAACGCAGTATTCCAGATGAAGCCGAACGAAAGCCGAGAACAGCCTCGTAAAGCTGCTGCCTCTCAAGACTCAGAAAGCATGTCGAATTAACCACAACATGCGGAAACCTCTGCTTGCGGCCTTCTTCCAGTTGTCGCCGGAGTGTAAAGCCGAGGAGTGTACGACACCTAGGTCAACCTGGCTAGATACATGGGGGAGTTCGACCCCACCGACCACGTACTTCGTAGGATGACAACCTCTTACATTTTAAAGAACGGAGCACTTTGCTGATTTATGGGCAGTAACCATAAAGTAGACCAGTCCTAAAGCTTATCCAAGGCTCACTGAATAGCTTCCGAACCTGCAGGAACATCGACAATGTTCCACAGCTTCAGGTCATCAGCAAATAGCAGCGATGGTACCTCAAGCTTCGCGGGTAGGTCATTCACATAAATAGAGACCAGCAGCAGTCCAAGGACCGAGCCCTGTGGCACGCCGCTGAGGACAGACTGACTAAATGATAGGCCCCGGCCTACCCGTACACACTGTTCTCTACGCTGCAAGAAGGCAGTCACCGAATGAAGAGCGCGGCCAGCTACCCCATAGGACGACAGCTTTTGCGCGAGCCTCAAGTGAGGTACATTGTCAAATGCCTTCTTGTTGCAGTAGTTATAGTTCAGGCGGGACCATGTCGATAGTAACCATCAGATAGCCCTAATAGCACAATCGAAATAGTAATTGTAGCAAACTGGACAGCAGCCCAGTTCAGGTATTAATGCGTTACTTGAAGCTAGATGCATTTAGTTTGACATTTTTAATAAATAAATGATTGGTATGTTTTGTAAGTGATATTATTTGACCATGCCACGTGTAGTACAAATGCATCAGTAGGTCAAGTTCAGTTGGGATCGGAACGATAGGATAATCCCGTAAATGTTCCTTCTTTTGCGTATCGTCGTATCCGGAATTAACAGGTCTGTTTGTGCTGTTCAAAAGCCTAAAACTACGACCGCTTCACATTCTGTCCGACCAAATACTGCTCACATTTTTCTGCCCAGCAGTCCCTGTCAGGCTGGTTTATGTGAAGTAAGAGTGAAGGGTACGCTAAGAAAATAAGAGGGGGAATGTCAGCTAAATAATGATAATACCAAGGGGAGTAGAAAATTAAAAAACGATGGAAAAGTTGAAGATACAAGTCGGTTAGGAGAAGAGGAAGTTTTGGTACTCTCACCCACGAGCATCTACCGGACGCTCGAAACCCTCTAGCGTAAGCTCCCTAACCACGCGCGCCAGAAACGAGTTCCAACGTTCAATAACTCGACGCGACAGGCGAGTTTCCGTCCTTACCCGGTCAGAACGCTGGTTGTGCAGCTTCAACTGGTGAGCTCGGAGATTAGGCATTTGCCGGAACTAAATATCCAGGACATGTCTGGACTTACCTTACCAGTTAAAATACGGTAACTGAGGAGCAAGTCTCCAATAATTCTGCGGTAATGCGTTGAGTACATACCCAAGTTAAGCAAACGTTCGGGAGACGTTTGCCCCCGTTATCCTCGCACTAACCTTGTACCCACTCGCAAAACCCTCTGCAGTTCCATTTTGTGGGCAAGCCTGGTTACAGTACTATAAGTGAGGTCGCACAAAAGCTGAGAAGAGCTTCACAAAATTATTGGCCGTTAGGGCACCAAAGGAGCAGCGAATAAACCACATCATACGGAACCCTCTACAAGCAGCCTTCCTCCAGTTTTCTCCAAAGTGGAGCAATGATGTATGGGTGATACCTAGATCAACCTGCTGAGTGACAACATGGAGTTCACTTCCACCAACTACATAGCGCGTGGGAGGAGTAGCACCTCCAATGCAGAGGACAGAAGGTTCGCCTGATTCATGGGCATCAACCATCAGTTTGACCATTCGCAGAGCCTATTCAAGGCACTCTGAAGTGCCTCAGAGCCACCAGAGATATCCACAATATTCCAGAGCTTGAGGTCATCAGCAAACAATAGCGACGGTACTCCAAGCTCCTGGAGTGGGTCATTGACATAAATTGGAAAACAACGGCCCTGGAACCGAGCCCTGCGGGACGCCAATAAAAACAGCTTGTAAAGCATAAGGCTACGCTCCACGCGTACACACTGTTCTCTCCCTTCTAGGAAAGCAGAAAACCATTTAAGGGCAGCTCCAGTTATCCCATACAATCTCAACTTCAATGAGAGTCGTTGGTGTGGGACAGTATCAAATGCTTTCGAGATGTCAACGAAAAGCACGTCGATAGAGGGACCGTTGTCTACTGCCTAAGCCCAGCATTCATAGACTCCAAGTAAATTTGTCAAACATGAAATTCCCTTACGGAATCCGTGCTGGGCCGCACTGAGTAGGTTAATCTTTATCAGGTGATTCTTCACCGAATCCCCGACTAATTTTTCAAACAACTTAACTACTGCGCTTGTTAAGCAGACAGGCCGTTAGTTCGTGGAAAGAACTCTTTCCTCGCCCTTAAAACCGGACAGATGATTGCCTTCTTCCATTCCGAAGGTAAGGCACAGCTGTCGAGCGATATGGTAAACGTGCATGTCAGAGGGCCACTTCTCTTAGCGACCAATTCATGCATCAGCTTCGGATGAATTGAATAAGGGCCAGAAGGTTTGGAAGGATTTAGCCCTTGTAATATCCAGAAGATTTGTGTCTCCGCTATGCTGATTTCAGTTAGCAAGAATCCTCCGGAACATTTGTGCCCAGCTCAACCTGAGGCAGAGAGGCCCCATGAGAAAAGACACCAGCATACGGTTCGCTAAGAATACAAGCATTATCATAGTCGATATGCCCATGGGTCCCGTCCGCTCGAAGTAAAGCCGATATAGACGAGTTTTTACCGCTACGTCACTTTACGTAAGCAAAAAACTTTGTTGCGGCTGCGTTGGCCAAATCCTTCTCAACGGTGTCAGCCACGGTGAACACACAACGCAGAACTGAAGCTTCGTCTCGCATTGCGTTAACGTCTGCCTGCCAAATATTTGGACATGCCTCAGCGGTAGCTTGATGACACTTAGTTAGAGCACATCGAAAGGATATGCAGACGTGGTCGCTGGCTCTTAGAGGACAACCGTAGGTAATATCACTTACGAAATCGTGTGACTTTGCAAAAATGTGATCCAACGTAGACACATTTTGGTCAGCTCTAGCGCAACTTTGTATTGCGCTTAACTAGGCTCCATGACATAAGCACCTTGGGTTCACAGGTCCTCCCCATACTTTGCGGTCCCTGTCACACTACGTGAGAGATCTTGGCCCGATCAGTTGCACTCATCTTACAGATGTTAGGACTACTAATCCGACCACAAAAGGTATTCAGCCTACCCCAGTAGTAGCTGAGCGCTTTACTGACTCCCACCGACAATTAGTTAAATGGGAAGTCTTGAAATAGTAGACGCTACCGCAAAGGCAACCTGGAAACACTAAGCGATAGCTCAAACCCTTTGAAAGCTCCTTCTCGACGCCCAGTTCTTACTGCTCAACAGATCAGCAAGTAAAGCAGCCTAGTACTATTGAATAGGAGCATCGTAAGCCTGTAGGCACTAACCAGGTAGGATATTGCACAGCAATGGGGATGCAATCCGAACGGACAAACTTTACTTCACTTCTCCCTTCTCTTCTACACTTTGGTTCCTTCGTCTCCATCTTTACCCCTTAGTATTTTCCAAATACCTAGTCCAATTGGTCTCTTGCGAATACTTATACTTGTGACCCATGAGTCACGTCTACTAAAAACATTTTAACAACATTAAGCCTCATGTGAAATGCCAGGTTCTAGCGTTGTTGCCCTAATTGAAGCTTTTTCATTAAGTCTGAGCACTAGTTACTATAGTCAGCAGTTTCCAAACACTATCAGTAGGTAAGCCGCAAAATAAAAAATATATCTTTCTTATTGTTGACAATGAGCGCACTTTAAAAGTTCTAGACCCAATAATCAGACATTTTGCTCTCCACTTATACGCTCTTAAATAAATAAATAAATCTTTTATTCTCAATAAGGTGAGGCACACCTTTACAGGCATGATCATTTTGACATAACGATGCATGATCAAGAATATGCAAAAATCCGATATGTTTGCCATAGCAGTTTGTGTTTGTGTAGGGGGTATGTATGTATGTCATCGTGTGTGTATGTGTATGCAGCTGTGTGTTTTGTGCTTGCAGTTGTGCTGCGCCAATCTTCTATGTTTGCTATCGTCATCAATTTGCGAGAAGGAGATTGGTGTCCGTGGGTTGGATAGAATTATCCGGATATCCACGGGGCAGTGACTTTATTTTGTGGCGAGTCACGACCGCCACGTCACAGCGTTGTTAAGCACACATTTGTGGCTTTTTATAGGGAGAACGCTTGCCAGGCGAAACCCACCACGTCCTGGAACACTGCCGCCGAACTATTTGCTGGAACGGGTTAAACCCGAACCACCCAGCTGACACCACGAGAAGGTTGTTCGGCTGGCAAGCCATATACTTAGCTTTATCTGGTATACATGTGCTTTTCGCTATTGTCAACACTAGTAGACAGGCATAAAGAAAACCAGATCCTCTTCTTTAACTGCTTTTGCTCGTAAAACACTCGCATTACCAGATTTCATTTCACTGGCACGAAAGCTAACCAATGACAGAGAGGCCCCTGTCACACTGGCTGGCTGGAGCACCAGAAACTTTCCATCACCACTTTTCTTATCTTGGCCGTCCGTGTGTCATTTCTCTTTTAGCTGGCTCCAAAGCCTACCATGCGCTATGCGTAATGGCGGGTGAACGACCAGCTCCCACTGGTTTTTGTTACTATTCTACTCCTGATTTACCTTATCGCTCTTTGCTTAGGGTGCTAGAACAGCTCTTGCCAGGAAAATCACGAAAGAAATAGTCGGTGTGATGTTAGAGTACCAGTTACCATTGCCAACTGGATGAACACCGCCGGCACTATCATCGGAACTTAAAAATGGAGAGAAATAAATCGAAATTCATCAAAGAGCTGCACGATAGTGTGCATCTACACATGAGGCAAAACAATACTTCAAGTATGAGCAAGCTCAACCACCAGAAGTAGAGTTGTTAAAGCCCAACCAAAGTAGACCAAAACGGATTTCACGCCCAAATGCAATTAGCTAAATTTTACTAAATTTTCCCATGCCTACTTCTTTATTATTGGTGGCAGGCTCCTATAGCTCACTGATGTTAATGACAGAGCCTCATGAATATAGAAAATCGGCTCTAAGGGATAAATCTTTTGATGTTTAGCTAACTAATGTGTGTATTTTGCAGGCCGAAATCTGTCAACGGATCTGAAAGATCCCCTGGGTTACTCAGGTAGACCTGGCTCATGCGGCCTTGTTGTAAGCTTTAGAAAAGCTTAGAGGCTTAAAAAATGCTAAACTCTATTTTACTGGTTGTTTATGTGGCTCAGTATCCACTGAAAATGGTATGCTGTGGCCTTCTAACCGTGAGTTAATTACAAGCTCCCCTGAATTCCCATGTAGATATAATATTCCTTGCTGGATTTCTAGCGTTTTCGCGCAAGATCATCCCTTATCTGCATATATTTGTCATGTATGCCTGCAAAGTTTGTTTTTCGGCCACCTGCGCAGTCCGTAGTTGTCGCAGGGTATTACGGGCTAATTAGAGCATTTCTGGATAGCTATGCCTATCTAGAACATACGCCGCTTCCCTACTTTTTATATTTTCTTTTCTTTTTTCTGCTATCTGCTTGCAAAGCGGAAAGCCATTTTTTGCGAAAAATAAAAATGGCCTTATTCGTAGACCATCATTTAATTGCGAATAACTCGCAAACTACTGCACAAATTGTGTTGCTTTTACGTTCAACGTATTCAGGCGCTAAAGCTGGTCCAGACTAGTGTAATTTTGTGCCACTTTAAGAGGTATTCTAACTGTAGAAAGGCTTTTCTTTTATCTGAGAATAACTCAGGTTGAAATTTTGTGCCGGAGAGCAATATCAGCGTATGGAAAGTAGAGCTGTATTTTATTGTTAATTGATATTTTTCTACTGAAGCACGCAGCTTTATTTTCTCTCTTAACAAATTGTTTCTATTTTTGTCCGCATTTATCGGAATTGTTTTCAACTTTTCGTATGCCTTACAATCCCTTCACTCATTTCTTCCATGTGCGCACAATTGGGGCAACTGAGTGGCCAATTAATGTGCGACCAATTTAAAGTGCACTTCGGCGAATTGGATTCTGTTCCAAGGAGAAAAGGCACAACTACACCTCCGCGAAGTTTTCACAAAAGAACAAGGAGTTCAATATCACCCGCAGGAACCAGAAACATGTCAAGGTGGGCGCCAGCGACCCAGTAGCTGTATATCAAACAATGCCAATGCATTTGTAATTGCTGTCGATTAACATAGACTTATATTTTACCTACTTCCATGCAAGAGCATCGGATTTATGTAAGCTTTGATCTGAACCCTTTAGGGTGCAGCCTCTAGCAGGTCTAGAAATATACCTATTTATTTTATTCTATTTATGACACTCACCTCTGCTATCCACAAGTTAATTTGGTGGCATAGCCTCATCTAGCTGGCCTATCCGGACTCGTCTGACCTGAATGGCCAGGGATGGGCAGAATTATCAGTCTGCTTTTCCGTCTCAGTGGTCTCTTTGCTTTTGACTGCTGTGACCCGATTGATCAGCGATAGGCGGAATGGTCTCCTTTTTTCTGACCTCTCTCGGGCTTCTGCGATCTCACTGTTCTTGTCACTGCCGACGCAACGCTTTGTTACCCTCACCCCAAGAACTTTGCTGGTCGTGACTAATCGCAATCTTCATGTCCCCTCTCATCCTTAACGTGTCCACTTCTGCCGATTCGATCCGACAAAATGCATAGCTTACTATTACGCCTTTCTCCTTATGAGTCGAATTTCTAGTCTGGTTTGAACGACCCACCTTCCGACTTCTGTGACCCTAACGATCAGGGGTCGGCAGACCAAATGGTCTGTTCATACCACGTCGGGAATATCGCTGACTTCTCCACTCATCAATGAAAACTTTTCCTTTTCTCATTTTGTATGCATTCCTTTTTCCACTGGTCAGGCAACTCTCCGGATCTGGCACTACTCTAGCGGCGTCCGACCAGCCTCCTGCTTTCTGACTAATTCCTTACATTTCAAACATTAACGATCTAGGCTCTGTTGTCCTGGTGCTCTGTCCCCCTTATCTTGAGACCGTTCCTCAGAAAGCAATCGCCTTTTCATATAGCTACTTGCTTCCCGAACTGCTTTCTGATGACACTCATTACTTATTCCCACCTTACTTTGGAGGCCTAGCTTCAGCTTGCTGACTTACCCGGGTTTGACTGTACGCTCTCCTGTCTTCTGACATTTCTCGGACTTCTGTGATCTAGTGTTCTAGACTCTGCCGACGAAAGTCTGTTACTCTCACCGCAAGACCACCGCTGGTCATGATTGAACCTTATTATCATGTCCCCTTTTTCCTTAACATGTCCATTTCTGTTGATGCTCTGTCAGCACTTAGACTTTACTAATGCAACTTTCACCCTACGAGCTGACATTCTGGGCTCGTCTCAACGATCTCGTACCTTCCGACTTCCGTGACCCTAATGAACAGAAACCGCAAGCTCCAACCGTCTGCGCACAGCACCTGGAGCATATCGTTGGCTTTCTCTTTCTTTCTCTTCTCACCCATAGAGCCCTTTTTTCACACTCTAGCCTGACTTATCTGGTTCTGGCTACACGGCCTCCTGCCTTCTGACCTCTCTCGAACTTCTGAGTTCTAAATGATCTAGTCTCTGCAGGCGCAATGCTCTGTCTCCCCCGCCTCCAGAGCACTGCTGCTCATGATTCATCACTAGTATATCCGCTTTTATCTTTAACAATTCTATCCTGTTGACGCTCTGTTAACTTTCTGACATTTATAATACGGCTTTCTCTCCATGAGCCGATATCCTCATCTCATCTCCATGGTCTCCTGCTTTCCGAATACTGAGCCCATACTTTTGAACCATCGACTGGTCCAAAGGTCTGTTCGCAACACCTCGAGATTTTTGTAGGCTCTTCCACTTCCCCTTAAGTGTCTCCTTCACGATTACATTCTTTCATTTTCGCACTCTGTCTGCCTTCCTTTATCCAGTGGACGGATAACACTTCGGGCCTGGCTCCACTCTAGCCTGGCCTGACCAGTCTCCTATTTTCTGACTGTTTCCAGAAATCAGAGACGCACGTGTTCTAGGCTGTGCAGTCACAACACACCCTGTCCCTCAGCCTGAGAGCTTCGTTTGATATGCTAACGGGCTTTTTATATAACCTCTGTAGTCCCGCAAATTTACGTTCTCGCGACATTCACCACTTTTATCCCCACTTTAATCTGACTGCCTAGCTACATCTTGCTGACTTATCCAGTCTCATCTAAACGCTCTTTTGCTTTATGACCCCTCCCCAAACACTCCTGCTTTATCTTCAATCTTTTATTCTTTACTGATCCGTGTTCCGCTCGATTCTCGTCGTATTTCGCCACTTATGATATACGTGTATATGCGATATTTAAATAACAATTACATGCATATGGGTACAATAGTTCATGCATCGCCGCAATTGATTGACTGCATTCCAGATGCATTCCTTTCTTCTGTCTGTGTGGCTGTCTCTGTTCGTTTCCTTTTTCTCCCGAGTCTGTCACAGGTACGGCGACACGCACCCAAGGAATTGTCCTCCGTTACGACAACAATACAAGGCACACAGTTCCTCCACCTGGACATGAGCGGAAAATTATCAACCTTTTTACAACTTACTAACCGGACAAATCAATCAATTCTTCCGCAGCATGAACCACTGAGTACATTTTACCTAACAATACCTCTTCCACATATCTCTTGACTGGAGGACTTTCGACTACGGAAGGTACATTCTCCTGCCAAAACAAAGCTTGAACAATCGGTCATTCTAAGCTCTTCAATCCGCTTTGAACGCTCAAATGGCCGTGGTTACCACAATCTCTAATCAATTTCACTACATACCCCGGGGGATCTGCGAATCTTTCTTCGGAACCTATCCTGTCCTCCAAGGCTTCAACATATTTCAACGTATATTCTTCGAGACTTCACGTGGTTCTGCAGTTGATCAACACATCATATCCAGAAAGAATGCTTAGTTCCTGACCCACCGATCTGGAACAGGAGAGGACCCAGGCACGCAATGACCACTCGCATAGCGCATCAGTCAGCAGAAAAATGGGACGCAACTTGACTGCGAATAACGGAACAAAAGAACGTTCAAAATAAAACATAGCCAGTTACAACTTGTCATTCAATGGATTGGCGGCAGTGTTTCAGGATGTGGTGGGTTTTCGCCTGGCAAGCGTTCTCCCTATAAAAAGCCACAAATGTCCGTTTAACAACACTGCAACGTGGCGAATGTGGCTAGCCACCGAATAAAGTCACAGCCCATAACTTCACACTGGCAGCTCAATTAGAATCATCATACTGGATAGCTTGCTCTTCAAGCATCTTCCAATGGATCACTCAGGATTTATCTATTATTACTCGAGGTATGACTGCGATATATGGCAAGGCGATTATGTCCAAACAAATGGATCCCGATCCCACTACAACCAAATCGTTCTTTCGCCTGTTCACCATCGCACAGTTCCAAGCATGGACATATGAACAATTTTCTACTGTCACTACAGTTCCCATAAAATGTCTGTACAGCTGTACATACCTGATCATGCCTCAATTGGCGTGCCTCGCATAGCCGAGAATAAATATTTATTTATTTATTTTTTTATTTATCTGTCAGGCCTTCCGTCTTTCCTTTGAAGCTGGGCGTCTCCCGTCGGCTTGGAAAGTGGGCATTGTAAAACCCATATACAAAGGAGGGAACAGGCAAGATCCAGCCAACTATCGTCCTATCTGCTTAACGTCGATATTGTGTAGTTGTGGAGCGGATCTTGAAGCAGGCTCCTCATCTCTACCTCGAGGAACTGAATCTCTTCTCTTGTGCACAGCATGGTTTTCGAAGGGCACGCTCATGTACCTCGAACTTACTAGTTGCTAAGGAGAAATGGGCGAGATCGCTAGATTCCGGAAAACGCTTGGACGTTGTGTTTGTGGATTTCAGCAAAGCTTTCGACAGGGTCCCGCACGAACGACTTTTGCTTAAACTCCGAGGAATCGGTATTGCCGAGAATCTTCTCTCCTCGATCTCTAACTTTCTTCGCGACCGCACGATGCAGGTGCAAGTAAACGAAACATTTTCCGCCCCTGTTCTCATGACTAGTGGAGTCCCACAAGGTTCTGTTCTCGGCCCCGTGCTTTTCAACCCTTTCATCAATGACTTACCGTCCACACTCCAGGCGGATTTCCTAATCTACGCCGACGACCTGAAGCTGTGGATGGAGGTATCCAGTGTGGAATATGATGACAGGTTGCAATCGACACTCCACCTGCTACCTGATTGGTCAATTAAGTGGCAGTTGCCAATGAATCATGAGAAGTGTTCAGTTCTTCCAGCTGGTGCGTCTGCCCCATTTGGGATCCACCATATTGGTGGTTTGTTGCTCAGAAACGCCACTCAGGAGAGGGATTTGGGAGTGATACTTTCGTCTGACCTCAAATCTAATGAAGATACCAAGAAAAAGGTCGCTGTGGCCTACAGGATGTTTCACTCTATACGCAGAGCCTTCTCTCGCCTGACCCCGGGGATCTTCCGACTCCTGTTTACTTCACATGTACGTCCGCTTCTAGAATACGGGCTACCTGCTGCCTACCCTCTTACGAAATTTGAATGTGATATGATCGAAAAGGTTCAACGGCGTGGATCCAAATCTGTTGCTGAGCTGCGGGACCTGTCCTATTCTCTCCGACTCAAACAACTGAACCTCTTTTCTCTGGATTACCGTCGTCATCACGGAGACTTGATCTTCACCCGACGTATTCTTAGAGGAGAGTTGGGGAGGGAATTACAGGAATTCTTTCATCTCAACACAGAGAGTTCAACAAGAGGCCACAGTTTGAAACTGTTCAAACCGAGGAGTGATCGAATGCGATCCAGCCTGACTTTATCCACTCGCGTTGTGAATGACTGGAACCGCCTTCCGGAGTCCATCGTCGTTGCCAAGACCGAGGAACGTTTCAAACACTTATTGGATTTTCATTTTAGTTTACGGGGATCCAGCTGTTTCCAATGCAGCTTCAGTGGTTCTCTGTGGTACCTCGTTCCACAATGACCCAGGCTATCTCCGAAATGATTGGAAAGTGACGGAGCTGACAAAGGAATTTCCTTCTGCTCTCTATCATCCAATGATCCAATGAAAGGTCACGGCGTGCTTGTCGTGTTTCACCGCTCGAGATTTTCTTTACTGAAATCCTTGTTTGATAACAGTAGTTGAATATCTCTACATAGAAAATTTGGCTTTGTCAGTTTTCTTGTAATCCGAAAGTACTTGGAAGTGCCAACATACTCGGAATCTCTTGTGTGCCTACCTTTGTCACGACGTGGTTGTCGTGTTTCTCCGCTTGAGTTTTCCTTCTCGGAAGCCTTTTGTGGAAACAGTGTTGAATAACTCTGAGCATAAACTGCCAGTGTACCAGCATTTGAGGATCTTAAATTGTTTACCTACTGTTCGTGGTTTTCTCATCGAAATATTGGCCTCTGTTTGAAGACTTCAACGCAAAAGATTCCGGCCTTTGTCGATATCTCATCAATCGAGTACAAATCGAGTTGATATTCGACCGCGCGAAGCTGATCAATCCCTTGCTCCTGCAGTCTCTCCCAGCTCCATCGGAGAATAGCTTTTGAAGGGTATTTTACAGAAAATCCTGTTTTGGTTTCCGTTGCTACTTTTATTGTTCTGGTGAGTCCAAATCTGTGCAAACGAATAACTCCGGGTTCTATCTGATTGCTGCTTACGTTGTCTGCATTGTAGCCTACTGTACCCCGGTTCACGTCCTTACTATCTGTTAAAGTTTTTCATCTTTCGTTATGGTAAAGATATCCGGTTCCAAGTCGCCCTCGGACCCATTAACCGATTCGTCAGCTGTTTGTGGTAAAGCGAGTTGTTCAGAACCAGTTACTGGTTCTTCTGGGGGCATGCAATGTGACCTCTTCAGTTCTTGGTTCCATGAGGCTTGCACTGGGTTGGATAGACAGCAGTATATCCTCCTACAAAACAGCGATAATTTACCTTATAATTGCCCTGATTGAGGCACAAAGCATATAGTCTAGTCCCAAATGACAAATTTGAAACTATGGTGAATAGAGTGGGTACCCTTCCATCTTTGTTTAGTTTTTTAGAGGGGAAGCTTGATCAAATCGTCGTAAGTCTTGAACCTGCAGGCCTTCTCAGAACAAGCGTGCGTTCAGACGATTGCGCAAATAGTACGGCTTCGAAGGATTCACCAGCTCTTGAGGCGGCGCCCGAAGATGGCAAACATTCTGACTTTATATTGAACTCAGTTGTGAGTGGGGAAGTAGTACATACCAGTGTATCTGCGAAGGCAAAGCGACGCAAGATAAAGAAATCCATCAGTACGACCAAACCCAAGCTAAGAGATGTAACGGTGGGCTCTGTCGATACTCCGTCCCCGGAAACGAAGGCAGAAAACCCTTCCACCTTATTGCCGAAATCCTTCTCCTGTGCACCTGCTGTTCCTACTAAAGAGGATATGAACTCAAGCGCTGCGCCGGCCACTGCTACGGTGACGCGTGCCGTCAACACCCCTCGTCGTAGTGATGCATTTACGGACAGCAGCGTTATCTTCAGGAATATCTCGGAGCCCTCTGCGACTCTTCCGAAAGATCGTATGCTTAACGACCTTCATTGGTTCAAACTTTGCGTTTCTAAACTACTACCACCCGGGTTTCCTGGGGTTACTGTTAGAAAACTTACTAGGCTTGGAAACATCGAGTGATAGTACTAAATGTAGATCCCGTCTATTACGCGTGGTTCTGTCTACACCGGAGGAGCGCCAAGCTCTTTTGCGCTTCGCCTTTAAACTAAAGGGTTCCGGAGTGAGTATACAGCCGGATCTACCTTTAGCAGATAGGATAAAGCTTAAGGAAGCCATCAAAAACCTTAAAGCGCGTCGCGAAGCTGGCGAGAAAGGTTTATGTTTGGTGGGTTTTCGGGTGGTGAGCCGACGGTCCACTTCCGCCCTACCAGAGCCCATGCTGGTAGCACACGACCCGGGGCTCTCCATATCAAACGTTTTCACATAGTTCTTAGTAATGTGCGTAGCCTGCGAAGCAAGATGTGTGAATTAGGGGCCCTAATAGTCCACTCCCATCCTGATGCACTCTCGTTCACTGAAACCTGGTTGTTGGACAGTGAATTATACGTTCCGGGCTACGCAATACTAAGATCTGACCGTTCATCTGATCGTCGCGGCGGTGGTGTCGCCTTGTATATCAGATGTGGTGTAAACATATCCAAAACACATACCTTTAACTTAGCTGATAAAACTTTTGAAGCCCTTGCAGTTGAAGTCTGTACCGAATCAACGCAATTTAAAATTGTGCTGCTGTATAGGATCCCTGATAGCGCTTCTAGGAGTTTCATTGACTTCATCCGCACTCACTCTGCGAACAGATGCTTGATAATGGGGACTTCAACTTCCCTGAAGTAAATTGGCATGACCTATCTTTTGAGGCAGCGACAACATGGTTGGCTGCCGAGCTTGTTGACTTGACACTGGAAATACCCTTAAACCAATTTGTCGATCGACCCACCAGGTACATGGTGGGTCATGCTCCTTCCCTGTTGGACCTAGTTTTCGCAAAGTCGGTTGACTTTGTGAGTGACTTTGAGTACGGCCCCCCTTTGGGAGCCAGTGACCATACGTGTTTGTCATTCACTTGTGCTCTCATTAGAGACTACGATTCACACAGGGTCCGGACTCCGAACATTTGGCACGCCGAATTTCCGTCTATTAGAGCCAAGGCAGTAAGTTTCCCATGCATCATCTTGCCGGATGATGATATACAGACGGCTTGGGATACGTTTAAGTCTATCCTCTTTAACCTATCCCACCCCCACATTCCTCTTTCGGTAAAGAAGGGTACCAAAGCGAAACCACCATGGTTGGACTCAGTCGCACACCAGCTAATGAATAGACGGGCAAGATGCTAGCGGATCTACCGAACAGTTCTCTCAGAATGTACTTTTCGGCGTTGTCGTGAAGCTCGGAATGCTTGCAAGAGTCCTTTACGAGCTGTTAGGCTTAGCTATGAGATGGAGCTGGCTAACTCAGCCTCCGCGAATCCCAAAAGAGTCTTCGCCTACGTCAAAAGGCGTAGTAACGTTGGCTCATCTATTCCAGTGTTATTAGGCAGCGACGGCGCCACTGCCACCCCTGATCACGAAAAAGCATGTCTACTCAGTGCGCAGTATGCTGGAACTTTTCTTCGGGATGAGCAATTGCCGCATCTTAACCTAGCAATGAGAGTTCCCCAGGACTCCTGTTTAACACACGTCACACAGGAATGTCCCCAGGAATGTATGGTAGTTAAGCTAGGCGTTGAGGGGAAGCATATAAGTTTGGCAGACTCTGGAGCTTCCAAACCATATTTCCGCCCACTGCGTTGATTGAACACTACACAAAAATAAGGACACGTCCTTTAAAACGAGCATATAATACAGCCGGCTGGAGTGCCGTTAAGTTAGCTTTTACGTCCGATAGCGTCAGCCGTCTAACGCTTTCTCAAATTCTATCATCTCTGCCCTAACCTTACGAGATCCTAACGAGGATTTACTGAAGTATTGCGCAATTGGCATTTGCTTTCCTAACTTTTGTTAGCCATGGGGCTTTAGGACGCAATTTCGGTGTCGTTCCACTATTCCAACCAATGAATAGATGAAGTTATGCATTTATCACGTGAAATTTCAGCTACTCCACAAATGCTTTGGTGAGTCTATCAAAACCTTTTTCACTTTAAACTGGATTTATATTTCCTTACTTGCTTTCAGACAACAAGACTTGTTGCGCATTGTTATTTTACTCGGAATACACCATTGCATCACTATCGTTCCTTATAATAGCAAACCAAACCTTCGCTTCATCTTACAGACATATATCTTTGGGTTCCCGTTGTTTTATAATTATCTCTATGTCGTTAATTTACCCGTTTAATTAGCATTTTATGCGACTTCTGATTCTGACATTCCTCTATACCTTTTGGTCCACCAAGCAAGACTTAAGTAAGTAACCAAATAGCGTCACTCCCTAAGTCGCGCGCTGCCGTTGGCAACCTGCTCAGACCCGTAGGCAATACCACAACGTCGGACAAAGAAGCTGCGGAATTGCTGAAGACTCAGTACGAGTCCGTTTTCGGCACCTTCGCACGCAGTACAACGGAAGGCGCTAACTTTACCCCCATCGCTGCCAGACATCCCGTGCAGTTTACATCAGAGAAAGTCCTGGAGAAATTAAAAAATTAAGGGCAAACAAATCGCCGGGTTTGGATGGGATCCCTCCCATTTTTCTACGTGAGCGCGCTACGGTACTGGCCGAGCCGCTTGCCTTACTGTACAGCCGCTCCTACACCAGTGCCGAGAACCCGAATGCTTGGAAGCAAGGGGCCTTAACGCCGATATACAAGGGTGGTGACAGGACAAATCCCTCTAATTATCGCCCAAAAGCACTGCTTCCAATGCCTCCAAAGTAATGGAGAGTATCATCGACGACTTCTTGCGCTGCCATTTGGAAAGTCTGTCCTTAATAGCCCCGGAACAGCACGGGTTCCGCAGGGCTCACTCGTGCACCACGAATCTTCTCGCAGCCCTTGATTCCTGGACTGCAGAGGCCGACAATCATACTCCAACTGACGTGGTTTACGTGGATTCATCAAAAGCATTCGACCGGATCAATCACGCACTGCTGTTGAGTAAACTGCCGAGTTTGGAGATCGACCAGCAAACAATCTGCTGGCTAAGTACCTACCTGTCTGGCCGCACCTACCGAGTTCGTGTAAACGGCGCACTCTCCAGTACTCTGGCTGCAACGACCGGGGTGCCCCAGGGATCCATCCTCGGGCCCCTGCTGTTCAATTTGTTCATCAACGACCTCCCATCCTGTATCAGCAGCCACATACTGCTTTATGCGGACGACGCTAAGATATGGCAACCTATCCGCAGGCCAAGTGATCAGGCACTTCTCCAGACAGATATCGATGCTGCTTATTCTTGGGCCTCGAAAAAATCGCTCCCGTGTAACATCGACAAGTGCAAAGTCATGCACATTGGGCAAGGTGTGGCTAATCCGTACAATATCGGCGGCGTGCATCTTAAAGCCACATCCCAGGAAGGCGATCTGGGGACCATAATAACCGCAGACCTGAGCCCGAGCGCCAATGTAGCTACACTGGCGCGAAAGGCTAGCGTTCGCCTGGCCCTCCTTGGACGTGCACTAGGGTCTTTCCCTAGGGAGACATTTGTCCGTCTCTATAGCACTTTAGTACGTCCGCTGCTGGAGTACAACATACTTATCCAGCCTCCGTACCTGAAAAAGGACGAGGCCATGCTGGAAACTGTACAGCGCAGAGCCACTAAGAGAGTGGACGGACTATCCCACTTCTCGTATGAGGAGCGTCTGGCGGCCCTTAACCCCTTCCCGTTGAAATATCGCAGGCTTCGTGGCGACCTTATCTTAGCTTATTCCGTCCTGACTAATAACAGGCACCCAAACGCAGGATTGCTGGTTCGCGCCCGTACAGATCATCTTCGAGGGCACTCACTCAAACTGATGACTCGTAGCAGTCGCCTTCTGTGCCGAGGAAACAGTTTCAGTGTGCGTATTGCCTTCGCTTGGAACGCCCTCCCTGAAGTTGTTGTCTCAGCGCCCAATACGGAGGCTTTAAAACAGTGCCTAGATGGTTGGCTCTTACCTCGCTGGTCTTCCACGTTGCTAAGATCTGGCCATTTGCCAAGCTAACACGGGCGCTTCTATCATGTTGCTTCTATCCAACTTTGCCGAATTTACCTACACCACTCTCTTGTTCCAGGTATCCAAGTTCCCACAGTCAACTCGCTGACTTCTTGCGCTGAACACCACCACTGCGTCGAGACCCACAACATCTGGTACCTACCGACGTGATCAGGACCTTGCCGTAAGATCCCGAGGCAGAACCACCGAAAAGCTACGCTTTATGGTTCTGCACAAACCCGTGATACCCGTGAAACCCGTGAAAAGTAGTGCTTTTAGACTCCTTAAGGTTTCAAATGGTCTAATCACACTGTGATGCAGCCTTCGCAGGAAGCAAAGCCAAGGTACGCACTTATGGCGTCCGTCCCAAATGGAATCGTGCCTACAATGGCTAAGCGGGTAATCCAAACATGGCGCTGCTGTTCGTCTTTAAAATGCACTTCCGCGTCTTGTAACTCTCCAGGAGGTATATCATGATGCTATTATGAAGTAGGATTACCAGCGACGTAAGTGAACGGGACCTGAAACCCTCAGGCTGCTAATCCGCGTAAGCCGTCTCAGTTTGGTTATGGGAGCCTTAAAATGCTTTAATTATGATCATTTATTAACAAGCAGCAGCTTACATATTACTCGTTTATGGAACTATAGACAAAAGTTCCTTCATGTTTTGTGACGCAATCAATTTCCCTTAGCAGCAAGAAGTCAACCAGAGCATGATCAAATTTGCGAAATAGGTCACTGGCTGCTTTCAACAGATTTTAGTAATTTATCCGAAATAGTTGTAGAATTAAGTAGATATGCAAGTCAGAAAGGTAATATGTCAGTTTCGTAATTGCTTTCTGGAAGCTAGTTGAGCATTAGTTTCGCATATCCTTTGTTCCTTTAATCAAGGGCACTTACCGAAAAGGCCGACACGGATCATGACATTTACAAAAGTGGAATTGGATAAGGTAGTATTTTCATAACTACATCTAAGCGTTACAGCCTGTTAAGCTAAACTGAGCATAAGCAACGCCAGCAACAGGAGCAACAAAATCTTGGTTTTAAGTCACCTGGGTTTTCTTGCTAATCTAAATGACGGCCATTCCCATTAAGAACACGTGCTTTATATTTTTAGACGGCCTAACGCTCGTTAATTATAGCAACCGTAACACGCTGTCATAAAACTGCATTGTAGCGAGACGGTCGAACTTGCGGGACTAAGCTCCAAGCTTTATTAAATAGCAGCTACTATACTCATGTCGTGAAGGGAGTATAATGCAATTTACTGCATGAATACAGAAGGCAGCTTGCCGGTGAGGCAAGTGCTATCCATAGACATGTGACGAAGTACGTCAAATCCGCAGCAGATATTAGCTTGTTACCAGCGAGGCGCGGTGGGAGCTATTTGCTGTTATAGGAAGCGCTCTGTAGAAAAACCCTGAGTTCAGTTCACTTGGGAAACATGGTGGTACCACCATATTGGTACACTGAATATAGGCTACGAGGCCTTAGCTCAAGAAGCATGTCACATATATAAAAAAGTAAAAGTTCGATACAGTTAGCTTGCGGGACGGCGCCAGCATCCATGTGTTGACGGCCTTAGGACCTTGGTTTATTCTTTCTGGAGTTGCGTATAGTAATAAAGAAACTAACAGAGACCTTCAGAAGTTTGCAGTATCTTACTGACATAAAGCACTGCACTCATTTTGGACTTGCTGCATTCTACATCTGCAGTGGCACGCACTTAAACTTATTCGTCAGAAGTCTAGGTGCAAAAAGTGCCCCTTGGAAAGCCAACAGCCAAGTTTTCCTCATAGCTAGCATAGAAAGCTACCCTTGTTCCTTATTATTGTATGCACCTTGCATTATCGATGGCCTGAAGCATTCAACTCAGGTCTCTTTTGACTCCTTCATCCAGTCACCTCAGGCATGGCACTTAACCAGTAGTTGTGACAGCAGCATCCAGATCAACAAGCTGTGCAGGTCCAGCGCACTCTTACCTCAGCTTCATCTCTAAGTGGTCCTGACGAATCTATCCAGCGGCCTATAAAGTATCCTTTTACTTTTATGCTCCTAGTTCTATTGCAACCCATGTGCAACACGGACAGGAGAGCCTCGCTTCACACGACCGGACACATGCCGTGCAAGAGTGTACATTAGTGCGACATTGCCTACCATACGGCTCGACGTTTGCGCAAACTTCCTGCTGCAGTAGGCGGAAGTATAAGTGTTAATTATTCACCACCGGACGCAATAAGCATTGCACGGAATACTTTTTCAAATTAGTTTAAATACGGTACATGATGTCAGCGTACTTATGATCCTTCGCCTGAGAAGGTACACATATGGCTCCTGTAATTGTTTTCGTTATTTTGTGGAGGCTAGGGCATCAACACAAATAAATAAATAAATAAACTTTTATTCTCGACAAGGCGAGGCACACCTTTACAGGCATGATCATGCTTAGCTAACATAGTGTGATCAAAAATGTACAAAGTTACATGTTTGGCATAACAGTGTGTGCAAGTGTATGAGTGTATATACGTAGGTAATTTTGTATGAATGTAGCTTGTGTCTTTTAATATGCCGGAGCATTTTTGACTGTTAGTTATCCTCAGGAATGTGAGCATAAGCGATTGATGTCTGCGAGTTGGATTGAAATTTCCGGATATCCAGCGTGTATGGGTGTACATACGTATGTAATTTTGTATGAATGTAGCTTGTGTCTTTAAATATGCTGGAGCATTTTTGACTGTTTGTTATCCTCAGGAATGTAAGCGTAAGCGATTGATGTCTGTGGGTTGGATAGCACTTTCCGGATATCCACGGGCCAGTGACTTTATTTTGTGGCGAGTCACATCCGCCACGTCGCAGTGTTGTTAAACAGACATTTGTGGCTTTTATAGGGAGAACGCTTGCCAGGCGAAATCCCACCACGTCCTGGAACACTGCCGCCGAACTATTTGCTGGAACGGGTTAAACCCGAACCACCCAGCTGGCACCACGAGGAGGTTGTTCGGCTAGCCAGCCCAGTTTTCCTTACGTATATCGTTGCTCGTACCGTTGGTCTGGAGCAACTTCACAGCAAGAAAGTGATGCGACTTGGTACAGGAGTTTCCGACGCATGGAACAAGAAGCAGCCGAACTTCGGTTTTGCGGTCGGTTACGGCTGCTGTATTTGAGCCACTGAGAGTAAAAGCCTAAATAACACATGATGTATGTGTATCCAAATTTGCCGGGTAGCCAAAAATCTCTTTCCTGGGTGCCATCTGATTGGTTTGGATTTAAGGTGCTGAGCAAATACCTCTTTGTCAGTGTTCAAAGACGTGGTGGGTTTTCCTATGGCAACTGTTCTTCCTATAAAAAGTCACAATATCTGTTTAGCATCACTGTGACGTACTGGTCGTGACTAGCCACAAACTAACAACTGCCCCGTGGGTATCCAGATCCTCCTTTCCAAACATAAGAGCTCAAACATTTATCAGTACATTTCCAAAGTTAGCATTCAGTCAAGAACAGAGAAACACAAATACAATCACAAGATGCAAATAGCTACACACATACACAATTACATACGAATATAAAATTCTACCCAAAAATATATTGTTATGGCACACCTGGGAAATTTTTGCAACTGCATGACCATGCTTAGTTAACCTAACGTTATCAAGCCTACAAAGACGTGCCTCAACTTGTCGTGAATATATATATATACTGTTTGGTCATAGCTTTTAAGTAACTTTTTTTCAATAATAAAACCTTACTAGTAAATACTGATTGCCCATTATGGAACCCAGAAATTAAGGATGGGCTAACTCACAGACTAGGCACTGTAAAGTTTTGGTAACGATGAAGAACATGCCTGTCGGGCGCGTCGAACACCAGGAGAGCAGACGTTCAAGCAAAGTTCCACAGCATGTATGCGGCTTTACAGAACACTCGAAGGCAGCGTAGGCAAAACGCAGCGGCACAGACAAAAATCGGCACTACTTAAGCGCGGATTTCTAAGAAATTTTCATCGAGTAGCATTTTGTCAACGCAAGGAACCGGTACAAAAGATGTTGATATAAAAAGAATACGCAAAACAAAAGATGCAAGCAATGATGCGCATTACATCTCAGTATATTAACTCTAATACATCACTAATATCTTCACCTTCCTTTAACACTAGTTTGATTTTGAATCTAAATTCTATTATATTTGCCTATATCTATCTTGTGCCAAGTACTGCTACGACGCTGAATTAGAATGCTAGCAGTAAAACGCTTTCCGGAAACGTCCCTGGTAGCACATGTCCAGAGCTGCCTAGATTAGATCCTAAACCTTCCTATGAGAGCTTTACGCTAAATTGGACAAGATCTTGTACTGTGAGACGGCTAAAAAGGGATTTTGTCCAGTTTACGGCGGATCACTGAAAATGATGTCAGCGTTGACCAATAGAAATTCACCCTTATGCGTGGCAATCCGGTAGGTCCAGAAACCTTGCTTGCCTACCATGGATACCCGAATACGGACAACACACCACTACGCACTTAGTACCTAAAGAAGATATTAACGGTTCGAACCCAAGGTTCACGCTGAACGTGTTGCCGTAGTTGCGGGACGTGGGAACACACCTAGGCGGAGTTACAAGCTGTTGGTCAGAAAACGAAATGGAGCTTATCGCGCACCTGAAAACCACACAAAACGAAAGAAAATGACAACCGGGTATAAGAATGCTTTATGTACAAGAGGGTGTGTGGTACAAAAATCGTTAGTATCAGAAAGCTACATGGTCATTATGGTTAATCCGTTTTGGCGATGGACAACATAGGAGGCTAATGATGTTCATAATGAAGCAGTGGACTCACCTCGTTCAAGGTGCATACTTTACTTTGATCAAAAGATGGTCTCTTGTGCTGCTCAGGATTCAACCACGTTTTGACGTGGCGTGTAAACTCAGCATCCGAAGCTGCATCACCCATGCGTTGCCGAATGATGCCTTTGTTGTTTTCATGGATAACTGTGTGTCAACATACCTCGTACAATGCCGTTCATATTTGTTCGCCCTTTCTTATGCGGGAGTTCCGTGGAGGCCGTAGCAACGTTCGGTAATCCTTTGGCAAAATGGCATGCACGATTGCACAAGCCACGACGGGGGACGAACAAAAGACGCTGGTACCTAAGATTATGCAATAAGTTGTCTCAAGTTATGGACCACTTTATCGGGGTCCCGTTCATCTTCATAGCTGTTGGTAACGTTATCAGATGGCTGCACTGTGTGAGCAATCATAAGAAATATATGTTACAAATGCACTTACCCTTTTGTCGCTTACCTGCTAACAGAAGCACTTCTTCTTAGCTAAATCCTGAGCTCATTCATTTTGCTGCAGAGTAAATGGTGCTACGAGACGGAAACAGTGCATATAATTGATAACTTTTCGACTTAGCCTGCTGAAAATGAATACATATGTTCAAAACAAACTATAGCTGAAAAACCTAGTAGGCGTGCCTGAGGAAACGCAGTAACAAAGGAGCTAAAGAATAGCGCAAAACCAAGAGGCAGCAGCGACCAAGGTTACAAAACCGAAACTGCGCTCAGCCGGACATCCCACTGGCAGGTTGACTGATGTTAAAGGAAGCTATCAAAGCCTCAAATGCAGGCGGGCGGCTGGGGAACAAGGCTTTCGTCTTGAGGGTTTTCACATGTTCAGCCGGAAGTCAAATTCTGCCCTACCAGAACCCCACCTGGTAGTGTACGACCAATGGCTGGTCGTGCCGAGTTCCTTCGGGTAGTGCTTAGCAATGTGCGTAGCTTAAGGAACAAGGTAAACGAGGTGCGTCTACTTGTAGACAAACCTCGTCTCGACATACCTGCTATCACCGAAACGTGGCTGTCCCTGGATATCACAGACGGTGGAGTATGTTTGCCTGGCTACGCACTGCTTAGATGTGATCGCTCCGTTGGCCGCCAAGGTGGGGCGTCGTTATTTCTGTGAGTTGTAAACTTGATGTGTTGAGGACCCGTGTGTTCCAGTCGCCGGATCAAACTGTTGAAGCCCTCTCGACTATTGTGTGCACTTCCGCTTCTCAGTTTAAAATTGTAGTGGTAAATCGAAGTCCTGGAAGTAACTCCAGGGAGGTTATTGAATTTATTCGTACTCAGGCTGCCAATAGGTGTCTAATAATGGGTGACTTCAACCTCTCTGAAGTCTGCTTGGCTGATCTATTTTACATTTCGGCGGTAGGCACTTTTAGTTCGGATCTCCTTGAGCTGACATTGCAACTGTCTTTGCATCAGTTCGTGGACCTCCCGACTGGATATATGCGCAACCAAGTTCCGTCTACCTTGGATCTCATGTTTGCGAAGTCACACGATTTCGTAAGTGATATTACTTACGGCTGTCCTCTAAGAGCCAGCGACCATGTCTGCATATCCTTTCGATGTGCTCTAACTAAGTGTCATCAAGCTACCGCTGAGGCATGTCCAAATATTTGGCAGGCAGACGTTAACGCAATGCGAGACGAAGCTTCAGTTCTGCGTTGTGTGTTCACCGTGGCTGACACCGTTGAGACAGCCTGGGAGAACTTTAACGCATACCGCATCGAGGTCTCTGCTCCCTACATCCCACTCATTAGGAGACGGGTGACACGGGCGCAGCCACCATGGATTGGTCATACAGATAAATACCTGCGCAGGAAGCGCACTAAGTGCTGGCAAACTTACCAAGCGGCTCCTTCAACCAGCACCTACGAAAGCTATCCAGCAGTTAGAAATAAATGTGAGCAGCATCTTAGAAATCTTCGTCTTCAATACGAGAAGGATTTGGCCAACGCAGCCGCAACAAAGTTTTTGCTTACGTAAAGTGACGTAGCGGTAAAAACTCGTCTATACCGGCTTTACTTCGAGCGGACGGGACCCATGGGCATATCGACTATGATAATGCTTGTATTCTTAGCGAACCGTATGCTGGTGTCTTTTCTCATGGGGCCTCTCTGCCTCAGGTTGAGCTGGGCACAAATGTTCCGGAGGATTCTTGCTAACTGAAATCAGCATAGCGGAGACACAAATCTTCTGGATATTACAAGGGCTAAATCCTTCCAAACCTTCTGGCCCTTATTCAATTCATCCGAAGCTGATGCATGAATTGGTCGCTAGGCTAAGTGGCCCTCTGACATGCACGTTTACCATATTGCTCAACAGCTGTGCCTTACCTTCGGAATGGAAGAAGGCAATCATCTGTCCGGTTTTAAGGGCGAGGAAAGAGTTCTTTCCACGAACTAACGGCCTGTCTGCTTAACAAGCGCAGTAGTTAAGTTGTTTGAAAAATTAGTCGGGGATTCGGTGAAGAATCACCTGATAAAGATTAACCTACTCAGTGCGGCCCAGCACGGATTCCGTAAGGGAATTTCATGTTTGACAAATTTACTTGGAGTCTATGAATGCTGGGCTTAGGCAGTAGACAACGGTCCCTCTATCGACGTGCTTTTCGTTGACATCTCGAAAGCATTTGATACTGTCCCACACCAACGACTCTCATTGAAGTTGAGATCGTATGGGATGACTGGAGCTGCCCTTAAATGGTTTTCTGCTTTCCTAGAAGGGAGAGAACAGTGTGTACGCGTGGAGCGTAGCCTTTTGCTTTACAAGCTGTTTTTATTGGCGTCCCGCAGGGCTCGGTTCTAGGGCCATTGTTTTTCCAATTTATGTCAATGACCCACCCCAGGAGCTTGGAGTACCGTCGCTATTGTTTGCTGATGACCTCAAGCTCTGGAATATTGTGGATATCTCTGGTGGCTCTGAGGCACTTCAGAGTGCCTTGAATAGGCTCTGCGAATGGTCAAACTGATGGTTGATGCCCATGAATCAGGCGAACCTTCTGTCCTCTGCATTGGAGGTGCTACTCCTCTCACGCGCTATGTAGTTGGTGGAAGTGAACTCCATGTTGTCACTCAGCAGGTTGATCTAGGTATCACCCATACATCATTGCTCCACTTTGGAGAAAACTGGAGGAAGGCTGCTTGTAGAGGGTTCCGTATGATGTGGTTTATTCGCTGCTCCTTTGGTGCCCTAACGGCCAATAATTTTGTGAAGCTCTTCTCAGCTTTTGTGCGACCTCACTTATAGTACTGTAACCAGGCTTGCCCACAAAATGGAACTGCAGAGGGTTTTGCGAGTGGGTACAAGGTTAGTGCGAGGATAACGGGGGCAAACGTCTCCCGAACGTTTGCTTAGCTTGGGTATGTACTCAACGCATTACCGCAGAATTATTGGAGACTTGCTCCTCAGTTACCGTATTTTAACTGGTAAGGTAAGTCCAGACATGTCCTGGATATTTAGTTCCGGCAAATGCCTAATCTCCGAGCTCACCAGTTGAAGCTGTACAACCAGCGTTCTGACCGGGTAAGGACGGAAACTCGCCTGTCGCGTCGAGTTATTGAACGTTGGAACTCGTTTCTGGCGCGCGTGGTTAGGAAGCTTACGCTAGAGGGTTTCGAGCGTCCGGTAGATGCTCGTGGGTGAGAGTACCAAAACTTCCTCTTCTCCTAACCGACTTGTATCTTCAACTTTTCCATCGTTTTCTAATTTTCTACTCCCCTTGGTATTATCATTATTTACCTGACATTCCTCCTCTTATTTTTTAGCGTACCCTTCACTCTTACTTCACATAAACCAGCCTGACAGGGACTGCTGGGCAGAAAAATAAGGGCAGTAATTGGTCGGACCGAATGTGAGGCGGTCGAAGTTTTAGGTTTTTGAACAGCACAAACAGACCTGTTAATTCCGGATACGACGATACGCAAAAGAAGGAACATTTACGGGATTATCCTATCGTTCCGATCCCAACTGAACTTGACCTACCGATGCATTTGTACTACACGTGGCATGGTCAAATAATATCACTTACAAAACATACCAATCATTTATTTATTAAAAATGTCAAACTAAATGCATCTAGCTTCAAGTAACGCATTAATACCTGAACTGGGCTGCTGTCCAGTTTGCTACAATTACTATTTCGATTGTGCTATTAGGGCTATCTGATGGTTACTATCGACATGGTCTCGTCTGAACCATAACTACTGCAACAAGAAGGCATTTGACAATGTACTTCACTTGAGGCTCGCGCAAAAGCTGTCGTCCTATGGGGTAGCTGGCCGCGCTCTTCATTCGGTGACTGCCTTCTTGCAGCGTAGAGAACAGTGTGTACGGGTAGGCCGGGGCCTATCATTTAGTCAGTCTGTCCTCAGCGGCGTGCCACAGGGCTCGGTCCTTGGACTGCTGCTGTTCTCTATTTATGTGAATGACCTACCCGCGAAGCTTGAGGTACCATCGCTGCTATTTGCTGATGACCTGAAGCTGTGGAACATTGTCGATGTTCCTGCAGGTTCGGAAGCTATTCAGTGAGCATTGGATAAGCTTTAGGACTGGTCTACTTTATGGTTACTGCCCATAAATCAGCAAAGTGCTCCGTTCTTTAAAATGTAAGAGGTTGTCATCCTACGAAGTACGTGGTCGGTGGGGTCGAACTCCCCCATGTATCTAGCCAGGTTGACCTAGGCGTCGTACACTCTTCGGCTTTACACTCCGGCGACAACTGGAAGAAGGCCGCAAGCAGAGGTTTCCGCATGTTGTGGTTAATTCGACATGCTTTCTGAGTCTTGAGAGGCAGCAGCTTTACGAGGCTGTTCTCGGCTTTCGTTCGGCCTCATCTGGAATACCGCGTTCAGGCTTGTCCGCCTTGCCTCGTCCGGGACAAAATGGAGCCAGAGAGAGTTTTACGAGTGGGTACTAGGTTAGTCGAGGGATTACGGGAACAGACGTACCCCGAGCGTCTACTTAGTTTGGGAATGCATTCAGTGCACTACCGAAGGCTTAGAGAAGATCTAATCCTAACGTACCGTAGCTTAACTTGGAAGGTTGGTCCAGATTTATCTTGGCTATTTAGTCCCGCTAGATTGTCTGTTCTACGCGGTCATTCCTTGAAGCTGGACAAACCGCGGTCCGTTTGGATTAGGGCGGAAATCCGGCTGTCACACCGAGTTATGGACCGCTGGAACATGCTTCCGGAAAGTGTTATCAGGGAATCTACGGTTAAGGAATTTGAGCGACAACTTGACGCTCTTGGGTGGCAACACGAAACCTTTCCATTTTCCTGAGTAACTCGCATCTTCGTACTTCGATTCTCTTTTCTCTACTTTTCTTCACGCATTAGTATTATTTTCTTATTTAAGTGCACCTCCTTATTCTGTACGTTCGATTTCTTGTCCTATCCTTTGCTTACTTCACGTGACTGCCACAGTAAGGACTGCTAGGGCAGGAAACGTGGGTATTAACTGATTGGCCAGTGTGCGATACGAGTGTTTCCGTTTCAGATCCATCGATAACTGAGTACTCCATCTATTCCTGGCTCAACGATTCACTCAAGATGAAACGCTCACGGGATTCTCCTATCGTTCCAATCCCATCTGAACTGAACTGAACTAGATTCATGATGGGTCAAAACCCGTCCCCCTTGGACTTGATCTTCGCTAAATCCATTTATTTTGTCACCGATATTGTATACAACTCACGTTTCGGTGCTAGCGACCAAGCATGTCTCTCATTTAAGTGCGCCCTTCGTCGTCAGACGAATGATCGTCCCGACCGAGTACCAAACATATGGCGCGCAGACTTTCAGACAATGAAAGCCAAAGCCGCAAAGTCGCCTTGTGTCATTTTGGAAAGTGACGGCATTCAAACGGCCTGGGACAGCTTTAAATCATACCTGAGTGAGCTCTCTCTCCCCCATACACCACTATCTGGCAGGAATAAAACTAGGGCAAAGCCACCCTGGTTTGATTCTGTTGTACGCAAACAACTTAACAGACGTGCCAGATGTTGGCGTACTTACTTATCTGCTCCTTCATTATGCACCTTCAAGCGATATTGTGAGGTTCGAAATGCCTGCAGGCAGTATCTACGTGGTGCTCGTCTACAGCATGAAGTAGAGCTTGCTCGTATAGCCTCATCAAACCCGAAACGCTCCTTCGCTTATGTCAAAAGGCGAAGCAACATGAATTCGTGCATCCCAGTGTTATTTGTCTCGGACGGAGTTGCTGTTGTCACGGATCACGAAAAAGCTTGTTTGCTCAGAGAACAGTATGCTGGTGTTTATGTTAGAGAGTTACAGCCGCCGCAAATCAGTCTCCAGGCAAAAGTTCCTGAGGGCTCCCACTTGGAGGAGGTTTCTATAACCGAGGCTCAAGTGCTCCGACTTTTGAGACAATTAAATCCCAACAAAGCTGCCGGTGGAGATGTTATTCATCCCAAACTGTTGTACGAGTTGGCCGATGAACTTTCTCTCCGATTACGCATCTTTTTGTGAAGTCTCTACGAGGCTGCTCTCTACCCAAGGACTGGAAGGAGGCTATTGTTTGCCCCATTTTTAAGAAAGGTGATAAGTACCTCCCTGATAATTATAGACCGGTCAGTTTAACGAGCGTGCTGGTCAAGTTATTGGAAAAGCTCGTGGGGGACGCTCTGGAAAGACACTTGAAAGCGTTTGAGTTGCTTGATCCTTCTCAGCACGGTTTTCGTAAGGGCCATTCTTGCCTTACTAACTTGTTAACGACTCGTGAACACGGGGCCGAAGCCGTTGATTGCGGGAAGGCAGTGGACGTGCTGTTTATTGACTTTTCCAAAGCTTTTGACACCGTTCCACATTCGCGCCTTTTGTACAAGCTGAATTCCTTTGGTATTTCTGGACCAGTCTTATGATGGATTTCAGCTTTCCTAATCGGAAGGGAAATGTGTGTGCGGGTGGGTTCAAGCTTGTCCTTTCGCCAATGTGTTCTCCGTGGCGTGCCGCAAGGTTCGGTTCTTGGCCCCCTTCTCTTCACTTTATACGTTAATGACCTACCTAAAGAATTGGGTGTGCCATCCCTAAGGTTTGCGGATGACTTAAAACTCTGGTTCACGATAGACGAGCCGATTGGTCCACTGACCCTACAGGAGGCTCTGGATAGACTTTGGGACTGGTCAATTTTGTTGCAGTTGCCAGTTAATTTAGGGAAATGTTCCGTTCTACGCGTTGGTCCGAATGACCCGCCGACGCGTTATTTGCTTGGCGGCAACGAGGTACCGCGAGTTCAACTCCAATCTGACCTCGGTGTTTTGCTGTCATCTGACTTCAAGTCCAGTGAGCACTGGAAGACAGCTGCTCGTAAAGGCTTCAACATGTTGTGGATGATCCGCAGGTAATTCGGGATCATGACCAACGACATGTTTGTTAGACTATTTTCGGCTTTTGTAAGGCCGCACTTGGAATACTGCGTCCAGGCTTGTCCTCCATGCCTGGTTCGTGATAAGATGGCAGTTGAACGAGTCCTGCGGTCCGGGACGAAAATGATGTCCGACTTAAAGAAGCTGACGTACCCAGAGAGGCTACGTAAGTTGGATATGTTTTCCATGTATTACAGGCGGCTTCGGGGCGACTTTGTCCTTACATATTGTATATTGATGGGTCAGACTGATCCTGATTTGATTGGACTGTTTTGCCCAACTCGAATGCCAACCCTTCGTGGCCACCCATTCAAGTTGCACAAACCCCGGTCTGACCGGGTTTTGGCAACTTTTAGGTTATCGCGTAGGGTTATAGCTTATTGGAACACATTGCCTGCAGACGTCGTGATGGCACCGACGTTGAAAGAGTTCGAGCATCGACTTGACGCTCTCGGTCTGCAGTTTAAAGTCTTCCCCTTCATGTCTTAAACTTTTCTTCGTCTATTACGGCTTTCGCTTCTTTAACTCATTTTAACTTACACCTTAATATTGCCTACGATATTCGATTAGCTTGTCCTCTCCTCTGTTTCCTTTTCTTCACTGACACTACTGTTTTCTTTTATTCTTCACGTGGCCGGCACAGCGGGGACGGCTAGTGCAGGGCACGTGGGCATGGTTTGGTTGACCATATGAATCGTGTGTGTTGATTTGGCTCTCCTTTGGCACATCAAGGCACCGGTTTCCCTGTTGGATTAAAGATGTTTTCGAAGGTGGAATATTCGCGGGATTTTCCTACTGTTCCGGTCCCAATTGAACTTGAACTTGAATCAGCTTCCAGGAAAATCGGTGCTTTGTCTATAAATCTCAACTTGCCTTTTTCTACATCAACACTAAGTTAACCGGCGACAATAGCAATACCAAAAAACAGTATTCGATCACGAGTGACTGGCCTTCGGAGTTTAAGGTCGAATTTGCGCGCGTCATCCACGTCGTCAATTCGCGCGCTGGGGCAGCGTGCTCCGTAGTGGACGGAAGGTGCCAGAAAATGGAAGGTGCTCCGGCTGTGAATATCAGGGTACATACGCATGCAATGCTATGCAAGTCGATAGGTAGTGTTGCCACAAGGAGCATTTGAAAAACCAAACCGATATAAAATGCATTTACATGTTTATGGGTATACACCTAGTTGTTCTGTGAGTACTCGACTTTGTTCTGTGAGTACTACGCGTTAACTCGATTTTCTCGTGCGATACTGATCACGCTTTACACGTGAAAAGCAGTGTTTGAATAAACACTTGAAACAAGGTTTGACTATGGTCAAATTTTCTCTGATCCAAGATATCTTGGATCGATTGATGTGGTACTGGCCGAAGCGTCTTTGGCGCCTACTGGTAATTTTTCCGGTTGTTCCCAGATTTAACCCCGCTTTGCACCCTGTTTTTGTCTTTTTATTGCAGTCTTTTTACTATTGTAGACACGTTGTAATTCTACTCTGTTTTCCACATGATCATGGCTGTCTTGCTAGACACCCACTGGAAGCTTTTTAAACCAAGGAGGCTCAAAGTCCGCTCAGACGTTGCGCTCTGTACTCGAGTGATTAATGATTGGAGCCGACTCGCGGACCCGATTGTCAATGCGCAATCAGAAGCGAGTTTCAAACGTTTGCTAGACATCTTCCTACTGAGCACTCCAGGATCCTGCAGGGCTGATATTACATCCTGAGCCATGACAGCCAACTCGCTTGCAATCCTTGAAAGATCGGGAAGCGAAGGAGCTGACACGGGACCCTCTTCTGCTCTCTACCACGCAATGAACTCAATGAACAAATGTCAAGTAGACATTAACATCAATTCTGTGGTTGAACTTCTCCTTGATTTAGATCCGCATTCTTCACCCGGCCTGGATGGCCTGTTCCTTAGGACTGTGGCGCAGTACATCGCATCTCCTCTCTGACTGCTCCGAGACGTTATCACTCGAGGCTCTACATTCCAAACACTCTGTACCCCTCATCCCAAGACCTTTCCTTGACACGCTAACTGGCTCTTCATATGGTGACTTTCGTCTAGAAAGCTTCTTTTCTTATGACACTTCTTAACGCTGACGTAGCGTCCTGTAACCCTCAACTGAAATGCATTGTTGGCCCTAATTAATCTTTACTGCTATGTCCCCTTTCTTCCTGAACATGCGTATTCTGCCGATTCCCTCCTTTAATACTTATACCTATATTCAACGGCCTGCTCTCTTTGCATCCGACCACTGTGACCCTATTGATCTGGGATAGGCAGACTTATCGGTCTACTCCCGTAACCCAGAGAACATTGTTGGCTTTTCGACCACTTCTGAAGAACGTAAACCTCTTCGGACCTGGATCTAATCTATCCTCGGTTGACCAGTCTTATTTTCCTCACTGCTCCATAACATCCGGGACGTTATTACTTGAGGCTTTACATTCCAAACACTCTGTTCCCTGTATCTCTAGACCTTCCCTTGGCATGCTAACTGACGTTTCATATAGCCGCTGTCGTCCCTCTTCTCATGACACTCATCTCTGCGATCCACAAGTTAATTTGACGGCCTAGCTTCAGCTTGCTGGCCTATCCGGACTCGTCTGAACGGTCTTGTGCTTTATGATCCACCTCGGACTTCTGAGATCCCAATGACTTGGGCTCTGCCGACGTAACGTCCTGCAACCCTCAACTGAAATGCTTTGTTGGCCCTGATTAATCCTTATTACTACGTCCCCTTTCTTCGTGTACGTGCCTATTCTGCCGATGCTTTCCTTTATTACTTAGACCTAAATTCTACGGTTTTCGCTCTTTGAGCTGATTTTCTAATCTCGTCTCAATGGTCTCTTTGGTTCTGACTACCGTGACCTGAATGACCAGGGATGGGCAGACTTATCAGTCTGCTTTTCCGTCTCAGTGATCTCAACGCTTTTGAATACTGTGACCCTATTGATCAGGGACAGGCAGACTTATCGGTCTACTCCCTTAACCCGGAGAACATTGTTGGCTTTTCGACCTCTTCTGAAGAGTATTTTCCTTTTCGCAATCTATTTGCATTAATTTTTCAATTAGAAGTAAATCTCTTCGGACCTGGATCTAATCTATTCTCGGTTGAACAGTCTTATTTTCCTCACTGCTCCCTGACATCCGGGACGTTATCACCTGAGGCTTTACATTCCATACACTCTGTTCCCTTCATCTCCAGACCTTCCCTTGGCATGCTAACTGGCCTTTCATATAGCCGCTGATTCAAGGTCTGCTTCAAGGTCACTCTGACAGGTTGGTTCGTTTCGCTCTCGACTGGTTGTATCTTTGTGGGAGTTATACATCTGGTACAGTCTACCGTATGCCTACTAGAAATCTTTTATATCTACTCTGATATTTATCAGACTTCCGCCATCTGGTGTTTTCCTTGCCAATATCGTTGTACCTTATTTGTTACTTCTCCCCTCTCCATTACTATTCTCCTTCGTGGCTGACTCTCTAACTTAGTCTCAAATGCTTGCGGTAAAAAAAGGAATATCTACTAGCCGTCGTGTAAACAAAGCGAGTAAAATGGGGGTCAATACAGCGACCAACGTGAAAATGCCGTGCTCCGTTAGGGTGATGGACGGATTTTCTTCTTCCATGCGCCGAGAAATCGCGCAGCTGCAAGAGGAGTTGGCGAGTATGAAAGTGACCTATAACAGCTTACAGCCAATAGCTGAGCGTTTAGTGGCTATTACAAGCCTAGTTCACCCTGGCGATGTAATGGATGAAAAGAGCTCCGAGACTTCCATGCGTTTCCTCCATGCTATTAGTACTGAGGTCATGGACCGGATAAAATGCCTCACGGAGGTAGTGGTCTATAATGTACCTGACCGTTTGAAAGTTCGCACCATCAAGAAGGTACTGATGGATATCTGCGGTCTAGAAGGTAATGTAATCAGTTGCACCAGACTGAGGAAAAGGGCTATTAAAAACCAATGTCCCGTGCTATTCAGGTTTGATACAGCGTTCGGCCCGTAAATTCCTGTCACACCAAACAGACTTCCGGTCGCGCACTACCTTTGTCCAGTTAAAATTAGTGCACGCAAAGACAGCCATACAACGCCGTTACGAAAAGCTTTCTGCATCCAAGCCTGCTACTAATGAGCGGACCCCTGGAATATCTTCTGATCCTCTGCAGGATTTTGTCACCCCGGAGGCCTCCCACATAGTTGATTTAGATGTCTCAGAGGATGTAGCTCAGGGTGAGATCAAGCAAATGGTACAAAACCATTGCTCGTTGGCAGAAATGCTAAAACTGGAGGTTATGGGTAAACATGACCCCAAGCGACTTTGGGAGATAAGTAGTTGTCCTGAGAAGAAACCCGGGACTTGTTCGCCTACATCCGAGTTTCCACTCGGTTGTACAGATCATCGAATTATAGTGGGCTATTAGCCTGCATCCACTTGGGAGGATGGTTGCAGCATGTATCAACGCCGACCAGGTCTAAACACCTGTTAAACCTGATATTTACACTGGGTATATCCAATATACGTGCATCTGTAGGCCTAGAGTTTCCGGGGAGCGACCACAGAGTGGTATACTGCTCGATGTTGCAAACAT
>OX104062.1:20863954-20890492 GCA_944474145.2 Dicrocoelium dendriticum | reverse complement strand
GGAATAGCTGGAGTGCTCAGTTATCGATGGATCTGAAACGGAAACACCCGTATCGCACACTGGCCAATCAGTTAATACCCACGTTTCCTGCCCTAGCAGTCCTTACTGTGGCAGTCACGTGAAGTAAGCAAAGGATTGGAAGAGAAATCGAAGGTACAGAATAAGGAAGTGCACTTAAATAAGAATGAAAATACCAATACGTTGAAGAAGTGTACAGAAAAGAAACTCGAAGTACGAAGATGCGCGTTGCTCAGGAAAATGGAAGGTTTCGTGTTGCCACCCAAGAGCGTCAAGTTGCCGCTCAGACCCCTTAACCGTAGATTCCCTGATAACACTTTCCGGAAGCATGTTCCAGCGGTCCATAACTCGGTGTGACAGCCGGATTTCCGCCCTAATCCGATCGGACCGCGGTTTGTCCAGCTTCAAGGAATGACCGCGTAGAACAGACAATCTAGCGGGACTAAATAGCCAAGATAAATCTGGACCAACCTTCCAAGTTAAGCTACGGTACGTTAGGATTAGATCTTCTCTAAGCCTTCGGTAGTGCACTGAATGCATTCCCAAACTAAGTAGACGCTCAGATACGTCTGTTCCCGTAATCCCACGACTAACCTAGTACCCACTCGTAAAACTCTCTCTAGCTCCATTTTGTCCCGGACGAGGCAAGGCGGACAAGCCTGAACGCAGTATTCCAGATGAGGCCGAACGAAAGCCGAGAAAAGCCTCGTAAAGCTGCTGCCTCTCAAGACTCAGAAGGAATGTCGAATTAACCACAACATGCGGAAACCTCTGCTTGCGGCCTTCTTCCAGTTGTCGCCGGAGTGTAAAGCCGAAGAGTGTACGACGCCTAGGTCAACCTGGCTAGATACACGGGGGAGTTCGACCCCACCGACCACGTACTTCGTAGGAGGACAACCTCCTCCAATTCGAAGAACGGAGCACTTTGCTGATTTATGGGCAGTAACCATAAAGTAGACCAGTCCTAAAGCTTATCCAATGCTCACTGAATAGCTTCCGAACCTGCAGGAACATCGACAATGTTCCACAGCTTCAGGTCATCAGCAAATAGCAGCGATGGTACCTCAAGCTTCGCGGGTAGGTCATTCACATAAATAGAGAACAGCAGCAGTCCAAGGACCGAGCCCTGTGGCACGCCGCTGAGGACAGACTGACTAAATGATAGGCCCCGGCCTACCCGTACACACTGTTCTCTACGCTGCAAGAAGGCAGTCACCGAATGAAGAGCGCGGCCAGCTACCCCATAGGACGACAGCTTTTGCGCGAGCCTCAAGTGAAGTACATTGTCAAATGCCTTCTTGTTGCAGTAGTTATGGTTCAGACGAGACCATGTCGATAGTAACCATCAGATAGCCCTAATAGCACAATCGAAATAGTAATTGTAGCAAACTGGACAGCAGCCCAGTTCAGGTATTAATGCGTTACTTGAAGCTAGATGCATTTAGTTTGACATTTTTAATAAATAAATGATTGGTATGTTTTGTAAGTGATATTATTTGACCATGCCACGTGTAGTACAAATGCATCAGTAGGTCAAGTTCAGTTGGGATCGGAACGATAGGATAATCCCGTAAATGTTCCTTCTTTTGCGTATCGTCGTATCCGGAATTAACAGGTCTGTTTGTGCTGTTCAAAAGCCTAAAACTACGACCGCCTCACATTCTGTCCGACCAAATACTGCTCACATTTTTCTGCCCAGCAGTCCCTGTCAGGCTGGTTTATGTGAAGTAAGAGTGAAGGGTACGCTAAAAAATAAGAGGAGGAATGTCAGGTAAATAATGCTAATACCAAGGGGAGTAGAAAATTAGAAAACGATGGAAAAGTTGAAGATACAAGTCGGTTAGGAGAAGAGGAAGTTTTGGTACTTTCACCCACGAGCATCTACCGGACGCTCGAAACCCTCTACCCTAGGCTTCCTAACCACGCGCGCCAGAAACGAGTTCCAACGTTCAATAACTCGACGCGACAGGCGAGTTTCCGTCCTTACCCGGTCATAACGCTAGTTGTGCAGCTTCAACTGGTGAGCTCGGAGACTAGGCATTTGCCGGAACTAAATATCCAGGACATGTCTGGACTTACCTTACCAGTTAAAATACGGTAACTGAGGAGCAAGTCTCCAATAATTCTGCGGTAATGCGTTGAGTACATACCCAAGCTAAGCAAACGTTCGGGAGACGTTTGCCCCCGTTATCCTCGCACTAACCTTGTACCCACTCGCGAAACCCTCTGCAGTTCCATTTTGTGGGCAAGCCTGGTTACAGTACTATAAGTGAGGTCGCACAAAAGCTGAGAAGAGCTTCACAAAATTATTGGCCGTTAGGGCACCAAAGGAGCAGCGAATAAACCACATCATACGGAACCCTCTACAAGCAGCCTTCCTCCAGTTTTCTCCAAAGTGGAGCAATGATGTATGGGTGATACCTAGATCAACCTGCTGAGTGACAACATGGAGTTCACTTCCACCAACTACATAGCGCGTGAGAGGAGTAGCACCTCCAATGCAGAGGACAGAAGGTTCGCCTGATTCATGGGCATCAACCATCAGTTTGACCATTCGCAGAGCCTATTCAAGGCACTCTGAAGTGCCTCAGAGCCACCAGAGATATCCACAATATTCCAGAGCTTGAGGTCATCAGCAAACAATAGCGACGGTACTCCAAGCTCCTGGGGTGGGTCATTGACATAAATTGGAAAAACAATGGCCCTAGAACCGAGCCCTGCGGGACGCCAATAAAAACAGCTTGTAAAGCAAAAGGCTACGCTCCACGCGTACACACTGTTCTCTCCCTTCTAGGAAAGCAGAAAACCATTTAAGGGCAGCTCCGGTTATCCCATACGATCTCAACTTCAATGAGAGTCATTGGTGTGGGACAGTATCAAATGCTTTCGAGATGTCAACGAAAAGCACGTCGATAGAGGGACCGTTGTCTACTGCCTAAGCCCAGCATTCATAGACTCCAAGTAAATTTGTCAAACATGAAATTCCCTTACGGAATCCGTGCTGGGCCGCACTGAGTAGGTTAATCTTTATCAGGTGATTCTTCACCGAATCCCCGACTAATTTTTCAAACAACTTAACTACTGCGCTTGTTAAGCAGACAGGCCGTTAGTTCGTGGAAAGAACTCTTTCCTCGCCCTTAAAACCGGACAGATGATTGCCTTCTTCCATTCCGAAGGTAAGGCACAGCTGTCGAGCGATATGGTAAACGTGCATGTCAGAGGGCCACTTAGCTTAGCGACCAATTCATGCATCAGCTTCGGATGAATTGAATAAGGGCCAGAAGTTTGGAAGGATTTAGCCCTTGTAATATCCAGAAGATTTGTGTCTCCGCTATGCTGATTTCAGTTAGCAAGAATCCTCCGGAACATTTGTGCCCAGCTCAACCTGAGGCAGAGAGGCCCCATGAGAAAAGACACCAGCATACGGTTCGCTAAGTATACAAGCATTATCATAGTCGATATGCCCATGGGTCCCGTCCGCTCGAATTAAAGCCGGTATAGACGAGTTTGTACCGCTACGTCACTTTACGTAAGCAAAAACTTTGTTGCGGCTGCGTTGGCCAAATCCTTCTCGTATTGAAGACGAAGATTTCTAAGATGCTGCTCACATTTATTTCTAACCGCTGGATAGCTTTCGTAGGTGCTGGTTGATGGAGCCGCTTGGTAAGTTTGCCAGCACTTAGTGCGCTTCCTGCGCAGGTATTTATCTGTATGACCAATCCATGGTGGCTGCGCCCGTGTCACCCGTCTCCTAATGAGTGGGATGTAGGGAGCAGAGACCTCGATGCGGTATGCGTTAAAGTTCTCCCAGGCTGTCTCAACGGTGTCAGCCACGGTGAACACACAACGCAGAACTGAAGCTTCGTCTCGCATTGCGTTAACGTCTGCCTGCCAAATATTTGGACATGCCTCAGCGGTAGCTTGATGACACTTAGTTAGAGCACATCGAAAGGATATGCAGACATGGTCGCTGGCTCTTAGAGGACAACCGTAGGTAATATCACTTACGAAATCGTGTGACTTCGCAAACATGAGATCCAAGGTAGACGGAACTTGGTTGCGCATATATCTAGTCGGGAGGTCCACGAACTGATGCAAAGACAGTTGCAATGTCAGCCCAAGGAGATCCGAACTAAAAGTGCCTACCGCCGAAATGTAAAATAGATCAGCCAAGCAGACTTCAGAGAGGTTGAAGTCACCCATTATTAGACACCTATTGGCAGCCTGAGTACGAATAAATTCAATAACCTCCCTGGAGTTACTTCCAGGGCTTCGAATTACCACTACAATTTTAAACTGAGAAGCGGAAGTGCACACAATAGTCGAGAGGGCTTCAACAGTTTGATCCGGCGACTGGAACACACAGGTCCTCAACACATCAAGTTTACAACTCACAGAAATAGCGACGCCCCACCTTGGCGGCCAACGGAGCGATCACATCTAAGCAGTGCGTAGCCTGGCAAACATACTCCACCGTCTGTGATATCCAGGGACAGCCACGTTTCGGTGATAGCAGGTATGTCGAGACGAGGTTTGTCTACAAGTAGACGCACCTCGTTTACCTTGTTCCTTAAGCTACGTACATTGCTAAGCACTACCCGAAGGAACTCGGCACGACCAGCCATTGGTCGTACACTACCAGGCGGGGTTCTGGTAGGGCAGAATTTGACTTCCGGCTGAACATGTGAAAACCCTCAAGACGAAAGCCTTGTTCCCCAGCCGCCCGCCTGCATTTGAGGCTTTGATAGCTTCCTTTAACATCAGTCAACCTGCCAGTGGGATGTCCGGCTGAGCGCAGTTTCGGTTTTGTAACCTTGGTCGCTGCTGCCTCTTGGTTTTGCGCTATTCTTTAGCTCCTTTGTTACTGCGTTTCCTCAGGCACGCCTACTAGGTTTTTCAGCTATAGTTTGTTTTGAACATATGTATTCATTTTCAGCAGGCTAAGTCGAAAAGTTATCAATTATATGCACTGTTTCCGTCTCGTAGCACCATTTACTCTGCAGCAAAATGAATGAGCTCAGGATTTAGCTAAGAAGAAGTGCTTCTGTTAGCAGGTAAGCGACAAAAGGGTAAGTGCATTTGTAACATATATTTCTTATGATTGCTCACACAGTGCAGCCATCTGATAACGTTACCAACAGCTATGAAGATGAACGGGACCCCGATAAAGTGGTCCATAACTTGAGACAACTTATTGCATAATCTTAGGTACCAGCGTCTTTTGTTCGTCCCCTGTCGTGGCTTGTGCAATCGTGCATGCCATTTTGCCAAAGGATTACCGAAAGTTGCTACGGCCTCCACGGAACTCCCGCATAAGAAAGGGCGAACAAATATGAACGGCATTGTACAAGGTATGTTGACACACAGTTATCCATGAAAACAACAAAGGCATCATTCGGCAACGCATGGGTGATGCAGCTTCGGATGCTGAGTTTACACGCCACGTCAAAACGTGGTTGAATCCTGCGCAGCACAAGAGACCGTCTGTTGATCAAAGTAAAGTATGCACCTTGAACGAGGTGAGCCCACTGCTTCATTATGAACATCATTAGCCTCCTATGTTGTCCATCGCCAAAACGGATTAACCATAATGACCATGTAGCTTTCTGATACTAACGATTTTTTGTACCACACACCCACCTGTACATAAAGCATTCTTATACCCGGTTGTCATTTTCTTTCGTTTTGTGTGGATTTCAGGTGCGCGATAAGCTCCATTTCGTTTTCTGACCAACAGCTTGAAACTCCGCCTAGGTGTGTTCTTACGTCCCGCAACTACGGCAACACGTACAGCGTGAACCTTTGGTTCGAACCGTTAATATCTTCTTTAGGTACTAAGTGCGTAGTGGTGTGTTGTCCGTATTCGGGTATCCATGGTAGGCAAGCAAGGTTTCTGGACCTACCGGATTGCCACGCATAAGGGTGAATTTCTATTGGTCAACGCTGACATCGTTTTCAGTGATCCGCCGTAAACTGGACAAAATCACTTTTTAGCCGTCTCACAGTACAAGATCTTGTCCAATTTAGCGTAAAGCTCTCATAGGAAGGTTTAGGATCTAATCTAGGCAGCTCTGGACATGTGCTACCAGGGACGTTTCCGAAAAGCATTTTACTGCTAGCATTCTAATTCAGCGTCGTAGCAGTACTTGGCACAAGATAGATATAGGCAAATATAATAGAATTTAGATTCAAAATCAAACTAGTGTTAAAGGAAGGTGAAGATATTAGTGATGTATTAGAGTTAATATACTGAGATGTAATGCGCATCATTGCTTGCATCTTTTGTTTTGCGTATTCTTTTTATATCAACATCTTTTGTACCGGTTCCTTGCGTTGACAAAATGCTACTCGATGAAAATTTCTTAGAAATCCGCGCTTAAGTAGTGCCGATTTTTGTCTGTGCCGCTGCGTTTTGCCTACGCTGCCTTCGAGTGTTCTGTAAAGCCGCATACATGCTGTGGAACTTTGCTTGAACGTCTGCTCTCCTGGTGTTCGACGCGCCCGACAGGCATGTTCTTCATCGTTACCGAAACTTTACAGTGCCTAGTCTGTGAGTTAGCCCATCCTTAATTTCTGGGTTCCATAATGGGCAATCAGTATTTACTAGTAAGGTTTTATTATTGAAAAAAAGTTACTTAAAAGCTATGACCAAACAGTATATATATATATTCACGACAAGTTGAGGCACGTCTTTGTAGGCTTGATAACGTTAGGTTAACTAAGCATGGTCATGCAGTTGCAAAAATTTCCCAGGTGTGCCATAACAATAAATTTTTGGGTAGAATTTTATATTCGTATGTAATTGTGTATGTGTGTAGCTATTTGCATCTTGTGATTGTATTTGTGTTTCTCTGTTCTTGACTGAATGCTAACTTTGGAAATGTACTGATAAATGTTTGAGCTCTTATGTTTGGAAAGGAGGATCTGGATACCCACGGGGCAGTTGTTAGTTTGTGGCTAGTCACAACCAGTACGTCACAGTGATGCTAAACAGATATTGTGACTTTTTATAGGAAGAACAGTTGCCATAGGAAAACCCACCACGTCTTTGAACACTGACAAAGAGGTATTTGCTCAGCACCTTAAATCCAAACCAATCAGATGGCACCCAGAGAAAGAGATTTTTGGCTACCCGGCAAATTTGGATACACATACATCATGTGTTATTTAGGCTTTTACTCTCAGCGGCTCAAATACAGCAGCCGTACCCGACCGCAAAACCGAAGTTCGGCTGCTTCTTGTTCCATGCGTCGGAAACTCCTGTACCAAGTCGCATCACTTTCTTGCTGTGAATTTGCTCCAGACCAACGGTACGAGCAACGATATACGTAAAAAAACTGGGCTCTTGGAAACTTCCTATTTGTGTTGATGACCTAGCCTCCACAAAATAACGAAAACAATTACAGGAGCCATATGTGTACCTTCTCAGGCGAAGGATCATAAGTACGCTGACATCATGTACCGTATTTAAACTAATTTGAAAAAGTATTCCGTGCAATGCTTATTGCGTCCGGTGGTGAATAATTAACACTTATACTTCCGCCTACTGCAGCAGGAAGTTTGCGCAAACGTCGAGCCGTATGGTAGGCAATGTCGCACTAATGTACACTCTTGCACGGCATGTGTCCGGTCGTGTGAAGCGAGGCTCTCCTGTTCGTGTTGCACATGGGTTGCAATAGAACTAGGAGCATAAAAGTAAAAGGATACTTTATAGGCCGCTGGATAGATTCGTCAGGACCACTTAGAGATGAAGCTGAGGTAAGAGTGCGCTGGACCTGCACAGCTTGTTGATCTGGATGCTGCTGTCACAACTACTGGTTAAGTGCCATGCCTGAAGTGACTGGATGAAGGAGTCAAAAGGAACCTGAGTTGAATGCTTTAGGCCATCAATAATGCAAGGTGCATACAATAATAAGGAACAAGGGTAGCTTTCTATGCTAGCTATGAGGAAAACTTGGCTGTTGGCTTTCTAAGGGGCACCTTTGCACCTAGACTTCTGACGAATAAGTTTAAGTGCGTGCCACTGCAGATGTAGAATGCAGCAAGTCCAAAATGAGTGCAGTGCTTTATGTCAGTAAGATACTGCAAACTTCTGAAGGTCTCTGTTAGTTTCTTTATTACTATACGCAACTCCAGAAAGAATAATCCAAGGTCCTAAGGCCGTCAACACATAGATGCTGGCGCCGTCCCGCAAGCTAACTGTATCGAACTTTTACTTTTTTATATATGTGACTTGCTTCTTGAGCTAAGGCCTCGTAGCCTATATTCAGTGTACCAATATGGTGGTACCACCATGTTTCCCAAGTGAACTAAACTCAGGGTTTTTCTACAGAGCGCTTCCTATAACAGCAAATAGCTCCCACCGCACCTCGCTGGTAACAAGCTAATATCTGTTGCGGATTTGACGTACTTCGTCACATGTCTATGGATAGCACTTGCCTCACCGGCAAGCTGCCTTCTGTATTCATGCAGTAAATTGCATTATACTCCCTTCACGACATGAGTATAGTAGCTGCTAGTTAATAAAGCTTGGAGCTTAGTCCCGCAAGTTCGACCGTCTCGCTACAATGCAGTTTTATGACAGCGTGTTACGGTTACTATAATTAACGAGCGTTAGGCCATCTGAAAATATAAAGCACGTGTTCTTAATGGGAATGGCCGTCATTTAGATTAGCAAGAAAACCCAGGTGACTTAAAACCAAGATTTTGTTGCTCCTGTTGCTGGCGTTGCTTATGCTCAGTTTAGCTTAACAGGCTGTAACGCTTAGATGTAGTTATGAAAATACGACCTTATCCAATTCCACTTTTGTAAATGTCATGATCCGTGTCGGCCTTTTCGGTAAGTGCCCTTGATTAAAGGAACAAAGGATATGCGAAACTAATGCTCAACTAGCTTCCAGCAAGCAATTACGAAACTGACATATTACCTTTCTGACTTGCATATCTACTTAATTCTACAACTATTTCGGATAAATTACTAAAATCTGTTGAAAGCAGCCTGTGACCTATTTCGCAAATTTGATCATGCTCTGGTTGACTTCTTGCTGCTAAGGGAAATTGATTGCGTCACAAAACATGAAGGAACTTTTGTCTATAGTTCCATAAACGAGTAATATGTAAGCTGCTGCTTGTTAATAAATGATCATAATTAAAGCATTTTAAGGCTCCCATAACCAAAATGAGACGGCTTACGCGGATTAGCAGCCTGAGGATTTCAGGTCTCGTTCACTTACGTCGCTGGTAATCCTACTTCATAATAGCATCATGATATACCTCCTGGATAGTTACAAGACGCGGAAGTGTATTTTAAAGACGAACAGCAGCGCCATGTTTGGATTACCCGCTTAGCCATTGTAGGCACGATTCCATTTGGGACGGACGCCATAAGTGCGTACCTTGGCTTTGCTTCCTGCGAAGGCTGCACCACAATGTGATTAGACCATTTGAAACCTTAAGGAGTCTAAAAGCACTACTTTTCACGAGTTTCACGGGTTTGAGCAGAACGAGTAAGCGTAGCTTTTCGGTGGTTCTGCCTCGGGATCTTACGGCAAGGTCCTGATCACGTCGGTAGGTACCAGATGTTGTGGGTCTCGACGCAGTGGTGGTGTTCAGCGCAAGATGTCAGCGAGTTGACTGTGGGAACTTGGATACCTGGAACAAGAGAGTGGTGTAGGTGAATTCGGCAAAGTTGGATAGAAGCAACATGATAGAAGCGCCGCGTGTTAGCTTGGCAAATGGCCAGATCTTAGCAACGTGGAAGACCAGCGAGGTAAGAGCCAAGCATCTAGGCACTGTTTTAAAGCCTCCGTATTGGGCGCTGAGACAACAACTTCAGGGAGGGCGTTCCAAGCGAAGGCAATACGCACACTGAAATGGTTTCCTCGGCACAGAAGGCGACTGCTACGAGTCATCAGTTTGAGTGAGTGCCCTCGAAGATGATCTGTACGGGCGCGAACCAGCAATCCTGCGTTTGGGTGCCTGTTATTAGTCAGGAGGGAATAAGCTAAGATAAGGTCGCCACGAAGCCTGCGATATTTCAACGGGAAGAGGTTAAGGGCCGCCAGACGCTCCTCATACGAGAAGTGGGATAGTCCGTGCACTCTCTTAGTGGCTCTGCGCTGTACAGTTTCCAGCATGGCCTCGTCCTTTTTCAGGTACGGAGGCTGGATAAGTATGTTGTACTCCAGCAGCGGACGTACTAAAGTGCTATAGAGACGGACAAATGTCTCCCTAGGGAAAGACCCTAGTGCACGTCCAAGGAGGGCCAGGCGAACGCTAGCCTTTCGCGCCAGTGTAGCTACATTGGCGCTCGGGCTCAGGTCTGCGGTTATTATGGTCCCCAGATCGCCTTCCTGGGATGTGGCTTTAAGATGCACGCCGCCGATATTGTACGGATTAGCCACACCTTGCCCAATGTGCATGACTTTGCACTTGTCGATGTTACACGGGAGCGATTTTTTCGAGGCCCAAGAATAAGCAGCATCGATATCTGTCTGGAGAAGTGCCTGATCACTTGGCCTGCGGATAGGTTGCCATATCTTAGCGTCGTCCGCATAAAGCAGTATGTGGCTGCTGATACAGGATGGGAGGTCGTTGATGAACAAATTGAACAGCAGGGGCCCGAGGATGGATCCCTGGGGCACCCCGGTCGTTGCAGCCAGAGTACTGGAGAGTGCGCCGTTTACACGAACTCGGTAGGTGCGGCCAGACAGGTAGGTACTTAGCCAGCAGATTGTTTGCTGATCGATCCTCAAACTCGGCAGTTTACTCAACAGCAGTGCGTGATTGATCCGGTCGAATGCTTTTGATGAATCCACGTAAACCACGTCAGTTGGAGTATGATTGTCGGCCTCTGCAGTCCAGGAATCAAGGGCTGCGAGAAGATTCGTGGTGCACGAGTGAGCCCTGCGGAACCCGTGCTGTTCCGGGGCTATTAAGGACAGACTTTCCAAATGGCAGCGCAAGAAGTCGTCGATGATACTCTCCATTATTTTGGAGGCATTGGAAGCAGTGCTATCGGGCGATAATTAGAGGGATTTGTCCTGTCACCACCCTTGTATATCGGCGTTAAGGCCCCTTGCTTCCAAGCATTCGGGTTCTCGGCACTGGTGTAGGAGCGGCTGTACAGTAAGGCAAGCGGCTCGGCCAGTACCGTAGCGCACTCACGTAGAAAAATGGGAGGGATCCCATCCAAACCCGGCGATTTGTTTGCCGTTAATTTTTTTAATTTCTCCAGGACTTTCTCTGATGTAATCTGCACGGGATGTCTGGCAGCGATGGGGGTAAAGTTTTCGCCTTCCGTTGTACTGCGTGCGAAGGTGCCAAAAACGGACTCGTACTGAGTCTTCAGCAATTCCGCAGCTTCTTTGTCCGACGTTGTGGTATTGCCTACGGGTCTGAGAAGGCTGCCAACGGCAGCGCGCGACTTAGTGAGTGACGCTATTTGGTTACTTACTTAAGTCTTGCTTGGCGGACCAAAAGGTATAGTGGAATGTCAGAATCAGAAGTCGCATAAAATGCTAATTAAACGGGTAAATTAACGACATAGAGATAATTATAAAACAACGGGAACCCAAAGATATATGTCTGTAAGATGAAGCGAAGGTTTGGTTTGCTATTCTAAGGAACGATAGTGGTGCAATGGTGTATTCCGAGTAAAATAGCAATGCGCAACAAGTCTTGTTGTCTGAAAGCAAGTAAGGAAATATAAATCCAGTTTAAAGTGAAAAAGGTTTTGATAGACTCACCAAAGCATTTGTGGAATAGCTGAAATTTCACGTGATAAATACAAAACTTTATCTATTCATTGGTTGGAATAGTGGAACGACACCGAAATTGCGTCCTAAAGCCCCATGGCTAACAAAAGTTAGGAAAGCAAATGCCAATTGCGCAATACTTCAGTAAATCCTCGTTAGGATCTCGTAAGGTTAGGGCAAAGATGATAGAATTTGAGAAAGCGTTAGACGGCTGACGCTATCGGACGTAAAAGCTAACTTAACGGCACTCCAGCCGGCTGTACTATATGCTCGTTTTAGAGGACGTGTCCTTATTTTTGTGTAGTGTTCAATCAACGCAGTGGGCGGAAATATGGTTTGGAAGCTCCAGAGTCTGCCAAACTTATATGCTTCCCCTCAACGCCTAGCTTAACTACCATACATTCCTGGGGACATTAGTCTAAGCTGGTTTTGTCCATGGAAGAAGCTCCTATGACACTTACTTGCTTTTCCTGGAGGCGTCTTTTGGGCAACAAAATCCTGGTTCTACCACGTCTGCCGCGCTTATGTGGCGTATTCCATGTGCAGCCTTGTCACCACTTTCAGTGGTTGTGCGAAGATTGTGCGTTCAAAACGGCAGCGCATAAGGCCAAAATGTTGTTTGCCGGTTTTCGTTTTCTCTATTGGTTTTGAGTATCCGAGCTCATCCTGTACTAGTACACCGAAGGAGTGTTCCTGCGTTGCTAGCAAATGATAAATCAATGAATAAATAGCTATATTTCTAGACCGGCTAGAGGCTGCACCCTTAAGGGTTCAGATCAATCTTTACATTTATCCGATGTTCTTGCATGGAAGTAGACAAAATACGAGTATATGTTTCTCGTTGATAGTTACAAATGCATTGGCATTGTTTGGTATACAGCTGATGGGGTTGCAGGCACCCACGTTGAAATGTTTCTGGCTCTTTCGGGCGATATCGGGCTCCTTGTTCTTTTATTGCGAAAGCTGCGCAGAGGAATAGTTGTGTCTTTTTCTTTGGAACAGGATCCAATTCACAACATGTTTACTTTAAATTCATTGGACTTTTTTGGCCCGTTCAGTAGCGAAAATTGTTGGTGCGCACATGGAGGAAATGAGAGTGGCGGAACTATAAGGAAAACGGAATGTTAAAAAATAATTTCGGGAAATGCAGATTAATAAAAGAGGATTTGTTAAGAGACATACTAAGGCGGCGTGCTTCACTAGAAAAATACAAAGGTTTTCGAGTGGTCAGTCGGCGGCACTTTTTCGCACTACCACTGCCCATTCTGGTAGCGCACGACCCAGGTCTGGATCTAACGAAAACCTTCAGATAGTGCTAAGTAATGTGCGCAGTTTAAGAAATAAGGTGTACGAGTTAGGTCTGCTTGTAGACGGGTCTCATCCCGATATAGTCGCATTCACTGAAACGTGGCTGTCTCAGGACATCACGGATGGTGAAGTACATCTATCTGGCTACGCACTATTTAGATGCGATCGCTCTGCTGGCTGACAGGGAGGGGCGTCGCTCTTTATGTGAGCTGTAAACTTGACGTTTTGAAGACTTGCTTATTTCAGCCGGCAGACAAAACTGTTGAAGCTCTGTCGGCTGTTATTAGCACCTCCTCGGTTCAGGTTGCAGTTGTACTTGTGTATAGAAGCCCTGGGAGCGTATCCAAAGTGGTACTTGAATTCATTCGCTCCCAGTCCGCAAATAAGTGTTTGGTGATGGGAGACTTCAACCTCCCAGAGATTTGCTGGGCAGATCTTTCTTGCGACTCAGCGTCAGGCAAAGTCGGCGCTGGTCTGCTTGAACGTACGCTCCAAGTATCTTTGCACCAGTTCATTGACCTCCCCACTAGGTACATGGACGCCCAAGTGCCGTCTATCTTAGACCTTGTATTCGCTAAGTCACTCGATTTTGTTGATGACATTACTTACGGAGCTCCACTGGGTTCCAGTGATCATGTTTGTTTGCTTTTCAATTGTACTCTGTCTGGACGCTACCAGAGTACTGTTGAGTCTCGCCCGAACATATGGCAAGCAATCAATCAATGAGAGCCAAGGCTTCGGGTTTCCATTGTGAGATCTCAGACGACGATACTGTCCAGGTTGCCTGGGATAAATTTAAGTCCTACCTCACAGAGGTCTCTGCTCCCTTCATCCCAGGCAGAAGGAGGAGGCCCGAGCACAGCCGCCCGGGCTAGATCCCACTGGCAGGCATCTGCTCACAAAGAGGTCTAGATGTTGGCGGACTTACCGAGATGCTCCGCCCACCGATACTTATGACAGGTACCGTAAAGCTAGAAATAGGTGTAAGCAACACCTAAGGGATGCGCGGCTAAATTTGGAAAAGGGTTAGCGGACGAAGCTTCAGAGAATCCGAAAAGATTCTTTGCGTAGGTCAAAAGGCGCTGCGCTTCGAACATGTCAATTCCAGTAATGGTGCGTGATGACGGTACTCATGCGCATACGGACTATGACAAGGCCTGCGTACTCAGTGGGCAATATGCGGCAGCGTTTGTAAGGGAAACCTCTTTGACAGGCGTGGGGCTGGTTTGCAGGACCCCAGAGGGTTAAGAACTATCTGAATTTATTGTGGCGAAGACTGCAATTCGTAGGCTATTAGGAAGGCTGAACCCTTCTAAGGCCTCTGGGCCTGATTTTATTCACCCGACACTGTTGCATGAGTTGGCTGCGGAACTAAGTGGACCGCTTGCTATTGTGTTTCAGAAATAGCTTGCCAGTTGTGCATTGTCTTCCGAATGGAAGGAAGCTGTCATCTGTCCCATTTTCAAACATGGGGACAGGGGTCTGCCTGCAAATTACAGGCCAGTTAGTCTGACGAGTGTTGTAGTCAAACACCTCGAGAAATTGGTGAGACATTCATTGGAGAGTCATCTGAGTACATTTAATCTACTAGCAATGTACAACACGATTTCCGGAAGGGATTTTCGTGTCTGACGAATCTGTTGGTCGCTCGCGAAAATTGGGCGGATGCAGTGGATAACGGCCACACACTGGACGTGCTTTGCGTCGACTTTTCGAAGGCATTTGACAAGGTGCCTCACTTGAGGCTTGCGCAAAAGCTGTCCTCCTATGGGGTAGCTCGCCGCGCTCTTCATTGGGTGACTGCCTTCTTGCAGCGTAGAGAACAGTGTGTTCGGGTAGGCCGGGGCCTATCATTTAGGCAGTCTGTTTTCATCGGCGTGCCGCAGGGCTCGGTTCTTGGACCGTTGTTGTTCTCTATTTATGTGATTGACCTACCCGCGAAGTTTGAGGTACCATCGCTGTTATTTGCTGATGACCTGAAGTTGTGGAACATTGTTGATGTTCCTTCGGGTTCGGAAGCTATTCAGCGAGCACTGGATAAGATTTAGGACTGTACTACTTTATGGTTACTGCCCATAAATCAGCAAAGTGCTCCGTTCTTCGAATTGGAGGAGGTTGTCCTCCTAGGAAGTACGTGGTCGGTGGGGTCTAACAACCTCGTGTATCTAGCCAGGTTGACCTAGGCGTCATACACTCTTCGGCTTTACACTCCGGCGACAACTGGAAGAAGGCCGCAAGCAGAGGTTTCCGCATGTTGTGGTTAATTCGACATTCCTTCTGAGTCTTGAGAGGCAGCAGCTTTACAAGGCTGTTCTCGGCTTTCGTTCGGCCTCATCTGGAATACTGCGTTCAGGCTTGTCCGCCTTGCCTCGTCCGGGACGAAATGGAGCTAGAGAGAGTTTTACGAGTGGGTACTAGGTTAGTCGAGGGATTACGGAGACGGACTTACCCCAAACGTCTACTTGGTTTGGGAATGCATTCAGTGCACTACCGAAGGCTTAGATAAGACCAAATCCCAACCTACCGTATCTTGACTGGAAAGGTTGGTCCAGATTTATCTTGGCTATTTAGTCCCGCTAGATTATCTGTTCTACGCGGTCCTTCCTTGAAGCTGGACAAACCGCGGTCCGATCGGATTAGGGCAGAAATCCGGCTGTCACACCGAGTTATGGACCGCTGGAACATGCTTCCGGAAAGTGTTATCAGGGAATCTACGGTTAAGGGGTTCGAGCGGCAACTTGACGCTCTTGGGTTGCAACAAAAAGCCTTTTCATTTTCCTGAGTAACTCGCATCTTCGTACTTCGATTCTCTTTTCTGTACCTTTCTTCACGTATTGGTATTATATTCTTATTTAAGTGCACGCTCCTATTCTGTACGTTCGATTTCTCGTCCTATCCTTTGCTTACTTCACGTGACTGCCACAGCAGGGACTGCTAGGGCAGGAAACGTGGGCATTAACTGGTTGGCCAGTGTGCGATACGGGTGTTTCCGTTTTAGATCCATCAATAACTGAGCACTTCATCAATTCCTGGCTCAACGATCCACTCAAGATTGAACACTCACGGGATTCTATCGTTCCAGTCTCATCTGAACTGAGCTGAACTGAACAAAAATTTAGCCAAACTTTTCTTGCGCTGATATCATTTTCTGGCGCAAAATTTCAACCTGAGTAACTCTCAGAAAAAAGAAAAAACTATTTTAAGACTAGAATACTGCGTAAAGTAGCACAAAAATAAGACAAGTTTTAACCGCTGATTACGCTGAAATTAAAAACAATGCAATAAGTGCAAAAGTTTGCTAGTTATTTGCCATTGCATTATGGTCTATGAATAAGATCATTACTCTTTTTCGCTAAAAATATGGTGTTCTGCTTTGCCAGAAGATAGCAGAAAAAAGAAAAGAATATGTAAAAAGCAGCGAAGCGGTATACGTTCTAAACTGGCATAGCTATTTAGAAATGCTCTAACCAGCCCGTAATACCCTGCAACAAATAGGGACTACGTTGGTGGCTAAAAAGTACACTTTGCAGGCATAGATGGCCAACATAAGCAAATAAGGTATAATTTTGCGCGAAAACCCTAGAAATCCAATAAGAAATATTATATCTACATGGGAATTCAGGAGAGCTTGTAATTAACGCACGGTTAGAATTCCACAGCATACCATTTTCAGTGGATACTGAGTCACATAAACAACTAGGAATATAGTGTTTAGTGTTTTTAAAGACTCTAAGTGTTTCCAAAGCTTATATCAAGGCCCTACAAGCCAGGTCTACCTAAGTAACACAGGAGACCTTTGGGATCAGCTGACACATTTTGCCACGGAAAATACACACATTGCTTAGCTAAACACCGCAACTTTTATCCCTTGGTTCCGATTTTCTATATTCATGAGGCTATGACTACAACATCCGTGAGCTAGAGGAGCCTTTCACTAATATTAATGAAATGAGTATGGAGAAATTTAGTAAAATTTAGCAAATTGCTTTGGGGCGTGAAATCCATTTTGGTCTGCGTTGGTGGGACATTACCAACTCGACTTCTGGGGATTGAGTTTGCTCAAACATGGGGGATTGTTAAGCCTCATGTGTTGCTGCACACTATTGTGCAGCTGTTTGATGAATTTCGAGTTATTTCTCTCCAATTTTAAGTTTCGAGGCAAGTGCCAGTGGTGTTCACTCAGGTGGCAATGTTGAATAGTACTATCCTGTCACACCGGTTATTTCTTTTGTTTTTTCTTGGCAAGAGCTGTTCTAGCACCCTAAGCAAAGAGTTAAAAGATAAATCAGGAGTAGAACAGTAACAAAAACCAGTGGGAGCTGGTCGTTCATCCGCCATTACGCATAACGCATGGTAGGATTTGGAGCCAGCTAAAAGATAAATAACACACGGGTGGCCAGGATAACAAAAGTGGTGGTGGAAAGTTTCTGGTGGCCCAAACAGCCAGTGTGACAGGGGACTCTCTGTCGTTGGTTAGCTTTCGTGCCAGTGAAATGGAAGCTGGAAATGTGAGTGTTTTACTAGCAAAAGCAGTTAAAGAAGCGGATCTGGTTTTCATTATGCCTGGCTACTAATGTTGCCAATAGTGAAAGGCATATGTATACCAGATAAATCTAAGGATATGGGGCCAAGAAGTCAGGTTTCTACTCTTTTAAGCATTAACAAACTTGAAGACGAACTGTGGGAAAATGGTCCTAACCACATATAAGCGTTTGCCCCATCCTATCTCACCCAACTCCAATGTAGTCCAATTGTAGTCCACTTCTCTCATCTGCTTTCTCCGGCTCAGTCTACCGTAGTATGCATCCGTTCCGTTTTCTGTCCACTCTTCACTCAATCTTTTTTAGTTCGCTTCAGATGATGTGACTCACTCAGACAACTTACTGTATGCTTGCATGCTTCATGTCTGCTGTACTTTCTTCAATCAACCTTATTAGTTCTCTTCTGGTGACCTTCCTTATGTCAACAGGTCAGCGCACAATCGCTGCTTGATAGATGCCCAGCTTTCACCTGCCTGTTTGTAACGTCTAAGTAATTGTAGTTCAGCTTCTTTACCGGCTTTTCCACAGCTCCAGCTACCTAGCACGCCGTTATGCGTCGTTCCTCTTACTCGGGTCAACTCTTCTTGACAGCAGCTAGTCAATGTTGGCTCCACGTAGCTTCAAAGGAGCCACTCCGTGGCTTTCCAGCCTTCATTTTCTTCTGCTGCCTGTCCCTCTAAGCTTCGTTTGCATGTCGATTTCTTCATCGAAACTGTAGGTATCCAGTAGTGGTCAAACGTTTTAATGATATGGTTACACCAGCCACTGATACTTCGTTTTCTGGTGTCGCTATCTGTGCTTAGCAACAGCTACTCGACATAGCCTCAATTCAACCTTGCGGAAATCCGGAGCCCTCTAAGTGGTCGCTCCTTTCTTACAATATTTATTCGCTTTGCTTGTTTGCGTCACAGCTCAGCTGGTTTGTTGACCTATTCCGTGCCATCGTAGGATTCTTTAGTAACTGAAGCCTTAATCCGAATTCTATTGCTTGTTTACTGTTCTGAATCTAATGGACGGGATAGCATGATTGTACATGTAAAGTAGCGCTGATTTCTTGCTAAGCTGCTTTGAACTATCCAGTGGGAAAGGTCAAAACCTTATTTACGTGTACATGGAAGACACCGGCAGTGAGAACTTGGCTGAACCTAAGGAGTGATGCCTTGCTCAAGGCGTCTACTAAGCTAGAATCCACTTCCAGCTTGGTCGTTGGGAAACGGTAAACGACAATTACGAGATACGCGGCATTATGTTTTAGTAGCAGATAGCCCTGGTGTCAGTCATTAACATGAGTAGCCGAATAATTAACGATTGTACACTGCTGGTTGCTACGGCAGTATAGTCGGACCCCAGCTCATCTGCTGTGACGGTTGTTAAGCGTGGCATGAGTTATCTCGGCATCAGCCACTACATAGTCCCTGTATAGATAGATGTAGGTAATGGAAGTTAGGTACCACGCATTCCCCGTCAGACGCAGCGGAAGTTAGTTAACTTTACTCAGAGCATTCTGGATTTATTGGATGTACACGAATGTTTCTCAGATATGAGTATGGGGTCGGAGACCGTGCGAATCATCCGTGAACCTCCACGACCTGTAAGTGGCTCGCGACTAAACCTTTTTCAGTGTATGCTTGGCGACTGGTATGGTGTCTTTTCATCGACTGCCTGTTTGTTTCCTTATATTATCTTCTATCTGCAGCCCAACTTGTCTGTGCAATACTTTCCTCAATTGACGGTATAGGTTCAACGGACAAAGAGCGCAATTATATTTCAATCGAGTTTATTACTTTGGATGACGTTAGCACTTGTTTGATATTGCTCGCTGCCTTCAGCTGATGCTCAGCTGACAGCTGGCAATAATACATGCACCAGCATTTCAGCAGCCCAGCTACAATATGCTTCGACTTTCGGACCACCTACAACTTTCTCGAGCCACGTCCGTTGTAAACCGGTGTGGTGCGTAGCCATGGCACTGATATCGCTTTTACGTCAACCAAGTAGATTGTTGCACGAATAAACAACATCTTTCATTGTAATGAGCTTTTCATGCTCATCGCAGACTACAATTTTGGGAACGCCGTGGACAAGAACGTTTCTTGTTAATATCGTCTTTTGCTTATCTTCTACGCTGCGGTTAATTCGACACCGCTGGCTCCATATGGTTCCTGGAAATACGCGGATGGAGCGTTGTTTAGTATTGAGTCGGTCTGATTGCATTAGAACTGCTTCCATTGCTGTGATGGAGCGCAGCATAACGCGCAGAAGCTTTGGCACCGATAACACCTAAGCTTTGGGTGCCTCGTGCTTCGTACCCAATGTACTGCTTTCAATACACTCGAAAGAACGTGCGGTGCCAGCCCAGCAAGGAAGCCGTTAGGCTGCCGCAAGCAAAGGCGGCAGCTGATTGGACGTTCACACTTTTCTCGCATGCACGCTGATTGGCCAACAGTTGGACGCATTAGAGTGAGTTTGTTTGACTGAATCAGAGGAAAAATCTCATGCATTCACAAAGGTCGTTAATTATGGATCCAACTAGCTGTATATACCGATATGTTTCACTCGCCCTCTGCCTGCATTTTCGCCTGGTCCTTTTGTTTGCAGAATATACGTTTTGTCCCTGAAGGACCGACATTTTAACACTCTGGCGACAGAATACTTCACGATGTAAAGCCTATACGGTTCTTTGCCGTGTATGGTAGTGCACCTTAACAGACCAGAAACATAATGGAGTTCAGTGGTGGCAATAACGCGTTCCCCATTTGACTTTTACCTATGAACAACTCGTACAGTTATCTGCCTCCGGCTCTCGCCCCACAATTTAATATTATGATCTGCTCGATCCATTTTTACGCTGATGTAAAACACATACCTGCTTATTTTTTACATAAAGGATATAGTACCTCTTTTAAATAATTGTTCTTCTACATTCTTCTTTATTTCATTGCTGGCCACGACTAGGCTGATCTCCTGCTGTGACGGATTATAACTTCCAGACTATAAAAGATTTTACCTATGCAAGGCACATGGCCACAATCTGCTTGGCGTATAAAAATGCCATAATTCAAGGATCCGCACGCCGGACTGGGCTGACGCATCATCGCTCATACTACATGTATAAAAGCAGCCCTAAAAAGAACAAAACATATGATAAACAGGTGACGGCTCATATACTACCATGCCAAACCGGCACTCGGCCAGGTATAGAATGGAAGGGCGGGCGAAACGTTTCCAGTGAATACCTTGCATAAAAGCAGGTCCCCTCGGGATGGCCCAACGCTGTTTGTTTATGATTTCCGCTTATGCTCCCACCAACTGCAGTTCAGATGTTGTCAAGGACACATTCTATGACGAACTGAACGCGCTACTACGCAGTGCTACTAGTTCAGATATTCTAGTACTTGCAGGGGATATGTTGGGGCGTCTGAGCTCTTCAGAAGCTCGGTTGGGAGGTAATTGTGGGCTTAACTCCGAACGGACTGACAACGGTGAGCGTCAGCTGCGACTGTGCGGAGCATAAGTTGTTTCTTAGTAGCACTGCTTTTAGACACAGTGGGCGCCCAAGTGCCACTTGGCGTCCCCCTGTAGCTGGTCAGCGATGGACCCAATTGACCACATTGGCATAAGTTACAGATGGCGTGGCTCCATCCTGGATTGCCGCTCGTACTGGAGTACATGTGTCGACTCTGATCATGCCTTGGTACGCTGTCGTTTCTCCATGAACCTTACCGGGAGGCGCACCAAGCGTCCCCTCAGGTTGGCAACGGAGAAATTGTCTCAGCCCTCTGTCAGGCAAGCCTATCAAGAAGTACTGCGTAGCGAACATCCACTGTCTTGTCCTAAAGTCGCAGAGCTGCAGTAGACTAAAAGCTGGCCGCCATGCACGACGCAGGAGCATCTGCTTGTGGCCCTATCCATCGTCACCGCACCAGTCACTGGATATCCGAGAGGTCGGTGAACCTGTTGGAATCTAGAAGACTCCTCCCGGCTGGCTCTGAACACAATGTGACCAGAAGGGCTATTAGGCGTGAACTAAAGCGGAGCCTACGTGCTGACAAGGAAGCCTGGTGGACCAGTAGGGCTCAAGAAATGGAGGAGGCAGGAGCAGTAGGCAATTACCGCAATCTCTTCTAGATAATCCGCACCACAGATCCCAGAAAACCAGGCCTCAGTGAGACACTCAGAGACAGCGTGGGTGCGGTGATGCACAATTGGGAGCGCCGTATGGCTCGTTGGGCGGAGCACTTTGAAGATCAGTTCAGCTGGCCCCCTGCTCCCGGACCTCGGCCTACTCAGGTGATGCAAGACGAGCCATGGACAGTTAGTTTAGCGCCTCCGTCGGAGGCCGAGGTCCGAAACGCGATCACAGCCCTCAATCTTTTTCGTGCGGCCGGCCCGGATTCCCTCCCACCTGCACTATTTAAGGATGAAGGTGAGGTCCTCTGCAAAACACTGACCCCCCTATTCGAACGTATCTGGAAGGAAGTGTCCCGACTAATTAGAGCGAATCGATTATAGTGGCAATATACAAAATGGGCAGTCGCACAGTCGCACAAACGCATTAGTCTAACGCCGGTTGTGGCCTCGATTATCGTTCGTCGCCTCACTGTGGAACGAGAACCTTAGACTAGGGAAGAGCAGGCCGGTTTCCGCCTAGGACGTGGCTGTATAGATCATATATTCACCTTGTGGCGGATGCTTGAGAAGCGCCACGCATACCGCAGATCGACAGTAGCTGTGTTCCTCGATTTCAAGAGTGCGTTCGATTCAGTCGATCAATCGATTCTGTTCGAGATACTTGCGCGGAAAGGTGTTCCCACGAAATATGTGAACAAGCTTCGTACTCTATACTCGAACATTAAAGGCCGCGTCAGGGTCTACGGTGTCCCATCGGATAGCTTTCCGACCACAAGTGGCGTTCGTCAGGGTTGTCCGATTTCCCCATTTTTGTTCGCTTTCGTCGTGGATTCTATCATGGAGTGTTCCCTTGCGGATTCTCACGATGTAGGCGTTGAAGTGCTGCCTGGTGAATGGTTAGTTGATCTAGATTATGCGGACGATATCATCTTGCTTTTCGACAATGTTGAGGCGGCACAATCAACCCTGAATAGCCTGTCCGGAGTGGTCCCATTATTTGGTATGCGCTTCCCACCCTCAAAGTGCAAAGTGTTGTTGCAGGACCACCAACCACTTGATGACCCCTTGACGCTTGCTAACGAAGAGCTCGAGGTGGTTGATTATTTCACTTATCTTGGCAGCTGCATCAGCAGTGATGAGCGCATAGAAACTGACGTCAGCTCACGCATTGCAAAAGCCAGAGCCACCTTCTTGAATCTGTGGCATCTTTGGCGACAAAATGGATTTTCCCCCCGTCTAAAAAGCCGTGTATACTAGGCCACAGTGAGGGCCGTTCTGCTCTACGGTAGTGCTACCTGGCTACTTTGGTCTGAAGGTCTGAGGCGCCCTCAAGTCTTTGATCAGCATTGTCTGCAAAGCATTGCTGGAGTCGGATGGCTCCAGCGTGTCCGCAACGATGATGTGCGTAGGCGAGTACTAGGTAGTGATAATCATGCTAGCTCCCTAGAACAACAGATAGCCCTGAATAAGTTGCGTTGGCATGGGTACGTGCTACGTATGCCTGGTCACCGCTTACCTAGGAGGGCCTTGTTTATTCTGCCAGGTGTAGGGTGGCACGAGGCTCAAAGTGGACAGAAGTTGACTTGGTAGCGGGAAATGAAGTTACTGACGACCAAACTGGGTGTCGTTGGTCCGTCTGGCCTTCCGGGCTTGAGTCCACGTGACGCCTCGTGTTTTGCTCCAGACTTTACAGGACATGGCACGCAGTAGCCACAGTGGCGCGTCTGCTGCCGCCTCCTAATCGCATTGTCTGTGTAAAATGTGTTTGGTGCTGAGCTATCTGCGGGGTAATGGCTAATAACGACGCGTGACAATGCAAGCCGCAAGGAAGCTGTCTCGCCGATGCCGCCTTATCTTTGCACGATAGCCAGCTGTTTGTGACTGTATACTGTGAGTCCTTATGGTTGTTTGGCAGCGAAGCATCGGTTCAAATAGCTGCTATACTGCTGTTGATGATGATGATGCTTCGCCTTCTCCGTCTACCGTGCATTTTTCATGCGACGGAGCTCTCGGGTCGGTCGCCGTCGAAGTTTGCGAAATAGACTCTTCTTCTTCGAATCACTGGGTTCTTCCACATGTGCAGCAAGTGTTGCATTCTTCTCCGACAACAATGCGCCAATCGTCGCATTATTCTCAACAAACCAATCGGGCGGCTTCCAGTTTGCGCGCCTGATGTTCTCCTCGGCAGCAGCTGTCACATGGTCGTGAATGTGGTGCCACAGGTCGCACTTAGAGCATACCACCCTGACCTACAATGACATAGTCGAGCAGGTGAGCCTGACTACTTCGCGGGTGCGTCCAAGTTGCTATATGACTCTCACTCAGTGCGGACTGAATGTTCGTGCTCGTCTGGTCGTGAGTGGCACACAGTGAGAGCAGTCTGTTACCGTTCACATTCTCTCAACCAATGCTATGCGGGTCGATAACGTCTGTCCACACCCATGCATCACGTCCAACGCGCGGGTTGAACTCACCCAGCAGAAATAGTCGGTCGCTTTTCGGCATAGAACGTATCACGAAGGATAGCTGAGTGTAGCATTGATCACGCGAGTCATCAGGATAACACATGATCGGACCGTACGTGCTTATAGAAGTGGTAAACTTCCGAGTCCCAGGCGAGCAGCCATTAGTCGCGCGCTGATGCCTGTTGGTTCACCCACCAGTTTGTCATTGAGGCGATCCGATCCCATCATCATCTTCCTTGATATGAAAAAAGCATTTGACAGGGTCCCACACAATGGTCTGTTGACAAAATTAGCTGCATTCGGTGTTTCTGGCCGCCTCCTCTCTTGGTTTTCTTCTTACCTTTCTAATCGGACGCAGTCAGTGCCACTGGGTGATGCCACGTCTAAAAAGGCACCCGTAACCGGCAAAGTGTTCCAAGGCAGCGTCCTAGGTCCCCTGCTGTTTTTGATGTACATCAATGATGTATCCCCGGTCTTCCAACAAAGCACTCCCTACCTCTTTGCTGATGATATAAAAGTCGTATTCTCATTTAATCCTAGCTGTCTACGTAATGGCCTCTCCAGCATTCAAAGAGGTCTCCGTGCTCTTGAAACATGGTGTGACCTGTGGAAACTAGAATTCTCACCAACAAAATGTAACTTCCTTTCATACAGGTGCCCTGTACCGCCAAACATATTAACTCTTAACGGAATACCACTAGATAACAGCATTAAGGTGCGCGACCTCAGTGTGCACTATTCAAGCTCATTGAATTTTGCGGAACAAGCAAGCTACAGCTCTGCAAATGCCAGGTCTATCGTTGGCTATATACTAAAGTCAATGAGCCTGTTAGAGTCACGACTCATGCTCTACAAGTTGTGTGCTAGACCTATAGTTGAGTACTGCTCGATAGTGGTTACTAATTCACGCAAAAGTGGTAGGATGATCATTGAGAAAGTCCAGCGTTCGTTCACTAAGCGCCTTCTAGGATCAGCTACGCTCAGTTATCAAAGCCGCTGTAAGCAGCTTGTTCTGGAACCACTTTGGCTGCGGAGACTGAAAACCAACCTAGTTTTTCTTTATAAGCTAATGAAAACATCGGACTCAAGTATTGAAAGATATTTTCAACCGCTGGGGACACACGTTATCCGCTACGCAAAAAGCCACATTCATTCGCACTACCCAAAACTCGTTGTTCTATAAATAAATAAATAAATAAATAAATATTTATTCTCGACTATGCGAGGCACGCCAATTGAGGCATGATCAGGTATGTACAGCTGTACAGACATTTTATGGGAACTGTAGTGTCAGTAGAAAATTGTTCATATGTCCACGCTTGGGACTGTGCGATGGTGAACATGCGATAGAACGATTGGGTTGTAGTGGGATCGGGATCCATTTGTTTGGACATAATCGCTCTGCCACATATCGCAGTCATACCTCGAGTAATTATAGATAAATCCTGAGGGATCCATTGGAAGATAATTGAAGAGTAAGCTATCCAGTATGGTGATTCTAATTGAGCTGCCAGTGTGAAGTTATGGGCTGTGACTTTATTCGGTGGCGAGTCACATTCGCCACGTTGCAGTGTTGTTAAACGGACATTTGTGGCTTTTTATAGGGAGAACGCTTGCCAGGCGAAAACCCACCACGTCCTGAAACACTGCCGCCAATCCATTGGATGGCAAGTTGTAACTGGCTATGTTTCTTGTTGAACGTTTATTTGCTCCGTTATTCGCAGTCAAGTTGCGTCCCATTTTTCTGCTGACTGATGCGCTATGCGAGTGGCCATTGCGTGCCTGGGTCCTCTCCTGTTCCAGATCGGTAGGTCAGGAGCTAAGCATTCTTTCTGGATTTGATGTGTTGATCATCTACAGAACCACGTGAAGCCTCGAAGAATATACGTTGAAATATGTTGAAGTCTTGGAGGACAGGATAGGTTCCGAAGAAAGAATCGCAGATCCCCCGGGGTATGTAGTGAAATTGATTAGAGATTGTGTTAACCACGGCCATTTGAGCGGTCAAAGCGGATTGAAGAGCTTAGAATGACCGATTGTTCAAGCTTTGTATTGGCAGGAGAATGTGCCTTCCGTAGTCGAAAGTCCTCCAGTCAAGAGATATGTGGAAGAGGCATTGTTAGATAAATTGGACTCAGTGGTTCATGCCGTGGAAGAATTGATTGATTTGTCCGGTTAGTAAGTTGTAAAAAAGTTGATAATTTTCCGCTCATGTCCAAGTAGAGGAACTGTGTGCCTTGTATTGTTGTCGAAACGGATGACAATTCCTTGGGTGCGTGTCGCCGTACCTGTGACAGACTCGGGAGAAAAAGGAAACGC
>OX104062.1:20817897-20863455 GCA_944474145.2 Dicrocoelium dendriticum | reverse complement strand
GGATCCTTTTTCGCAAAGTTCTTTATGGTTGCGGAAGCCATATCCTGTTCCCTCCCCCAGCTCCAATTTACTCCTTTGTGAGTTAACTGCCTAATCGGAGTCATGACATCAGCGAGTCCTAGTAGGAACCGGCTCAAATAATTCACAATACCGTTTAGGCGATGGACTGCCTTCACATCGTTAGGGGATGGCATCTCTTGTACCGCTTTAATCTTCCCTGGGTCAACCCTGATTCCGTCGGATTTAACACATGGCCATGGAAAATCACCTCCTCTTTCCGCAGCTCTACTTTCTCGCGTTTTAGCTTGATGCTCTTTTGCACGCAACGCCTCAGGAACCGGTGTAGCTTAGTGTCATGCTCTTCTTCGGTAGAACCGTAAATCAGAACGTCATCGGCCACACAGGTTACGCCATCTAAATCATCTATTGCTTGTACCAAACGCTTTTGGAAAATTTCGCTAGACACCAGGCCAAAGGGTAATCGCAGCCAACGATAACGTCCGAATGGTGTAGCAAATGTGGTGAGGAAACTGGATTCGTCGTCTAGAACAAGGTGCCAGAATGCGGAAGGAAGGTCTACTTTCGTGAAAAACTTAGCTTTTGTCAAACGTTCGTCATTGATCCCAAGAACAAAGCGGTCCCGTATGAGACTGTCTGCCATGCATTTACAAAACTGCAGGATCGGGCCAAAATCTTTAGCTCAGTGACGTACGTGTCAACGGATTCACCTGAACGCTTGTTCCGCGAAAAGAAGAGGTAGCGTTGAAATGTCTCGTTTGTTTGGCCTTCGCAGTATTCACTAAATTTCTCAAGAACTGTCGCCAAGTTGTTGGCACCTTCGCTCTTGTCGTAACACAATGTCTCCAGCACGCGGCGCGCATCATCTCCTGCTGCGTGTCGAAACATGGCCAAGCGGTACGCCATCGGTTGTTTGTCCAGACGCGATAAAGTGCAGAAATCTATCCATTTTCTCTTCCGCAAATGCCAGTTGCTTGCCAAACTGCGTTCATCCAGGTTCAGCGGGGCAGGCATTTGAATAGCCGGTGCAGCTCCAAAATCGTCTGGGTGGGACTAATGTTCTTCTCCTTCTCTGACACCATGTTAAAAAGTCGGTCCTTCAGGGACAAAACGTATGTTCTGCAAACAAAAGGACCAGGCGAAAACGGAGACAGACGGCGAATGAAACATATCGGTATATACAGCTAGTTGGATCCATAAGTAACGACCTTTGTGAATGCATGACATTTTTCCTTTGACTAAGTCCAACAAATTCACTCCAATGCGTCCAACTGTTGGCCAATCAAACGTGCATGCGAGAAAAGTGTGAACGTCCAATTAGCTGCCGCCTTTGCTTGCGGCAGCCTGACGGCTTCCTTGCTGGGCTGGCACCGCACGTTCGTTCGAGTGTATACTCCCATCACAAGAGTCCACCCTCTTCCGGGCGTCCCCGATTGCTTTGAGGTCAGGAGACACAATCAGTCCGAGATCCCTCTACTGGTTGGCATTAGTTTTGCAAGGAAACCCCATATGGTAGGCCCTAACTGGCTCAAGCTTGCCGACTGGACGAATAGCGCACTGGTTACGGTTATTGGGTAACTGCCCCTTTATTGACCAATCATGGAGCAGCTGCAGCGTTGCTTCAACTTTTGCGTCTTCCAGGATGGATACTTCCATCCCCAGTCTCAGCTTATCCGCTTAGCTTAAACAGTCGGGCGGCAGTTTGGCTTACCGGTCCTTGACAGAGATTGCGAGGAGTTCGGGACCGAGAACTGAACTCTAGGGGACTCCACTGCTCATGAGGACTTGATCGGATAGCGTTTTGTTCACTTTAACCTGCCTGGTGCGACCGTCCAGGAAATCAGAGACCCAAGACATAACATTGCCAGTAACATCGATTCCCCGGAGTTTGAAGAGGCGCGGCTCTTACGTGGCCCTGTCAAAAGCTATGTTGAAAGCAACCTACACAGCTTCCAGGCGCTTACCAACATCTAAGGAGCTTGCCCGTTTTTCCTTATCCGCTAGCAAATATGTAGCGCATGAACGCACCCTACGAAAACCATGCTGGGCAGGAGAGAGGAACTTCAACTCCTCGAGATGAAGGCGAAGGGCCCGTTTCAGCAACCGCATCTTGACTTTGCACAAAAGCAAACTCGGGCATATAGGACGAGAGCTAGCTTGAGCCTGTCGGTTCCATCCTTTGTAAGTAAATTTTACGATTCCAATTTTTCAGGCAAACTGCCCGCCGCTTGATCTCAAGGGAACGACAGAGGACTTGACGGGCAGGAGCTGCAATGTGCCCAGCCACAGTCTTGCGGCATAGTAGGTGTAAACCAGCAGGACCAGGCGATGTTTGCGGTTCTCGGTCAACAAGCACATTTAATATTATATCAGTGTTAACATCCACGTGCTCCAAAGCGAAGGAGTGAGAGCAACACTAGCCGTGAGGGGCTCTTTGGTCGGGTAGACACAGGTATATTGCTGGGCCAAAATATTAGCTTTTGCAACGCCTACGAAAACTAAGTCCACTTGCTCACATGGTGCCAAGGCAGCGGCACCATTTCTGGTTTATGTGCCTTGTATAAGATATGAGGAAAGCGCCTTGGAGGTCGTTTTAGAAAGGTCCCTTAATAACGGCCCGTTTTTAATTTCTTGCGTGTTTGCAGGTTACAAGTATGCTTGACTGTTTTGTAGTAGCAGACGTCAAGCTCAGGACGCATAATGCTGAAACGATCCCAGGTTACGTCTTCTTACCATCGTTGAGCTCAATTTGTGATCAATTCAAAATGGGCCTTTGGAGAGGGGTTTACTGACGAAGAAGGGGAGGATCCGTACAATGAGCAACAGCAGCTTGTAGTACAAGTGATTCCACGCATCGTTAGCAGTAAGGTGGTCAGGACTACTCTAATCGACAAGGCTTGCGGCCAGTTTTAGACGAAGTGTATCGGCACGTCAGGAATTCCGACCACCGACCCGTTGGCGGCGAACAGCGAAGCGACTTGTCCACTGGAATTAGACAGTACAGTGATCACTGCTGCCAGTGGGCTGTAGAACTGAAAGGTTCATGATACCTGGTTGCAACAGAGTGAGCATGAGGTCCATCATATGCGGCATCTGATCTGGAGGAACAAGTCTTGGCGTAATGACAAGTTGAAGATAAACACAAAGCAGTGTGGTCTGAAGTAGGCTGGACTCAAAGGAAGCTGTAGGTCGATCACAACGAAGCAGGTGCCAGTCAACAGAAGCAGCACTAAAATCCCCACCACTAATCCCTACCATGCACCAAGCCTCCTGATCGAGTCCACCAAGCGGAAACCGTATCCTGAGGGCGCTCTGTAGGTGACAACTAACATGAGAGAACTGCGGCTAGCATGAGCACGACACCAGAGGGCATCGAACTTCTTGTCGTTGTCGCTAGTCGCTTTAACTACACGTGCTTTGATATCAAAATTCCAATAGGTCATTACGCCACCGCCGGACTTCCCTCCTTGTTGATCGGATTGGGAGTTTTGGTATCCGGAGAAAGAGAAATCTGAAACAGTGATGTCTATGAATAGCCAGGTTTCAGTGGAGACCATCAGGTCTGGACGGGTCTCTAAAGCCATAAGCTGAATTGCATCAAATTAATTTCGTAGACGGCACACATTGGCGGTTAACACGTGCAGTAATTTTTGTGCTTTGCTGTCTTGGGCTGACGAGCATAGGCCTCTAATGGGCTTTCGGGTTTTTTCTAAGCCACACAAAATTCCACGCTATGGAGGTCTGTTTCACCGCTTTTTTGGAGAGTTTGTAGCTATTTAACAGCCACTTCAGCTGTATGCGATGCTCCGAAGAAAGACCTCGTATACGTAACATGGCTCACCTTTAATGCGCGAGGTCCGTCGCAGCATACGTCTGCGTTCCTCATCTGTTTGGCACACGAATTTGAGAGGCGAACTTTGGGTGGATCTACTTGCTTTCTACCGAGCCGGAATTCAGTGAAGGTGGTACCTCCCAGGTTGCCTGCATCAAAGGATAAGGCGCCCAACCACTCGAGAAATATTTGGTCATCCAACATGCTTTCCGCTGGGATGACTTTGTCCAATGCGACCGCGTTTATAACGATGAACCAATGGTCCCGAGAAGGTTGAATGCGCTCAGGGACTTGCGTCATACGAGAGGAGCGAGTATCCTTCATCAGGTGCTCCAGCTCAAATAGTCTATTGAGAACTAGCTTCACTGGCTACTGAGAAGCTGAGAGCTTGGCACTACATTTATCCCGGGATTTGTATTTAGACTCGGGCGGCGATCGTGATGGCTTTAGCAGCTTACGGTTGAGGTCAAATTTTCCTACACTAGGAAAGGTTAACCCAGTTGGTGGGCGTCGCCTTGGGCTTAGAGACCCGCTCTATTGGGGGCTGGCTTACAGTTGGACTCTAGCTGGTTGTGGTTGGCACCGGGGCGCTCGCCACGACAGCATGTCGTGGGATTGTTTTCCCGTCGACACATTCTCATACTGGGTTTGGGGTCTCAGCCCACGTAGCGAAGAGAGTGCGGCTTCGGTTTGGCATGGTTTAGCAAACCCAGGTGAAGATTGGGCTGTCAAAGGTACAGGTGAATTAGCTTCCATGTTGTGCACGGCCAGGACGGCAGCGCTGCACAAGTTGAGAGGATGAGGTTTAGCCAGAATTAGTTTGTCCTTCAATAATACTCAACGTGAGTCACAACGGGGCCACATAACCCCAGAGGCAGCGCGTTGAAAGCGTTCATATAGGGCGTCTGCAACGTTACAGCACGAGGTAAAGGAGTGCCGCGCGTTGCCGAGAATAAAAAGGTTATTTTTATGTGTGCAACACCCATCCACCGATCGCATTGGACAGGTTTTGAGGGAGTGGTGACGTGTTTACCACAATCTATGCACTTGGATGCCATCGTGGTTTGCCGTATTGTTCAAAAAGCTCAACAAACAGTATAGTCTAGCCTAATGACTGACAGGTTCACCAATCCGTAGGCATCCCTCATATCAGATATCGCAGGGCGATAACGAATCCATCAGAGTAGGCAATCTTCAGTCCTTGCATGTTATCTACCACTTCCTTCCGTAGTCTTCAGCTTTACATTATAGCACTTTGCAAATGCTTAGGCCACTGGGTCCGTCAAAAATTAGTAGGCTTATGACCTTTGAGGTAAGCTTAGTAAAGGCATGCTACTAAAGCCAAGCCTTGTATGAGATGTTAGTGTCTATTGTTGCTGTCATTACGCCTAACGCACCTCAGACTGGCATTAGAATAGCCAACATTTTAAATACCAGCGTTAGATGTACATCTAGGTACCTTCGTAGATGTCTGTTGCTAGTTGGCCTTAATTGCTGCCTTTTCATTAGGCCCGAGTACTCGGTACTTTGCTCTGCCGTTTAAAATACAGTCGGTATGCATACCGTGAACTAATACATAGGTATTCTATCCGTTCTATACAGAAACCATTATAAAAGTCCTAGGCCTGAGAAGTAGGTGTTTCGCTCTCCACGCATCCTCTCTTGGCCCCATATACTTAGATTTATCTGAGTCATACATGTGCCTAACCCTATTGGTTTCATTAGTGGACAGGCATCACGGAAAGCAGATCCCCTTCATCAACCGCTTTTGCTAGTTACTCATTCCTGGTTCCAGATTCTATTTCACTGGCACGAAAGCTAACCAGCGACCGAGGCTTCAGTCACACTGCGTGGCTGGACGACCAGAAAATTTTGACCACAACTTCACCTTGGCCAGGGCGCCAGTGCGTTGTTTTATCTTGTACCTGGATCCAAAGCCTACATGCGTTATGCGTAATGGTGGGTACCCATTCTGTACCAATGTCCGCTTAGCGCCGATTTGGTGTCCGATGGGCACTCGATCGTTGACCGATCGTGTGCTCGATCAACGTCCGCGTGGCAAACAATTGTGTGGGGCGTTTGCCGAGAAGAATTGTGCGGTTCTTCCTTCGGAAGCCCGGTTTACCCCAGATTTTGCTCTCTGTAGGAATAATTTAGCCACATTACCCACCATGCCACCACCATTAGTTGTATGTTATTACAATTCCACGCATCTGGGGACCCTACTGTCACGAAAGTCCGCTGACAGACCGCTGCTCTTCGAAACTAATTCCGAGCGGAAGGATACGGGCTATCGGAGAAAGGTACATCAGCGCCCCCTGTACACTCCTTTATGTACTCTTCAATGCATTATATTAGCTTATCTATGTCTTTGGGCTTAACCCAACCCGCTAACATAACGGGTGCACGCGATTCCGTCAACTTCCTCAGGAAGAGGGTGAAAATGCTTAAGTTCCTAATAATGCCTTCTGGAACACTGCGAAAGGAGGAAAAGACTGGACCAGGAAGACATAACGCAACGCCACGCGATCCAGTGATGCCGGGTAATCCACCCTGCCCAGTCAAGTTTCGAACTACCACCACCTAACCTACGAGACGAACATCCTACAACTAGACTACGGAACTACGTTGAAGGGTCCTCTCTGCTCACGTTCCTCCAAGCAAGACAGTCCGCATTTGTCAGATATCCACGCAGTCACTGTTACACCTTCACACTAACGTCCAAAGCTACGAGCAGTCGTGACTTGGCATCGCATTCTTTGAATCCAGGGCTACTTTTTCCGGTAGGGCACGTGTACCTTGCTTAAACGAGCAGTAAGCGCTCACCGATACTATTTGCATGGGAAGAATCTGCTGGTGGCGCAACGTTTCAGGTACTAGGAGTGCAATCCTTTCCGCTACTCTTACTTTTATGGGCGATACCCATAGGTGTCGCATAGCCGAAACGAGCAGCCATGCGTTATGTGGGTGTGAATACCGAATTCACGGTGTGAAGACCTCTACTAACTTTTATGGATTAGTTGGCGTTGTCTAAGAAGTTAATTGAAGGACTATCGATGCTTTTTTAGTTTTAGATGGACAGCTGACATGGCTAGAAGCAGATTTCATATGCTATATGTTACGAAGGCCAGATGAGTGTCCTGTATCGAACGCTCTAGTAACCGATAGCGCTGTTTACTGGATGAACAACCAGCTCCCATTTATTTTTGCTTAACTTCCTAAGCTTGATTTACCTTAACACTCTTTACTTAGGGTGCTAGGATAGCCCTCACCAGAAAAAGTAACAAGAAATAGTTGATGCGATATTACAGCACTAATTAACATTGCCACCTGGATGAGCACCGCTTGCACTCGCTTCGGAAATTAAAGTTGGAAAGAAAAAGTTGGAAATTTCGCAAAAATATGCACCATAGTGCCTATCCACACATGAAGCACAACAAACCCTGCTGTTCGAGCAAGGTCGACCCCAGGAGTAGAGTTGTTAATACCCCGCAACGCAGACGCAGCTGGATTTCGCGCTTCGAAACATTTGACTAGCTTTTCCGATACTCATTCCTTTATCATTAGCTCCTGGTATTGGTGTCACAGCTTATGGATATAACAAATAGGCTGTAAGAGGTCAAATTTGCGTTATTTATTTAAAAGGTATGTGCGTTTTTCAATGCGATATGTGTAAAATGATCCTAGGAATCACCTGTATAATTCAGGTAGACCTAGCTCGTGCGGCCTTGATTTAAACTTTGCAACCGCTTGGAGGCTTAACATACTGAACTCGATATTCATAGTGGCTGATATTGCTCAGCATCTGCTGAAAAGTGTACACTGAGGCTTTCCGACCGCGGGCCAATTATTGGTTGGCCTGAATTCTCTTGCCTATATGGCACTCCTTCTGGGCTGCCTAGCCATTTTGCGAAAATTATCGTTAATTTGCCTATATTTGCTACGTATACTTGGAAAGTTTGCTTTTCTGGCACTTACGTTGTACTTAGTTACTGCGGGGAATTTAGGCTGCATAGAGCCTTTCTAGATAGGTATACCTATTTAGAACTCATACCGCTTCGATACATTTTACACGGTCTTTCCTTTCTATGCTATCTGCTTGCAAAGCAAAAAGCCATTTCTAGCGAAATAAATAATAACGTTATTCGTAGACTGCCATTCAAGCACGAATAACTTATGGAATACTGCACGTAGCGTGCTGCATTTACTTTCAGCATTTTTGTTCGTCGCAATCAGCCGACAATTCAGATATGTCGACCAGCTGTCCGGAAAAGCGTCGGGCTTTATCGCATTTAGCTAACAATTCACGATAGTCAGGTACCCTCCTCCATGGCGCAGTTGCATAAGCTGCGGGCTAGTTGGCAAGAGCCACTAGCAGTCATGGGTTCGATCCTCCACAGAGGACCGAAGGATGCGCACCACTGATGTGCCCCAATAGGGCGAAACGGCCGTCTGGTGCTTTTCCGGACAGCTGGTCGACATATCTGAATTGTCGGCTGATTGCGACGAACAAAAATACTCACCAAAATCCTTCCATTCATAAGTAATACTTCCAGCATAATCAATGGTTATAACTAATTTTGAGTGGCCGATTATTGTACTAGTTTTTTCAATATTCTTGCCTCAGGAAAGCTTCTTCTTTTGTCTTTAGCTTTACCCGTTTTTTTTCGGCGCCAAAGCTTGAATGTACTGCAAGCATTTTTAGTTATATTTTTTGTTAATATGTATCTTTCTAGTGAAGTACACGGACTTAGTCTGTCCCTTAACCTAAGCGTTTATTAGTTGCACGTTTAGAAATTTTTTAAACTTCTCATCCTTCTAATTCCATTGCTTTTATTTCTTTTCAGGTGCGCACCATTAAATGTGACGAATGTGTGTGCCGCATTTGTCCAAGAAATTTAAGTGAAGTTCGTGGTTAGTTGCATCCTGCATCCAGAGAAAACTGCACTGCTACGGCTTTGTGCAACTTTTCACCACTAACAAAACCAAGGAGCACAAATATTTCCCGAAGGCGTGTAGTGGTAGAAAAATACTAGGAAGGTTTCAACCCCTTAGTAAAAGGCAAAAGGTTGGTGAGTGTCAGCTCACAGTCTAATCACAGTTGAGTTCGAGTCGTAGGTTGCGCTATATCTGTGGCACACGTCGAGCATATTGCAAATAAACGTTCGAATGTAATTCAGAGTATACTGTCCGATTCGCAAGCAGACTGCACGACACCGTACGCACGCAGAAGCAGCACAGCCACAAATCAGCACGACGGAACGCGGGGCACGAAAAAGTGTATTGTAATCCTCAATTCAAACAAACTGTACAAGATGTCGCGAGAAAATTGATGACACGAAAGACAAAATATAAAAGATTAATAACCACCACATAACTCCCCCGTAGAGCGTGAACTGGTAAGGTAACGTTCGATATAGCTATTTAGGGAACAAACCCAGCTAGTTTGGATGGGATGACATAGAACGTCCCGAACGTGTGTGCTTTGGATCATTCGTTGAGCGAGAACGTGAAGGTTCTGGAGCATGGGAATCAGTCGGCTTACCAACAGAGGGTAACAACGTGATCAATCAAAGTAACGGCAAGCTGAACGTAAGCGGGTTTAAGACGGTCCATACTCACAGGTTCTTTCGATCCTTTCCGTTCCAGTATGAAGTACTTAGGTTTCCGTGACAACACTTTGAAAGGACCTTCATAAGTGGGCGTCAATGGCTTGCGAACTGCATCAATGCGAAGGAAAACAAAATAAATAAATAAATAAATATTTTATTCTCGCAAAAGCGAGGCACGTCTTTTGGGCATGGTCAGCATATTGCAATATTCTACCTAATAGTGGAAGTAGCAGCACCAACAGCGGGAGTAGTACCGTTGGAGACAGTAGTGTGGGTCCATGTGACCCAAAAGTTGTACGAAGTTTATGTCCAAAGAATGCGAGCCGTAGAGCTAATAAGCAGAGCACTTATGTGGTATGTTGATGAGGAACTAGTCGGACGATGTCGCGTACACAGTGTGGGTCAGGTGAGTGAAGCATGAGGAAAAGGCTGAAAAATATTTCAGAATAGTGGCATGTCACTACTCGAATATGTAGGCTTGTTTGTGTAAGTGCAGATATATGCGATGTCGGTCAACTTGCCAATGTGTGTTAGCAGCGGTGACCTTATTGTGTGGCGAGTCACATCCGCCACGCCGCAGTGTTGTTAAACAGACAGTTGTGGATTTTGTAGGGAAAACGCTCGCCAGACGAAGACCTACCACGTCCTGGAACTCTGCCGACAGGACAAGTGTGTACGTCCGGATGAATTCGTTGTTCGCGGGCAGTGAAGCGAGTAGACGTAGGTCGAACTGTTCGGAAGTGTTGTTTGAGAGGTGCGGCGTAGGACACAGGATCCATCGCGCCAGTGACTCGGGAATCCAAAATCAGTTCACCTGCAAGTCTGAGCGTGGTGCAAAGACGAGTTCGGCAGCGCTGCGTCCAATATCCTCTTTGACGGTATTCCGAATACCAAGAAGGACAGCTGGGAGGCGCTCAGACCAATGTGAGGCAGGTAAATTAGCTGTGATGGCATCTTCGAGCTGTCGATGGAAAGGCTCGACAACGCCATTCAAGGCGGAATGATAAGCAGTTGTCCGAATATGAGTACAACCCAACAGACGATTAAAGTCACGTAACAAGGTGGAACTAAACTGCGATCCTCGATCTGTAGTGCTCGCAGCTGGTACACCGAAGAAGGAAATCCATGGGTCGAAAAATGCGCGGGCAACAGATTCTAAAGATGTGTCACGTAAAGGAATGGCATGCGGCCAACGAGTAAAATGGTCAACACAAGTCAGAATGAGAATGAAACTGTTCGATGGAGGAAGCGTTCCGACTATGTCTAGGTGGACATGTCTAAAACGCGCCTCAGGTAGTGAACATGTTCGGGGGAGAGATAGTACGTCTGTGGACTTTGCTGCTCTGACAGCTGAGACAATTTTCAGCCCATTGACGAATATCGGAGCACATAGTAGGCCAGATGCAACGGTCAGTAATCAACTTCACAGTGGATCGAATGCTAGGATGCGATAGTCCATGAAAATGGTCAAAGGCGGTTCGCCGAAAAGACTGTGGAAAACGGTCTTGGCTTACTCGTTGAGACATCGTAGTGAATCCTTGCGTTTGAGTTTAAAATTGGTAATTGCAGGCATTTCAAGGTGGTATTCGATCGAAGCTGAGCGAGTTCAGTATCGTTGCTCTTAGCAACAGACATTCCCTCACGGCGGCAGTGTTCCAGGACGTGGTGGGTTTCGCCTGGCAAGCGTTCTCCCTATAAAAAGCCACCAATGTCTGCTTAACGACACTGTGACGTGGCGGTCGTGGCTCGCCACAAAATAAAGTCACTTCCCCGTGGATATCCGGATAATTCTATCCAACCCACGGACACCAATCTCCTACTCGCATGTTGATGACGATATCAAAAATTGAAGATTGGAGCAGCACAAACGCAAGCACAAAATAAACAGCTACATACCCATATACACACAATGACATACATACATATTCCCTACAAAAACACAAACTGCTACGGCAAACATATCGGAGGTTTGCACATTTTTGCTCATGCATAGTTATGTCAAAATGATCATGCCTGTAAAGGCGTGCCTCACCTTGTTGAGAATAAAAGATTTATTTATTTATCTACTGGAGAAGACGACAGTTGATGTATGTGAGCACGTGAAAGTGCATCAGCGACAACATTATTTGTACCGTCGAGGTAGCGAATATCGACAAAGAATTGTGAGAGGTAATCCAAATATGGTGTCTCTCTCGGAGAGTTGCGGTCGAAAGCGGCGCGAAAAGCGTAGACCAACGGCTTGTGGCCCGTCAGAATTACAAAACGTCGTCCTTCAAGGACGTGACGAAAGTGCTTGATGGCCAAGTAGATCGAGAGAAGTTCGTGACCGAGAGTACTATATCTCGTTTGTGCTGGCTGTAACTTCCGAGAAAAGAAAGATGGCGGCCGCACCTCATTGCCGATTAGTTGTTGTAGTACAGCGTCGATAGCGGATTGTGAGGCATCTGTCTTGAGAACTGGAGTAGCTTTCTCGTCGGTATCCAAGTAGCTAAGGGTAGTTACCTAACTCAACTGCTGCTTGATGGCAACAAACGCTGTTTCGGCTTCTGGCGCCCTGATGAACTTCCTTGGATTACCTTTAAGTAAATCAAAGGCTGAAGAACGGCAGCACAATTGTCAATAAATCTTCCATAATAATTAACCATGCCAAGGGATCGGCGCCGGGTTTTAACGGATTGAGGCAGTGGATAGTCCATGATTGCCTGAGTTTTCTCCGAGATGGGATTACTGCCTTCGCTATCAATTTTATGACCAAGCAAATCGAGCTTGATTGACCAAATAGACATTTATCAGGATTACTGGTTATCCAGCGCTGATCGACACGTTCGAATACTTGCGGTAGGTAATTAAAGTGCTCTTCTGGTGCGGCAGGGCTACTAGGACGTCATCGATGTAGACAAAAACAAAACCTAGACCACGGTGGACCTAATCCATGAAGCGCTGAAGGGACAGTGCCACATTGCGAGGGCCAAAAGGCATATGAATGAACTCGTACAACCCGAAAGGTGTGATAACCGCCGTTTTAGCAATGCCTTCAGATGCCATTGGAATTTGATGGTACGCTCGCACAAGGTGAATCATAGGAAAGACCGAGTTTCCGAACAATTCCAATAAAAAATCATGAATGTGAAGAATAGGATATCTATCGGGGATGGTAACGGCGTTGAGTGCCCGGTAATCACTGCATGGACGCCAATCACCAGATTTTTGGGTACCAGATGAAACGGGGAAGCCCAACAACTGCTGGATGGGCAAAGGATTCCGAGGTTGATCATGTACTCGAATTCACGTTTAGCCGCTTGGAGCTTGTCAGGTGGAAGACTCGGTTTGGCCGACACGGGTGGACCTGTGGTGACGATATGATGACGAACCTCGTGTTTAGGCTCGGTGGCGTCGGTATTAGAGCGGACCAAGGAAGGGAATTGCTGAAGCGATGATGAATACGGCGTAGCGTCTGACATGAGTACGCGAAGTCCTACGGAAGTGACTGGGGCGAGATGGCAAGGGACATTGAGCGAAGTGCTGTCGTCCCGTAACTTCCTGCAACGTAGGTCGACAACAAGGCCGAATTTGCTAAGGAAGTCAATGCCAATTATGGAGTTCTGGACATCTGCAACGGTAAAGATAAAAGGAAATTCGCGTTGTAAACAAAGGCTTAGGTGCAATAGCCTCTGGCCGTATGTCGCGATCTTAATCTGGTTAACCGCTTGTAACGTAAGTCCGGCTTGTTGCAGAGGCGTTTTTCCAAAGATCGGGGTACAACGCTGAATTCTGCGCCCGTATCGACCAAAATGTCGTTTCTTCGTGGGGTCGAGCACGTACAGAAGGCGACTAAGGATTTGGCCAGCGACAGCCGTCGCCATTACTGGCTGGTTTTGGCGTTTCCCGGTTGCGAAATCGGAGTTCCTTTCGGATATTTGCATCCCGGGCGACAGTTACGTGCTGATTTACCGAAGCGACGGTGGAAGTAACAGTACGATCGCTGACGTGAGGGTGATGTGTTTCGGCGCGGACCACGTGGACTTCTTCGGTTAAGAGTGCGTTCACGTCAAACAGCAGACTGCTGAGTTCTAGACGGGAGATTCTATCATTGATCGAATCAAGCGTAGTACTGTGAGGTGAGCTGGCTGTGGTGGACACAGCTACGTGCTTAAGGGTATTCTGAAAGAAACTTTCATACGCGTTGTTCGCAGCGACTGCGAGTTTTTCCAACGTGGTATCGTCGCTAAGAACTGCTAAAATCGCTGTGGTGTTTTCCGGAAGACATTTCGTCCAACGTTGGCGTAGTATGGAGTCGTCGAGTTTCGACGAACCGACTAGGGAACACGTGTCTTAGAAGATGAGATGGGGTGTGATGGCCAAGCTCGACGCCGGTAAGTAATTGTTGTAGCCAATTTTCATCAGACGCAATGGTGCATTTAAGGATAGCTGCTTTATGTTTATCATACGGCAATTCTACAGGCTTTGGGTCGAGGATATCAATGACTTCAGATGCAATGAAGACAGGTAAGCGCGAGACGACGTAAGAGAACATGGAAGGTTGTGAAGTGATCTTACGACATCGGAAAGTAGCTTCTGCCTGAATAAACCATACAAGTGGATTAGAGATGTCAAAGGTAGAAAGCGAAAGTTCGACAGAATTGTCCGTAAAAGCACGTGTGGTGTGGTCAGACATGACTAAGAGAAATACGTGTTCAAAAAAAGGCGTGGTCACCAATGCATGTAGTGGTTTAAAAAATACTAGGAAGGTCTCAACCCCTTAGTAAAAGGCAAAAGGTTGGTGAGTGTCAGCTCACAGTCTATTCATTGTTGAGTTCGAGTCGTAGGTTGCGCTATACCTGTGGCACACGTCGAGCACATTGCAAATAAACGTTCGACGGTAATTCCGAGTATACTCTCTGATTCGCAAGCAGGCTGCACGACACCGTACGCACGCAGAAGCAGCACAGCCACAAATCAGCACGACGGAACGCGGGGCACGAAAAAGTGTATTGTAATCCTCAATTCAAACAAACTGTACAAGATGTCGCGAGAAAATTGATGACATGAAAGACAAAATATAAAAGATTAATAACCACAAATGTCTGTTTAACAGCACTGCGACGTGGCGGATGTGACTCGCCACTCAATAAAGTCACCGCCCCTAACACATTGGCAAGTTGATTGACACCACATTTACAAGTTCTGTGCATATATCGGCTCTCGCACGAACACGCCTACGTATCTAATTATTGACATACCACTATTCTTAAGTATTTTTCACCCGTTTCCTCATACTTCACTTACTGACCTACATTGCTTACGGGACCTCATCGGACTAGTTCCTCATCAACATACCATATAAGTGATCTGATTACTACTTTACCTCTCGCATTCTCTGTACATAGGCTACATACAACCTTTGGGCTTTATGGGCCCACACTACTGTCTCCAACTTTACTACTCCCACTGTTGGTGCTGCTTATTCCGCTATCATGTACAATAATGCAATATGCTGATCATGCCCAAAAGGCGTGTCTCGCTTTGTCGAGAATAAAATATTTATTTATTTACTACAGGAGGCAGATAGATTTCAAGGATGGCGAGTACGACCACTTCAGCTCTACACGTGACAAAGCCTATGCATTTGTACTTAAGGACAACGAACCTATATTTATACCGTTCTCGCTCCCACACAAGAGCACGTGATTTTATAAACATTGGTCTAATCCCTAGTGGGCGCAGCAGCTAGCCCGTCTAGAAATATACCTATTACTTTAGATATAGAAAAGTCTAAAACGCAGGGGAAAAACCTTGCCGTGGGAAATTTGCGTCTTAGTACGCCAGTCCAAATCGTGCGATCCAAAATACTATCACCTCCAAGCAACTTGTCATCACGTACTCGATATTCCCTGTTCAGGCTAAATACCTTTATTTAAAACCCGTATTCAGATCCCAGCGTTACTGTCGGATTAATGCAGAGAGTTGAAGCAACCAGTAAGTGCAGCTGCGTTGCAATTCCCTTAATTTGCACATTCCTCTTACGGATTTACGCAAGCCTACTACACGTTTTCGCTGCTGAAGTGACTATTTTTCTCTCCGGTGCATGCAGATGGAGGGCTTCATTTCGTGTGCGTACCTACTATCTGCCTACGCTCGAAGGACTTGGTGTCAGCATAAAGCTACGTTTGATACCGGTCGACTGCACAGTACTCATTAGCCACCCTGCGTGAATACCTGACGCAAAGCATAATTGGCATATACGTTGTACCTATCCATGGTTACTGCGACTACTTCGGCCGCATTAAGTGGGCCGGAGTAGTCCTGTTGGGCAGATACGTAACTACACAGCACAGCGCAGCAAAAAATGCTGGCAAGCGCTGCAAAACGGCTGCATATGCAAGTATGACAACCCAAGGTTTCTATAGGCCTACTGTGCTATATTAACAAATGGTCAGCGTAGCCGCCGTAATATATCTGTAAAGTGTATGGTTATACCTACGCGATAAAATTTCGTACACACGCCTGGGACGGCTTTTGAAGTGTTGCACCAGCTGGCACTTTTAGCTGTACATTTGGTCTTGGCTGACAAAACCGTTGCGTTCTCTCTATCTTCATATCATTAAGACTCCTCCTAATTCGACCGCAGCACATATTTCTTTTCCCTTGTATCACTGTGAGGAAAGATTTCAGGTAGCACTGTGCTTTGCTCTTAGGAAGACAGAAGCGTAGGTAACCATGTATCCTTGAAGAACTAATATGGTTGCGCAGTGTAAGTAGGAAGTACCCTTCCAAAAACAGGGATCGCGAATGAGGGTTTATTAGACAAGATCTGTTAACATTATGTAGGCCCTGCTTTGCTTTCCAATGGAACTGCCTAAGCAAATGAACGCGATGCCACGCTTCTGTAATAGGCCCTTACGTTCTTATGCATTCTCGTTCTTACGCCTGTAATACTCCGGATATACAAACTATCTAGTCTCATATGGATACATGTGTCTAGACCGCATGCCAAAGCAGTTCGAAGTCCTACTAAACGGGTCGGCCATCAGGTGACAATATACAGGAGGAGCAGTAGTAGCCTTTCCACGTCATTTACCTTGGTATTCTGCCTCTAGGTTAGCTTGATGAAGGATGACTACGCAACTACGCCAGTTGAAGTTTAACCGCAGCTTCCCTTTCCTTGTTTTGGAAATGATATTATTTTTTAAAATAAATCTACGAAGATTTTATGTCAGTTGGTGGACTCGCTGCAGTTGCCTGCCCAGGCTGGAGTATTTGCGCAAGGACCTCCTTTCTAAAACTTCTCTTCTTTACTGACCACGTATCTAATTGGCATTACTGGTACATGTTTTTCAATAAGTAGCATTAGGCCATTAGTGGGGCAGCTAAAGTACCGATGGCGACCAATTGTACGTGTGCTTTTTGTGCGCTTCTGGTAACCGGATAGTGCAGTTGACCTTGAAGCAAAAGGATGCAGCTTTCTTACCACATAATTGGAGTTCGCAGCGGGTTTTCAGCTTGCCTTACAAAGGCAGAAATGGCAACGCTTTTCTGTAAAGACTCTGCAATAAGGCTGCGGGGCGCTGGGTGGGTACTGTTGCAGATCTTGTGTTTGCGCTAACTAGATCCAGGTACTTCCTTTGGGTTCGGTTTGCGTAAGAACACCTGGGGCAATGCGTATGGAACGAGGTGTATTAGCAGACACTGTAGAGTAACAAGGGGTCTGTCACGTTAGTCATCCCGTGGTAGCAGACCGGGCGTAGACTTACAGGCGTCCACCTTCCCACCTCACCGTTCGGTTGCTGCTCTAACTCCATAGAAACCTTTCGCGCACTGACCACCCCTAGGGGTCCAGCGTGGTCTACAGCCGACACCGTAACAAGGCTGTGCTCTTTCTATACCGAAGCCGCGACACCATGCTTTGCCGATTGGGATGGGACTTCCCCTCTGCCCTCTACAAATTAATGAACTCATCGAACGGTGAAAACGACAAACACGCCGATAACTTGAGTCTTTTGCCGGCACGGTGAGTCGTTCCTGAGTAGATATATAACCTATAGCACTCCCAATGGGCTTAAGTGAAATCGACCCAGTACACGGCTCAACTGTCAAATGCGCCGGAGTTGAAGACCGTCGAAGGTGCCACTGGCGTGATGTTAATTATGCTTTGTTGTCCGCCTGGACAGCTGACTTCTGTGTTCTCTAGGCATAGGTGTAATTATGCTACGTTTGATTCTGAAATGTTAATAAAGTTCCTATGGGAACGGCCAAAAACAGAATGCAGCGCTATGTAGCTATTGCATGATTCAGTGAAAAGTACTGTTTAATGCCTTTTAATGCCGAGGCAATTTGTTTTCGTAGAATAGGCGAGGTTTTCGTCTACTTTGTGGAAAATTTTTGGATTACGTTAGGAGCACATGCGTAGGTTATGGGCATATACATAGTGATAAAGTGCCTAGTTCCTGAAAGTAATCATGTAGTATTAGTCTACAGTGATGGATCTACTGTGTAGGAAGAGATAACAAAAGGATTCAAAGACGTTGCGGCGAGCAAACGGTAAATGAACGGCAGATTGTTAACCCAATGCGCTACGGAGCGCATTATAAGCAAGTATAAATGGCTTGCGACGAATGAGTAAAAGCAGGTTCGTTAAGGTAAGGCAGCAGAAAGATAGGACGCTGGGGTACAGTAAGGGTGTTCGAGGCACCTAGAACCATGAAGTCGACAAGCTGTTGTGCGTGAGAGAGGTGCGCAGAGATTGGCTTAGGCGAGGAATAATACAGTAAGGCTTTGCCTCATAGATAAAATTCGGCAATCACTAGTTGAGACCGAGGAAGTCAAACAGCGGCGATGTGCGACGCCTAAGACGTACGGAATGCTATATGCAAACTTACAACAGAACAACTCCAATTTGGCATGGAAGGGAATAAGAAGTGCGAAAAATCTACATGGCGTCTTTGTCTCTAGTCGGGGCTACAAAAGCACTGGCTACTGGTGGTTGCTTTTGGGGAGAAAACGAAAGGTGGGCAAAATGCCACGTTCATTAAGCTCTCGAGTAGTCAGTGGAGAAACAAAATTGACCTACTGTTGCTGAAGCGGATAGGATTTGACCAGAGGTTATGGAGCAAAATGCGGCGGAATCGTCTTAATGGATTAAAATTTTCATTCCATGGTAGAATTCTGCGGTGTACAGGTAAGTCAATCGGACGGCTGAAAAGTACGTGGATTGATTCAGGCGTAGTTGCAAAGCAGAAGACGCTTGATATGGAGTGTCGAATGAGTGGACTAATTAGCAGAAAGATTTAGAGAAAGAACGATGGGAAGCGAGACAAATAACACAGCATTTCTGCAAATAAAGTTCTAGACCCAGCACTGGTATAGACGTAGGTTGGCAGAATAAATTATGCAGCCGTGCCAAAGATTAATAGGTGTGTCACTCCAAGTAGGACTTTCAACTTGTAACATGCAAGTCAAATGGAGAGCAAAGAAGTTGGTTATTGCAATCCGAATTATTTGCGAAAGCAGGAGGGGCCCACCGTCGAGATGGGGACATGAAGGACCATGCATAAAAGTTAAGGGCAACAGCGCTAAGATAAGGCAATGTATTCCACAGATAGAGAGAATAAAGGGTTGTGGATCCAGCTTTTAAATAGACGTGTAATTGCTGCATATGATGGGCAGCAACGTCAAAGGTGATGGAACCCCTTTTTGTTGAATTGCTCCAGTGTAACAGAAAATGCACCTGGACAGCAGAGATCTTTCGTGGATGAGAGCCAATTTAATTGCAAGGCAGCAGACGCACGTTATTGCGAGATGTGGCATGGAAAATAAGCAAGAAATTTTTTGCAGAGGAGAGAGGATGGAAGGGAATAAATACCACAGCCGTGACGAAAAGAAGTTTGAAAGCAGCTCTGGTATGAATAGGTGGTTACGGTATACGACGGGCAGCAGCGAAACTATTTCTAAGTGTACCACTCCAAATTATATTTTGGCAGTGTAACCTACAATTCCTATAACAAAGAAGAGTAGAGAACGGGTGCCGGGTTGATTGCGAAGTACGTGCCGCAGGCTGTCGTGGAATAAAGCGCGGACTAATATACATCCAATAGGAGGAACAATAGCTAGCAACGTACGGAATAAACACTACAGCTGTAGCGATAATAGCATGGAAGCATCAGACCTGAGGTGGACAAGGATTTCGGAGTATGATGTGCAACAGCGCCAAAAAGGCTGTGTTCAACATGGACTTCTACATAAATATAAATATAAATATAGGTATATTTCTAGACAAGCGCTAGATGCTGTTCCTGCGTGGGTTCAGATCAAATTGTACATAACATCCATGCTCATGCATGGAAAAGAAATATCGTTAACAACTGCTTTTGATCGTGTTTATCTTTCCGAACAGTAAAGCAGGGATAAATACAAACGTTTCGTAGGCCTCGACATTTCTGAAGGCAGTAGTTTGGTTCTCCGTAGCTTATGTACGAATTATGCGCTTTTCACCGGCTACCGCTGCCAAACCTTGAGGTGCCTGACTCCATTAACAAACTATCAATCTATTATGCCAATGGATTGTGTTATTTTCGATGGAAAATGCACCACTAGAGGAAATTTGATCCATTTTCTTTGGTCACATCACCGCATTTCGAACACCCATTAGTAGCGGGCTCATGGAAAGGAATAAGCAAGCTAAAATTACATCGTGAAAGTGGAGGGTGGAAACAAGGGAAATAGCAGTAGTGGCTAACAATTTAACCTTTCTTAGAAAAGTGCGAGTGAAAGGCCGGCCCACTTAATTAGAAAATACACCAATATTGGAAAAATGAGCCAAAATATAGCCCAGAAACAGCATACCAGAACCGCAAACCTGGCGCGAATTTCAAAGTGTAAATCTCCAAACAAGCGGAATCAACGCCGTTTTGGAGCCGAAATGTTAACTAAAACAGGACAACAAGTACAAGTCAAATAAACGTCGGAGAATTGAGTGTGCGAGCCGAATAAAGTGTAAAACATCAGCTGCTTGCTGTCGTGAGGTGGGGTCATGGGCTTAAAATTTCAACGATAAGAGCAGATGCGATGGGATAAAGCAACAAATACCGCAGCCCCAACAAAATATAGCTGCAGGAGCAATGTTGGAATGGATCGTTGGTCACGTTATAAGCTGGGCAGCAACGCCAAATACAATAATCCTTCCATCCAAAGTGAAGTTATATGGTTCAACAGAAAATTCAAATAAACAACAGAGAAGAGTGAGGTTGGGATCCGGCTTGATTTCGAAGCCAGAGCCGCTCGCTAGCGTGAGATGAGACATGGGCTGATAGACATTCAACGTTAAAAGCAAGAGATATAGCTGAATGGACGAATCACCACAGCTACAAGGAACATTGGGTTGCGGAAGCAGATTTGGAATACACCTGGGGTTGCTGAATATGCTTGGCAGCAGAGCAATAAAATGTTAAATGTCCCACTCCAAGATGGCATTTCACCTTAAGGTAACCTCTTATAAACGACAGCGGAGAAAAAGGGTGGGAGGCTTATTAATTGTGAAGCAGGGGCTGCTTGCACTCGTGAGATGGGGCATGGACTACAAGGCATGCCATGTTAAGAACGGGAGCGAGAAGAGTGGACTGAATACCTTAGCTTGAGCGGCCATAGGCTGGGGAATTAGTTGTGAATTGGACCCGGGGTCAAGAAATAATATGGGTAGTGGCGTTGAAACATACTACGTGTTCGTCTCCAAGGTGGACTTATACAGTGTAACAGCCAAGTCAATTGCACAACAGAGAAGCGTGGGATTGTGAGCCGCCTTGCCTGCAAAGCAGGAGCCCAGCACTATCGTGCGGTGGAACATGGAACATAAAGCATTCAAGGATAAGTGCAGGAGCTGTAAGAGAATGGTCTAAATACCAGAGCTTCTGGGAAAAGTATGTTTCAGTAACAGCTTTGGAAGGGACCTGTAGTTGCTAAATGTTATGGGTGGAAACGCCATTAGTACACTGTGTTCAACCCCACAGTAGACTTTTACATTTTAACATACAATTCTGTTGGACAGCAAAGTATTGTGGACTGTAGAAGCGGCATTACTTGCAAAGCAGGAGCCGCGCACTATCTGGAGATGGAAACCTAGAATAACAAGCGTGTTAGTTTAATGGCAGGAGCGCTAAGTGAAGAGACTGACTTCCCTATTTGTAGGGAAATAAGGTTACAGCACCAGCTCTAAAATAGACGTGCGTTTTTGAATAAGATTGGTAGCAGCCTTCCTTTCGCTTTTCCAAATCCTCTATAGGGTGGAAAGATTAGCATCGAAGCCTCTACGATGGACCAGACTGCAGCCCACCTGGCTCGTGTAATAACCGCCGCGACATTGACACGCGAACAGAAAACCCACAACTACTTACAAATTCTCCTTACCTGCACAATGCGCCAGCTCCATTCCCTTAACTGCACAACCTCTTTGACAGCATCACTGGGCTTAACCATCCATAGTGAATCCTGCCTAGGCCACCCTGTCAACTAACGAAAGATCTTGGATGTAGTGTGGCTAGGGGTAACTGCGAGATAAATCCGTCAGCATGCAGCCTTGTCAGTGGCACTTGGCACAAACAAGGATTGACGGAAGGCTCAAAGACGTGGTGGGCTTTGGCGTGACAAGCGTACTCCCTATAAATGGCCACAAACGTCTGCACAACAATGCGATGTGGCGGATGTGACTCTCTACCAAATAAAGGCACTGCCCTTCGCAACACCAAGCTAGGTCTCCCTGCTTCACATACCACGGATGCTGATGCATACGCTCAGGAATGTTTACCTAACCTTGTTAAAAATAGTTGAACTCATTCTCAACACGACACTAACTAACTTGCTTTTCGCAGTTCATTTTACCTTCACGTTTCTGCACGTGGTATATCCTGAACTATGTGAAACGTCATTGTTTGTACAATTTTGCTTGCGCTCGGTTTAGCGTGTTACAAAACGTTCGAGGTTAAGTTTTTATTAATTAATTAGTTTATATGGCAAATAGTAAGTGTTCCACTTCAAGGTGGACTTTCCTAGTGTAACAAACAAGTCAACTGAACGTCAAAGCAAGGCGAGCGTCCGAGGAGCATTAATTGCAGAACGGTAGCCGCTGGCTGTCTTGCGATGGGTGCATGAACGACAAAGGTTCAAATGTAAGTAGAGGAGCGATGCGAGTAAAGACTACGTAGCACAACTACAGTAAATATATTGTCGTGGAAACACCTCTGGGATGGAAATAGTGTTATAGAATACGATGGACAGCAGCGATAAAAATTTAATAACTAGATAAATAGAAGTATTTTTCTACACTTAGCTAGAAGCAGCACCCTAGAGGGAGCGGATCATAATGTGCAGTAATTATATGCTATTGCATGTGTAATAATGGAGTTAAGTTTTTGTACTTTCTGCTCACGAGTACCGCACTAGGGGGGCGGGAACGGTTTTTGTGCCATGTAGTAGTTCAGTAGGCGATCGCTGCGGCTGGCTGCAAGTTGTGAACAGGACTCAACGCGTTTCGTTATATAATAGATGAACTTCACAGCGATCATCCTTCTCCTTAACATTACCGGCCGTGTTACCTTTCGCAAAGGCCCGTTAGTGACCGTTATAACCGCCGTACGTCAACGCTGTGGGAACCGTCTCTCAACGATCCTCATCCCAGATCCATTAGGCATTCTCGGTATATTACCGGTCCCGCTAAGTGGTGGGCTCATGAAAAGAGATATAAGAGATGGCATCAGAAATGTCGAGAAAGATTTTTACTAATCTTAATAGCAATAAATGAAAAATTTAAACCTAAAAATTTACAATCGGACGGCAATGCTACGTATTTAGCTGGAAATCAGAAACGCACAATTTAACAGCTATAGCAGATTAATGGATGAGCTCGAGCGTCAAACTCAAATGGCCATAGTCACAGCCAAATTTTTACCAACTGTCCTACTCCAAAGTGGAATTCTTCAAGTAGCAAACAAGTCAACTGGACGATGGAGAAGAGTGGAGGGTGGGAGCCAGATTAATTACTAGGCAGCAGCCGCACGCTATCGTGAGATTAGGCATAGACTACTAGGCATGCAAGTTTAAGAACAGGAGCGAGGCGAGAAGGGAATGAATACCTCAGCTGTAATACCAATAATGTACAAAACCAGATCTGAAATGGACCAGTGGTGGCGGACCAACATGGACACTAGCGACATGTGTTACTATGTGTTCCATTCCAAGATGGGCGTTTGCAGTGTAACAGAAAGTCAGTTAGATAGCCGAGAATAATGGGGGGTGGGAGCCAAATTAATGGGAAAGCAGGAGTTACCAGCTATTCATAAAAGAAACCATGAATAACCATGCAGAAAAGTTTGGGCAGCAGCGGTAAGGGAAGGCAATATGTTCCACAGCTACGTAAGAAACATGTTTGCAGAACCATCTTTGGAATCGATGTGGTGTTGCGCAATATGATGGACAGCTGCGCCAAATATGGTACGTGATCCTTTTTATGGCGTGTTGCTACAGTGGAACAGACAAGACAAATAGAGAACAGAGCAGATTGGAGGGTTGAAGCCGGAGTAATCGCGAAGCGGAAGCTACTCGCCGTCGTGAGATGTCGACAGGGACGACCAACTTAACAAGTTATGAACAGGAGCGATAAAAGAGGGGTATATATACCATAGCTAGAGCAAATTGCTGGTTGCAGCATCACACTGGAATTGCATTGGTATTGCATAACAAGATAGGCGGTAACGCAAATCAGTACCATATGTGCCCTTCCAAAGTGGATACAGTGTAACAGGCAAGTCAAATAGATGCAGCAAATAGTGCGGGGGAGCCGAATTAATTAAGAGGCATCAGCTGCTCTTTTTCGTGAGATTAGGCCTTTACTATTAGGCCTGCAATGTTAAGAACAAGGACGGAAAGAGGACGGACTGAATAAGTAAGCTGTAGCAGTACTCTGGTTTAAAAGGTGTTGGAATAGATCTGGGGTGGCGGAACAGTATGTGCAGCAGCGCTAAAGTTACTATGTGTTCCACTCCAAAATAGTTCTAGAGTGTAACAGATAAGTCAGGTGCACAAGAGAGAATTGTGAGTGTGAACCGGATTAATTCCGAAGTGGGATGTGGACGCTGTCATGAGATGGGAACGTGGAACATCAGGCATCCAAGGATAAGGGCAGGTGCGAGAAGCGAGGACTCTGTATATCACAGTACAAAGCACATAATAAAGTTCCAGAACCAGCTTTGGCATGGACCTGTAGTTATTGAATATGGTGGGCAGCAGCCGCGATATCACTACCTCTTCCAAAGTGGTCTACTAAATTATAAAAGACATTTCTGTTGGACAGCAGAGAAGGGTGAAGCTTGGGAGCTGAATTACTTGCGAAGCAGAAGCCGCGCGCTATCGAGAGCTGGGGACATTGAATATCGAACTTCCAAAATGTTGGGTTGGTGGTTTAAGACAAGGGTACATATTCCACAGCTACAGGGAACATAAGGTTGCCGTACCAGAGTTCGTATGGACCAAGCGTAGCGGATTAACATGGGCAGCAGCGCGACAACTATATACTGGCAAGTCGACTAGAATCAAAGTTAATATTTTCCTGACACTTTTAAGAGTAAGATACTCCCTGCCTACATGTATCGTTTTCACTACACATGTACCGCACAGCCTGTTTACACTACGCACGCTAGAACCCAACGTGTCGTCATGCATTGATGACTTTATTCCTCATGATTACTTTTAAATTTCCAAAGCCTGTACAACTTTCGGCTTACTGCCGATTACATACCTGGCAACTTGTTTGTTGCGAAACATAATTGCATGTAAATGTTGATCATGCCTGGTTTGGTGTCTCGACAAATTCGTGAATATACTAGTTGTTATTTTTATTTCAGTGCTACCCCACGATGGACGTATATAGTGTGGCATCCACGTTCGGATAAATGGCAAAGGAGAGTGGAGGGTGGGAGCTGCATTATTGCAAAGCGGGTGCCTGGTGCTGTCGTGAGATGGGTCCGTGGAATGCCAAGCACCCAAGGTTAAGGTCAGGAGCCACTTGCCTCACGACCAACTACCATAACTACAGGGTAAGTAATGCTGCGGAACCAAATTAGGAGTGGACCTGTGGCTCGTGAATATGATCGGCAGCGGCGCCAATATCACCAGTCATTCCGCAGCAACTTAGACTTCTGCAGTTTAAGGGAAAACTCTGTTTCACTGCATGGAAGGGGGGTGGGCGGTAGGTTAATTGCAAACCAGGAGCCGTTAGCTAAAGTGGGTTAGGGCCTGGACTAACAGGCATTCAAATTTAAGCGCAGTTTTGTTAAGTGAATAGAATAAATACTACACCTCATGGACAAGTATGGTTGCAGAACCTGCCAGAAAGTTATTGTGTTTTCATATTGCATCAAAACGTACTTCTATTGAATGGAACGCGTCGATTATTTTCGGCGCTCAATCGGACTTGTTTACAGACATGTTCCTTTTTTGTCTACAAATCTGAAACTACGTCACAATTTGTGGATTAGGACCTTGCTGTGGACGATGTCATCCTTACGGGCTTTATTCCGCCAGGCCATGTAGTATTACCCCGTTAACCAAATAAAATATTTACCATCTATTCCAAAAAATGGATATAATTATTGTGTATCACTTCATAGCCGCGTTGCGCCTTATACTTTGGGTAAACTTTACAACTATCATATAGTAGAACATTTCATAACGCGCCTATATAAATGGAAGGACTACTAGAATGACTGCACCTTCATAGACACAAGGTCCAGAGACCTACCTCCAGAGCACGCTGCCATCATAACATGTACAGCAAACTAGGTCTTGCCGCTTGTGCCGCTGCCTAATTTTCACCGCTTTATACCATTAAAGAGAATACTTGGCATAAACCATGGTCCTACGCTGAGTGCGACAACACCCGCCAACTGCTTAAATGGCTCTGAGCATACAATAATTTGGAATGGTGACCAGGTTTATTGTAATGACAGGACAGGAATCATGGACGAAACCATTTCTTGCCTAATGTTTGTCAGGCAACGAAAAAGTTTGGCGCATTCTGAGTGCGAGTAACCGACGATAAACGGTCAGTAAGAAGCATTGCCAAGAAACCTTTTCCGTTTAAATAAATGGATGGCAGGATTCCAGGTCTTGGTGGTTTTACGCCTGACAAGCGTCTTCCCTTTAAACAGCCAAACCTAGCATTTTAACAGCACAGCGGCGTGGCGGATGGGACTCGTCACCGAACAGCCACGGCCTATGGCTCCACGCGATCATGTCGACTAGCGCCACTTTTCACCATTTTCATTAGGCTCCGACATCCTCTTACCTGCATAGTCCGTCGTTACTACTCTTTGCGCATTTAGTTGATCTTTACGTTACATTTATATGAACCCAGTGCATCGTAAAATCAATCATCTGTTCTGCCCCAGTTCTTTCCAACTTATTATCTGTAATCCTTGATATGTTCGTGGGTGATGTAGTACTGCAATTTGTGGCTGACAGCTTCCGCCCACACTAATGTTAACGCACTGACGGCTACGAAATATATTCATCAGTACATTTGTACCCCAGCCACAGTTTCAAGCAAGTACGTTTGAACAACTCTCGCTTTTCAGCTTTAAGCCCGCCATGTAACGGTTGTACAATGGTAGGTATCTGACCATGCCTACTTGGGCATGCCTCGCATAGTCCGATCAAAATATTGTTGCCTATATATTTTTACAAATAGAGAATTAACGTGGGTCTTCCGAATGGTTACTAGCCTGTTGCAGTATGTACAGGGATCCATGTATTGCGGAATTCCGCCTAATTTAGTCAAGTACTTTATGCTGTATCGTCGGATCCGAGGAAACTCGAAGCTACTGTGTTCTGTGGGAGAAAATTGGTCTAGAACTACCTTATTTATTCATCCTAATGGATTTACCTGATTTCGGAGGCAGTCCGCTAAAGCAACAGAAACCGCGCCCTAATTAAGTTAAGTCAGAAAGACGGTTATCTCATTGAGTTTTGGAAGGCTGCGATTATTATTTGTAGTAGGTATTTATAGTAACTAGAGCGGATAATCTTTGTGTTAAGAAAATGTTCACCACGTGCTCCCTACTAACAAAGTTTGCACTCCTGTTTCGTCTTGTAATTGTTTTTAAGGCGCATATTGTCGCGCAGCACTTGCTGTGTACTAATTCGTCTTGTTTTTACTAGCTCTACCATGCGCTACTATTTCCGCTTATACACTACACAGGAGCGTATATTAAGGCTGAATTATACATCCCGGGCAGCTGTTCGCCAACAGTCAAGCGTCGAATTACCGGAGACCATTTGGTCTCGCTCGATAGAGCATCTCAAAGGCTTTCGAACAAATCCACCTGTTCATTAGCAGCACCCTGTCGGTCTCAGTATATCCAGCAGAGCGGTTCATAAGCACAACAACGCATACTATCCATAACGCCATTGTGACTTGTCTCAGGTACACGCGGACGTATTCTGACCGCACGCCATAGGAGATAGTTTGCAGTAATACAAGAGCGGAATGTGTGTTGTGCCCTTGGGGCCAAGGTCAAAGAAACCAAACCATCTGCTAACCAGCAACGGTGAGTCATTCCAAATGGTCGTAAAATTTGCTTAACAAGGGCGTTACCTAAAGTGCTTTGCGCTAAAGACAGGTGGCTAGGGTGCAAAACACGTCAAGTTGGCGCAAACTGTGGCAAGCTTTTCCCATGGAAACGGGTCCGGGTGCCAACTAGCCAGGCCATGTTAATAAACAAGCCAGTTTCACTGGGAGCGTTTAGAATGCCGGTCGTCTATTCCACTGCTCAATTGCATACTACTGTTATCTCAGAATTACGAATGACAACTGGCCAAGTTTGAGGAATGATTGGCCGAGTAAATCACCACGGTTGAGGTGAGCCACAACGGAATTGGCGACCTATTCCGCCCAGTAATTCCTGCTCCAAAGTTAAAACCGTTACAACATCAGGAACCCAACACATCAACTGCTGTTTCAATACCACAAACAGCACGCATTCTTCTAGTGCGGTCCTCAGTTCGATTGGATTAACTACACGCAAGCTTCTGTCCAATCTTGCGACTGAGAGCAGAGCAACAAAGCAATCCGGGACTAGTGACATAGCGGTACGGTTGCTTACAAGAAGGGCGGACATTTAAAATTAACAGCACCTTCAAATGGATCGGAAACTGAGGAACTAACCATAGTTCTGTTAGTGAGGCAACACCGGTTTCCTACCGTACACCCCCGAGCACGCCAATCACTATCCGTGGCATCTCGAAAGCTGAAAAGAAAAATAACGCGTACGGAGTGTACGGTGCTCCAATGTCAACGCCAATTAGTGACGGGCACGGAGGAGTCTTTAGTAGCTTACTCGTAGCGGTATTGAAAGCAGTACATTTGGTACGAAGCACGAGGCACCCAAAGCTTAGGTGTTATTGGTGCCAAAGCTTCTGCGCGTTATGCTGCGCTCCATCACAGCAGTGGAGGCAGTTCTAATGCAATCAGACTGACTCAATACTAAACAACGCTCCATCCGCGTATTTCCAGAAACCATATGGAGCGAGCGGTGTCGAATTAACCGCAGCGTAGAAGATAATCAAAAGACGATATTAACAAGAAACGTTCCTGTTCACGGCGTTCCCAAAATTGTAGCCTGCGATGAGCATGAAAAGCTCATTACAATGGAAGATGTTGTTTATGCGTGCAACAATCTACTTGGTTGACGTAATAGCGATATCAGTGCCATGGCTACGCACCACACCGAAATACAACGGACGTGGCTCGAGAAATTTGTAGGTGGTCCGAAAGTCGAAGCATATTGTAGCTGGGCTGCTGAAATTCTGGTGCATGTATTTTTGCCAGATGTCAGCTGAGCATCAGCTGAAGGCAGCGAGCGATATCAAACCAGTGCCAACGTCATCCAAAGTAATAAACTCGATTGAAATATAATTGCGCTCTTTGTCCGTTGAACCTATACCGCCAATTGAGGAAAGTATTGCACAGACAAGTTGGGCTGCAGATAGAAGATAATATAAGGACACAAACAGGCAGTCGATGAAAAAGGCACTATACCAGTCGCCAAGCATACATTGAAAAGGTTTAGTCGCGAGCCACTTACAGGTCGCGGAAGTTCACGGATGAATTGCACGGTCTCCGACCCCATACTCATATCTGAGAAACATTCGTGTACATACAATAAATCCAGAATGCTTTAGTAAAGTTAACTAACTTCCGCTGCGTCTGACGGGGAATGCGTGGGACCTAACTTCCATTACCAACATCTATCTATACAGTGGCTGATGCCGAGATAACTCATGCCACGCGGAACAACCGTCACAGCAGAGGAGCTGGGGTCCGTCTATACTGCCGTAGCAACCAGCAGTGTACAATCGTTAATTATTCGGCTACTCATGTTAATGACTCACACCAGGGCTATCTGCTACTAAAACATAATGCCGTGTACCTCGTAATTGTCGTTTACCGTTTCCCAACGACCAAGCTGGAAATGGATTCTAGCTTAGTAGGCGCCTTGAGCAAGGCATCACTCCTTAGGTTCAGCCAAGTTCTCACTGCCGGTGTCTTCCATGTACACGTAAAGAAGGTTTTGACCTTTCCCACTGGATAGTTCAAAGCAGCTTAGCAAGAAATTAGCGCTACTTTACATGTACAATCATGCTATCCTGTCCATTAGATTCAGAACAGTAAACAAACCGTCCATACTGTTCATTGTGATCACAAATAAATGGTTCACCATCACCAGGTTAAGGACAAAGAGTCCACTTGGTCGTAGCGCTTATGTACTGCTAACGTTTACCTAAGCATGTTATGAAGAGTATCCATCTAACCACGGAACTAACTCAGGCAAGCATACGTTACCGCGTACTGCAATAATTCGTTGTGGCATCCCCTGAAGTGTTCGCGAACAACAGTCCCCTTGACAGCATTTTAACGTAATGCACTGAAAGATTGTTTGACATGGAAAAAGAAAATCAACGGCCAAGCAATTTGTTCCGCAAATGTGCTGTCAATCCTAAGAAGCGGGAATAAAAATTGCGGGTGATAGGGATGGTGCATAGGATGTCTAATGGGCTAATCTTGATTCAGAGACTTAGGAAGTTCGTTGCCCACTGCAACCATTACACCACCGTCGTCGCTGAACACAAAGTACTTTAACAAAAGTGCCCAGCCAACATACATAAATACATAGTTTATTCCCAGCGTGGCGCGGCGCGATGGTGCAGTTATGATCATCTAGGTACCACAGGTAGACACTTTTAGGACTGGTTCAGGTAATTTACTGGAACAGTAAGGAGGAAGTTGGTCTCAGTTTTACATATTAACACGTGCCGTATAGCCATGGCATAGAAATGTGAGTTGGGGCTGTTGCGCGGAAAAGTCAGAGAAAAATGCGTTGACAAAGCCAGTGTTAGGTTAGATTTTGCTATGTCGACGTGTACGCGCACCTTGGGGGCCACAAGTTGGTACAGTTGTCTCTAGGTGAAGAATCAGAGTGTATTGATTGATGCAACTAAATAGAAACTATCTAAGCATGGTGGATGAGAAGCAAAGCAGAAGTAGTGCGCAAGTAGGGTTGATGTCTATGAGTTTATAAAGTAATCAATATTTTTCCAGAAAGGCATTTACATTTCCTTCTATCCTGGCATATAATGTTTGAAGCTAATGGTGACTTGTAAGGGTCCCTGGGAAGCGCCAACTCTCCCCGTTGGCAAATAGTCAGGCAAGTTTCGATAACTGCGAATTACCTTCAATCCACTTCCAGATGAGCGAATCGTAAGCCAATGTGAGTAAGGGCCAGACTCGTTGTGTATGGACCATCTGGAGCCCTTCCCCGGATCAGAAGGTGCCAACTGATTTGTCTGAACAACTAAAGCACAAAGGGCAACCTTTTATTCCTAGCAACCCGAGGCACGCCCTCACAAGCCTGGGCAGGTAATGATAACAGAGCGAAGGAAAATGCACAGGCATACAACATGCTTGTAATAACTATGAATGATTTCATGAAGGTGTATGTAATTGTGCGTAGGTGTAGACTTGTAGCTTGTGTTGGTAAGTTTGCCGTTGTAGTTGTGGCGGTTTGATAGCGACGGCAATGTAAGCATAGACGACTGACGTCCGTGGATTAGATGTACTTATCCGGACATACATGTGGCGGGGACTTTAGTTTGTAGCGTGTCACATTCACCACGTCACAGTGTCGACCAAGGGATTTCCGTGTCCCTTTAGCTGGGGAACGCTTGCCAGGCGAACACCCATTACTGTCTGGAATACTGCCGCCAAGCTATCTTCTAGGACGGATTACACCCAAACCATCCAGCTGGCACCAAGAGGAGCTTTTTGGGCTAGCCAGAAAACTACCATACAGGCACGTCAACGACCATCATAACGTAAAACTTGACAGCCCCTATCGTTTCACAACAGACAGCAGGTTGCGAAGCACCGACGATTGGCCGAACTATTTCAGCTACAACATGCCCTAATGTTCGCACTCAAGGCCTTTGCCTGTCACATACCCACATCAGCTCTAACGACATGTAACTTTTAACCTAGTAGCTGTGCGAGGTAAGTTAGTCTTACTGCGCGATTGTATATCTTCGGTAGCGTACAACCTCTGCCCGAAATACCTGAATGTTGCCACCACTATTTTAACCTATTATGTGTCACAATTCCTCTAAAGATGCCTCAATGGGTGGCGGTTCCCTACTAATTGAAAGCATGACATGATAAACGCAGTTGTAGGACGTAGTAGCCGTTCAGCCCGTACAACTATTGTCCACTGACTCTCCTCCCTGTGCTTGCAACGAGAGAGAAGCGGTCGTCGCGGAGCCTCTAAAGAACTACCTGGAGAACAGCAACGTCTAGACGCCTGGGCCGCATATTTTCCGTCAAAAACGTTCAGGCACCAACAATTTCCTTTTGAGGCTATATAACTGGACGGAAGTGGAGGTTGATGGGGCGATGTTCACGTCATCTATCTGGAACCCTTTAAAGCGCTCATCAGTTGGATCACCGCCTACTGCTTGGCACGCTACAGAGCTATGGCATCAGGGACCTTGATGTTGGTAGGATGACAAACCTGCTGCAGCCACCGAGGCTGCAGCTGTGTCTTAGGTAACTCTAAAAACCGAGTGTAGTGTTTCACAGATCTTAGGGCTAGGACCGCTTACTACTGGTGTTTATCAACTAGGTGACAGGAGTTATCTCATTGTCCTGATTTCGTTGATGCTGCCAAGATGTGGAGAATATTACTTACAAGGAAGATAACGACCGACCCTAACATGCCTAAATTGCATTTGTGCATGGTAAACCAGCAGCAAATTTCAGAAAAGCATGGCAAACTTCAAGAAATCCGTCTAGGTCATTAGCCGGTAAGGATGTCCAGGTATCCGGTAAGGGATAATAAGGGACAACCCCATGAATTGTCTCCATAAGTGACCCTTGTTCTTTTACCTTACCCATTACCGCAACCACAAGACCCAGAAGGTCGCAGTCGGATCAGTCGCACGCATCGTACAGGTGCTAACATTAGCATTCTGAGTGCAAGTGGTACTTAGCCATTACTGATTAGTTCCTGATGGGCTTCGACCCTCTCACTGCCCAGTTGATCCAAAGGCTGAATGGACCAATTGGTATCCACAAAGCCCCTGCTTCGCTCTTTCTATGGGCACTTCGTCAATGTTTACAAATTTTAACAAACAGTACAGCCTAGGCTACTGACTGGCAGGTTCGCAAACCCGTAGTTATTCCTAATATAAGGTTTGTAGGACAATGACGAAGCCATCGTGGAGCCGAATATTAATCCTTACGCCTTATCTGCATCTTCATTCCTTGTCTTCAGCTTTACATTTATCACTTTCCAACTTCTTGGCCACTGGGTCCGTGGAAAAATATTAGACTCATGACCTTTGGGGTAATCCTAGTAAAGACATCTTATCAGACCTAAGCCTAGCATAAGATGTTGAAAGCGGTTGCTGCTGCCACACCTAAGCTTAGCAATGGAATTGTCCAAGACCGTCTAAATGCCGGCTTTGAATGAACCTTTATGTGTCTTCATAAATGTCGGTTGCTAGCAGGCCCTTATTGATGCTTTTTCACAAAGCCTGAGCACTAGCTACTGTACTTCGCCGTTTTCAACCACTATCAGTATGTAAACAGCACAATACTATATATATCTTTCATATTGTTGACAAAGATAGCACTTTAAAAATTCTAGGCCCTAGAATCAGGCCCTTTGCTCTCCACTTAAATAAATAAATAAATAAATATTTTATTCTCGACTATGCGAGGCACGCCCATGGAGGCATGATCAGATATGTACAACTGTACAAACATTTTAATGCAACTGTAACAGTGACGTAGAAAATTGTTCATATGTCCATGATTGGAACTGTACAATGTTGAAAATGCGAAACAATAAGTTGGCTGTCATGAGATACGGGACCTCAGCTAATAATAGATTGAGAATCCTGAATGATCCATTGAAAGGTAATGGAAGAGCACGCACAAGAGAGATATGACAATACTGTGAGTTCGTGCACAAGTAAGGCAAAGGTCAACGTATCGTAGGAAGTAAAACGACGACAGTATATGCAGATGTAGAAGTTCCAGTGTAACGATCCTATCTAGAATTGTGACGCTAGTTGACCTGCCAGTGTGAAGTTATGGGCTGTGACTTTATTCGGTGGCGAGTCACATACGCCACGTTGCAGTGTTGTTAAACGGACATTTGTGGCTTTTCGTAGGGAGAACGCTTGCCAGGCGAAAACCCACCACGTCCTGGAACACTGCCGCCAATCCATTGAATGGCAAATTGTAACTGGCTATGTTTCTTGTTGAACGTTTGTTTGCTCGGTTATTCGCAGTCAGGTTGCGTCCCAAGTTTGCGCTGGCTGATGCCACATTTGGTCGCCTATTGCGTTCCTGGGTCCTGTCCATTGGTAGGTCGGGTACTAAACATTCTTTTTGAATATGATGTGTTGATCCTTCGCAGCACCACGTGAAGTCTTCTCTGATTATGTATATTTACCGGGGAGCGAAGAATTCGTGTCCAGCTACCCTCACTGGACATCGGTGGTTGGGTGCAAATAGTTAGAGCGGAAGTGAAGCCATGGTCCAGGTAAGTTCTTGTTGGTTATTTCGTCCCATCCCAGACGGAGGCAGTTCCTCAGTTCAATCCCAAATCTCTCTGATGTTCACGACCTCAGAGAAAAGGGAGAGAGGAACAGGCCGAGAGAAGACCGGAAAGGACAGTCAATGTACCTAGCGTTTGATCAAAATCCTACTTAAGACATTTACTTGAGACAACTAGTGTACAATGTGTAACAGATATTACGCTAAAGATGTTTTTAATTATGCAGAAGGCATGGCCTAATGGGTAAAATACTTTCATGTGCATAGGGATGAAGAGCAGGATTCCGGTAAGAAATTCATGAGGTATAAGCTGACGATGTTCGAATTCTACCTGAGACTAGAAGGTGGGTGTGTAGTCACGATTGGTTGTTATCGGAAACCAAAAGACAGTGACGATGTGGCCGTATTTATATATGCTCCACGGGATAAGGATTACCTAAGACACCATAACTATAATGTACATAGGTATATGAAGATAGGAAGCTGAGCATATTAGAAGCAGGCTAAGATTAAATGGATATCAAAGGAAGACTAAGTGTTGAAGGTAAGACGATCAAAAGATAGCGATAATGGACCGGGTTTCAGTGGCCAAAAGTGCCTGTTGGGTTAATCATTCTAGTTACTATTGAATAACTACCGTGTCAAAGGATAGGACAGCAAACCAGCTAAGCTGTGAAAAAACTATACCAAGAGAATAAACATTCTACAGAAGGACTGACCCTTAGCGAGCTAAGGGGTATTCGCAAAGTTGAATAGTGCCTACAGCGCCCAGCTGCTGCTGAGCAGAGATAGTGGCTAAAGGAAAGGATGTATCAGTGGCTGGTGTAGCCATATCATTAAGACGTTTGACCACTACTGGATACCTACAGTTTCAATGAGTAAGTCAACAGACGAGCGCCGATTAAGGAGACAGACGTCAGAGGAAAACGAAGGCTGGAGAGTCAAGGAGTGGCTCTTTGCAGGTTACGTGGGGCCAACGATGACTAGCTACTGCCAAGAAGAGTTGACGCGAGTAAGAAGAACGACGGATAACCGCGCGCTAGGAGAGAGATAAGTGGCCAGCAATAGAATTCGGATTAAGGCTTCAGTTACTAAAGAATCCTACGGTAGCAGAGAATAGGTCAACAAACCAGCTGAGCTGTAACGCAAACAAGCAAAGCGAATAAATATTGTAAGAAAGGGACGACCACTTAGAGAGCTCCGGATATCCGCAAGGTTGAATTGAGGCTATGTCGAGTAGCTGTTGCTAAGCACAGATAGCGACACCAGAAAACGATGTATCAGTGGATGGTGTAACCATAGCATTAAAGCCTTTGACCACTACTGGATACCTACAGTTTTGATGAAGAAATCAACATGCGAGCGAAGCTTAGAGAGACAGACGGCAGAAGAAAATGAAGGCTGGAGAGTCAGGGAGTGGCTCCTTTCAAGCTACATGGAGCCAACAATGAACAGCTGCTGTCAAGAAGAGTTGACACGAGTAAGAGGAACGACGCATAACGGCGTGCTAGGTAGCTGGAGCTGTGGAAAAGCCGGTAAAGAAGCTGAACTACAATTACTTAGATGTTACAAACAGGTAGGTGACAGCTGGGCATCTATCAAGCAGCGGCTGTGCGCTGACCTGTTGACATAAGGAAGGTCACCAGAAGAGAACTAAAAAGGTTGAATGAAGAAAGTACAGCAGACATGAAGAATTCAAGCATACAGTGTTGTCTGCGTGAGTCACATCATCTGAAGCGAACTAAAAAAGATTGAGTGAAGAGTGGACAGAAAACGGAAGGAATGCATACTACGGTAGACTGAGCCGGAGAAAGCAGATGAGAGAAGTGGACTACAATTGGACTACATTGGAGTTGGGTGAGATAGGATGGGGAAATCGCTTATATGTGGTCAGGACCATTTTCCCACAGTTCGTCTTCAAGTTTGTTAATGCTTAAAAGAGTAGAAACCTGACCTCTTGTCCCCATATCCTTAGATATATCTGGTATACATATGCCTTTCACTATTGGCAACACTAGTAGACAGGCATAATGAAAACCAGATCCTCTTCTTTAACTGCTTTTGCTAGTAAAACACTCACATTTCCAGCTTCCATTTCACTGGCACGAAAGCTAACCAACGACAGAGAGGCCACTGTCACACTGGCTGGTTGGGCCAACAGAAACTTTCCACCACCACTTTTGTTATCCTGGCCGCCCGTGTGTTATTTATCTTTTAGCTGGCTCCAAATCCTACCATGCGTTATGCGTAGTGGCGGATGAACGACCAGCTCCCACTGGTTTTTGTTACTGTTCTACTCCTGATTTATCTTTTCACTCTTTGCTTAGGGTGCTAGAACAGCTCTTGCCAAGAAAAAAACAAAAGAAATAACCGGTGTGACAGGATAGTACTATTTAACATTGCCACCTGGATGAACACCACTGGCACTTGCCTCGAAAGTTAAAATTGGAGAGAAATAACTCGAAATTCATCAAAGAGCTGCACAATAGTGTGCAGCAACACATGCGGCATAACAATCCCCCATGTTTGTGCAAACTCAATCCCCAGAAGTCGAGTTGGTAATGCCCCACCAACGCAGACCAAAATGGATTTCACGCCCCAAAGCAATTTGCTAAATTTTACTAAATTTTTCCATACTCATTTCATTATTATTAGCGAAAGGCACCTCTAGCTCACGGATGTTGTAGTCATAGCCTCATGAATATAGAAAATCGGCCCCAAGGGATGAAAGTTGCGGTGTTTAGCTAAGAAATGTGTGTATTTTAAAGGGCAAAATGTGTCAGCTGATCCCAAAGGTCTCCTGTGTTACTCAGGTAGACCTGGCTCGTGGGGCCTTGATTTAAGCTTCAGAAACACTTAGAGGCTTTAAAAATACCAATCTCTATAGTCCTAGTTGTTTATGTGACTCAGTATCCACCGAAAATGGTATGCTGTGGAATTCTAACCGTGCGTTAATTACAAGCTCTCCTGAATTCCCATGTAGATATAATATTTCTTATTGGATTTCTAGTGTTTTCGCGCAAAATTATAGCTTATTTGCGTATGTTGGCCATTTATGCCTGTAAAGTGTACTTTTCAGCCACCAACGCAGTCCCTACTTGTTGCAGGGTATTACGGGCTGGTTAGAGCATTTCGGAATAGCTATGCCAGTTTAGAACATATACCGCTTCGCTGCTTTTTACATATTCTTTTCTTTTTTCCTGCTATCTTCTGGCAAAGCAGAACACCATTTTAAGCGAAAAAAGAGTAATGACCTTATTCGTAGACCAGCATTCAATGGCAAACGACTAGCAAACTTTTGCACTTATGGCATTGTTTTTAATTTCAGCGTAATCAGCGGTTAAAACTTGTCTTATTTTGTGCTACTTTACGCAGTATTCTAGTCTTAAAATAGTTTTTTCTTTCTTCTGAGATTTACTAAGGTTAAAATTTTGCGCCAGAAAGCGATTTCAGCGCAAGAAAAGTTTGGCTATATTTTTGTTCAGTTCAGTTCAGATGAGAATGGAACGATAGGAGATTCCCGTGAGTGTTCCATCTTGAGGGGATCGTTGAGCCAGGAATTGATGAAGTCCTCAGTTATTGCCGGATCTAAACCGGAAACACCCGTATCGCACTCTGGCCAACCAGCTAATGCCCACGTTTCCTGCCCTAGCAGTCCCTGCTGTGGCAGTCACGTGAAGCAAGCAAAGGATAGGAAGAGAAATCGAGGGTACAGAATAGGGAAGTGCACTTAAATAAGAAAATAACACCAATACGTGAAGAAAGGTACAGAAAAGAAAATCAAAGTACGAAGACGCGACTTACTCAGGAAAATGGAAAGCTTTCATGTTGCCGCCCAAGAGCGTCAAGTTGCCGCTCAAACCCCTTAACGGTAGATTCCCTTCTCTTCAGACTTTTATCCCTTTTCAATTTCTTGACCACTGGATCCGTGGAAAAAGTATTAGGATTATGACCTCTATGGTACCCCTAGTAAAGGCATGCTACCAGACCTAAGCCTTGCATAGAATGTTGAAAACGTTTTCTCTGAGGATGCACCTAAGCGTAGCATTAGAATTGTCCAAAATCGTCTAAATGCCGGATTTAAATGAACCTTTATGTGTCCTCCTAGATGTCTGTTGCCAGCGGGCCCTAATATAAGCATTTTCATTAAGTCTGAGCGCTAGTTACTATACTCAGTAGTTTCCAAACACTATCAGTAGTTAAACCGCAAAATAAAAAAATCTTTCTTATTGTTGACAAAGAGCGCACTTTAACAGTTCTAGGCCCAAGAATCAGACATTTTGCTCTCCACTTACTCTCTCTGGACCCCATACACTTAGCTTTATCTGGTATACATGTGCCTTTCGCTATTGGCAACACTAGTAGACAGGCATAATGGAAATCAGATCCTCTTCTTTAACTGCTTTTGCTCGTAAAACACTCGCGTTTTCAGATTTCATTTCACTGGCACGAAAGCTAACCAATGAGAGAGAGGCCCCTGTCACACTGGCTGGCTGGAGCACCAGAAACTTTTCATCACCACTTTTCTTCTCTTGGCCGCCCGTGTGTCATTTATATTTTAGCTGGCTCCAAAGCCTACCATGCGTTATGCGTAATGGCGGGTGAACGACCAGCTCCCACTGGTTTTTGTTACTATTCTACTTGTGATTTACCTTATCGCTCTTTGCCTAGGGTGCTAGAACAGCTCTTGCCAGGAAAATCACAAAAGAAATAGTCGGTGAGACATTAGAGTGCCAGTTAACATTGCCATCTGGATGAACACCGCCGGCACTATCTTCGGAACTTAAAAATGGAGAGAAATAAATCGAAATTCATCAAAGAGCTGCACAATAGTGTGCATCTACACATGAGGCATAACAATACCTCAAGTATAAGCAAGCTCAACCACCAGAAGTAGAGTTGTTAAAGCCCAACCAATGTAGACCAAAACGGATTTCACGCCCAAATGCAATTAGCTAAATTTTACTAAATTTTCCCATGCTCATTTCTTTATTATTAGTGACAGGCTCCTATAGCTCACTGATGTTAGAGACAGAGCCTCATTAATATAGAAAATCGGCTCTAAGGGATAAATCTTGTGATGTTTAGCTAAGTAATGTGTGTATTTTGCAGGCCGAAATCTGTCAACGGATCTGAAAGATCCCCTGAGTTACTCAGGTAGATCTGGCTCATGCGGCCTTGCTGTAAGCTTTAGAAAAGCTTAGAGGCTTAAAAATGCTAAACTCTATTTTACTGGTTGTTTATGTGGCTCAGTATCCCCTGAAAACGGTATGCTGTGGCCTTCTGACCGTGAGTTAATTATAAGCTCCACTGAATTCCCTTGTAGATATAATATTCCTTGCTGGATTTCTAGCGTTTTCGCGCAAGATCATCCCTTAACTGCATATATTTTTCATGCTTGCCTGCAAAGTTTACTTTTCGGCCACCTGCGCAGTCCTTAGTTGTCGCAGGGTATAACGAGCTAATTAGAGCATTACTGGATAGCTACGCCTATCTAGAACATACACCGCTTCCCTACTTCTTATATTTTCTTTTATTTTTTCTGCTATCTGCCTGCAAAGCAGAAAGCCATTTTTAGGGAAAAAATGGCCCTATTCGTAGACCATCGTTTAATTGCGAATAACTCGCAAACTACTGCACGCATGGTGTTGCTTTTACGTTCATCGTATTCAGGCGCTAAAGCTGGTCCAGACCAGTGTAATTTTGTGCTACTTTAAGCGGTATTCTAACTTTAGAAAGGCTTTTTCTTTTATCAGAAAATAACTCAGGTTGAAATTTTGCGCCGGAGTGCAATATCAGCGTAATAAAAGTAGGGCTATATTTTTTGTTAATGGGTATTTTTCTACTGAAGCACGCAGATTTATTTTCTTTCTTAAAATATTGCTTCTATTTATGTCTGCATTTTTCGGAATTGTTTTTACTTTTCCTTCATTCCTTCATTCATTTCTTCCATGTGCGCAACAACAAATGGGGGCAACTGAGTGGCCAATTATTGTGCGATCAATTTAAAGTGAACTTGTGGCAAATTGGATTCTGTTCCAAGGAGAAAAGGCAAACTACACCTCCGCGAATCATTCACAATAAAATACAAGGAGCTCAATATCGCCCGAAGGAACCAGAAAAATGTCAAAGTGGGCGCCTGCGACCCAGTAGCTGTATACTAAACAGTGCCAATGCATTTGCAATCGCTAATGATAAATAAATAAATAAATAAATTGTGTATTCTCGACTAAGCGAGGCACGCCTGCGCAGGCATGATCATGTTAAGAGCACAAAATGTGATCAGTTAATGTACAATGGAACAATGGGATTGTTGCATATGTTTATATATGAATGTATGTAAATTTGCCTGAAGGCGCGTTTAGCTTTGTTTATGGGATTGGTAAATGTCTCCTGTCATTTTGCTTGAATGTGTTTGAAGGTGTCGCCAGTACTTGCTATCTGTGGACTTGAAGAGCTTGTTCGGATAAGCAATGGGTGACTTTAGTTAGTGGCGAGTCACAACCGCCACGTCACAGTGTTGTTAAACGGACATATGTGGCATTTTATAGGGAGAACGCTTGTCAGGCGAAAACCCACCACGTCCTGGAACACTGCCGCCGAACTATTTGCTGAAGGGGGGTAAACCCGAATCACCCAGCTGGCACCACGAGGAGGTTGTTCGGCTAGCCAGCCATGTGCGCAACAACAAATGGAGGCAACTGAGTGTCCAATTATTGTGCGACCAATTTAAAGTGAACTTGTGGCAAATTGGATTCTGTTCCAAGGAGAAAAGGCAAACTACACCTCCGCGAATCATTCACAATAAAATACAAGGAGCTCAATATCGCCCGAAGGAACCAGAAAAATGTCAAGGTGGGCGCCTGCGACCCAGTAGCTGTATACTAAACAGTGCCAGTGCATTTGCAAATGCTAATGATGAACATATATTTTGCCAACTTCCATGCAAGAGCATCGGATAAATGTAAGCATTGATCTGAAACCTTTAGGGTGCAGCCTCTAGCAGATCTAGAAATATACCTATTTATTTATTTATTTATTTATGATAACACTTTCCGGAAGCATGTTCCAGCGGTCCATAACTCCGTGTGACAGCCGGAGTTCTGCCCTAATCCGATCGGACCGCGGTTTGTCCAGCTTCATGGAATGACCGCGTAGAACAGACAATCTAGCGGGACTAAATAGCCAAGATAAATCTGGACCAAGCATCCCAGTCAAGATACGGTGGGTTAGGATTTGGTCTCCTCTAAGCCTTCGGTAGTGCATTGAATGCATTCCCAAACTAAGTAGACGCTCGGGGTACGTCCGTCCCCGTATTCCCTCGACTAACCTAGTACCCACTCGTAAAACCCTCTCTAGCTCCATTTTGTCCCGGACGAGGCAGGGCGGACAAGCCTGGACGCAGTATTCCAGATGAGGCCGAACGAAAGCCGAGAACAGCCTCGTAAAGATGCCGCCCGTCAAGACTCCGAAAGAATGTCGGATTAACCACAACATGCGGAAACCTCTGCTTGCGGCCTTCTTCTAGTTGTCACCCGAGTGTAAATCCAATGAGTGCACGACACCTCGGTCAAACTTGTTAGATACACGGGGAGTACGACCCCACCAACCAAGTACTTCGCAGGAGGACAACCTCCAATTCGAAGAACGGGGCACTTTGCCTGATTTATGGGCAGTAACCATAAAGTAGACCAGCCCCAAAGCTTATCCAATGCTCGCTGATTAACTTCGGAATCCCCAGGAACCTCGACAATGTTCCGCAGCTTCAGGTCATCAGCAAATAGCAGCGATGGTACCTCAAGCTCCGCGGATAGGTCATTCACATAGATAGAGAACAGCAGCGGTCCAAGGACCGAGCCCTGCGGCACGCCACCGAGGAGAGACTGCATTAACAATAGGCCACGGCCTACCCGTACACACTTCTCTACCCTCCAAGAAGGCAGTCACCCAATGAAGGGCGCGGCCAGATCCCCCTAGGTCAACTTTTGCGCGAGCCTCAAATGGGGTACCTTGTCAAATACCTTCGAAAAGTCGACGAAAAGCACGTCCAGTGTGTGGCCCTTATCCACTGCATCCGCCCAACTTCGCGAACCAACAGTAGATTCATCAGACACGAAAATCCCTTCCGGAATCCGTGTTGTACATTGCTAAGTAGATTAAATCTACTCAGATGACTTTCCAACGAATTTCTCACCGGTTTCTCGAGGAGTTTGACAACTACACTAGTCAGAGTAACTGGCCTGTATTTTTCAGGCAGACTCCTGTCCCCATTTTTGAAAATGGGACAGATGACAGCTTCCTTCTATTCGGAAGGTAATGCACAGCTGTCAAGCGATTTCTGAAACACCATAGCGAGTGGTCCATTTAGTTCCGCAGCCAACTCATGCAACAGTTTTGGGTGAATTAACTCAGGTCCGGATGCCTTAGAAGTGTTCAGTCCTTGTAACAGCCTACGAACTTCCGTCTCCGCTACAATAAATGCAGATAGTCCTGAACACTGGGATCCTGCAAACCAGCTCAACGCCTGTCAAAGAGTTCTCTTGCAAACCCCGTCGCATATTGCCCACTAATTGCGCGGGCCTTGTCATTGTCCGTATGTGCATGATTACCGGTGGTCGAGTGGTCTGCACTTTTGTTTTGCAACCATAAGGTCACCGGTTCGAGTCCGCGTAGGAGTGGGCGTCCTCGCGGTATACACAGCCCGCGCGCGACTGGTGGTTGTCGCGCGGCAGCGAAGCGCCGTTACGGCGTACAGCTGACATTACTATTTTCATTACTGTCATCACACATCAATACTGTTATTGACATTTTCGAACTGCAGCGCCTTTTGTCATAAGCGAAGGACCTTTTTAGGTTCTCTGGAGCTTCGTCCGCTTACTCTTTCTCGAAGTTGAGCCGAGCATACCTTTGGTGTTGCTTACACCTATTTCTAACCTTACGGTACCTGTCATAAGTATAGGTGGACTGAGCATCTCGGGAAGTCCGGCAACATCTAGACCTCGTTGTGAGCAGATTTCTGCTAATGGGATCTATCCAGGGCGGCTGTGTTCGGGCCTCTTTTCTCATTCAGGCTGTGATGAAGGGAGCAGATACCTCTGTGTGGTAGGACTTAAATTTATCCCGGGCAACCTGGACAGTATCGTCGTCTGAGATCTCACAATGGAAACCCGAAACCTTGGCTCTTATTGATTGATTTTCCGCGCGCGTATGTTCAAGTGACCCGTGCGGTCTGTCTGGTGGTTTCTAGATAGCACACAACTGAAGTGGAAACCCGCATGTTCGCAGGAACCCAGGAGAGCTCCGTAATTATTGGCACGAAGAAAATCGTCTAGCTTGACAAATACAAGTTCTATGATAAACGGTACGTTTGCGTCCCTGCACCTGTTAAGGTTTTCAGTGAACTAATCGTACGGCTTTTGGTACCTCAACACAAGTAGATCAGCGCCGTATGTGCCTATCGCTGAGTCGCAAGTACGTGTTGCCCAGCCAAACTCCGGGTACTTAAATAAATAAATAAATAAATTTTTTATTCTCGACAAAGCGAGACACGCCCTTTTGGCATGATCAGCATATTGCATTATTGTACATGATAGCAGAATAAGCAGCACCAACAGTGGGAGTAGTACAGTTGGAGACAATGGTGTGGGCCCATAGGGCCTAAATGTTGTATGAAGTCTATGCACACCGAATGCGAGAGGTAGAGATTGTAATCTGATCACTTATATGATATGTTGATGAGGAACTAGTCCGATGAGGTCCCGTAAGCAATGTATGTCAGTGAGTGAAGTATGAAGAAACGGGTGAAAAATACTTAAGAATAGTAGCATGTCACTAAGCATATGTGCAGGCGTGTTCGTGCGAGAGCAGGTATATGCATAGCACTTGTAAATGTGATATCGGTCAACTTGCCAATGTGTGTAAAGGGGCGGTGACTTTATTGAGTGGCGAGTCACATCCGCCACGTCGCAGTGTTGTTAAACAGACATTTGTGGCTTTCTGTATGGTAAACGCTTGCCAGACGAAGACCCACCACGTCCTGGATTAATGTCGCTTATCACCAATTACTTATTTGCGGACTAGGGGCGAAGAAAATCAAGTAAGCCTTTGGAAACGCTCCCGGGGCTTTAATACAAAGTCACAACTGTAACCTTGACCGAGGCTGTGCTAAGCACTGCCAACTGAGCTGCAACAATTTTCTGCCAACTGACCGAAGCAAGTCTTCAAAACGTCCAAGTTACAGTTTACTTAAATAGCGTCGTCTCCACCCTGCCGGCCATCGTTGTGATCGCCTCTGAATAGTACGTAGCCAGATGTACTTACCACGCGTGATGTCCTGAGACAGCCACGTTTCAGTGAATCCGAGTATATGGGAATGACACCCAGCTGCAAGCAGACCGAATTTGTAGCCCTCATTCCTTAGGCTGTGCACATTATTTGGCACTGTGTTAAAGTATTCGTATGGTCCAGACCCAGGTGGCGCGCCACCGGTATGAACCGTGGTAGGGCGCAAAAAGACTTCCGGTTGAGCAACCAAAAACTCACTAAAGGGAGACCTTGTTCCCCACCGCTCGACAGCTTTTGAGGTCCTTGTTGGTCTCCTTCAGCTTCAGCCTATCGGCCAACGGAAGGTCCGACTGAACACTACTCTTTGTACATTTTAGCTTAAAATAAATCGCACTAGAGCGTTGGGTTCCTCCAAAGTAGAGGGTACAACACCTAGCAGCTGCGGTCGAGGGTTTGGTACATAATCCGGGGCGTTTCACAGGATAACAATCCTCCTGCTTTTAACGCCTTGAAAAGAAGGCGCGCGCAACTTCGTGACGCACATTTTAAACCATTGATGGTCGTCTAAATTGCGATCGGCAAGAAGGACAGCGGTGGACTCAGGCGCGTTACGGACTATAACGGTACTATCGGCTGGGACTGGCCGCCCCGTCGTTTAT
>OX104062.1:20748037-20817399 GCA_944474145.2 Dicrocoelium dendriticum | reverse complement strand
CATCGTCGCAGATGTTCAGATGACAATTCTTGATCTTGACTTTCTGCCGCGCTTCGATTTGCTTGTTGCCGCAAAGTAATGCCGTCTGATCAATCATCGAACAACTCTGGCAGTTATAGGTAATTTGACTGACATTGAGTCAATCAGTCCTGTGTACACCAACCAATCGAGCTCACCCGTCGATCAGATGCTTACTACCAAGTTCCCACAAGTCTTCCGTGCAATTGCACCATTGCCATCCACCACCGATGCTACAAAACATCACATTGTTACTAAAGATCCGCATGCTTTCGCCTGACAAGCTAAAAACTGCTCGCGCAGGATTCGAGCACCTGCTTGAACTAGGCCTCGCCCGCCCGTCTAAAAGCGCGTGGGCGTTGCCGCTCCACATGGTGCCCAAATAGTCTGGAGACCGGTGTCCATGTGGTGATTATCGCACACACAATAACGTTACTGTTCCTGACAGCTATCCTATTCCACACATTCAGAACATTACGGCTAGTCTGCGCGGCACCCGTGTGTTCTTGAAAATTGAGCTGGTTTGCGCTTATCATCAGATTCCGGTAGCTGGGGAAGATATAACAAAGGCTGTCGTAATCACGCCGTTCGTGCTCTTCGAATTTTTGCGTATACCCTTCAATCTCCGCAACGCAGCCCAGACTTTTACACGATTCATCCATTCAGTCACCAGAGGTCTAAATTTCGTCTATCCACACATTGAGGATATCCTAATTGCAAGCGCTTCTAAACAACAACACATATACTAACACCAGATAGGCTGACCGCTAATGGCATCACCGTCAACGCTGAAAAATGCGTAGTTCAGCAGCGTACCGGCGAATTTCTTGGCCACTATATTGATCAGTATGGCATACGGCCTCTAGACGATAGAGTCCGCGCCATCAAATTTTCCGGCCCCGACTACGTTAGCCGTTAGTAACCGTCTTAAGGGCATGCCCACGGTTGTCGACGTCTTCATCCACGCTGTGCCAATTTCCCAACTCCACTAACCGACCTACTTCGTGGACGCATAAACGGTTGGAGGAGCTGACTACTGCTGCTGCCGAAGCGTTCAAGGTTAGCAAAGTGGCCTTAGCCAAATCCGTTATGCTTCACCATTTCGATCCTGGTGCTCCGCTCCGCTCAGCGTTGCTGTGGATGTCTCGGACCCCACAATTGGCGCCGCCCTACAGCAACTTGCCACAGGATGCTGGAAATCTCTTGCTTTCTACTCTAGACACCTACAACCTGCTGAAGTTAAATATAGTACGTTCAGTCGCGAACTGCTGGCCGTTAACTCTACCGTTCGACGTTTCCGACACATCCTTGAAGGTGACACCTTCATTATCTTCACCGACCACAAGCCGCTTATCTACGCATTCCGAAATCAGTCATCTCGACACTCACCACTTGAGATTCGTCAGCTGGATTTCATTGCCCGATTCTCGACTGATATCCGACACATTGCTGGTCAACAGAATGTCGTTGCTGATGCGCTTTAAAGAGTAGCTGCGATCAGTCTTGCCGGGCAGGCACTCGATTTGTCTGCTGTGGCCGCCGCACAATCAAAAGACGAGAGTTTTTCGGAACTCCGTGATTCTTCTTTGGATATATCTCCACACTCTTTGCCGTCATCTGATGGTACAAGATTATGCGTCACATCTAACGGACGACCTCGCTCCGTCGTTCCAGAAACCTATCGCCGTATCGTTTTCGACACCCTCCACAAAATCACCCACCCGTGCATTAAAGCTACTGCTAAGCTTGTCTCCTAGAGATACCTTTGACCGGGAATGCAACGCGATCTTACCAGCTGGGCACGCAGCTGTCACACTTATCAGCAAGCCAAGGTCCGGTGGCACAGGTCCGCTCCGCCTGGTCAATTTCCGTCCGTTTCAGCGCGATTTACCCATGTCCATCTCGACGTAGTGGGACATTTTCCCTGTCCAAAGGAATGGTCTACATTTTGGCCATGATCGATCATTGCACTCTTGGCCCCAAACCGTTCGCATCCCTGAGGTAGATGTGGAAACCGTAACGCGGGCTTTCGTCAAGCGCTGGGTAGCTTCACACGGCTGTCTAGCCACACTGACGACCGACCGTGGTCCGCAATTCGAATCTTCGACCTTTAATGACGCATTCGCACGACCGCCTATCATCCGCAGGTGGACGGCGTGATGGAACGTTCCCATTGACAGCTGAAAGCCTCCTTTAGTGCCACCAGTGCGCTGTTAGACTGAGGTGATGCCTATGCTTCTCCTTGGGATCCAATCAGCCTAAGGGCTTATCTACGTACGTCTTGCGCCGAGTTGGTTTATGGACAACTACTAAATTTATCTGACGACTTCTCCTTCGATAGCCCCAGAATTCCCCATCACGACGCAAATTATGCTCGTCACCTCTTTAACAACAGCAGAACATCAGCCATTTGAACTGCTGCTTCGCTGCCATACAACCATGAGGACCTATGAAATAAAGAATAAGAGGGAGAGAAGAGGGACTTAAATGAAAACCTTAATGTCCTAAGCGAACATTCAGGGCCAAGGCAGCTACACCTTGTGTAAACAACATATCGTCACAAACAGCTGGCTATCGTGCAAAGATGAGGCGGCATCGGCTAGACCGCTTCCTTGCGGCTTCCACTGCCCCGCAGATAACTCAGCACCAAACACATTTTACACAGGCAATCCGATTAGCAGACGGCAGCAGACGCGCCACTGTGTCTTCTGCGAGCCATGTCCTGTAATGTCTCAAGCCAAGCAAGAGGCGAGTCAAGTGGACTCAAGCCCGGAAGGCGAGACGGACCAGCGGCCCCCGGTTTGGTCGTCAGTAACTTCATTTCCCGCTCCCAAGTCAACTTCTGTCCACCTCGAGCCTCGCGCCACCCTACACCTGGCAGAATAAACAAGGCCCTCCTAGGTAAGTGGTGACCAGGCATACGTAGCACGTGCCCAAGCCAATGCAACTTATTCAGGGCTATCTGTTGTTCCAGGGAGCTGGCATGATTATCGCCACCTAGTATTCGACTAAGCACGTCCTCTTTGCGGACACGCTGGTGCCATCCGACTCCAGCAATGCTTCGCCGGCAACGATGATCAAAGACTTGAAGGCGCCTCAGGTCTTCAGACCAAAGTAGCCAGGTATCACTACCATAAAGCAGAACGGCCCTCACTGTGGCCTCGGATACACGGCTTTGTAGACGGAAGGAAACTTCCTTCTGTTGCAAAATATCCCGCAGCTTCAGGAAAGCAGCTCTGGCCTTTGAAATGCGTGAGCTGACTTCAGTTTTTATGCGCCCATCGTTGCTGATGCAGCTGCCAAGATAAGTGAAATGATCAACCACCCCGAATTCTTCGTTAGCAAGCGTCAAGGGGTCATCAAATGGCTGGTGGTCCTGCAGCAACACTTTGCACTTTGAAGGTGCAAAGCACATACCGAATAATGGGACCACTCTGACAGGCTATTCAGGGTTGATTGTGCCGAGCATGCGTCATTACAAGCTTCCCGAGGTCAGAAAAACGTAAGTCTTTTGTGCCACTAGACCTACAGCACTGTCTGTTCGTTTTTTCCGTCTCGATGGTCTCCGCAGACCACTAAAACGACCTTAGGAAAGTCGCTGCAAGGTTCTACCGCGTAAGGATGGCGTCTTTATCATTGACCGTCACGGCAGACGAGAATCCGTTGCGATTGACCGTCTCAAGGTTGCCTACGTGGAACCTGAGCTCTATGAAGACCCTTGCTTGTCTTCTGACGAATCATCTCAGCCTATGATGAAAGGCTTGCTTACTTTCAGCACCCTTCACCTTAAGCATCACTCTTCATACAAGCCTTTCACTTAAGCTCCGCCGCTTCTCATCGAACCAACCGCCACGCCTTCAGCAATTCCTCCAACTTTGCGATCCGATAGAACGTCTAAGACGATGCCTTTCTCCCATTCCCACAAGTTGACTAGGTCAGGTAGACGCGCTTGTTAGCCAGCGCGTTTAAGGGATTAGTATTCTTTCCATTTTCCTTTTCCAGTTTGACTAACATCGTACGAAAAGCCAAAATAACATTGGCAAAACCTTTTGAAAACTCTAACAAACGGGCAAAACTTTTTGGAAACCTAGAAAGCACGCCAAATGCTTTGAAGACCCCAACCAAGAAGCAAACGTTTTGAACATAATACTAGTTGCGTTTTGCCTGACGCCTACCTCATCCGGTAAGTGTCATTGCTTTTGCCCTCGCCACCGCTGTCCCTGCTCTTGCTTCCGTTTATCTTCCTACTATGCACCAAGGGAGATGGAGCCTGAAGCGAGCATTTGACATTTAAGAACTTGCGAACATTTGACGCTTACGAACTTTCCACCCATTTTGTTTTTGGCAACTTTAGAGAGGGTACGGGTGGGAGCCCGCTAGGTTCCGATCGCCTGATTCTCCACCAGCAGCTGCATCAGATTTCATCATCTGGTCTCGCAGAAGGCTGACCCGCTACGGACAGTCCTCAAGTAGATAGAAGGTTCACCCACGGTTGCTCTAAATGAGGGGCTGTGTAGTGACTGGGAGATTCTTCGTATGACTAAATTATTCTAAACTATTCTAAAATTATAGTATTCTTATGTATTAAAGAATTAAGCGGTTCGCTTGTAGGAACTTTGTTCCCGTTTATTTGAAACACCCGATATCCGCCTTTGGCGTGCGCGACTCGACTACGAACGACGCCGCGTCCACGCACTCGATGCCCAAATACATCCTCCTAGCTAGCTGTCCTCTGGTGCCCTATTTTTGGCCCGTTCAGTAACCCTTTTCCATAGCTTCTTTTCCTGTGTTTTTCCGTACGCTTACAGTTATTGCTTTAGTCTCGTACTGGATATATAGCGCACGATGGACGCGCTATAACCCTAGCGTACGTACGAAATCCGTGGGTGTGGACGACCCGTAGGAAAGCGTCCTTGTGGTCACGTACAGGTCGCTTGCCGTTGGTGGATCCGTCATTTTACCTTGAAGGAAAAAGGCTGTTCATCAAATCCACACACTTTATGTCAATGCAGCTTTTTACATAGACTGTAATGACAACATTTTTCTGCAATAGTGTTGTAAAATGTCTGTGCTGTGCTGTGTGGACAATACCGTAACTACCATTCGTTTCCACCTTCTGCACGCATGTTGCGAACCTAATTTTGAGTTACGAACTGCACGTTATTCTGCCATTTAGAATCACGGTTACAGGATTACATTATAAATTCTTGTCTTAACTGTTTTCTGCCTAACCTTTGCGTGTACTCTATGTTTACGAAACGAAGCAGCATTATTAAACTACATTTCGTGCGACACAGTTCGATTTGGCGTACTTTCCTCTTTACGGCTTTGTCAATCTTAACTTAGGGCTTCAACTTACTACTTTTACTATTTGCGTTAGGGTAACAAGGTTGGTAACTTTGATTAGCCATGCAGATTTTACATTGCTGGGTAGCTGTCAGAGCTATCTGTAATGACGTCCAGCTGTGTCGTCAATGCCCAAGTTCGTCACATCTACAACAGAGATAATGACCCTAGGACTCGGTTCTTATTTCTGACCGGGGAGGTCAGCTTCATCCTCCAGTCTTATGCGAGCCGATTACTTCCCCATCAACACGGCCATGTGCCACCGATGGCACACCAATGGCCACTTACAGTGGTCGTTCCCTGGTGCTGAACTTCGGACTATGGCTAACATTCCGCTGGGTTCTCAAAGTCACCGCAGTCTCATTAGCCAGATTGGACATTGACTAACTCAGGCATTTTGATCTTTTGGCCCATGCGAATCACAGGAATGAAACCGATCGCTCATAGAAGGTCAGTGGGTATGGAAACAGTGCCGTCATCGCATTCCTCAATCTGGTCAAAGCCTAATGCCAGATATCACCAGATTTTGCTGACCTTGTCTCCCTCTAACCTAAGCTCACTCTGTCAAAGAACACAGCTCCTCCGTGGCATTCAAAGCCAAGCATTATATTTAGATGAATGACTCTCCCGTTTTACCTTGTCAACGCTGATTTTCACTGGAAACGCTTAAGCTAGAGCGGAGTTCGAGCCCATTCTCGAGCTCAGGAACTTCCACCCCTCATGCTGCAACGTTCATTCCCACTGCAGATGGTGCCTACGATGTCCGGCGACTGGCGTCCATGCGGTCACGTCCGCATACACAACAAGCCAACTGTCGCATATGTGTACCAGTTCTATACCATCGGCGATAATGTATCTCACAGCGTTCACGCGGGACACGCCAATGAAGATGCTCCGATGTCGCCTATTGACGACAGCGGAAGCAATCGCTATTCGGCTCCATAATCCCGAATTGAGTGCCCAAAAGAAGTTTGTACATGCCCTACAGCTGCCATGGCCTCAAGCTTCCCCATGTTACGACACCACGCCTGACCCTTCCACTAACGATGCCCAAGCCAGTATGGTCACTTGATCGCATTAACCGGTCAATTCACTTCATTGATTCATTGTATTTAAATACCCTGTGTTTTGATTTATTCCTATCATCTGTGGTGTGTTGGCCTGATGCGATCCACCGAAAACAAGCTTGTTCGCCTAATTGTCTTTTGATTCAGATGCTCAGTTGTATTTCACCCCATTCCTTACAGACGAGATGATCCTCGATAAAATCTATCTTGTCCTTGCATGTCATCAGATATCATCAGAAGGAGAAGTCATTTGTAATGCAGCCATCATCGTACCCTTCGGCTTCTTCTAAATTTTAATAAGGTCATTCGTACTGTGGAACACCGCGGATGCATTCCATCATTTCCTGTACAATGCGTCTAGATTTTGCTTACCCGGTCCTCGCTGGCAGTTTATTAACCAGTCCTTCGGAAGGAAAACACCTAGACCCCCTCCGTTCTCTTTTCCAGCAGTTGAATCGAGGTGTTACATATAACTTACATAAGTGTGAGTTCAGTATGTCAACGACAGAGTCCTTTGACTACTTCTTTTCATCACCTTGTTTCGACGTTCTGCTTGATAAGATCCAGGAAATCAGAGACCTACCAGTTCCAATCTCATTCAAGAACATCATTTGCTGTGTCTTGAATGTTTCATTCCTCGCTGTGCTCAGCGCATGCAAACCTTAACTGACCTCATGGGAAATGAAATTGAGCTCGGTTTCACGGACACATCATAGACAGCCTTTACGGAGCTCGGGAATTCTATCTCCAGCATAGCTCTCCTCGATCATTCCGAACTGACTACCTCCATATCACGACTGATGTCTCAGGTGTCTCTGTAGGAGATGTTCTACTACAATAAGTTGTTGGATAAAGACAACCACTACTTTTTTCTCCAACCACCTGCAACAAACGGAAACATGCTATAGCATATCTGGCAGACGACCGCTGGCCAACTACTTGGATACTTGCCACACCAGGCATGTGACGAAAGTGACATATAAGGTAGAACGGATAGACCGAGCGAACTAGCCAGAAAACTAATGGAAGACAGGCGTAACCGCTTCAACAACCGGACACGGATTGTCAGATACTCGTGTAACTTTCTCACCGTTTGTTTAAATGCGTAAAAGTAGGCTACATCCCGACTCCGAGGCATCCTTGGTTATGGACATGAACGTGCAAATTGTACCGTGGTGTTTGGTTTGCTAAACGCTGGTCTCTGCAAAACTGAGTTCTGCAACATGGTGGCTTCGCCCCGATGAGCTTCGGCAGTAACGGCCTGAAAATTGCAGTCCAGCGCAACTATTTTCAGCTTCCGTGAGAGGTGATCGGGTGCATTTCCGGCATCTTGTTTCGCGGTACACAGGTGGTGCTGTGCGTATGTATCATTTTCCGGGCGTACCTAAAGCGAAGATAAAATCATTATGGCTGCAACGTAAGACGTGCAATCAGCGGCTTGCTCAAAATGGACAAGTATTTATGTTTGTCTTCCTGTAGTGCTTCGAGTGTGGACAAAAGCTTTAGAAACTATAGATCCAACATTTTCATTAAGAGGCAGCATTGGGACGCCGTCGCGTCGAGACTGGACCTTAACGTGGTGCTGTTTTAGGTTCCTCAGTGATCCATTGAGATATGCTGGGTGGTACTGTTTGCACCTTCAGAGCCACTCATACCAGATTGGTCAGTGGTTAGGGATCTGACAAACTCTGTCTCCTGACCCTCCAGGTTGGGGGTTGGAGTGAGGGTGGCTCCTTACTCCATAAAACGGGCACACTGTTGTCCAATGCCAAAACCACGCTGCCTTGCGATAATCTTTTTGAACCAAACGCTTTGGTTGAGTACCCTAGTCGTTCTCCTATCGAGGCCTGGGCAACCTGGCTGTATTCTGCCCACGCAATACAATGAAACTCTCTTCAAACAATTTCTTGATGCTCTGGCCCTATCTCCTGCATCGGGCAGTAGAGGCTTAGAGACTTAAAAAATGCTGAATTCTTTTTTACTGGTTGTTTATGTGGCTCAGTATCCACTGAAAATGGTGTGCTGTGGCCTTCTAACCGTGAGTTAATTACAAGCTCCCCTGAATTTCCATGTAGATATAATATTCCTTGCTGGATTTCTAGCGTTTTCGCGCAAGCTCATTCCTTATTTGCATATATTTGTCATGTATGCCTGCAAAGTTTATTTTTCGGCCACCTGCGCAGTCCGTAGTTGTCGCAGGGTATTACAGGCTAATTAGAGCATTTCTGGATACCTATGCCTATCTAAAACATACGCCGCTTCACTACTTTTTATATTTTCTTTTCTTTTTTCTGCTATCTGCTTGCAAAGCAGAAAGCCATTTTTAGCGGAAACTAAAAATGGCCTTATTCGTAGACCATCATTTAATTGCGAATAACTCGCAAACTACTGCACATATTGTGTTGCTTTTACGTTCAACGTATTCAGGCGCTAAAGTTGGTCCGGACCAGGGTAATTTTGTGCTAATTTAAGCGTTATTCTAACAGCAGAAAGGCTTTTTCTTTTATCTGAGAATAACTCAGGTTGAAATTTCGCGCCGTAGAGCAATATTAGCGTAATTTCAAGTTCAAGTTCAAGTGGGACTGGAACGATATGATGAATCCCGTACTTGTTCCTTCTTGGGCGGGTCGTCGATCCAAGAGTTGATAAAGGTGCTCGGACTTTTTGATGGGTCTAAAAGGAAAACACCCGAAAAACACCCTGGTCCACCAATTTAATGGCCACGTTCCTTACATTAGCTGTCCCAGCTATGTCAGTTACCTGAAGTAAGTAAGAGAGGAAGAAAAGGCGAAGGTAAGAGAGTTGGGGAAATCAGTTAAAAGAAGAGAATAATACCAATGGCGAGGAAAAGTAAAGAAAATAGAGTCGAAGCATGAAGATGGGAATTAGTCAGGAAAAAGGAAAGGTTTCGCGTTGCCACCCAAGAGCGTCTAGTTGACGCTCAAACCCCTTAACCGTAGATTCCTTGACAACATGTTCTGGAAGCAGATTCCAGCGCTCGATGACTCGACGTGAGAACCGTGTCTCCGCTCTAACTCGATCGGACCGCGGTTTGTCCAGTTTCATACAATGCCCGCAAAGACCAGATAATCTAGCAGGACTAAATAGCATGGACAAATCAGGGCCAACCTTCCCAGTCATAATACGGTAAGTTAGGATTAGGTCCCCTCTAATCCTTCGATAGTGCATTGACTGCATCCCTAAACTAAGTAGGCGTTCGGGGTACGTTTGCCCTCGTAATCCCTTGACCAACCTAGTACCGACACGCAACACCCTTTCTAGTGCCATTTTGTCCCGGACAAGGCATGGTGGACAGGCCTGGACGCAATATTCTAGGTGGGGTCGTACAAACGCTGAGAAAAGCTTCACAAACACATCAGCGGTTAGGGTCCCAAAAGAACGACGGATAAACCACAACATCCGGAAACCTTTACTAGCCGCCTTCTTCCAGTTGTCGCCAGAGTGTAGTGTGGAACAGTGGACGACACCTAGATCAATCTGATGAGTCACGTGAGGAAGTTCACTCCCATCGAGCACATAACTTGTGGAGGAAGCAGACGCTCCGATGCGCAGCACTGAACACTTTGCCCGGTTTATGGGCAGCAACCACAAGACAGACCATTCCCAGAGTCTATCCAGAGCCCGTTGAAGAGCCACAGGACCTCCAGGGATATCAACAATATTCCAGAGCTTTAGGTCATCAGCAAATAAGAGCGATGGTACCTCAAGCTCCTCCGGCAAGTCATTCACGTAGACAGAAAAAAGCAGCGGACCTAGGACAGAGCCTTGCGGAACGCCGCTAAGTACAGCTTGTCGAAACGAAAGACAGCTTCCCACACGAATACACTGTTCCCGTCCATCCAGAAAAGCTGACACCCACTGAGAGCGCGACCAGCTATTCCATACGACATCAACTTCAATGAGAGTCGCGAATAGGGGACAGGGTCAAAAGCCTTGGCGAAGCCAATGAACACCACATCTAAAGCATGTCCACTGTCTACGGCATCAGCCGAGCTCTCACGAGCTACCAGCATGTTCGTCTGACAGGAAAATACATTGCGAAAACCGCGTTGATCGACGCAAAACAGGTTAAACCTATTTAAATGGTTCTCCACTGTATCTCGTACTAATTTTTCAAGTAACTTAACGACCACGCTAGTCAAGCTGACAGGCCTGTAATTAGCCGGTAGGCCTTTGTCATTGCACTTGAAAATCGGGCAGACAACAGACTCCTTCCATTTGGTAGGCAAGATACAGCTGTCTGGTGACTTCTGAAACACACAAGTCAGTGGTCCACTGAGTTCCACTGCCAATTCATGCAACAATTTTGGATGAACAAAATCTGGCCCGGAAGCCTTAGTTGGGCTCACCTCTCTTAGCAACCGGAGAACTTGGGACTTAGTTATAAGAATTTCATTCAGACAACAATCCTCAGAGACTCTTGAAGCTAACTCTTTGCATGGCGTATTTGTTTCGCGGACAAAGACGATTGAGTACTGCTTACCAAGCACGCATGCCTTGTCGTAGTCGCTATAGGCATGGGTCCCATCTCCTCGAAGCAATGGTGATATGGGCGAATTGGCACCGCAGCGTCGTTTAACGTAAGCAAAGAATTTCTTGGGATTTTTCGAAGCAGTATTAGCTAAGCCCTTTTCATACTGAAGCCGGGCCAACCTAAGATGCAGCTTGCACTCATTTCGAACCAACCGATACTTGTCAAACTTGCTGTTCGACGGAGCTGTTCGGTATGCTCGCCAGCATCTAGACCGCCTCTTTAGCAAGCCCTTCCCAGCGGAACCTATCCACGGAGGCTGCGCTCCCGATTCCCTTCTTTTAACCGGTGGAATGTGAGGTGCAGAAATGTTCACGAGGTGAGCCTTAGGTTTTTCCCAGGCTAGGTGAACAGTATCGGTCTCAGATATCACACAAGGCGATGACCTAGCTTTATCCCGCATCGCTTGGCAGTCCGCGGCCCAAATGTTCGGATACTAACTGGTAGTAGCTTAGCAAGACCTGATAAGAGCACACTGGAAAGACAAGCAAACGTGATCGCTAACGCCAAGAGGCGAACCATATTTAATGTCATTTACAAAGTCAAGTGACTTAACGAAAACGAGATCTAAAATGGACGGCTGCTGATTGCTCATGTACCTAGTGGGGAGGTCCACGAACTGGTGTAGTGGTACCTGCAGCGTCAAGTCCAGCAGTTCTGTACCGAACGATTCTAGGGTCGAACTGAAAGAAAGATCATCCCAACAAACATCTGGGAGGTTAAAGTCTCCCAGCACCAGACACTTGTTCGCAGAGTGAGTGCGTATAAAGTCAATGATTTCATTGGAGGTGCTCATAGGGCTTCTATACACTAACACCACCGTAACCTGAACCGAGCAAGCGCAAATCAAGACTGCGAGAGCCTCAACAGATTTGTCGAGAGACTGAAAAACGCTGATCCTCAATACGTCGATGTGATAACACATAAAGAGCTACACCACCCCTTGACGGCCAGTGGAGCGGTCAGCGCGGAACAGTGCGTAGCCAGGCAGATATACTTCGCCACCTGTGATTTCCTCAGACAGCTACGTTTCAGTGAAAGCAAGTATATCTGGACGAGATTTGTCTACCAGCAGACCCACCTCTCACATCTTGTTCCTCAGGCTACACACGTTAATAAGTACTACTTGGAGGGTTTCGGCCCGACCAGCCCTGGGTCGTGCGCAAGTAGAATAGGTTCTGGCTGGGCGGAAAAGGACCGCCCGCTGACCACCTGAAAACCCACCAATCAGAGGCCTTGCTCGCCAGCTGCACGCCGGGCTTTTAGGTCTCTGATGGCTTCCTTTAACTTTAACCTATCCGCTAACGGAAGGTCTGGTTGCACACCAACGTTGGTACCTTTGAGTTTGAAGGCAAATTTCAGTAAGGCCCTGCGCTCTTCTGGGGTGGAGAGGACCACCCTAAGCAGACGGGATTGAGGATTTGGTTAAGCAACCGGAACGTTCCCCAATCTGATGAGCTTCCTGAGAGTAACGCCAGGGAAACCTGGTGGTAAAAGCCTGGTCACACAAACTTTAAGCCAATCAAGATCATCAAGCATGCGCTCGGTAGGAAGAGCTGCATTGAATACAGTGACGTTTCTGAAAATCACACTGCTATCTGTGTAAGAATCGCCTCGACGAGGTGTATTTATACCACATGCTCTACCATCCACGCCACATGGTTGTTTGACGGGAATCGGTGAGACCGAAGGCGACGGCACCTCTTGTCTCACTGAGGGAAGTGCAACACCAGGTGGTGTTTTCAAAGCAGGCGCTTGTCTCTTGAGCATTTTGTCATCTTCCGGTTTGGGGGCGGAGGGTTTTCTCGCTTTCCTTACCCGCTTACGCTTATTCTTTAATGGCTCAGGAGCCCGTGATTCGCCTTCCATTTGGGGCGGGTCAACAATGCCGTCCGAGGCATCTGTGTCTGTTATATCCACGTGAACAGGAGCGTCCGGTAGGATGAACTCCTCGTCAACGGTTGGACTATCAGCAGAAGGACAGTCCGTTACAGCGTCCACATTCGCAGTATTCAGGGATTTCATAGTCAAATCCACTTTAGAATTGAACGAGGCAAGTGAGGCAAGCTCCGCTAAGGCCTTCTCGACAACTGTGAATCTGGACTCTAGTGCTTCGAATTCAGCACAGGTGAAAGCCGGGAGTTTCGCTTTCTGAGCGCAACAATCAACACATTTAAACAGAAGGCTTTCACTGGATGATAGCATCTTGTACTGATTCGCTGGGAGGCCGGTACAACTTTTGTGATACCAACGAGGGCAAATATCACACTGCGTAACACCAGATTAATCTGTGACTGGCCTTGAACAGGCAGAATTGCTGCAAGGTGCATTTGACTCATCAAACGAATACGCGAGGGCTTCATCCGCCTCGGTTTTTCGCGAGACGACCATATTGAAGTGAAAAACAACGCAGAATTTAAGAACACGTATACAACCGTAAAACTGCTACAATAAAAAGGCAAAACAGGGTGTAAAACGGGATTAAAAAGGGAACAACCGCAAAATTACTAGTAAGCGTCAGGAAGACGCTTTGGCCAGTACCACTTTAGTCGACCCAAGATATCTTGGATCAGATGAAATTTGACAATAGTCAAATTTCGTTTCAAGTGCTTATTCAAACACTGTTTTCCACGTTATTTCAACTAAAAATCTCGATCAGTATGGCACGCCATAAAACCGAGTTACCACGTAGTACTCACAGAGCTATATTTCTTTGTTAATTGGTATTTTTCTACTGAAGCACGCAGCTTTATTTTCTCTCTTAACAAATTGTTGCTATTTTTGTCTGCATTTATCGGAATTGTTTTCAACTTTTCGTATGCCTTATAATCCCTTCACTCATTTCTTCCATGTGTGCAACAACAATTGGGGCAACTGAGTGGTCAATTAATGTGCGATCAATTTAAGGTTAAGTTTCGGCGAATTGGATTCTGTTCCAAGGAGAAAAGGCACAACTACACCTCCGCGAAGTTTTCACAATAGAAGAACAAGGAGCTCAATATCGCCCGAAGGAACCAGAAAAATGTCAAGGTGGGCGCCTGCGACCCAGTAGCTGTATATCAAACAATGCCAATGCATTTGTAATTGCTAACGATGAACATATACTTATATTTTATCTACTTCCATGCAAGAGCATCGGATTTATGTAAGCGTTGATCTGAACCCTTTAGGGTGCAGCCTCTAGCAGGTCTAGCAATATACCTATTTTTTATTTATTTATTGTTTGGATGCAACTGCTCAGACCTTCCCGTCTTCTTATTCCCCTTCTTGCGCTTTTTCATCCTTAGCGTCCCGCTTCAACATCACTTTTATCCCCCGTTTTCAATCCCTAAATTCTTTTTCATCTCCCACCTTGCTTGAATAGTCGCTTGTCTTCTAGGTTCAGCTCACACACAGTCGCAGGGCATCACTCCAATTCAGTCGACAAGTTCATGTTCAACCAAGCAGTCTGCGTCAGTTCTTCCGTTTCCCTTTGTAGTCCTCGATCCACGCTAAGACTGACATGCCTCTTTCCACCTCCAGTTCCCATCCCATATAAAACTTGTAATATAATCTTTCGCATCATATTACTTGCTTGGAATCTTTTGTAGCGTACTTCTTTTAGTATCTTATCATTTTGTATTACGGGACCTTAGCTGTGGTGTTTCTCACCTTCAAATAACGTGTATTGATCTGCTCTGAGCATTGGGACCGTCAGGATAAATATCGAAGCAATTAGTCGAAGAATACGTTCCACAATAGATCTACAGATGAGTAAGTAGTTATCACCGAGTAATAAATGTGCGCGTTGGTTCAAATAAATAAATAAATAAATAAATATTTTATTCTCGACTATGCGAGGCACGCCAACTGAGGCATGACCAGGTACGTACAGCTGTACAGACATTTTATGGGAACTGTAGTGACAGTAGAAAATTGTTCATGTGTCCATGCTTGGAACTGTGCAATAGTGAACATGCGAAACAAGGATTTGGTTGTATTGGGATCGGGATCAATTTGTTTGAACATAATCGCTCTGCCATATATCGCAGTCATACCTCTACTAATAATAGATTGAGAATCCTGAGTGATCCATTAGAAGATAATTGGAGAGCAAGCTATCCAGTATGATGATTCTAATTGAGCTTCCAGTATGAAGTTATGGGCTGTGACTTTATTCGGTGGCGAGTCACATACGCCACGTTGCAGTGTTGTTAAACGGACCTATATGGCTTTTTATAGGGAGAACGCTTGCCAGGCAAAAACCCATCACGTCCTGAAACACTGCCGCCAATCCATTGAATGGCAAGTTGTAACTGGCTATGTTTCTTGTTGAACGTTTTTTGCTCCGTTATTCGCAGTCAAGTTGCGTCCCAATTTTCTGCTGACTGATGCGTTATGCGAGTGGCCATTGCGTGCCTGGGTCCTCTCCTTTGCCAGCTCGGTAGGTCAGGAACTAAGCACTCTTTCTGTATATAATGTGCTGATCATCTGCAGAACCACGTGAAGCCTCGAAGAATATACGTTGAAATATGTTGAAGTCTTGGAGGATAGGATAGGTTCAGAAGAAAGAATCGCAGATCCCCGGGGTATGTAGTGAAACTGATTAGAAATATGGGAAACCACGGCCTTTTGAGTGGTCAAACGGATTAAAGAGCTTAGAATGACCAATTGTTCAAGCCTTGTATTGGCAGGAGCATGTGCTTTCCGTAGTCGAAAGTCCTCCAGTCAAGAGACATATGGAAGAGGTATTGTTAGGTAACTTTAACTCAGTGGTTCATGCTGCGGAAGAATTGTATCAGTGCAAGATATTGAATGATTTGTCCGGTTAGTAAATTGTAAAAAAGTCGATAATTTTCCGCTCATGTCCAGGTAAGGGAGCTATGTGCCTTGTATTGTTGTCGAAACGGAGGACAATTCCTTGGGTGCTTGTCGCCGTACCTGCGACAGACTCGGGAGAAAAGGAAACGAACAGAGACAGCCACACAGACAGAAGACAGGAATACATCTGGAATGCAGTCAATCAATTGCGGCGATGCCTAAACTATTGTACCTTACGCATGTAATTGTTATATAAATATCGCATATACACGTATATCATAAGTGGCGAAATACGACGAGAATCGAGCAGAACACGGATCAGTAAAAAATGAAAGATTGAAGACGAAGCAGGAGTGTTTGGGGAGTCCGAAAATAGACACCTGTTCAACCGGTGGGAACCAGAGAGAGGAGAACGAGGTGTGCAGTTAATGGGAAGGAATATCACTAAGAAGAAGCGACAGCGGCCTATTTCCTTAATCCTAAATTGGTAGGAATGCAAGAAGTCAGGGAGGACAAACACATGTAAGTCAGCGTGGAATGAAGAAGGAATGCAACAGAAAGCACAGGAAGGTAAGCAGCGTGTCGGTAAAAGAGGTGCTATTGAGGGGAGGTGAAAAAGCTGCCGACGTTCATCTGCTGATTCTTCATCTTTGTTAGCAACAAGAAGGAGTACTCACAGAGCTATATTTCTTTGTTAATTGGTATTTTTCTACTGAAGCACGCAGCTTTATTTTCTCTCTTAACAAATTGTTGCTATTTTTGTCTGCATTTATCGGAATTGTTTTCAACTTTTCGTATGCCTTATAATCCCTTCACTCATTTCTTCCATGTGTGCAACAACAATTGGGGCAACTGAGTGGTCAATTAATGTGCGATCAATTTAAGGTTAAGTTTCGGCGAATTGGATTCTGTTCCAAGGAGAAAAGGCACAACTAACCTCCGCGAAGTTTTCACAATAGAAGAACAAGGAGCTCAATATCGCCCGAAGGAACCAGAAAAATGTCAAGGTGGGCGCCAGCGACCCAGTAGCTGTATATCAAACAATGCCAATGCATTTGTAATTGCTAACGATGAACATATACTTATATTTTATCTACGTCCATGCAAAGGCCATCGGATTTAAGTAAGCGTTGATCTGAACCCTTTAGGGTGCAGCCTCTAGCAGGTCTAGTAATATACCTATTTTTTATTTTTTTATTGTTTGGATGCAACTGCTCAGACCTTCCCGTCTTCTTATTCCCCTTCTTGCGCTTTTTCATCCTTAGCGTCCCGCTTCAACATCACTTTTATCCCCCGTTTTCAATCCCTAAATTCTTTTTCATCTCTCACCTTGCTTGAATATTCGCTTGTCTTCTAGGTTCAGCTCACGCGCAGTCGCAGGGCATCACTCCAATTCAGTCGACAAGTTCATGTACAACCAAGCAGTCTGCGTCAGTTCTTCTGTTTCCCTTTGTAGTCCTCGATCCACGCTAAGACTGACATGCCTCTTTCCACCTCCAGTTCCCATCCCATATAAAACTTGTAATATAATCTTTCGCATCATATTACTTGCTTGGAATCTTTGTAGCGTACTTCTTTTAGTATGTTATCAGTTTGTATTACGGGACCTTAGCTGTGGTGTTTCTCACCTTCAAATAAACTGTATTGATCTGCTCTGAGCATTGGGACCGTAAGGATAAATATCGAAGCAATTAGTCGAAGAATACGTTCCACAATAGATCTACAGATGAGTAAGTTGTTATCACCGAGTAATAAATGTGCGCGTTGGTTCAAATAGAGAAAATGATGGAGGTCCATTTTGTTCCTGACCCACATCAACGAAGTACTTCGGCTTCTTCGTTTGCCATGTGCATTGTTTGTGGACGACCTGAGGGTTTGGAGGGTTATTGATTCTCCCGACGACTGTGACGTCTTTCAGTAGGAGCTCAATCGTCTGTACCTGTGGTCTGTACAAGTTGACCTGCCGATCAACACGGTCAAGTCGTCCTTTATGAGTCTGGGGAATGATGGTAGTGGGCGGATGTACACCATAGCCGGTCAATCGCTGCATCACACAGGCTCCTTAAAGAATCTAGGTGTACTCGCATGCTGTGATCTAAAGTCCGTCGACAACAGGAACAGACTAGGCAAACGGACTACGCCTGCTTTGACACTTAGACGAAGCTTCTGCACTTGATCTGAAGGGATTGCCACTGGCCTGTCCTCTTCCATCATAAGACCGGTGCTTGAGTACGGCTCACTTGCCTATTATCCAATCCCAATAGATAAATAAATAAATAAATAAATAAATAAATATTTTATTCTCGACAAAGCGAGACACGCCTTTTTGGGCATGATCAGCATAGACTGGTACGGGTTCGGCATGCAGCTACTTGGCTCAGCCCCAGTTTACGGGTTAGGTCGTACAAGGACCGATATAAGAGACCAGGGCTGTATACCCTATCATATCGCCGGCTTCAACTTGATCTTATGATGACGCACCGGATATTGTACCTGGGACACTTCCCTATATTGAGGCCGTTGTTGCACGTTCGCGCACCAAGCACCACACGTGGATGCCGACACCAGCTAGTGGTATTAGGTTTAAATCGCATCCCTCCCCTCTGTGCTTCGGGCGTCAGGTGGTGATTTATTGGAACAATTTGCTTGTCGAGGCGAAATTGGTGTCTGCATTTTAGATTCCTTGACGCCCACTGCGGACCACCGGTATCGGGAGCGTATCCCACCGGGATAAGATGTACTGCATCTGCAATATGCTGTCACAGCGCAGGATTAACGACATGATTCCGTGCAGATGCCCGATCTAACTACAACGGAGCAACGTAGATTTATACCTTCTCGCTCTCTATTTTCAATATTCATAAGGTTTTACTCATCTGAGAATCATAGTGTGATCCATAAAGTCAGAGACAGTACATATTGTAAACAAATCAAGTATACTTGAAAATTCCCATTTAAGTCTCTAGAACAAAAGACCATCTGGTGAGCAAAACAAAACAAGGATAAGCTGCCGATGCCGCCCACCTCAATGGTAATTTATCATTTCGTGTGCGCCTGTGGCTCGACGTATATTGGTCGAACGGCGCGGCAGTTATCCAAACGCTTGAACAAACATTTTCCTCTTTAGCTGCGTCAAGGGAGCACCGGGACCATTAGTAGCGCCATTCTGGCCCACATTGTGGACACCGACCATGAGCTGGATTGGAAACCCGCTTTTCGAATAGTTTACAAGGTTCCACCGCACCGAACGAAAGCTTACCGCCTCCGTATGCTTGTGACAGCTGAAGCAATATGCATTCGATTGTTCCAGCCGCCCTTATGCTCACAGAAGAAGCTGGTCCAGCTTCCCTGGCCAGCGGAGATGGAAGACACCCAGGTCGACTGCCTTCGGTCAGACGTGGTAGCAAACAGCTAGCCCTCTAAGACCTAATTCATTTTCTTCACTCTAACATGGACCTTCACGTGATCAAGTCATGTTGAACTAACTGGGTCGATTTCTCATTTTAGCCTCTATATGATTGTAATGGTCTGATGGGGAATCATTGAAAGCAATTGCTCACCAGATGATATTTTGTTCTAGAAATCAAGTGTAGCAAATGCAGGAAAGACATACGACAATGTCATAGCACACCAAATCCGCTAAGTCTTGTTCCATCGTATCTGTGGATGTATTACTCCAGCACAAGTCGCGGTTCGTGGGATACGTGCGCAAGCCATGATGTAATTTATCATCTCCTTTAAGTCATAGTACTCATTCCTTATGATCTACTTTAATCAGAAACCATTTATATTTTTCCGCTAGCGAGCCCGTAACCTGGAGGTAACAAGCTTGTTTCGTAATCATGCGGCGCGGGTTCAAATCCGCGTAGGGGGGCCCACGCGGTATACTCTGCTCGCTTGCGACTAGTGGTGGTCGCACGAAGCATCGTTACGGCGTACAGCTGACACATTATCATAACTAGCGAGTTTGCACCGTCTCGATACTGACAAAGCGTGGTCGTCACTTTCTACAACCCCTCAAAACCAGCTTTTCTACACTTCAGTATGCTCGTCATTTTAGGCCCACTGTTTTTTTCCTAAATTTCAATTTGTCTTGCACCTCATGTACAATCCCGCATAGTCACTCCTATATAATCAGCCAACTAACCGTCGACGACATGACCTATGCAGCCGCCAAACACTCAGTAAATACGCTTGTCTACCTGGCTTTTGTATCCGTAACAAGTGAGTCCACTCCAAAAGTTCTGTGGGACTTAATTCGTTTCCACGGAGCACCATTTGCTGAAGAAACTGAGATATTTCCAGTCTTACACTCCACGGTCATAGGTGTAGCAGACTGGAGATTCCCCGGTTTGCTTTTCTAAGATTTTAACTAACATTATTTCATTGTACGCCTAGGTAACCGGTGTGGTTTGTTGAACTGATTTCTGAATTCAAATGCTTGACTTGCTCATCGCCATTTTTGCTAGGCGCTCGTTTCAGTTGCAATCTGCAACCTCCTTGTGTGCTGTGCATTCTCCGTTCGCCTAGTTAGAGCGTCGACCTTGTCGCTTTTTATAGCTAAGCAAAAGGGAATCTTTTACTTTATCAATAAAGGTTTCCTTGCAACCCGATCTGTCTTCTGAATCGCTGTCCGGGCTCTCAATGAAGGCTAATCGCTAAATTGGTGACTCCCACTGCAGAAAAAATGCAAAGCCGGATATTCCAAACTTTGCTCCGATGAGCCCGTTCCATTTAATTTTTCATATTTTCCGTTTTATTTTTGCATAAGGTGGCATAATTTTGCGTCCATTTCTTAAACCATGGAATCTGTAGGCATAAGGTAGAGTCTCTCCTTACAGTTGTATCTCTCTGTGCCACCTTTTTAGGACGTGGCTCCTCTTTTGTGGTTCGCTCACCTTGAGGCAATGTTTTATAACCACAGAATTACTTCCGACTACACGAAGTACAGAAAGCTCATGTCGTATCTTCCCAAGGAAATATCCATGCACGTTAGAGACGTTAACATTTCTCAGCCCGAAAATCACTATGAGACCCTCAACGAGGCCACTGTTAAACGTGTCATGACCTCCGAGAAAGTCCATCTACAGCAGATTTTCAGGGATCAGCAGTTGGGCGACAAACTGCCCTGCTACGAGAGATGTAGCAACTCCTTAGTTTATCATCGATGGACTAGACTTTACTTCGCGAACTGTGGCTACAAATACTACGCGAAAACATGCAAACGATTCTAGCCATCGTGAGCTCCGTTTCGCTCACTCAACTACCTGACGTAGTAAATCGGGTCATCGAACGATCACAGCCACTAGCCGACGCCAGAAAGGTCAACTCCGTTGCGTCCCAGAACACTTCTATTACTGGCTTAGAGTCAATTATAGCAACTTGGGTTCATCTGTTCGCCGAGCTTCGCAATTGCCATGCAAACGTTTTATCACCACACGAGGCGACTTCCTCAGTGCTGCTGCTGGGTCAAACGTAATCCGCTGACAGTCGTCGATTTGTGATTGACTGGCATGTAACTTTTGAATTGACTTTCTCGATCTGTGCCTCGTGACCATGCTCCCACCCAAATTCTCTGGTAGACACGAGTGATCCGTAGGATAATTTTGTCCCGGCTGTTGCGGCTGTATTGTTAGCGGCTTGTTTAGCTGCTCGCGACGGCTTTTAAGTTATTTCAATTCTATCCGTCTTAGCGTTTCGTAAACCGGGTCAATCTGGACTTGCATGTTTATCGAGTGCTTCGTCGAGTACCATGACTCGAGGATTCTCTTCCTTTTCGTGTCTCTCCTTGTGCTAGGTCCTCTGCGTTGTTCCAATCGAAGTGCTGTCCTTCTTCATCTGCATGTCTTGAAACCAGTGAGAGGGTAATGGTTCTTACAAGCTCTCTTGTATTCTTGTAGACAGTTGTCTCCCTGTCTGACCCACATGGTTATTATCGCAACCCTGACCTCGTATTTTGTATACAACATTTCGTCTTTCGTGTACTTCAGATTTAACTTTGGGTTTCGACAGGTTGCTCCTCAATGTAGCGGTTGATTTGTGAGCCACTGTAAGACCGTGCGGTTTGAACAATCTTGCTGTCATCACGCAGCTGTTCTTTACCTAAGATGGAACGAGGCATGGTACTCGACGAAGCACTCGCTAAACATGCAAGTCCCGATTGACCCGGTTTACGAAACGCTAAGACGGATAGAATTGAAATAACTTAAAAGCCGTCGCGAGCAGCTAAACAAGCCGCTAACAATACAGCCGCAACAGCCGGGACAAAATCATCCTACGGATCGCCCGTGTCTACCAGAGAAGTTGGGTGGGCGCATGGTCACGAATGCACAGATCGAGAAAGTCAGTACAAAAGTCACTTGCTAATCAATCACAAATCGACGACTAAGTCAGCGGATTAAATTTGGCCTAGCATGGCACGGACGAAGTCACTTCGTTTGGCGATGAAACGTTTGCCTACCAATTGCGAAGCTCGGCGAACAGTTGAACCCAGGAAGGATCGACCCGGGCTACCAGTACATCAAATTATTTTATTCTATAGAAGCCCTGCAGGCACAGTTTGCGACACACAGTCGACAGGCCCAACAGTTCACTATGAACCGTCATCGCCCTAGTCGATCAAAATCACACTCAAAACGCTCCAACTCCAGCAGGCAGACATTCTGCTGTTATCATCTCAACGCTTTGGTACCACAGCATGTAAGTGTATACAGCATCGCACCTTCGCCGAGAAGCAGAGAAACTTCTCGGCTGGCCCTTAAAGGCGACGGACGCGACCGGCCAACACCAAACTCGCCTCATGCGCCTTATAGATTTAACTTCCGGAACCGAGTTTCTTGTCGACACTGTAGCCGAATTAAGCGTTATACCCCGTGGCTCATATGTAGTGGTCCCATCCTCGCCGACCAAGCGGCGTGCCGCCAATGGCACGCCAATCGCAACTTTCGGCGAATGGTTGCCAAAACTCAGTCTACGCCTCCTGCGAACCTTTCTATGGCCTTTCATAGAAGCAGCCGAGCCTTTCGCCATCATAGACACAGACTATCTTCAACACTTCGACCTTATCCTCGACGCTAAAAGGAAGAAGCTTATCAACTCTAGGACAACTCAGTGTTATCGGGACTAGCGTCAACATGGCTGCTATCACTCCCATTCGGATGGTACCTCAAGTTTCACTACCTTTTATAGACCTTTCCAACAAGCATCTTAAACTCGTTCGCGTTCCGAACAACTTGTTTCCTGTGACGTCAAACATCACGCATGGTATTTGCACTAAGGGCCCACCTGTTTCGGCCCGCCCTCGCAGAATAGCCCCGGACAACCTCAAAGCTGCTAAGGCGGAATTCGAGCATATGCTTCAACTCGGAATAATGGGATTGATCGTTTATCAGTAGGGCACGATACGTGGGTCGCACGACGAGGCGCCTATTTCAGAGGATTCGTGAACACATCTTGGCATGGATTTACAAAGGCGAAACGAGGTCTTCAGACAGCTCTATCATGTCGCACCTCCTTGAATGTGGCCATACAGCTTCAGAGGATGACTTCAAAGTCATTTACTCACTGCCTGAACACTGCTCCCAAGGATTCCGCAAACAGCTCTTATCCGTCGCCTACGCTATCTACATTCACCATCTGAAGTCGGAATTATGTGTGCAAAAACGATTCATACGGCCGATACTACTACCTTAGCCAACGGACACTGTTATTTCGTTAGTTGGCTGTTATCTTACCTACTAATTACTTTGGACTACTGAGCTTTGCGTATGCATGTTTATTTGGTTTACTTGGTTTACCGCCTCTATCTCTGTCTCAGGTTATCGATTTTGATCATTCAAACAGTCCAGAAGTCAATCCCAGCCCGAGTTGACGCTTTACCCACAAGCAGGGTAGTGTAAACGTTTGGGTCCGACGAGAGTTTACCGAGAAATTCTTCACCCTGAACTGATTTCTGCTATTGATTCACATTAATAATCCGCCCGTCCAAAAGTCCGCGGGCCTCACCACTACACATGGTGCTGAAGAAATCCGGTGACTGGCGCTCGTGTATTGACTACAGAGTACTTACTAAAGTTACCGGCCCGGATAAATACCCCATTCCGCACATGCACGACTTAACCTCAGCTCTAGCTGGTAAGGCGGTATTTAGCAAAATCGACCTAGTCTGCGCCTCCCACGAAATACCTGTGGTGCCAGACGATATTGCTAAAACAGCAGTCATCACGCTGTTTGGCCCATTCGACTAGTTCAAAAGGCCTTTCGGTCTTAGAAACGCTGCTCAAACTTCAGCGTTTAATTCATGAGATAATGTGAGGACTCGGAGGCGTTTATCCTCATCTAGAGGACAGTCTCCTTGCCAGCTCTTCTGACTATAGACATCCTCATCACCTCTACACTCTCTTAACGCTTGACGCAACATGGGGTTACTGTAAACCAAGACAATTACGAACTTGGCCAAAGATTCATTGACGTTATTGGCCACAGAATATCTTCTGTCATTGAAGCCCTGCCAGACAAAATCCAAACACTGAAGGATTCTCCTGCACTTAGTTCGTTTAAACTTTTACGCCGATTCCTTGGCCTGGTTAATTATTAACAGCCTTTCATTCCCAACTGCGCGAGCATTATGCAACCAATGACTGACTTGCTCCGCGGTAACCAGCGGTCACTTCATTTTCCAGACGAAGTTAGACTGTCTTGCGAGAGGCGCAAAGACGCTATCTCCAACATAGCTCTTCTCGCCCACCCAGACCCATCAGCACCACTCTCTTTACAACTGAGGCATCAAACACTGCCGTCGATGTAGTTCTTCAACAACTCATCGATTATCGATGGATACCTCTAGGTTTCTTCATAAATAAATAAATAAATATTTTATTCTCGTCACTGCGAGGCACACCATCAAGGGCGTGATCATGGTATTACAGACATGTATGATCAGCAATTGCACAACTTAGTACATTTTGACCAATAGCATGGGAATTTATGTGTGTGTTGAGATGTAAAATTATGTTTAACTGTGTATTTGGAAGGGGATATGTTGTGTGAGTAGGTAAATGTGACTGTGTGTGCTTTTGTTCGTTGTGTTCGCCATCAAAGGGGGAATCAATGGAACGTAAGGGGGCTACGCGCTAGCGACCCAGGTATCTGACATTTCCGTCAGTATCTCAAAAGTCGACACTTTACCGTCTTCACTGATCACAAGCCGTTGATCTACGCAATCAATGGCGCAACAGACAAGTATTCTGCGCGGGAAAATCGACACCTAGACTACGTTTCTCAGTTCACGACCGACGTACGGCATATTTCAGGTGCTCTCAATCCCGTCTCGGGTGCTTTTTCACGCATTCAGCAGCTCAGCTTATCGCCTGGCGCCAACACCGACTTAGCCGCCATGGCTGCTACTTAACAAGCTGATCCCGGCATAGACCAGCTACAACGCAACTCCTATTTGAACCTACGCGAAGCTCCACTAGCTTCAGCTGAGGGGACTATTCTTCGTGATGTCCCACAAACTTCTCCCCGACCCGTAGTTCCTACGACAATGCGCCGACTATTTTTCAACGCTTTACACAACCTATTTCATCTTGTTATACGTGCTTCGCCGAAGCTCGTAACCGAACGCTTCGTATCACCCAATGTCAACCGCGATGTCCGCCTTTGGGCGCGCGCATGCTTATAGTGTCCGCGCGCCAAGATGTACAGACACACCAAAAGCGCACTCAGCGTCTTCCCCGCTCCTTACTCTCCTTTTGCACACGTCCATGTCGACCTGGTCGAACCTTTGCCACCATACAAAGGCTACGTTATCTCCTCACTTGTGTCGACCGATTCAAACGTTGGCCAGAAGCGATTCCGATAACCAACTGCTCATCTGAGACAGTTGCACAAGTCTTCTTAGAACGCTGGGCAGCTCACTTTGGTTGCCCAAATGTAGTTCTCACCGACAGGATCACATTTTGATGAATCCTTCAGCAAACCTCTCAACGCACTTGATTGCCAACACAACCAAAACACCACATACCACCACGCAGCTAACGGGATGGTAGAAAGGTTTCACCGACAACGCAGAGTATCACTCCGTTTCCAATCTAGCACACCCTAGCATGAAGCACTTCCCGTCATTCTTTTAGTCATAAGAAATACGATTAAAGCGGATTTGCACGCCACCCCATTTTTCTAGTTTTTGGATGCACACAACGCTTGCTTGGTGAACATGTGTCACCAAAAGCACCAACAACCTTCGACTATGACGACTACGCAGCTCGTCTATCTCATCACATGCAACAGCTTCAGCCTGTGCAACCCAGAGCACAGAGCTTGCGTACAAACGTGGACGAACACCTGTAGCGCCTGTAAATTTACTTATCTTTCATTGTACATTCCTTTCTTATTACAACCAATTCTTGGGCACGGATTCAATAAAGAACAAAGAAAAACCCGCACTTCATAATCATGACACTCTAAAGAACCTAGGAAACTGATCAATTCAATACAAGTCACCTGAGTCGTCCGACTTTAACAGCTCCAACCACTTGTACTGGACTCCGAAGGCGACTATACAGCCATAGGAAACAAATTGGCTTTACGTGACTGCGAATATCCGCGAGAGTTATCGGTCAGATACAATCTTGCCAATGTCATATCAACAGCCGGCAGTGTTCCAGGACTTGGTGGGTCTTCGTCGGGCAAGCGTTTTCCCTACAAAAGGCCACAAATGTCTGTTTAACAACACTGCGACGTGGCGGATGTGACTCGCCACTCAATAAAGTCACCGCCCCTAACACCTTGGCAAGTTGACCGACACCACATTTACAAGTTCTGTGCATATATCGGCTCTCGCACGAACACGCCTACATATCTGATTAGTGACATACCACTATTCTTAAGTATTTTTCACCCGTTTCCTCATACTTCACTCACTGACCTACATTGCTTACGGGACCTCATCGGACTAGTTCCTCATCAACATACTATATAAGTGATCTGATTACTATTTTTACCTCTCGCATTCTGTGTACATAGACTACACACAACCTTTGGGCTCTATGGGTCCACACTAGTGTCTCCAACTGTACTACTCCCACGGTTGGTGCTGCTTATTCCGTCATCATGTACAATAATGCAATATGCTGATCATGCCTAAAAGGCGTGTCTTGCTTTGTCGAGAATAAAATATTTATTTATTTATTTATTTGTACATTAACCTTGTATACTTGTTTTGATTGATAAATAACGCTCTTTTTGAACCACGCGGGCAAATCGACGTGTTCTCTCTGTGTTCTTGTGCCACGGATTTTATGGCATTGTCGGTCACTACATTCTAACCTAGAGCAATATTCATCTACAGATCTCGTTCCGTCTCAACTGGTTTCACCATCGTCGTTTGTCATCCATCGGAGTGGCTGACGCAAGAGGACTAGGAAGTTTTATGTGGTTAGATTTCTAACCCCCGTCGAAACCCTTCTGTGAGTCTTGTCATTTCTGATCACTATTTATTCATCTTTATTTCTCTTTGGGTCCGAGTCCACTACATAATTGGTGGCCCCGAATGTTTTCTTAGTACTTCATTTTTTTGTAAGCTCAGAACACCCTATATTCTGTTTTTGCACGACTACTATGGAATCCAAACCTAGTTCGAGTACGGTTCCCTGTGAACACCTTATTTCCTTTAATTTACCTGCTTTTGGTGCATCCAATCCTCGCGTTTGGTTCACGCAAATTGAGGCATATTTCCGTTTCCGTAGGATTACTACACAAGAGACTATGTTTTCCTATGTGGCTACTCAGCTCCCAACGGATATTGCCACTGAGGTGATCGACGTCCTAGACCCAATGCCAACAGAATTCCTCACGATACCTTTAAAGCTGCTGTGTTAAAACGCACGAACGCTTCAGACGAGTCTCGCTTAAAGCAACTCCTATCTGGTGCTGAACTTGGCGACCGCTCCCTATCTCAGTTACTGCGACACATTAGAACTTTAGTTGGTAGCTACAAAGTTGATGATTCAGTCTTGCGCCAACTTTGGACTAAATATCTACTACCAATACCGTCCTGGTTTTGTCCGTCCAAGGTGACGAAGCTTCTCTTGATAACTTGGCTGAACTAGCTGACAAGATGCATGAATGGTTTTTCAAGCATCCCATTATTCAGGTCTCGCAGCCTACTAACGCGTTTGAAAGTACATCTGTAATGGATAGGCTGCAGAACCAGATTGAATAGCTTACCGCCCAAATTTTCGTCATCACCAAACGTCTTAACCGCCGTCGAAGTGTATCACCTGGCAGAAACACACATGCTCTACCCTCCAACCGTGACCAACTGAAACGTTTCTGTTAGTTTCACAAACGATTTGGGGATGCTGCACGGAACTGTACGCCGTGGTGTTTACACCCTAAAGCCTTTCGCTTACAGGACCAACAGGGAAACTCGCCGGCCAGCCAGTAATGGCGACAGCTGCCGCTGGCCAACACTATAGTCGCCTTCTCTATGTGTTTGACAATTCAACCGGCTACCGTTTTCTCGTCGATACGGGTGCCGAAGTTAGCGTCATACCCGTAGGTACACACAATCACCAACTTTCTCCTGGGCATGTCACACTCCAGGCGGCCAATGGTACGAAAATTCAGACGTACGGTCAGAAACTGTTAACCCTAGATCTGGGACTCCGACGTCGACTACCTTGGCTTTTCTTAATCGCCGACGTTCAGAAGCCCATGCTTGGCATCGATGTCTTGACGGAGTTTGGCATCATCGTTGATCTCGGATACAGGAAACTCCTTGATAGCGTCACCTCACTTACTGTCTCCGGCAAAGTCCTCGCTATCGACTCGATTGGCATTCGTTCGGCTCTGCCTTCCGACTATAAGTTTACTGCTATTCTGCGCAAAGTTTCCGTCCATTTATCAACCGATCAGCGACGACTTTCAGCCCAAACAAGAAATCCGCCATCACATCCAAACTAAAGGCAATCCTGTCACCGCCAGACCACGACGTCTTGCTCCCGACAAACTCGCCATTGCCAAAACTGAATTTCAACACATGATGAAGTTAGGCATCATTCGTCCATCGAATAGCCCATGATCATCCCCACTTCACATGGTTTCAAAGAAATCCACAGGGGATTGGCGACCATGCGGCGACTATCGCGCTCTAAATAACGCAACTGTTCCAGACAAATACCCAATTCTCCACGTCCAGGACTTTTTCATGAGTCCATACGTGAAACGCCGCTTCTCTAAAATTGATCAAGTCCGCGCGTATTACCAGATTCCGATGGCCTCAGAAGGCATAACTAAGAGCGCAATCACGACGTCATTCGGTCTATACGAGTTTCTCCGTATGCCGTTTGGTCTCCGAAACGCTGCCCAGACTTTTCAGCGATTTATTGATCAAGTTCTTCGTAGTCTTGATTTTGTCTTCGCCTATATTGATGACATTTTGGTGGCCAGCGGAACCGAAGAGGAACATCTATCTCATTTACACCAGGTTTTCCAACGTCTAGCTCATTTTTGTGGCACAATCAACCCTGCTAAGTGCACTTTTGGCATGCCTAGCATCGATTTTCTTGGACATCACATCGACTCCACAGGTATACGTCCACTTACGGACAAGGTCACTGCCATCATTGACTACCCTGTGCCTCAGTCCATAAAGAGCCTCCGACGTTTCCTCGGTATCATTAACTACCATTGTCGTTTTATCGCGGACTATTCCGATGTCCTAAAACCGCTTACCGATTTACTGCAGCATAACCCGAGAAAGCTAATTCTGTCACCCGACGCTCTAGCTGCTTTAGAAAAGCCAAACAAACGCTAGCAACCGCGACTTCGCGGAGCCATCTGAACACAGACTCCAGCACCAGGTTATTACTTAAAACCGACGCGTCGCAATCAGCCGTCGGAGCCGTTTTACAACAGGTCGTAGACAACGAAGTCCAACCTCTGTCCTTCTTCTCACGGAAGCTCCAGCCGGCTCAAACCAGGTACAGCACGTTCGGCCGTGAACTGCTTGCTGTTTACCTCGCCATTATGCACTTCCGCCACATCCTCGAAGGATGCCACTTCATCGTTCTAACTGACCATGAGCCACTTGTCTACGCATTTAACTCGCCAGCTAAGCGCTATTCTCCTCGGAAGACAAGGCATCTTGATTACATCTCGCAGTTTGCCATCCACTACATCGTGGGGCCAGGCAACCTTGTCGCTGACGCGTTATCCCGCACCGACATTCACCAACTGTCGACCTCGTCCATCCACTTAGAGAACATGCTGCTGCACAAATCACTGCCTCTGATTTCGAATCTGTTCGCAATAACAAAGCACTGAAGTTCGTCCAGCTACCCTTGCTTCACTGTGATTCGAAAATACATCGTGACATTTCCACCGGTAAGCCGCGTCCATACGTCCCATTGTCGTACCGGCGGAAAATTTTCGATCTTCTGCATGGCCTCTCCCAACCGAGCATCCATTCTGCCGTTAAGCCCATCACGGATCGCTATAGTTGGCCAAACATGAATACTAACATCATACAATGGGCAAAATCCTGTATTCAATGCCAAAAGAGTAATGTTCATCGTCATACCATTACCATTCCAGGAACTTTATCACTTCCAGACGCGCGTTTCAAACACATTCACCTGGATATAGTTGGACCATTGCCTACTTCATACGGTTTTACGCACTTACTGACTTGTGTTAATCGTTTCACAAGATGGCCGCATGCAGTCCCATTGCGTGATACCTCTGCCGAAATTGTCGCTCACACTTTCGTGGGCATCTGTCTTTGGTGTACCTGCGACTATTACCACCGATAGAGGACCCCAGTTCACGTCCACCTTTTTTCGTGACTTAAACCGCCTCATGAGATGCAACCACTTACGCACTACCGCATATCACCCTGCTTCTAATGGTTCCGTGGAATGTTTCCATAGACAGTTGAAGGCAGCTTTAACAGCCAGCGCTACATCCTGGCACGAAGCCTTACCTGTCATACTGCTCAGTATCCGCAACACAAGCAAGGAAGACATCGGATGCTCTTCTGCTGAGCTTACCTTCGGTACAACGCTCCGACTTCCTGGTGAGATGATCATCGATTTCAGAATCACCGGTGACTCTGATCCCACTTCATATGTCGCCCGGCTTAAACATCATATGAGTCAACTCCAGCCAACGCCGACGAGAAGGACATCACGCATACCTCAAGTTCATAAGGATTTACATTCATGCCCCTTCGTATTCGTTCGCGTTGATGCTGTTCGCAAGCCCCTGCAACCGCCCTATGAAGGGCCATTCAAAGTGATTTCGCGACATGACAAGTATTACGTTGTCGATCGTAACGGCACGCCTGATTCTGTCAGTCTCGATCGTTTGAAAGTTGCCTAGCTGGATAATTGTTCCAGCCTCACTCCGGTTTACTCACACTCATCCTCCTCTGCTACTGATCCTCGTACCGAATGTACTCGTATGCATCCAACGCCAACTACGCCTACAGACTCTACCTGTTTACCATAATCCCCTACAACACAAACTCGTTCTGGTAGGGCTAACAAAACTCCTGTGCGTTTCCGCGACTACACACAATAATACTATCGAGCGTTTTCTCTCTTTCCAACGCTCTAGAGGGGAGTCCTGTAGCGCCTGTAAATTTACTTATCTTTCATTGTACATTCCTTTCTTATTACAACCAATTCTTGTACATTAACCTTGTATACTTGTTTTGATTGATAAATAACGCTCTTTTTGAACCACGCGGGCAAATCGACGTGTTCTCTCTGTGTTCTTGTGCCACGGATTTTATGGCATTGTCGGTCACTACATTCTAACCTAGAGCAATATTCATCTACAGATCTCGTTCCGTCTCAACTGGTTTCACCATCGTCGTTTGTCATCCATCGGAGTGGCTGACGCAAGAGGACTAGGAAGTTTTATGTGGTTAGACTTCTAACCCACGTCGAAACCCTTCTGTGAGTCTTGTCATTTCTGATCATCATTTATTCATCTTTATTTCTCTTTGGGTCCGAGTCCACTACACACCTTTCTACTTGCATACACATGTTCGTTCGCACTGACGGCGTACGCTGGCCACTTCAATTTCCTTATTCTGGCCCTACTGTGTCGTACGCAGAAGCGACAAGACGGTTACCGTTGACTACAATGGTTAGACTAGAACGATCTCTATTGATCAATTCAAACCAGCATTCCTCGACGACTCTGACTCTTCGGTGCAACAATCACCTTCCCAGCCTGCACCAACACAGCTAGCACCGCAACCTCAGACCAGTTATTTCGCTCCAGCGGAACCTACAACCTCAACCGACAGCACTCCTACTCGCCCTACTATCAATCTACGCAGTAGGAAGCTCAAACTTCCAGTTCGCTTTTCGGACTTTGTTAGCGCTTGCTATTTTACATAGAACGTGCCTCACAAATTTTCTTGCTTTTACCAAAGGTTTTCTAAAACCTAAAAAAGACCAAAACGTTTTGAAACTACCAAAAGAAAGCAAAACCTTTTGCAACCCCAGAAAAAGTTTTGCACGCTTTTCGCTCTGCACTCTTTTGTGTTTTGCTATGCCTTTACGCATATGGGACATGGGACTTTGCATTCCTTCCTCCGATTCTTTTTCCTCCCCTTTGTTTTTGTTACTCAGTTAATGTGGCACTGCCAAATATTTATTGAGCAAGTGTTACATACATACATTAAATATATGCATTTATGCTGCTCTTCATTTTACCTTCCATATACACTCTCGGTTAATTGCACTTTGGTTTAACTTTTCGCTGAATCCTTGCACGTCAACTGGAACTGGAACGAACTTTCTGTACAACCAGCTACTTGAACTTTATTAACTGTCCCCCACCTACAAACCTTTTTCCGTTTCAACACCGTAGGAAGGACACTGGTGAGAGCCCGCTAGGGTCAGATTGCATGGTTCTCATCCAGCAGCTGCATCAGAGTTTTCACAACATGGTCGCGCAGAGGGCTGGCCCGCGACTGACAGTCCTCAAGTAGGTCGAAGGACTGCTTACGCAGTCCCTTCTTGGGGGCTGGGTAACAGTCTGGAGATTCCCCGGTTTACTTTTGTAAGATTCTAACTAAAATTATTTCACTGTACACCTAGGCAACCGATATGGTTTGTTGAACTGATTGCTGAATTCCAACGCTTGACTTGATCATCAACGTTTTCGCCTGGCGCTCGTTTTGGTTGCAACCCGCAACTGCCTTGTGTGCTGTGCATTCTCCGTTCGCCTAGCTAGAGCTTCAACGGTGTCGCTTTTTATAGCTTGTAACAGGGAATCTTTAACTGTACCAGTAAATAATCCCTTGTAACCCGTATATGTCATATGAATCGCTCTCCGGGATCCTGCTGTATGCTACTCGCTAAATAGCACGTGAGACGTGTTTCCCCTTCGTTACTTGTGATTATTGGAGTCTGTTAGCCCTTGCGTATTCTATGCAATAAGCAAGTTGGGCTAACGTACGGTGCCTTACGTTTTGCTGTTTTCAAGGTTGTCAGGTGTACCAAATTGCCTAAGTGCTACCACTGCATTAACTCTCTGGATTACCCTTCGCAACATTGTTGATCTTTTGCCACTCGGACAGCGCTGTCTTCGTGTTTGGTATAAAATGCATTCCCTTAACTCACGGGTTTGCTGAAGTGTACGGAAGGTCTCATTACGATGCTCTAGTGGGTAACACCCATACAATTTGTATTTCCTTATGTATACGTTCATCAGGCATATTTTACATATACGCCAGTTGACGGCGCGGGTTTTTAACCTGTGTATGGGGCACAGGAGACTCTTGCACTATCCTTAGCCCACTTGCGACCGGTGGTGCTTGCATGGCAGCGAAACATCGGTATAAGTACTGAGGGTTCCGCTGATGCCTTTCTGCATTACAAATACGCGACAGGTGTTTTAGCCTACCGCGAACCTTGCCCGCATCTGACCAGGTTGCCATGCTGATAATTCACTGTATTGGCGGGATGTGATGAACTACAGTTAAACGGATAGCACAATTGTACAAGATCGATGAGAGCTACCAACCGGAAGTTCTCCACATTCAGAAAGTAACATGAAATATATACGCTTGTGGCACGCCGGTGCTTCATTGCCACACGATCACCAATAATCGCTTGCGTTGGCGCAGCATACTGCAGGCGCGGTTGTAGGATCGAACCAGTGACTTGTGGATAACAAGGGTAGGCGCCTAAATTACTCGGCGGCGATCGCTTGGCTAGGTTTTTTGTTTTCATCCTATTCGATCCCCCACAACCCTCCCAGGGACTCTATAGGCACCTAGGTGACTCCGAATTGCCTCGTATATTCGTGGTCCTATTGCTTCTCCCCTGATTCCTTTAATTATGTTTTTTCTAAGCAATCTGCTCACTAACATGGTGCACCATGGTAGGCGAATGATGTGAATGCGAAGTGAAGTATCTACATCGTTTTACCTGCGAATTTATCATGAGTGTCAGCGGCTAGCGCCGAGTTAGTAACCTCACCATCACATTATTAGTGGTCGCATCAATCTTGAATAATACTTTTGTGAATCATCGACTATTGTAAACTTATCTTTAATTATCAGTGATCCTATCATATCACATGGTGCATATAGACGTGGTATCCCTTGTATTCGACTAGTTATCTGGTGTCCCACGGTTCCCGCATATCCTAGGAGCTTTACAAGTCCCTTCTGCTGGTCCGTCACAGTCATCTCCCCACTCATTTAGTCGGCTATAAACGCTGTCACATTTGCACGAACAGAGTAACTCTTCCGTCTCTCGAACAATTCTACGTTATTCGTGTTATCAACATTGACTCATTCGGATTACTGCATGAGCATATTTATCCTAAATGTTTTAACGTACAATGTAATCGCACATTTTTCTGTTTATTTAACTTTACCAAATATCCATGTCACTTGCGAAAGTGCCAGTCTGTTGATACAGCCAACTAGGTTTTGGTGATCAATCAGTATGACTGGCTGGTTTGCCGAACTAACTCCTCGGGGTGCCAGCTGGGTGATCGGGATTACACCGCTCCAGCGAAGTGTTCAGCTGCAGTGTTCCAAGAGGTAGTGGGTTTTTGCCTGACAACCTTCTCCCTATAAAAAACAACAAACGTCTGATTAAAAACACTGCCGTGGCGGATGTGACTCGCCACTACATAAATTCGCTGCCCCTTGTTTCCCCTCCCTGGGGATTGTACTCTAGCATATGTGCCCCTATTCTGTAACCGACCAAGCCAAAGACGTATACACTGAATTTTCAGTTACCAATAGGCGCGATTCCCTGAATTCGCCCCGCTGTTTTGCGAGCAGGCTATTTAGACAAAGGCTCTACTTCGGCTTGGGCAGCCGGGTAGTATCACCCCCACTGACAGAATCATGAACTGCTATATTGCTCTCAGCTGCTTTTCCTTTGTAGCGACCTGGAGATTCCCCCGTATGACTGTGTAAACTATTCTAAAATATTCAAATTATAGCTTTTTTATGTATTAGGGAACTATTCGGTTTGCCTGTTGGAACGTTGTTCCCGTTTGTTGAAAACACGAACACGATCTCCGCCTTTGGCGCGCGGCTCGACTGCGAACGACGCTCCGTCTACGCTCTCGACGCCAACGACATTCTCCCTAGCTAGCTCTCTCCGGGTGCCCTATTTTTAGCATTAGCTAACGCTCCTCCCGTCCAATAAACTTCCCTAGTTTACTTTTGTGTCTTCTACCCACTACTTTTGGTTGGTCGTCTAGTCGCGTTTCGGATATATAGCGCACGATCCACGCGCTATACATTCTACTACTCACACGCCTTCACACTCCACCTGTTCCTTTGTTGCCAGTCACCGTTATCCGTTTACCATCTGACTCCTGTTTTCATGATTCTACTCCCGATGGTTTCGTCGACACCCAGAGAGCTCGCCCAGTCGCAGTCCTTCGGCCTCGGTCTTCGTTCCGTCTGGCATGCTTCAATGTATGTACACTCAGGCAGATCGGACAGTAAGCTGGTCTTGCGCGCACTTTGGAATCTCTCGACATCGATGTTTGCTGTCTTTCCAAAACGCGCTTACAAAATCCAGTACTGTATGTAAGTTGGGATCTCCCACTGACCACGGACCCATACTTCACTCGCGTTTATAGTGATACAGAAGTGGTTGCAGGAAGTTTGACTGGCGTTGGTGTATCGCTAAGTGGCAAAGCCTAGGTCGCACTGCTGGACTGGTCCCCGATTAACAGCCGACTGTGTGTATTTCCGCTTCAGGGGTTGCGCGGGATCATCAGATGTCGTGAGGGGAAACGCAACTTGTATGTGATCTCAGCTTACGCTCCAACTGACTGTAGTTCCGATACGGTTAAGGGCCATTTCTACCGGGAACTTCACTAGCTCCGGAGCAGAGCCTAATCCAATATTGTTATCTCTACTGGGGATCTCAAGGCACGAATCGGTCACCACTTATCTTGCGAAAGTCACCTCGGTGGTCACCATGCGCTCGGTGCGAGCCGCTTACATAATGGAGTGGGACTTCTCACACTGTGCAAAGATAATCACCCGTTTCTCTCAAGTACCAGCTTTTGGCATTCGATGAGACGTTCCGACACATGGCAACCCTCTTCTGCGTCTCAATCATGGTCTCAGATTGATCATATCGCAATTAGTTTCAGATGGCGGGGTATTGTAAAGGATTGCAGATCCATCTGGTCACTTTTCTTGACTCAGACCAATCTCTTGTCTGTGCGACCAACTGCATGAGTTTCTGAGGATCCCTGAAAACGAAGCACTGTCTCGGTTCGGCAAAGCTATCAATCTTACCTGGCTGGTACACTGTGGCGATCCACCGCAAGACATTAATGAACACTGGACGTTCATTCAAAGGAGTATGATCTCTTCTGGGCACTTAGTCTGTTGTCTTACTCAGCGCCCTATGAAGATCTGGATCTCTACGCGTTCTTTGGATCTATCTGACCGCCCCAGAAATATCCTTGCGGAATCTAATTATAATGAAGTGCGCCGTTCTGTCAGTCAGCAGCTCAATCAGCGTGTGATATTATTCACCTTTGCATACGTGTCATTGTCACAACAGTTCTCTTATCCGTTACACTTTTAGCTCTCGTCTCTATTCACAGATGAATAAAGCCTGATTTCCCAGGTTTTGATTCATCACTCTCTGGTCTCTCTGATTGCTCAATTATACTACACAAAGCCTACACAGTGATCGTGAAGCCTGGTGGTCTCAGCGTGCTTCGGAAATGGAGACCGCTGCCCTGTCTGGAAATACTCACAAGCTATTCTAGCTCATTAGATCCACTGGCTACAAAAACCCTGTCAGTGAAAGTATTTACGAAGTGGATGGTTCGCCTATCGCCAACCTACAGAGACACAGATGGATGTTCCGAACACTTTCATTCCCAGTTCATTTGGCCCTCACCGTCCATTTGTATGCCCTGAGAACCAAGCTGTCTGCCATGGATCGTCACCCTTGATCCACCCAGCGAAACGGAAGTTTGTCTTGTGACTCGATACTTGAAATGATTCAAGACTGCCGACTCAGATGAACTTCCTCCTGAGTTGTTCAAGTATGGAGGCGCAGTTATTCTCAGCCAGCTAACATCATTGTTCTCCAAACTCTGGCATGAAGAAAAGCTGCCTTCTTCCTGGGACGAGTCGGTTATTGTCCCGATTTTTAAGTAGGGTACTCGCACTTACTGCACTAATCACCAGAGGATTAGTCTCATTTCGATTGCCCCCAAATCATTGGCATCCATTCTACTCCGTAGACTATTTTCCATTCGTGAGTCGCAGTACCAGGAAGAACACGCTGGCTTCCGACCTGGCCGCCGGTGTGTGGATCAGATATTCACGCTTTGCCAAATCATAGAACACCGCCATTTTTACCAGAGGCCTACCATCGTCGCATTTCTTGACATCCATGTTACATTCGACTCGGTTGATCGATCTGCGCTGACATTGTTTGCTAATGAACGGGGTCCCAGAAAAGTACACTGCCATCCTACACGCACTCTACCTCCACATCTCCGAGAGTGAGGGTCTCTGGCAGGCTCTCTTCGTCCTTCGCTGCTAATAGCGGTGTACGATAGGGCTACCCTATCTCCCCGTTCCTCTTCAATTCTGCGATTGAAGATGTCCTGTCGAGAGCTCTAGACGGTTACCAAAATTTTAGTCTACAGCTACTTCCGTGAAAGCAACCGACCGACTTAGATTATGCCGATGCTATCCTCCTACTTGGTGACTGCTCACAAAGCATACGAACCATTCTGCACCGTTTGGCAATTGAGTCATCTAAGTACGGAATGTGCTTTGCCCCGTCAAAGTTCAGTGCTGCTTCAGGATTGGCACTCCCCCGTCCTCATGTTTACTATAGAAGGTAGAAAGTCTGAATAAGTGGATAGCTTTGTCTACGTAGGCAGCTGTGTCTGCTGGTACTACCATTGGAAAGGAAGTTTCTTTCGGATCGACAAAACTCAGTCGGTCTTTGTCAATTTAAAATACCTGTGGATGTCAAGTGACTCTCCGTGAAGCAAAAAATCAAAGTCTGTGCCTCAATCAGAAATTTATTATAGAACACACTCATTTTGTCTCGCATCGATTAGAACCACTCACAAACATAGAACACATATTCTTGCCATTTCATTCTCGACCAGCGTTTAAGCTTCGTTCATATCGATCTAAATCGATTGCGTGCTATCCTTCAGTTCGCCTCTTGTAGCGATTGATCATCTTTCAGAGTGTTGGCCCGAAATCGTTTACCTCCATCGATGGCTAAAAACCTGGCATCTAAATGTGGCACCTCGCCTCCACATCCTCCCATTTTTCTTTTTTTTCGTAGCTCGTGTGTTGCAGTTTCCGTAGCCTCTTCCACTGCGGGCGAGCTTCCGGTTTGCTTTGTGCTTGAATAGAAATTGCACCGGATTGTTACCGAAGTGTCTAGGGGTATTTTTTCTATGTAGCATTACCTAAGCATCTGTATGTGTCTTTCAGAGTTTGATAAGTCAATTCTTTGCCTTCTTGAAAACCTTTGCCATAGCCTCTCCTTTCGTATGTATCATCAAGTTGTTCCACCCTTTGTGACAACTCTGTGCTACACTGCACTCCACTCCGATGCAGCTTTTGTCAAACAGTTTACTCACGGTGGCTCTTGAGTCAAGTCTTAACGGTATTGATCGTCCTTGAATTGACGGCGTCGCAATAGTCCATCCATGCTCCTCGCTATCCCATCTGTTGTCTATTAAAATATCTTGCTTTTCTTGTCGACTTTCGATAGAAAGTGAGCTAACGTTAGTCGATCTGCAGCATCGAGCGAAAAGATTTGATCGGCCTTCACATAAATCACCAAACCACTCGATTATTTCTGAAAGATCCAGTTCTTCGTCATAATCGTAGAAGTTCCAGGCTTCTAATATCCGTCTCGCATCTTTGCGGATGCAGTACCTGAACATCGCTATTTGATATGATCTCGCATATTCATCTAAGGCGATCAGCATAGCGAAATCCATCTATTTCGCTTTCCACGTCTTCCAGCTATCCGGTAATGTGCTTTCTGTCATTTGCAGAGGATGCGGCAATTTAATCAACGTTTGTACATCAAATGCGTCAGCACCTCTGTCACCATGTCAAGTGACCCACCGTGAAGCAAAAAACCAACGTCTGGGCCCTGACCAGAAATCTATTATTCATAGGACACATGCTCATTTTATATCTCGCGTCGATTAGAACCACTCACAAATATAGAACACATATTCTTGCTATTTCATTCTCGGTCAGCGTTCGAGCTTCGTTCATGTCGATCTAAATCATTTGCATACTATCCTTCAGTTCGCCACTTGTAGCGATCGACCATCTTTCAGAGTATTGGCCCAAAATCCTTTAGCTCGATCGATGGCTAAAAAAACTGACAGCTAAATGTGACATCTTACCACCACAATGGCGTCGTCGGGATTTCTCCCCACTGGTAAAGGGTCACGTGTACAATACCACGGCTCTTGCGATGTTACCATATGGAAGCGAGTCATGGCCGGTTCGCGCAGACGACATACACCGGCTCATGGCCGACAGCGGGTGCTTGAGGAGGATGGCTCATGTGTGGTGGCAACAACGCATTTGCAACACTGAAGTCACACTTCGTCTTAGCGCATGCGAGTATTCCCTTCAACTAGCTCATTTTGCTGCGTCAGTTAAGATGGCTCAGTCACGTCCTGCACATGTCAGCTGAGCGTTTGCCCCACTGCGCTCTTTTCGCTCGTGCAGGACTTGGCTGGAACAGACCACGTGGCAGTCAGCCGTCCACTTGGCGACAGCATATGAAATCGTTAACTTCACGTCTTGCTGCCGTTGGATCCACACGTCTGCCTGGTTGGGGACCAAAGGACGAAGAGTGCCGATGGCTGGAAACAATTCAGGATATGGCGCGCAATCGAAACCAGTGGAGGATCTGCGTAAATAAAGGTTTAGATCTAGAGGCTTAACGATTGAAAAAGACAAAAACTGAAAAGTTGACGTTCGCGAAATAACGAAAAAGGCTCCTTTTTTCTTTTATTGCGGCACGATAGCCGTAGTGTGTTTCTCGCCTTCAGCTAACTTGCCATAATGATGATGCGTTTATTAAGCCTGTCTTCTTCCAGTGATTCCCATGGTTTTGTTTGCCTTTGTGTCTATTCAGTAAACTGCTATTACTATAAGACCTTGAATTTTCTTTATGTCCCTTATTCGTGGCTTTAATTTGAGCGGATTCATTCGGAACTTCCTCCCAATGTCTCGATGACTGTTCGGCTTAAGGTGAAGTTATGCAGTTGCTTCACATTCCCTTGAACTCCTCGCCATCTATTTTTACGACCCTTCTATAACTTTCACTTTCCTGCAGCCTGTACATTGTCCTATTCCTTACTATGGTCCGTATCACTCCTGAGCTGGTGGAAAATGCTCCTCAGTTTACCAATGCAATTCATGATCGAGAGCTGGATCTTCGTGGCTACAAGTTCCCCGCTGTAGAGAATCTTGGTAGTACACTGGATCAGTTTGACACGATTGATTTATCAGACAATGAGATACGGAAATTGGACGGTTTCCCGATACTCAAGCGTCTAAGATGCGTCATCTTAACGAACAACAAGGTTAGTTGGTCCATTGCGGTGAAACTCGAGTTTGTTTTCTGTCTATTCTCGTCATACCGCTCGAATCTGCATTATATGGTGCATATTTAAACCACCAACTCATGTTTCATACGTCATGCACGATGTTGTACTTTTTGACGTAACTTATTATCTATATTCTAACTAATAACTTGGCGAATGATATCATGAAGCCCCAGCCCCATAATAAGTTAATGCATTAGCTGACCATGAAAACACGTACATGAGGACTTTTCTCCTCTTCGAACATCTTGGAGCATAGCAGAGGATGTGACCGAGCAGCTAATGTAGGGTTCTGATGCAATCCATTGAATACCACGTGAATCAACCTTGGCCTCCTTGTTCAGGGTAATGCCCGTTGTTGCTGTGATTTCACATACTGCCATAACTAGATAGGAAAGCTGTCTACTGATGAGCTGCATTTAGGCGTCCAACACGGTGTAGCCTCCCGTACTTGTAACTATGAGCAGTTGCTACATCTGTGTGAAGATGCCCTCCATTTCTCACGCGCACTAACTTCCGACACAGCACCCGTTACATAGTGACATGACGCCCTGCAGCCATAGGCGCAAATCGACCACATCGCGATCAATTACTGCTGGGAAGGATGCGTTCAAGGCTGTCGCTAAATTTGGAGTACGAGCGTAGACTCCGACCATATACTTTTATGCACCGACTTGCGGGTGCGTTTCGGCAGACATCCGCAACGGCGCTACGAGTGCATAGATATTGGCAAAGCCAGTACAGCGGTACGGCCGTATCCAATCTGAATAATCGCTCACTGAACACAGCTGAAAATCTTCGGTCGCATATTCGCCATGTGGTAAACCAAATTACCGACCTATGCATTCGGTCTCTACATAGACTCTGCAACATGGATGCTCGCTAACGTGTTCCGACTAGAAGCGAACACAATGACACTTGCAAAGATCTCATGGCAACATTGCACACCAGCATGAAGAGAGACCGCGAAGCGTGGTGCTCTCATTGTGTCTCGGCATCCGCTTCTCTTGGTAACCATCGTAAGTTGCTCCGCCTGATACGAGAAACGGTCAGCAGACCTGCTGTCAGTGGGGCTATATGCGACGAGAGTGGATTGCCGATCCACAGCTTGTCAAAGTACTTGGAGTGCTGGGCCGGACACTTTGAGAGGCAGTTCTAATTGAACTGCCAGCTTATCTATCGGCCACCGATCGCCCTACTCCCTTGTCTGTCCCTCTGGATCCGCGCTCGCGCGCAGAAGTTGGACGCGAAATCAGACAGTTGAAGTTGAACCGTCGGAGCAGCTAAATTTCATCGAGCCAAAGTCGGTAGATCCGCTCTTGTGGATGATTTGCACTACCTACTTGTGATTCTATGGGAGCAGGGGTCTGTTCCAGCAGACTGGAGCCGCTCCGATATAGTCCCATTTGTCAAAAGTGACTCCCGTTCAGAATGCGGCCATCATAGAGGAAACAGTCTGATCTCTCTGTTACTTGCTTCTGTCGTCCTCCATAAACTGTGTGGAACCGGTAAAAGTCAGATTCTTGAGCAACGAGCAAGGTTTCCTCGAAGTTGTGGCTCTATCGATCACATCGCATTACGTCAATTGTTGGAGTACCACCATTTATATTGATGATCTGCCGTATTCGTGATTCTCGACATCAAAAGTGCCTTCGTTTCGGTTGGTCGATGTGCCCCTTGCGACTGGCTACTCAGGAAAGATGCGCCAGAGAAATACGTGAAAATTATCGGAGCGCTCTACGCGCATACTTAGGATAGAGCGAGGGTTTATGGCAAATTATCACCGCCCTTCAATATCTCCAGTGGTGTGAAACAAGGTAACCAGCTGTCGCCTTTTCTTTTTAATTCCGCCATCGATGAAGGCATGGAACCTTCGTTCATTAGACACGAACTACAAGTTGTGAAGCTGCTCCGAAGTGATCGACTTCGAGTTGGAATACGCCGACGACACTGCCTTTTTCCGTAACAGCTCCCAAACTTGCCAAGTAGCACTGGACAAATTAGCATTGGCTGTAGTTCGTTTCGGGCCACGCTTGGCACCGTCAAAATTCAAAGTCTTCATCCGAGATTGGCAGGGACCCATTCCTGCGCTGACTCTAGGCGGAGCCCAGCTAGAAGTCGTCGATAAATTCAAGTATCTAGGTAGTTGTGTCAGCGCCGGTGGAATTGAAGTTGTGATCGTAAACCGTATATCAAGGGCCCTAGGTGCTTTTGCCAATCACTATCTATGGCATCGGCGCGACATCGCTCTCGCCCTGAAGGCCAGAGTTTATAACGCAGCCATCCGTTCAATCCTCCCTTACGGTTGCGAAACCTGGCCCATCAAATCGACAGACATAAACAGGCTAGTTACGTTCGATCATCACTGCCTTCGCAACTTAACTCACCTCTAGTTGGAACATCGCGTGAGCAGTGACTGTGTTCGGTGTTGTATGATTGGTGCATAAAGAGCGAGTGAATCGCTGAACACCATTATTTCACGCACCAGGCTGCGATGGTTGGGGCTCGTGTCGCGCATGCTAGCACATTGACTCTCGGGTCGTGCGTTATTTGCGTACCCGCGGTGTGGATGAAAGGAGGGAAGGTTATATGGTTACTCGATCAAGAGGAATGAAGTCCATCGCTTCGAACTTGGCGTCAGTTGGTATGTCCTGACTGCCAGGATGGAGTCCGATAGACATTGAACATGTTTCATGAAATGCACTTGTTGACATGGTGAAGGGGCGGCCTCAGTGGCGTTCTTGTTGTGAGTTTCTTTGTCCCTCTTCATCCCGCTTATCTTCCAGCCCCGATCACGTTCTCACACGTGATGCGTACTATGATATTATGCATCATGCTCCTTTTTTGCATATTTTATTCTGTAACGTTCTGTATTCCGCTTTTTATATATCCTATCTTTTTGTATTACGGTATATTAGCTGAAGTGTCTTTTCCATCTTCAGCTAATGTGTAATGACGATGATGCGTCACTATATTTTCAACTGTCTGACATGGGACCCATCCGTACCGAATTTGGTGGATGTCATTTTGGATTGGGTAATGGATTTCATTTGAGATTGGACTAACCTTTGGGTAAAAGCGATGGTTTACATGCGTTTACGATCCGCTTAGTTACAGTAACTGACAGTCTCCAAGTGCCTTCAGAGCCACTCACTTCAGATAGACGAGCAGTTGAAGGTCAGCTGAACCCAGCCTTACTTACTCATTGGAAGTTAAAGAGAGTTCAATGGCCATGTCCATAAAAATCAATCATAGGAGGTGATAATTTGGTAGTTGTATGCCCAATCCTATTGCTTAGACCTTAAACACCGCATGTTGTTCGTGATGTTTAGAAAGCAAGAGCGTTCTTCATTACTTTGCCGCTTCGTATCCCATGCAAGGCGGCTCTTACCATTGGGGTGCAAGTCCTCACAAACTCATCTGAGGCTGGTTGAACGTATATGAAATTGTTCTGAATTCTGCGACGTTGTTAGGGGCAAGTCTAAGTAGATCTTTACGGCACTGTGCAGTCCCATCCTAGCTTACCACGGCTCCCACTTCCCAATACGTCGAGCAAATGACTCTGAATTGAGTCCTCGAAACAATCTTTTATTTTAACCTCCTGTTTCATGAGTTAGCTTTTTAAGGTGAATACTGAAGCTGCGAATCCTCAAGAAGCCTGTTGACGAAATGGTTCAAACACTTGATTTGTAATCTGCGGGCCATTGGTTTGAACCTCAGTATCCCAGCCCGCACGCTGCGGCTTGTCGTTGCGTGGCAGCGAAGCATCGACGCAAGGCTATCTACTGTACTACTGATATTTTCCGTCTACATACCTCAGATGGTGTATTGTGACCCCGAAACATGTGCACACGAAAGCAGTGCCTGTCATCAACATCGTCAACAGCGGTCCATCAGTCATTTAAACTGATACTTTGTTACCGTACAACCACAAAGAGCGTAGAATATTTAAAGGGAGAGGAGAAGAACCTAGTATAAAGCCCAAACGCTTTAAACAGACATTCAGAGTCACGACGCCTACACAATGTTAGCAACAACTCAAGAATCTGAACTCAAGAAAGGTTAGTAGACGTGATGCTCTCTCACCAGTTGTCTTGTAAGAGTGTGCCAATACCGTCACCATGCCTTTGATGAAACTTTTAGTCGGTGCCTACCCAGTGGAATTATACCCGACATTTGGAGGCCTGTCAGGATAACACCCGTGTTAAAGGGGTCCACAAAATACCATCCGATCGCCTGCACATCCGTCATACTGAAAGCCTTCGAGCGACCACTTATGCCTTGGACCACAACAAACAATCCGGCCGTAGACCTACATCAGTTTACTTACGGACCCCGACGTTCTATGCTGGATGCCGTGGCACACCTTGTTCAGTTTATAGCATCTTCATTGAGTGCGAATTGCAAGAATGTACGGCTCCCCTTCCTTGACTACACCAATACTTTTACTAATGTTGACAGAGCAATCTTGCTCAATCAGCTGTCTGCGAATGGTGTTCAACCAGCAGTGTGCAACCTGATGAGTAACTACTTCGTAAACCGATCTCATTTGACCCAGCTAAACAGTAAAAAAATCCTGCACTCCTAGTGATGACCGGGGCGTCTTACAAGGAGCAATCCTCTCCACTCTTTTGTTCTCTCTATACATCGAAATACTTCCAATTTCCCCCCCTCCCGAACCTTTTTGGATGTAAGTACGCTGACGGCACTGTCTTAGGCAGCATTGTTCCAACTGCTTACTCTTCAACAGCTCTCCAAATTAGGTTGAGTGAGCTTCAGCAATGGTCGTCGTCCCGATTCTTTATTCTCAACGCTTCTAATTACCGCGACGTAACTTACCCCTTTCTCCATACTGTTAAATGTCTGACTGTGGCAAACACTTCTCGCCCCATGGTCGTAAGCGACCACACCATACCTAGTTCATCCACTGTTAAGTACCTGAATGTATGGTAATCTCACAATCTGTCTTGGTCAATACAAGTTAAAGAAACATACCACAATGTTTGCAGATTATCATTCTATCCTCAGACACAATATTTTCGGTACCCTGCTCTTTAATTTACAACTTCGTGACTGCCTATATTCTTCCCTAGTGGTTTTATTGCTTACCTGTCGTTTTTCCTGGTCTTCTACAAAAGGACTTCACATTGATTGTGTATTCCACTAAGCGTTTAGGGGATTGTCTAGTCTCTGGTTGACTTCCTCGTTACTAAGCACAAGTACAAGTGATAACTGTTCAGCAAACATTTTAAATGGAACTCTCTCTTCATCTTGATTTATTTAAAGCTCTCTGCTTGCCTATCCGCTCTAAATGGAGAGTGTTGTTTTTTGCGCAACACCTTATCACGACTCTGCCGTATCTATCCAGTTTTCTTGTGGACTCCAAGAAATTTATCAGCACCACACGTGAAAGCTTACTGGGGTGATGTGCATGTATATTTTCTCTTTTCTACGCTTTGCTTACACTTTCAGGCTAGTTATTCCTCACTACATCCGCAAAGCTGGTGATAAAGGCTGAAATGGTTTCCAGTCGGGTTCGTAGAGCCTATTTTGACTTGACTTGACTTTACCACGTAGTTAGAAACAACTAGCCATTTTGCTAAAATAATTCCACATGGGCGAAACAGTTTCCTTGCTAGATTCACGGATCCGCGTAATGGTAAATTTTGCTCCGAAGATAACTCAGCATTAGAGGCAGTCTAGACAGGTGATTCGACTTGGAGCTAGCCACTAATGCTGGCTCCGAACGATGGATCGCGTGAACTCCATTCTGGAGAGTGAGACCGACCAGGAGCTCCTGTTTTAGTCGTCAGTAAATCCATCTACCGCTGTAGTGCCTGTCTAACGTCCGCCTAGCCGGATCCGATTCCACCGATGTGATTAAAAGTCTGCAAACTAGGGGCTGCCTTCCGCAGAGATTCTGAGAACAGTGTCTGCTTTCATTCCCCCAGCACACTTTGCAGTCAGCGTCTGAAACCACAGTGTTTCTTTATTGCTTTGATCCACACTATCCTCATTTTCATTCCGCCCAAGCATCCACACGGAACGTTCAGATCCAATCACTCATGACCACTATAACCCTATTTCTACAATTCTTGCTCCGGTAGTTGTGACTCACTTTATCGACCTTTTTCGTTTGACTTTCGTTTGCTTATTCGCCATTTCTTCCCTCTGTTCATAACTGTCATCACATGGCGATGTAGTTGAAAGCGATTTGCTTCACTTGAGTTTGGTGTACGCTTCATAGAAATCCATCTGGACCTATATGAACCATTGTAGTATGTTAAAACGGACGACTACCAAACTCCGACAGTAGTAGTAGGGAGTAGTAGTAGTAGGAGGAGGAGGAGGTCCAATATCATACTAAAAACAATGTCTAACACACGCTACTCCCTCGTGGTCAGCAGACAATCCAGTGCTATGTCCACTGGTTTTGTGGCCAAACGTCATGTGTCGGCCATACGCATTGTGTGCCTGCCTTTGATATGAGCGCCGCTTGATAGACACTTGTGGTTAAACACAGCCAGTCTATTGTTGCATATGGCAATCTGGTGTTGTCCGCTCGAAAACTGCACCCCACTACCCGTTTTGGAACTTGTTTACTCCCATTATATAGAGATTGCAGGCACTCGAGTCCGAGGCTATGGAATTTCCACAGAAGCCTCCATCCCTTCAGCCACCGGATTTGGAGGGATATATATATATATATATATATATATATACCACAACTTTTGTTTCCCCTGATTTATTCTTGATAGCAAAGAACCACTGAACTTTCCGATCTTTTAGCATGGCGCATGGTAGGGTCGGGTTTTTCCGACCTCTCTAGTCCAAATGAGTGACTTTAAGGCACTTGGTATGGCCCAGTGGATTATGAAGGTTATCGAAATCATCGTAGCACGTTGATCTTGTGTCCGACTACTGTGGCAGTTGGTTCATAGGAGTAAAATCCTACTTAGCTACTTCCTGATTTATTTGCATCCGCTTTTTTCCATCTGTTTTAGTTGCTTCTTTGATATACACTTTGCCTCCGACTCGTCAAGCGACTGGCGTTCAGCAGACCCGAGTTGGGGCTGGTCCGCGAATCTAATGAAATAAAGGGGCTGTATATATTAGGTGACCTTGAGGCCAACTAGCGTCATCCGATCGTGAATCCGTTTCACACCTGATCACGGTGTACATTTACATCTTGTTCCTTGTTATCTTTCTACTCTACTCTCTCGAACCCTCAGGGCCCTTGTTTCTCCTAATGCAGTTGGTTGCTGTTTTTCCCTAGGCACAGGAGTCAAGTTACATTGATGCTACCCTCATCACCTTGTCTTTTGACTTTTGTCGCCATTGTCCCGTGCGCCTCCGATACGCGATCAACGTTCGTTTTCCTTCTAGATTGTTCGTTTGGCAGAAGACATCGGGCAGCAAATACCAAATGTGAACACATTGATTCTCACTGGGAATGGATTTTCCGAACTTCGAGAATTAGAACCCTTGTCCACCTTTGAAAAGCTGACCTTTCTCAGTCTCTTACACTGTCCCGTCACAATGCGGGCAAACTACCGGCTCTTCGTTATCAGCCGTATCGACTCAGTGAGTTGCCCTTTTCATATCTGTCATCACATGACGCGGTTTGTGTTTAACGAGTCCAACCTTACTTGCAGCCTACCATTGTGTTTGCTTTCTGCACCTATTTACACGATACTGGAAAGTTTTAATTATCAAATTACGATCTTCATTTCACATGAATTTTATCTATTAACCCTCCGGGAGTCAAAACAAAGTCCGGACGGCGATCGCAAAATCGTTTTTAAGTAGCTTCGAGGTTATTTATAGAGTGCATAACTTAACTTCACTATTGTGTCGTAGTTCGTTTTACTGGCCGGACCTTGTTAACTGGCCTATGCCGTTGGCTACATTTCATTAGTTCTTGTTCACTCTCCACATGAGCCGATCCATGCTTACACTGTCTAGAGTTACATTGGGCCTCGTTACTGCCACTCCGGATAGACTGCACGATCAGCCCTCATGAGTGGCGTCCGATCGGTCATCCATTCACTCGGCCGTTGCTCCCTCAGCTAGCCAGCTGCCATAGCGGCCTTTTTGTTAACCTGGACTCATGTGTATGTCATCTGCTCGCCGTCCGGCGGACCAATCCGTTTGTCAACTGTCCGAAGACACGTTGTCTCCTTTCTGCTGGACTGGACAAGCTGTGCGTGCTCATCTCTCCTCAGTGACGTCTGATTGGTTCCCGGTCCATCGGTACCGCATGGTTTCCATTCGCCTCAGGTCTTAGCCACCCTCACAACCTTGGCGTATCATGTAGCACGCACTAATCATGTAGCACGCACTATACGACCAGCTATCGGATTATTTACACTCTTCTCATTGAGATGACCAGACGCACTGCATGTGGTATTTGTTTCAACAACTTACGGTGACTGAACTGGCCATGGTTTACCTCTAGGTGAGTTGTGGCCCAATTTGGGATCGCGTCTCACAATTTTCACTCATACGACGAGTTCCCCCAACAAATCTGTTGCCGATGAGAAGGCCAGCTATGTGCAGTTATTGTGGGTTTCTTGGCAGTGTTCGTGTCATAGTTGTTTGATAGAAGTGACTTGCTCACTTGGGTCGCAATTTCACTGGTTACCTTTTAAGATACTTGATTGGGCTTTCCACGAACCGTTGTGCGATTTTACGTCTACACTGCTTTTCATTATGGCGTCACCTGGGGACGCCTTTCAAATCCTTTGTTTTGATTTCTTTTTGTGTTAAGACCGTGGTCTCATATCTGACTTAGTTACGTCTGATAAATTTTCTCAGCGCTCGCGACGTGTGTATATGAAACGCGTTTCATTACAAAACCTCTTCCATTCGAAACCATTTGGCACGGACTTGACAAATGTAATTGCTTCCTCACTGTTTTTTCTTGGTGTAGTGCTGGATGATCAGCTATACGCTATCATATATCTGGTGCCTGTCCTTAAAGGATGGCGATCGATGCGGGTAGAGTCCCACATGCCAGACGCCTCATTGACCACAAACATCGTTTACCTACTTCGATAATGGTGGTATGTGAATTGTTGCATATCTGTTGGGCGATTTGAATGACCAATACCCAAGCTCGTCTTTGGCATTCAGCAACGGGCCCTCTAGTACTGACCCGGATTGTCTGTTAAACACAATCTACTTCCGCTGACTTGGTCATGTTTTCTGCATACATGCAAGCCAACCGCCTCAGCATATGTCGTTTACTACTACCGTGCCCAGGTGAGCGGGGCTCCAAGCTGGCCCATCAAGAACATCGCAATATTGCATGTAGAAGCTCACCGAGGAGCTACTCTGGGTTGGCATCTTCCGTCTTCCCGGATGAGAATTCGGGTCTAGCTACGTCAGTGGTTACACATCTTAGTGGACATAACACAGTCCATTGGTGACTTTCGCTCCCTTATGTATGATTCTTCTCTATTCCATCTGACGATTTCCATTTGATTACTGATGAGTAGACGGATCTAGGCATGATTTTATTTCATCATCATTATCCACGTCAGCTGCAGATGAAAAACACCTTAGCTATTGTGCCGCAATACAAAGGACAAGAAGAAAAAAGGCAGTGGTACGCCGGCGGATAGACATCGTCCCGGAGAGCTAACAGCCGGTTATCGTGCCGCAAAAACTTATGTTATGCCTAACGAATGCGATCGTGATTGGAGGGAGAGGCTAAGCAGGAGGGGGATGGACAAAGGAACTCACAACACAAACCCCATTGGGGCCGGCTCCTAGCCATATCAGCAAGTGTGTCCAACCAAACGTGTTCATCGTCCTTAGGACCCTAGCCAGGCAGTCAGGATTCACCAACCGACGCCAACTTCGAAGTGAAGATTTTTATCTCTCTCGACCAAGTCATCGTTTGGCCTCCCCTCTTCATCTTCCAACCGCACTCCCGGCGCGCAAACAATGCACGTCACGGAAGTCGCTGTACTGGCATACGTAATACGTGGCCCAGCCATCGGAGCCTGGTGCGTGATATAATGGTGCTGAACGGTTCACTCTCTCTTCCTGCACCGAATGCGCGATGCCAAACACGCGCATTGCTCACGCGGTGCTCCCACCAGACATCGACTAAATTGCGAAGACCGCGATGATCGAATGTGACTAGCCTCTTTATGTCTGTCGACCTGATGGGCCAGGTTTCATAACCATATAGGAAAGTTGAACCGACAGCTGCGTCATAAACTCTGCTCTTCAGGTCAAGAGTAACGTCGCGTCTATTCCACATCATCGTCATCATCAACCGCAGTACATCAGCCATTTGAACTGATGCTCCACAGTTGGCGAAGATTGGTAAAAGCACCTCCAGCTTTTGCTATACGGTTCGTAACCTCATCTTCAATCCCAAGGGCGCTAATATAGCTGCCCAAGTACTTGAATTCCTGAACGACTTCTAGCTTATCACCACAAAGCGTTAGCGCAGGTGTGACTCCCTGCCAAGCATGGAGAAGTACTTTGCATTTCGATGGAGCAAAGCATAGCCCAAAACGATAGACAGCCAGTGATACTCAGTCCAATGCAGCTTGTCTTGTTTGCGAGCTGTCACAGATTAGGGCAATATCGTCCGCGTACTCCAAGTTAAGGATTCGCTCACCAGGAAGTAGCTCCACACCTTCTAGGTCGTGTCCAGCGAACGCTGTTTCCATGACTTCATCAATAGCGAAGTTGAAGAGAAAAGGTGACAGCGGGCATCCTTGTCTCACACCTCTGGTGATACTGAAGGGTGGCGACAGTTTGCCATAAACCCTCACTCTTCCCGAAGTATGCGCGTGCATCGCTTTGATAATGTTTACGTATTTATCAGGCACGCCTTTCTTCAGCAGACAGTCCCAAAGGGCACGTCACTCAACTGCGTCGAAGGCACCTTTTGTGTCAAGAAACACGACGACGGTGGGTCGCCAATAAACATGGCGGTGCTCCAACGATTGACGCAATGTAAAGATGTGGTCGATGCAGTCGCGACCTCGACGAAATCCGGCTTGCTCTTCACAAATCTAGCTTCCACTAGTGCCAGTCAGTCTGTGGAGAGTGACAGTGGCAAGCAATTTAGAGGCAATTGTAATCAGACTGATCCCTCTACGATTGTCACATTCCGAACGGGAGCCTCCCTTGTAAATTGGGGCAATGTCGGCGCGGCTCCAGTCTGTCAGGACGGTCTCCTTCTCCCAAAGTCTCACTAGCAACTAGTATAAATCATCCACAAGAGCAGGTCCCCTGAATTTGTAGAGAGCTGGGGGAATTCTATCTGTTCCTGCGGCCTTATGCAATTTCAACAGTCCGATCTCACGTTCGACTTCTGCGCGTGAGGGTTGATCCAAAGAGACGACCCAGAGAGACGGGCGCTCAACGCTCGAAGAGGAAACCGATAACTCAGGTTGGTTAAGTTGCTTTGCAACGTGTTTGGCCCAACACTTCAAGGGTTTTGGCAGGCGTTGGTTCGGCTGATCACTCTCGTCGCGTATGGTCTCGCTAACACTAGGTCTCCTGCTGCCTGGTTCTCGTATCAGAAGGAATAACACGATGATTACCAACGGTAGCGGCTGTTTCCATCTCAGAGGCACGATGAGACCACCAGACTTTGCGATTTTTCTTCAGGCTAGCACGTCGTTTTGCCCTGAGGTTTTTGCGAGCCTCATTGTAATCGCTTCCTGCCGGAATACGTCGGCGAGCATCCATAAGTTCCAGAGAGTTGGTAGAGACCCAATATCCAGTTGGGCAATTTGATTTGCCACATGAAGACATACCTGCTGATAGTATGATTTTATTTGGTTCATCGCAGTCAGTTAACAAGCCGCAAGGATGAACTGCTTATTCGGAAGAGCTCCGGCCTATTGTTTCGCCCTCTTGGGACTCATCTATGATGCGCATTCCATCGGTCCCCTTTTCATCATCACCATCAGCAGCAGTACATCAGACATCTGAACTGATGCTTCGCTGCCATACAACCATGAGGACCTATGAAATAAAGAATATAAAGAGGGAGAGAAGGGGGACTTACCTGAAAACCTTAATTCTCTAAGCAAACATTCAGGGTTAAGGCGCCTACACCTTGTGTAGACAACATACCGTCACAAACAGCTGGCTATCGTGCAAAGATAAGACGGTCCCCTGTTAGGGGGGATCGATACAATGATGCTCAATGGCTTGCACCACTAGCCAGCAACTCGTACCACTGAGCCATTGGGGACGATAGCCGACCATCAGGGATTGTGATCTCTTGTATTCTTTCCACCTAAGTTATCGTGCGTATTATGAAAGATATTGTAGCTGGCTGGTTACACGAGTGTAACCGACGCGTGGTCAGTGAATCGAGAGGCCATTCCGCGTCACTAACGCAAGCTGAACACGATTACCCTGGACTGAAGAATAGTGCGGAATTGGTTTGTAATGTTGTGAGTCAAGCACGGCTTTGGTCCTGGACAAAGACAAATAAGTTGCTGGTACGCGACATATTCTGGGAGGACAGCGATGGTGGCTGTCGACAGAATTAGTGGAACGGACAGTGTCAACAGACGGGAAGTCAACCGGCACCGTAAGCGCAATGTGACTAAATTTGCACGGCCTGGATGAACGACCCGGAGTTGGTTTGGGGTATTGTGAACCGAGCGCAACTTTGTTCCAGCGAACCTGGACGTAGTCCAAACAGCTGCGCATGAACAACCAGCGCGAGCCAGTGATCTCTGGCAAACGCTTTGCGAGAATTATTCAAGACAGTGCGCTACCTTAAAAATCGTGTACAGCGTAAAACAGCATTTTCTTCACTAATAGCAGCTTTTTCTATTAACGCCACGTTTGCTTTTTGATTCTCGGGAAGCTATATATACATATATATATATATATATATATATATATATATATATATATATATATATATATACGAATGCCTCATATGATGAGATCATCCTCTCAACTACGGATCCCTAAGCAAACTGTCAACTTGTTCCTATATCCACAATAATCAGATTCATCTGCAACTTGAGAATTCGCCTCAGTGCACCACACGTATCTTCCCAACTGTGTCAATTATCCGTTCCTTTACGCTGTTCGAACATTGAGATTGGAATGTAGATTATGTTTTCTTGCATCTGCAACCGTAACTCATATTCTGTTTAACCGTTTCCACTGAACATTAATGCGAGGGTTAATTATCCGTGCAACCTATTCATCCGTACTTTTCGAACGGGTGGTTGTTTGCCTTGCTGAACTTAGCATTCCGCTTATTGAGACGCCGTTAGTTCGTACACGCGTCATTTCAAGCTCATCTTTATTGCTTATGCGGCTCGAATTGCAAGTGACTGTTGCAGAATATTTTTGACAGCACACAGCGTTGAGAAGCGTACTTAGTTGTTCTGTAATCTGCTTTGCACTTAGCACCGTTTCCTGCCTCTCGGGCCCATTTTTGAATTGATGCCGAGGGAGTTGCGTTGTTAAAGCACTTTTAAGCCAATCTGTTGCTTACGCTTAGTATCAGCATTGCTAAGATTTACCGACATGAGTCGTGCTAAGTCGGCTCATTCCACCTCGATGCAAGGACCACGTTTATTCAGCTGAACTACTACGAGTTTTGGGCACCAGTCCGACAACGGACGAAGTTCACTAGAGCCATCACATCCCCCTACTTCTGACTTGATTCTATTGTGGCGTCTTACCACGTAATCACTTTGGCTCTGCCAAACGGAAGTCTGTTTGCTGTACATTGTATTAGCGACCATCGTGAAGCGCCGCAATTAACCCCGGAATACCTCCGGGGTAGTCGCATCTCTTATCAAACACTGCTGCCAATTGCTGCCACAACTTTGACTGTTGACCATCAGGATTTTTTGGACGGTTGATCAGCTCATCTTTTCGGTAGCTGCACTGTCAATAGTGATCGTGTGCATGCTGGTTATTTTCATACATTGGAGACAGTTCGACCGTTTCGCGGATCTGCACTACTCTAGACACAATAATAGCCCTCTCCTCCGTCTTGAAGGCGGTGGGTTCGGTGTGTAAAAACCCGGACTGCTGACTATTGGCGTAGTAGTTCCTCTTTTGCCCACCACAACAGCACAACAAGTTTTCCGCCATTTTCGGGTCTTTGACCGTTACTGCCCTTAGAGAATTGCTTATGCCAAGTATCACCAGTACATTCGCAACGATGGGGAACTCAGACGAGTTTTGGTTATCTATCCGTTAATGAGTCAACCATTCCTCCGAACCAATAAACGGAATTAACTTACGTCGACTGCAGGAATACTCAGCATGGCGACCACTCGTCGCCGGTTTACAACTTCTTTGCTCGTTTATTCGGCATCGGATAAATTAAAGTTCGAGGTGGGCATTTGTCGACCTGGTGATGGGGACCAAATTAGAAGATTGTCCATCTTGCTTTCCAGGTTGAACTCCACGCGTTTCATTCGATGCTTTCCCTAGACATTTCGGTATATGGTTCGCAACCATTCCTGCTGCCATGTTTACCGTCGTGTTCTGGGTAAACAACCCGTCTACGGTGTGTGTGTGTGTGTGTGTATGTGGAGTGGGCTGAATTATCTTCGGGGTGAGCGTGATACGTAGCAGTGAGAACCGCAAAAGATCCGTGTGTGTGCCTTAACAGTGTAGACACCTTACCGTTTTACTAGACCCTCTTATCAATAGAACCCCTTAGTCATGGATGTATGTCAGGGACGCACCGGCACTGTGGGTGGATCAGAGTATCCAATGTAGTTTCACCACCATCACCAAAAGTTTGTGTTGGAAATTCCTTAGTCATATGACACTACCGCATTTTGTTAGGTAATCTTTGAGAAATCTTCCGTTGACCACCGATGAATAGTTAGATGGATATCTCACAGTATCTGAGTACATTTCTAATGTTACCGGAATTTTTTTTACAGACGACAGCTGCTGTTTGTGATATATGGCCTCTTAACATGCAATCGGTGAAATTGAGCCAAACTACTGGTTTACTGTCCCTATTGCTTATGGAAGAAGGGGACTGATTAAGTTTTGGAATCTTGCGATGCACCTCGAATCATTCTAGAAGCTACGGTCTCGATAAGTTTTGAAATCGTGTACGCTTTCTACTGTCATGCAGGATATTCACATCGCCTTCCACATAAACGACTGAACGCGACCTTCTTGATTTACTCCGCTACTGCTGACGGCAATCATCTGGCGGCATTTCTATCTTACTGTGTTCTGCTTGGTGTATCTAGGCCAGCTCACGCGGGACTTATTTTATTCCCATAGACATGCGCTTTCTGTTTATCACAAGCATAGATCTCTTTGTTATTGCCCTTGGGGTACATCCATGTAGGCAACAGAATTGTTAAGATGTGGACTCGATGCTGTGCTTCTTTATGTTTTCCCCGATCCCTATTCGGCAACACTCTCATTCTCAACCACACTGTCCGCTTAACTTTGATTAGCTCCGTTTTCTGGACTATCGCCGGGTCACACAGTCTGAGCGTCGGTTGGCGCGGAATATGTTCAAACGCTTACCTGCTTTAGCACTCAATCCGAACGTAAAGAATGCTGCGCCGAGTAAACCGATCAACGGAATCCGAACCGACTCACACGCTACCACAGTCAAAACGTTCATCCCCGGTGCCCCGTTGTTCCAACCGTCCAATCCCCCTCCAACTGCCAATGCTACCGCTCAGTCCACCTTTGATGAGAACGCTGAATCCGGTGTCCAACAATCCTCGGAATCTCATGTAGCAGTGACGACGGCGGAGCCACGAATGCCACCTCCACCCACCCCGATCCCGGCCGGGACCAAACGTGCGGCCGCTGGTATGTCGGACTACTGATGATCTGTTTCGCGTTTTCATTCGCTTGTTTTCTTTCCACGTCACATTCTACTGAGCCCAACTCTCCTTGCACCATTCGCAGTTTGTGTGATGGATCAGCGGACCAATTTCGCGAGTGAACTCAGGTTCAGGTGTTTTGATGACTTTAACGACGAAGTTAGGACTGTGTGCCACTGAAGGTAGCTTGCTGCCGATCTGTGCGCCCAGCGCACCCTCAAGACCTAGCTGGATTTTGTGCTTGCATCGGTGCTGTGAAGCAGTCACCCTGAATTCCGTTGTGACCACATTTTCGCCTTTCTTGGATCTGTGGCATACGCTTCTGACGGGTTGAAACAATCATGGTGAACCTTACCACATTCGATCATTGAGGTCCTGCACAAACGTGGTGAAGGTGATAAGACCCTCGCCTGTGACAGTGGGTGGGTCTCATTTGCTTGCTACTTCTCGTATTCATTACTGCGCAAGCATTTAACAACCTGTAACTGCGCTGGTAAGTTTTGCATTATGGACGGGCATCATACCGGCCTAGAGCTCGCAGGCACGCGCAACGAAGCGACGAAATCCTTTGTTTGACCGGTTTCAGTCGGAATGTGGGTCACTTTGTTCGACATGACAAGCCTGATATGTTCCGGTATCTTGAGGAACGGCTACATGCATCCTCCAAGATTGCGATATCGTCTGCATCCTTCAAAACCATTTGCCAGGCTCGTGGGTTGTATTTCAACCCAAGCATAGATCGGGGTATAGCCGCTACGGTTACTAACAGAGTTAGTAAACAGGTAATCATGCATGCGAGTTAATTTGTCACTAGGTACTTCAATAACCATTAATAGTTCGCTGAGATGCCATTCATCACTAATCGTATGCAGTTATCCAGCTGGCTTGTATTCACATGAACGACTGCATTTGATTTTTAGTTTCGCGGTATACACTTCCTGTGGACAACCACAGGATGTCTGCAACTACAAAGGGCCAATGGATGTCTTACGCTGTGTCATCCACAATGGTATGCACACATACACGCGGCCCATATCCGTCGTAGATCAAAAGAAATTAGCTCGAAGGGACGTGCAGCTAGGGACACAATTGATTCGGAACTGTTCCACACCATTGATATACCCAACAAACACGGACAAGTAAATCCATATGAGACGGTTCCACGGAGTCACGGCAACGCTCAGCTGTCGTAGCCATATCACGCGTGGATTTTACTACTGCTACTAATAATACTAATAATAATAATAATGTGTGCTCTCAGATTTACATGCCCATTTCGGCAAATCAAACTTTTACAATTGTTTCGTACAATATTTACAGCATATTCAAAATGTCAGGCAGAAATAAAATTCGTGCTTTTAATGTTCATGGTTGTCCATTTCAAAGTCTTGAGTGAGCAGAGAATAATTCATGCGTCTGGACGGAGAGCTCCGTATACGGACTGAACCGATTTTCCTTGTATAGTGATAAGTGAAACATTAAAGCTGAAATCATACATAGCATCTAATTTAGACTAAAACTGTCCTATCCATTGTAACGTTCTAAAAAGGAGTAGAGATGGAGTTAGTTATTCGTTTTCGGTTCAACAGTTGTACATATGGGCCCAGACAAATAGAATTGGAAAGCACGGAAAGAAGACAGGCTGGTAGATGCATGCATTTCGTATTGTCTCCTCAGTACCATTAACAATAACCGATATACATAGATATAAATAACAGTGGGTGTAACCTGACAAGCTTAAGGTGCAGAACGAATGACGGAAGTTCACACTTACGTCCAAGGCAGCTTTAGGCTGACAAATAATTGTTTCTGAACACACAAGACTGGCTTTTTCCGGCTTATAGCGACAGCCTCAGCAAACCGAAGGAAGCGGGGATTAGTGTGATGTGACACAACTTTAAACGCTGAGCCCAACTCTATCCTGTGACCTGAGTCTAAGTCACCTTTAAAGGTAACTCGATATACACTTTATTCTTGGCTGCCGTGTGCACCAAGTCCTTTGGCCCTCGCGGTTGGCTGTGTTTCTCGATAAATCTTCGAGGGTAGCCGTTCGCCATTAGCATTGCTGTAATTAACACTAGCTCATCGTCCAGACAGTTGGCAGAACAAATACGTCCGGCACGACTAACTAGAGTCTTCACAAGCGTCCGTTTGGAACGCACTGGTGTGAAGCTGGTGAAGTGCAGGTACTGACCGGACCAAGTTGATTTTCGGTAAATGGATCTTTTAATCAATCCATCATCCCTGCGACTTATGAGTATGTCCAGGTATGGCAGATAATTGTTCTGTTCTATTTCGCATGTAACCCGTAAGTTAGCATGAGCACCATTGAGCAGTTCTACCAAATGTGTGAGCTGCTGCTCCGACGAACAGAAAGCCAAGGTATCATCAACATATCGTTTGTAGTAGGGCACCTGGGCTATTTCCGTAGAAATTATTTGTTAGCCTAAAGCTGCCTTGGACGTAAGTGTGAACTTCCGTCATTCGTTCTGTACCTTAAGCTTGTCTGGTTGCACCCACTGTTAGCTATATCTATGTATATCGGTTATTGTTAATGGTACTGAGGAGACAATACGAAATGCATGCATCTACCAGCCTTCGTCTTCTTTCCGTGCTTTTCAAATTGTTGACGGGAACTAACTGCTTTAAAATTGAAGATTTGTTTGCAATGTGTAAGGCCGATGTGGTTGGTTTTGGTCAAATGGCTCAGTCGTTTTGATTTGACTATGCACTAGGCGTAAGTGAGTAAGAGGAAAAATGAAAAAGGGTTACTAAAAATGGTGAGGAAGATATTGGAAGCAGAATCGATTAGATACTCGTTGCTGCCTGACATGTTTACATGAGGACAGCAAGGGAAGCATAGCGCTGAGTAAGACAAGATCGAGTAACATAAGTGAATGCAAATGAATCGATTCAGTCAGCGTTTCCTTCTCAGCTCACACGGTGTGCTATGGCTTTAAGGTAGGGTCGTGGCTGAGTAAGCAGAATATGATAGTGGAGACAAAATGCTTATTTCAATCTCAGCTTCCAATTCCTCTATAATGCACGATTATTAGTATGTCTGTGATGTATGCTTTCTCGAGTAAAGTAGGAAAGTGTGGTCGTGTAAGGAAGAGTGACGAGGATTCTGTCAACTTTTCCTCTTTTTTAAATGCATCTCTTTAGGAGTGCTTGTCCATGTAACTACATAATCTATGCATATTTGTAATTAGTGCACCCACGCCTCGCCCCCACTCCTCAAATGGCATGTTTTCACTGTAATTCAGTTGCAACATTTTTTTACGTATTGCACCGGCAGGCCGGGGAAAACGGTCAACGGACATACGGTGGACATCTTCTGACCATCGTAAACGATTCAAGTTCAATAGACCTAGATGACTAGCTTGATGTGTTTCCGATAACCACGGTGAAATGACTTCTTCTGGGATCATGGGGTCCATGGGTTTTCACTTTCGGGCGTGACAAATACATTTTAATAGGAATCCTGCAAGTGGAATGCTTTAAGCTATTCAGGATGATTCGGAATATACATTTTCCCATTGTGCGAATTGCGAGTACCGCAACTGGAACTACACAACACATCAGATAAATAGGCAAACGGCGTATTCCTCGACAGTTGGAGGCACAGTCCAACTGAGTGATCTGATCAATATGTACAGCGGGATTGCATAAAGCAGGTAGTTACTGGAGTTTTTCACAGTGGTTCCCGAATGGATTTTTGGAGTGAATGTATTAAAGAAATTGAGAAACTGGAAACTATAACACGGGCAGATTTAATCAAATGTTCATGTGAAGTCATACGGCCATCTGTGGAACCGTTTACAGAGAACGTGCTTCCATACGCCCGAACTTCCGTGTGCTACCTGGTTGTGTGCCGGTGTGTGAAGTAGGCCATCACCGCCTTAGCGAATCTTTAGGATTGTTATATGCACACTGTATAGGCACTTAAGCCATCCAGCTCATTCCATCACTCGCATGTTTTGAACATTGCTTTTTTTATGCGCCAATAAGCCAACCGCAATACGTCTTGCATGGATAAACTTATTAGCGTGGAAGACTTAATCACTTACCACAGTAGATCACCCCAGTTGTAGCCAAGGTCGAAATAAGGATTGCTATAAAATATGAATCAATACTATAATAATAAACAGTAATACTGCTAAATAAACCTCGAAAAGGATCGGTAAATCATCCGGTCATATTGTACAGCGGGTTAGCTGAATACAAATAAGTGTTCGAATTAAGCATAAGTAATGAGGTACTAAGAGGAATTTTGGATTCGTCATTAGTTGCGGTCATTCGAACACTAGGGAATTCGATATCTCCATACACAGCTGTTGTCTCCGGCAAAGAAGAAATAGTCGGCATTGCAGAATGAATCTGAAGAAGAGGTCTTTATAGACAAACATTGTGCATTGTTCCGTTTAGGAAGAATTATGCAGTTTGTTCTTGTCATCGTACCAATCAATTATTCTTCTTGTTCTCAGATTTAGAAAACAGTCGGTAGGCGGTAACTTTGAATTGACTGAATGTGGGAGGCTGAGTTGCAAAGTAGCATTTCGGGATTGAAACAGCACGACTTAAAAAATCTACATTGTGCTCTTTCACTCATTGTAACGCGTATATAATCGCTATTCTCTGGTGTCATGTCCGGTTACCGTCAGAAGTGATTTCGGGCTCGTTGAATACTCCCTCAACCAGCGTTGTGTAGACAAAATAGTGTAAAATTATATGCGGGAGCTTTCACAGTGAATGTATGCGAATTGTGAAATGGCGAGTGGTGTGGGAACCGCGAGGATTATACCCGTAGTGTTGATAGTACTAGATTGTTCTCGACATTCCGAATCGAATAAGTTTAACCAATCATGTTTTGTAACATCTTCTACAGAAATTCCAAGTTGAGTAGGAGGATGGAAACAATTCTGACGTATCAGAAGCACGCGTAACTTGGGTCTGAAACTAGGAAAACGCGTTTGCATACATATCTGAGGCTAACAATGACACATGAACAACATCCTATGACTTATCGGTCCACCGGATTTTCTTCTTTGTTTCCGGTTCCATTTTAACTGAAACCTAGTATTCCGTCTACTCGCGCTGTGTCAGCCCTGGCAGGCATTCTTCTGCGTTCTAACAGGTTTGCCACGCTTTTGGTTGCCCAGTGTCCGCTGCGCGAATATTTGATAGAAACACAAGTAAGATCTCCTGCGTCACGAATGGCAACAGAAATGCTCACCTATCGGGAACCGGTGTCTCCAGAACAATTGGATGAAAGCTTAGTACATTAGGTGTCTTGGTGGAACAATTTAACAATGGGCTGCTCGTGGGATAATCGCGCACACTATGTTACGTACTGCTCACGCGTTTGGCCGGGAATGAACGGTGCGCGGTATAGTTTAGCGTGCAACTTAAATCACCTACATGTAATTGCATGTAACACCAAGTAGGGCCAACTCGGCACGGCATCGATGCACAATTCGGAATCCAGAGAGGGCGGAGGTTTTCGTAGAAACAGCCAGCGCTTCGACGCAATGAGTCCACGATCATTTAGCCAAGTTCGATGTCACTTGTTTGCAGCTTATTTCCCCTGCCGGTGGCGATTTACCTACTAGTTCCATCCAATCTGTTTTTGCATCGCTGCCCCGGTGCATATTCACTTAGGATTGACAATCCATATTGGGAGGTCCTTCACACACCAAGTTGGTATGTATCCTATATTCATCTCTGCTTTTGATTATGCTTCATTACGGCCTCGTGCTGAGCTGTGTTCGAATGTCTTTTGCGAGACAAGCAGACCATTTTCTTCTAGTCCGGAATATAAGACTTGTGCCTGCCGGTCGGGAACTATACCCATTCATTTATTTTTTAATCTTAGATTATATGTCTTGATTGCATGCAAGTTAGCTAGAACGTCTTTCTGTTCACTATTTTCATCAGCTCTTATGGTCTGTCCTTTTTTCTCTCTTAATTATCGCTTCTTCAGGTGGCTCTACTCAAGACTTATTTGCGATACAAGAGGCGATTAAACGGGCGAAATCCATGGAAGAAGTGGAACGATTGCACCACCTGCTAAGCACTGGTCAGTCGGCTGGCTTCGCAGCTTACTGGCAACAACAGCTCAGATTGCAGCAACAACAGAAACAACTGCAGCTACAGCAACAACAGCAGCAGCAAGGCGAGGAGCAGCAGCGACCACATGGCCAGGAGAGGAATACCCCAATCGAGTCGTATGTTGCCGAGGAAGAAGAGAAATCTAACGAAGATGTTCAACATATGGATGAATAGTCATCTACCGGTTCCCAACACCCACGAGTTTCCTCGTGACTGACCTGACCTGAGTCACCCCGCTGTAAAACACCGTTGCTATTCATTTTTGTGCACTCCCTGACGCTGAAAACAAGCAGTATAATACACAAACAGCTGAGTTGGACTGTTTTATCTCCTTGCCGATGTAGTTGTCGAAGGTATTCACGTGTCTTATTGATTTCTCCCCGAGGGATCTAGTTGGTTCATCCACATGTGTGAATCATCCTGATCCTTCACTTGTACTACGTTACTTCTTACGGCTATGTTCGTCATTGGTCCACGAGTCCAAACACTTCAAGTGCTTACTACTCCAGCACATACTGTAAGGTCCCGTGTTCCGTATGTCGAACTTATCTCACGTCTGTGAAAAGCTTACTCAACTGGGTTTTACCAACCGCCACTGATCCCATTTTTCTCGGTATCACCATACTTGAATGATCCTGACTCGGAGACCGATGGTTAGCCACTATCAACGTCGTTTCTGCAGGGTCTATTGGTCGATTCCTGTGTACATACAATATGTGAGCCTTCAGTCCGTGCAGATATTTTTTGCCATGAGTACGGGACTGCACCAGTTCTTTTACACATTGGATTGGATATTATCGGTTTTATTGCTCCAAATGCTCCTACATGGATGTATTAAGCTTGACTTGCAATTCTCCCTATTCATGGCCTCTTTTGTTAGGCCACACTTTCCCAGTGCCCTCGGAGCGTGGCACTAGGGTCAGGTGTTGCCTAAATCACCTTGGTGGGAAATCGTTTGTGCTCTTCGTTATCGAATTTAACTTCATACCTTGACTTCTGGTCCAATAATTTCTCCAGCGCGAGCTTCACTCCGTTTGGTTTTACCTTCATTACACTACTGGCCTGGATTATCCAACAACGGATCATGCGACTCCGCCGGTGTTTCGAAGCTTAACATGAAAGTTGTAACAACTTTTTACGAGGATCGTTGACTCTTGGCTTGATAACCCAACGCAAGAGAGATATAGTTTCTCGTTGATATTCTTGGTGTGATATAGTATTCAGTGCCGCTGAACTAATTTCGAATTAAGGACCACCTGGGTGGAGCTGTCGGATCAGACGCGTGCAACGATGTTTATCAGAGTACAAATACTCTTGTATGCATGAACAGCGCACCTATACGAGTCTAAGCCAGATTATTCGCTTTGTGTTCTCACTGGTCCAGGGAGACTTGACTGAAGCATCTTTCATCGTTTTAAATCGTCTCCACAATCCCTCCATCGATAAGGTGCCTCACGAAGGAATGAAATACACATAGTAAGAGAAAAACTAATATGTCTGAGATTCAGTGTCAACTTAAGCTAACCACAAATGTGAGGCAAGCAGAAACACTTGTGCGGGGAACCATACAAGCGGGCGGGATGAGTGAGGCAAAATCACAAAACGACGGGGAGTGGTGGAGTTTTATGGAACGCGTTAAATTTTCACTAAACGAATTGCTTCGGTACGCGAACTAGGATTCGAGTGGTTAAGTGCGATTGACCCAGTGACCGTTACACGCGTTACTCTGCTAATAACGATCAACAACGACAAGAAAAACAAATTCAAATAATTCGTGGAAAACGTCCTAAAAACAGGCACATACTTTCAAGTCATCGAGGACATTCCTTGCTTAGGGTTGTCGCAGTGCCTTCCGAATCATATAGTCTACAAGTTCTGATAAGCACTGGAAAGCCTGAACTCGCTAATAGTACACATCCCTTCGCCCCATCGGTAACTGATCTATGACGACTAGCAGCTTATACCACTAAGTCTTGGTGGGCCGTCATGATTTACAGGCTGAACTGCAATATAATACTACTCATTTTCCACTGCCATACAGGTTGGCCCTGAGAGACACGACTCCCACTGATAGCAGCTATGTACCACAGCATTTAGGAGCTCTTAGATCGACCGTTTTTAGTGCTCCTCAACCTTTTACATGTAAGAGGCAGGTTAAGGCAATTTAGGGGGTAGTTATAAGCTGAGCTGTAACTAACTGCGTTGGTTGTAATTTCGACTTTTCAATCGAATCTTAGGGTAATCTGTCCAGTTGACGATGGTCACAGCAACCGCACACTCAACAGGTAATCTGGCCGATGGGGTGACGTAGTCTCACTCGATTGCCGCCCGTGCCCGAATTGAGCGAGTCATTGTTTTGTTACGACTATGATAAGAGAAGGATTTGTATCAGCGCCCTTTGCGTGTGCAGATCAGGTTGCATTATCCTGCTCACAATGACTGGTGTTTTTTTTTGCCATCTTTTCAATGTTTTGGCACAATATGGGAAAAGCATCCTTGGCCACAGCTTGATGCGCATTTGGAATTACCTGTGCCAAAGTAGAGTTGTTGCTAATTTGACGTTAATTTTCCACAGTGCTACTGGGCGATGGTTTGCAATCCGTTTCATCAAACGCCTGGTCGTTTGTCCGAGGTAAATCACACACAGCTGCAAGTGGACTGATATTTAATAAAGGATTCAGATTGGACCATAAGTCTTTTCTTGAGGCACTTAGTAATAATCGGAACATCTTTGGAAACGACATATGAGTATCTAGCTGGGAAAGATTGAGCAACTGCATTCGAAAGTTTCCAGCTCAGCAACTCGAAGGGGTCATCACCTCTGAAATGGGCTGAGAGAACAGTGGAACAATAGATTTATACGGGTAAAAATGCTAAAGCTTAACAGATTCCGTAGGATGTTTATGGTGCAAATTCAAACTATTGAAGAATTGTCGGCAAAATTAGGTTTACCCCGGTGGACTCACTGCAGTATACGTAATATAAACTGTACATCCAATGTAATCCATAAGCAATGACGATAGATGAGATATCGGTAGCAAATCGTATCGCATTCCGGTGAACACAAAAGCAAGGTGGAAAAGGTGGAACGTATTCTGGAAGTTGGCCGGACCCTTGTGTTTGTTCGTGAATAATGAGTCATATAAGATGGTACAGCGAAATGAATGCACGCTCAACTCGGATTTTGAACTTTGGCAGCGTGGGAGAATAGATGTCAGATTTCCTTGGGGCATTCCATGTTTTGCAAACGCGTACGGAAATAAAATTCCGACGGTATTCCAAACGACTTTCCTGCTCTGCCAGCTTGAGATGGTGGACTCTCAAATTACTGTTTTGACTGAGCGCTTGCAAATGACGGCACGTGTGATAGGGATCTCTCACAATCTGGTAAGTCAAAATGAGATCCCCGCGCAATCGCGAGCACTCGAAGCCTTCGATTACATGACAGATTATACAAACCCTTGACAATTTTATTTGCCCGGCCCTGGCATATCTCCAAGGCGGTGAGATCTCTCTACAGTTATTGCTGCCAGACCTGTATTGTGTACTCCACATGTGGACGTATGTATGTGTCGAGAAACTGGAAACCTTGTTTAGTCGAGTCGTCCAAATGCACGCTTCAGTAGGCCCACGTGTTGGATGCCCCACTTTGACACGGTTTCAGTCTGGTTCGGACAGCCAACGTCGGCCTGGACCAAAACTCCCAGGTTTTTCTTGCCAGAAGATGTTTCTAGCTCCAGGATGCCGAGTTTGTAGGAGCATACCACCTGGTTCCGTGTGTGCAGCACTCCATATTTGTCCACATTGAATTGAAGTAGATTCTCGATTGACCGCGCGTATACCATATCCAGATCGGCTTGTGGTACTGTGATGTCATCTGGTGTTTTGATCGCCCTCCACACTTTTATGTCATCGGCACAAAGCAAGCAGTTTGAACTTACGATGTGTGTGCTCACGTTGATATACGTCAAAAATAACTGCGGTCCTAGTACCGATCCCTGTGAGACTCCGCATTCAACTCGGATGGGATCTGGCAGCGATTCACTCACTCGTATATTCAAGTGCCGGTGTAGAATAAAGCTTCTAATCCACCTTAGGAACGAATCACCATTACCAAAGTTCTGGAGTTTGTGGAGTAGGATGTCATGGTCTACCTGGTCAAACGCTTTTTAGAAGTCGATAAAAGATTCCCTCAACACTTGTGCCAGGGTCTACTGCCTCGGTTCAGCTGGATCATGCTAGTAGTAGATTTGTAGTGCACGATCGATTTCGTTGGAAGCCATCTTGTTCCGGTCCTAATTAGTTAATTTCTTCCAAGGAGACTGTTAGCGCATCAAAACTAATAACTTCCATGGTGTTTGAAATTACTGGTAGTAAGATTACGGGACGGTAATTGGCTGGTGAATGCAGTACCGTAGCTCTGACATTTGCGGTTTTCTGCGCGCATTCGCTAGTAATCGTGGATCATTACATCATTCGATTTCCCTTAGTGTGTTCCATCACCCACTGGAAAAAGGCGGGAAGTTTATCTGACGGTTTCTGTGAAAACTGTGCAAAGCTTGTTCAACAATCCAACATGAATCATGCGTTTGACTAAAGGGCGTTCCGGTAGAGCTTTTATCCCTCATTTTATACCTATCTTATTTACTTTATATGCTCTTTCGATTGAGCTATATTTTGTCCATGTATGTAAAAAGATCTCACCACAATTCTCCGGATGAGGTCCTAAGATGGGACTTTCCTACAGGGAGTAACTCCTCGCCATTTTTGTAAGCGTTATTTATGTATTTATTGCATGTTTAAGCTTTTACATTTTTATCCATATTGTACTTGATGTCGCTTCTTTTAGGAATATAACACTGTTACTTAATAATAACCCTTAATTCTAGTTCACTCCAGATGAGCCTCCGTAGCTCTGATGCCCAGATATAGGGTACCCACAGCCTTTAGACCAGTGGTTCCCAACTTTTTCGAGGCCGTTATATCTAAAACGGGTCCAGTATAACCAATTACTCCAAAAAAATTTCGCTTGAAAAACAAATTAACTACTAGCTATCACACTGTTTTGCCAAATTATGGAATATATTTTCCTTTTTTCAACCATTCAAACAAATAAAAGACTCTTTTTTGAGCAATTTTTTCTGTAAAGAAATGAGACGGTTGATAATGCCTAGTTCCAATAATTTCGTTTAGCGCATGGTGCAGTTTCCTTCAATACACATCGTATGTCGTGCCCTCAATTAAAGCACTCCCTTGCTCTTTATTCATCACCAGTGTGGAAAATTCACTTTCACACCTGCATGGCTGGCGAATGAGATCAGAACTTTTAATGCCTTTTGCCCTCCTGATAGATACTGTCCACCAATATTTACCCAAAATGTTGCCGCTTGTGTGTTTTCGAAAAGTATTTTCCGTGGGTTGCGTTCACGAAGTCCAAGGAATAGTGCTTTAGCTCCGATTTCAGTGTCATAAAATATTCCTGTGTCCATTGTAAGAGGTCTTAGTACGCATGTATTTACTTGGCGATTTTCCAAATCAGGTAAATATTTGCACGCAGTTAATCAACTCACTTACTTTTGCTGCACGTTCGTCAAACCATGCTATGTTCAAGGGTTTTTGAAATCGGCGACATCAACCTCAAGTGCAGGAATTGTTAATAGGGCGGCGAATAACTACCTGAATCAAACGATAGACGAGCCACGTGGCAGCACTGCGGTGCAGGCTTGCATACGTAATTTAGGTAACAACATTTGCTACTTGAAATGTTATAATTCACTAAGAGATCACTGGTGATTCATCACTTATGGGTAATCACTTGTGTTTAGGTCGTTATCTAGGTTCATTGAACAATATTATTCCGTCAATGAGTTTATTTCGTGACTGAGCGATGATCCAATCCTTGTACTTTACCCCCCACCTCCCCCGTCAAATTGCATTCCACTCTTTTTGGGGACAATTACCCTCAGGTTGTGAACCATTGCTTTTGACCGATCAATAGTGGTTGGCTTATCGATAGTATTAGTTACATCGAATGATGCAAGAGAGCTATCGAGGATATTAGATGGGAGGTTGACGGATCTGTGTACGGAACGAAAGTATACGGAAGTATGACAGCGCTTAATAGTCAGCTATTATCGGCGCAAGTTAAGGGTGGTTTATAGTACACATTTTAGATAGTATGACAGATTTTAGTGCCTCCATCTTTTTTTAGCACTATGCGTATTTTTGGCTTGATCTTAGGTGCATAGACACTCTTAGTGTAGAGGGGCCCCTTCCAAGAATGGCTCTAGGGAGCTCTTCGGAGCTAGCTGAGAGCGGATCGCGAAAGACGGCTAGCGACGAGCCTGGGCCCGGAACTACGGAGCGGGAATATGTGGGCAGCGCAATAAATCAGACAAATACGCCGCTAGCGCAGCCCACAGGACTGAGGCCGAGCCGATTGACACAGCCCAGAACAAGCAAGTCGAGAGCTCTCGAACGACTCCTGAT